>OZ007595.1:299990959-301240959 GCA_963931845.1 Maratus michaelseni
TGTTGATCCAGCCATTAAGCATAGGAACTTTTCTCCACGAGGACAAATGTTTATTGAAAATTCGTATTTTAGAATACAGATGTTGAATATTGCATTAGAGATTAAAATTAGTACAAAGTTAGTTTTTACAATACTGGTTCAGATCACAGCATTTCTTAATATCTTAAAAAAAAAAAAAAATCTGGTAACATTTTGTAGCATCTTTGAAATAAAATAGAAAAGTATTTTCTTCTTCTTCTCTCTCTATGTATTTACCCCTTGGGGACGAGCGACACGTATACGTGACGCATAAGATGCTCAGAATCCTCGATTATTCCCACCAGTTACTTTTTATTGTACGCTTTGCCTTATTTAATGACGGCATTTCTGCGATTGAATTAGGCGAAAATTTCTGTTTTGAAAAACGGGTGGTAAAAGATTAAAAATTCTGTAAAGGACGCTCGTCGCGAAGGGGTTAACAGGGCCTCTTTATCGAATAGGCCCATGAAGACTGTACTTACCCACCGAATTACAAAGGGTCTCCCAAATGTATAATAATTATAGAATAAGGAATTCAAATATAACAGAAAAATGATAGCTATTAAATTTTCCTTCCGACAGACTATTACGGACACATTTATACTCTCTATTTTTTTTTCTGTTAGTGTAATTGATAGTATAATTATAGTGGTTAAATGCAACTTTTTTTCATTTTTCTCATGTTTTACATTTTAATTTCAAATGTTTGCTAATAGGTTGTTAAATGTTTGACTGTAACGTGTGCTAAAAATAACAAGCTTTAAAATAAAATAATTTTTCATATGCACATAGTTAGGCAGTTTATTGTTATTATTATTAAAAGTTGTATACTCGAAATTTTGATGACAAAATTTCAAATTGCTCAAACTGGCGAAAAATGGGTTTAGTAAATGAGAAAGCAATTGGTAGGGAAATAAGGAGGCTCCTTATGTGACATGGGGCTTAAACCTACTTCAAAATCTTAAGCGAGCCCTGTCTATCAATCTATTTATCTTTTATACGTATGCATTGTTGATAATAAAAAAAGATAGGTGAATGAATAGCACAACAAATAAACATCCACTTTTTCACATTTTCATAGTCTCGGATAAACCAAGACGCTGGCATAAACACCTTTCGTTAAATTTTAACCTAGCGGAGCTTCGCTCGCTTCACTGTTCCGTTCACTTTATACCTACCAAACAAACATACGGTTATGGGCCCTATTGCCTTCGGAAGCGTACACCCGTACGGACTACGCCCACTCGGATCTTGGACCAAGCTAATCTTGAATTATAGTTCAGCATCGTCGTTCAAGTTGCTATAGGAACCAATTTGGCATTCTTCCAAATTGAATTTAAAAACGGCATTAGCAAAATTTACCCCAGACGTGTTTACCGTCTCAGAATAAAATTGTCAAAAAATCGCTGCAAAACGCGCCAAAATGCTTAAAATCACATAAAAAATTCGGGAAAATATAAAAAATTGCAGAAAACAAAATTTATTGTATTGGATTAAATGACTGAAACTGGATTCATTTTCCGAATGTCGAAACATCGTCGTGAAACGCGCAAAGACTAAATATCGCATGAAAAAGTCAACAATCGCTGTACAAATTCCGAACAAACAACTATATTGAAAAGAAGACAAAATTTACTATATTGGGCTAAAAGATTGAAACCGGATTTCTTTTTCTAAAGTGGTAAAATCGCCACGAAAACACATTAAAAAAAAAAATCTGATCAAAAATCCAAAAACTGGCTTCGAGTTGCATGACATGGTGCCTTTCCGCCAAATCTTGTCGCTCTGCGCGCTGCGGTCTCTTCCGAACAGAGAAAGAGAGGAGAGATATCTCTGTTTATTATTAGGTGCGTTCGTAATTATATAAATACGTAGCACCTATAGTCGTCGTTTGGTCCGTCCGTCTGTCCGTCCGTCTGTCTGTCTGTCCGTCCGTCTGTCTGTCTGTCCGCATATAACAACGCAAAAACTACCCAACCAAATGGTTTGCAATTTAAAATATATTATCTTTGCAGAATTTTGTCGAGACATTTCAAATTTTATTAAAATCGAATCAAAACTTTAGGAGATATTAATAAAAATATTTATTAAGAAATTTGATTTTTTTTTAAATCGGTGCTTTTTTGTTATAGGAGCTTCCGATGGATGTTAAATCGTCAAGCGACCGAGAAACTTATTTTATTACAGAAATTAATCTGCAGACGATATAATTCATTTCACAGAATTAAAAATTATCAAGATCTGAGTATTTATATAACTAGCTGATACATATATATCTGAATATTTATATAACTAGTTAAGATATTTGTATGAACAGTGTCATAAAATATATACTTAACTACCTGTTTAACCCGTTCTACGCACGGGATATCATGAATTTAATTCTAAAACGTGCGTACGAACGCACCTCGTTTGTAACGTTTGACGTACAATTTCCAACTTGTTATTGTAGATTTTTACACTAACTACAGTCTGGGAGCTTCATCTGATCAATAAAAACAGTTTCCTAAGCCATCATTAAAAAAAAAATCGCCTTTAATGATAACCACTAATAGTAAAAATATATAGAAATTATAATAAAAAATAATATTAGTTTTAATATTTATTTAGTATTTATAACAAAAATATTATATTAAATTTTAACTAAGAAAATATTTTGTTTGTTTCCGACGAAACTGAAATTGTTCTTCATAAATAACAGTTTGTATTCTGAAACTGAATTTCATATTACACATGAATTGACATGCAGGCTGTAAATGGCATGCACAGTTTGTTATTCACAGAACGAGTATGAAAGTTCCAGTTGAACAACATTGATGGGCTCTCCATAAAGTTATTGCCTTACGTAATACAAGTATATGTGCGATGCTTTTATTTCCTGTTATAGGACACGGTTTATTATATTAATAGATTCTGATATCAAAAAATGGGAAATCTGTCTAAAGTGATGTATCTGGTATAGGTCTTCTTTTTTTTTTTTTTTTTTAATTCTATTCCAGCTATTTTGGAATAAAGTGTTCTTCAAATAGATTAAAAGTCAGTGAAATTTCTCTGCTCAAAAACTGGAAAATAAGCACCGCTTTTCATACTTTTATTTATTCTTTTTTTTTTTTTTTTTTCAAAATCACCCTTGATTGTATTTGTGCATATTATAATGCAAAAACATGTCCGTGAGTATAAAGCTGACGTCTTGATGATGGTAGCAAAGACCTAACAAATAAATTTCGCTTTTGCTGAAATTTTGTTTTAACTTTTAAACACCGCTCAATTTCATTTTTTATACCGCACAGTTGGGGAAAAAATGTACTTTCATATGCAATTTGTTTGAAAACTGTGTCTCATTTTACTGACTTTTTATGGTTTTATCAAATAATTTTCTAGCAAGAATTTCGCATAAATCGCAGCGAAATGCGAAAAAATCCTAAAATTCGCATTAAAAAAATTACTAAAAGTTAAAAAATAGCAGAGGACAAATCTTACTGTATTGGGATAAAATATTAAAACCGGATTCTGTTTACGAATATCGAAAAATCATCTCCGTAAAGCGTATAAAAACTGTAAAATGCGCATAAAAAATTCGCGAAAAATTCAACAACCACTGTACGAATTCCAAATAAACTATATTGAAAATAGGACAACATTTAATACACTGAGCTAAAAGATCGGATTCCTTAATGTGGGAAAATTTCCGCGAAATGCGAAAAATACGCTAAAAATCGCAAAAAGAATTTTTTTTTTAAAAATCTGAAAAAAAAAATTAAAAGACTGGTTTCAAGGTGCATACTATCAGACATGTCAGTAACCTTCTTGCCAAATCTTGTCGCTCTGCGCGCAGCGATCTCTTCAGAAACACAGTACGGAAACACACATCCGAACCTTTATTACTCGAACATCCAACCCAAGCTTCCCGGGGTAGAAAATATATGTGAAAACTATTTTTTTTTTTTATTGAAAAGTCTAATAGATTTTTTACATTTAATAAATTTTTTTAGATCCCCCCCCCCTTCCCTAACAATACCAAAGAGCATTTTTATATGAAATATATGAATTATATATTCAAATAAAATTTATAAAAAGCGGCAATTTGCGCATTCGCTTCGAGCCAGAAGTTCATAGCCGAAGAAATCGCTAAAAATGTTGTTATCTACAGCAGTTTATTATTATTATTATTATTATTATTCTGATAATTTCATGGTCTTAAGTGCGTAGTTTCATTACATGTCTGTTAAATCTGTGTTTTATTTATACTATTTTATTGATTTCTTAATGAAGTTTTAATTTCGTTATTGAATATTAGCTGGAAACAAATGCTGAACTTTTTATATTGTTTAAAATGCAAACGGATTAACATTTTGTATTCATCTGCAAGGAATAGAGATGGATTTTAAGAAGATCATGCTTGAAATTTAATTTAAATACTATAATAAATGAGTAAATTGCGATACAGTTTTCAAATAAATTGAAAGTAGATTTTTTCCCCTATATAACGGTGTAAAAATTGAAAAATACAATATTTAGAAATTTAAAAAAAAAAATGCCGTAGCGAAATTCGCAAAATCGAAATTTCATCGTCAAGTGTTGCCATTTTCAAAATGACGTCAGCGTTACGCACAGACACGTTTGTCCTTTATAATATAGATAGATTTTAACACTACATGCACGGCTGAACGGCTCCACTGATAAGTAAAAACAACTTACTAAGGCCATTATGAAAATCCGTTCTTAATGATAAAAGCGTATAGTATTTGAAATAAAAACATTACAGTAAATTTTAACTAAGAAAATATATTGTTTGTTTCCGACGAAACTAAAATGATGCACTACATCAATAAAACAGTTTCTATTCTTAAACTTAAATTCATATTTCACATGAATTGATATGCATGCTGTGAATGGGATGCATTTCGATATCAGCACTCAAACACTGCAACAAAATACCTCTTTTCCTCCTGACAGGCTATAACTCTTGGTTATTCACAGAACGAGTATAAAAGTTCCAGTTGAACAACATTGATAGGTGCTCCATAAAATTACTGCCTTTACATGATTCCGGTATATGTGCGATGCTTTTATTCCTGTGCGGTTTATTATATTAATGGATTCTGATATCAAAATATGTGAAATCTATCTAAAGTGATATATCTGGTATAGATAGTTTATGAGAAATCCCCTTTTATTTTCTATCCCAGCAATTTTGGAATAAAGTGTTTTTCGGATAGATTTAAAAGCCAGCAAAACTTTTATGCTCGGAAACGGAAAATAAGCGCCGCTTCTTGATATTTTGAATTTTTTGTAAATCACATTTCATTGTATCTATATTATAATGCAAAAACATGTCCAGGAGTAACGCAGCCGTCATATCGACGGTGGAAATGATCTGGATAATAAATTTCGTTTATACTGTGATTATACTTTATCTTTTAAACATGGCACAGTTTTAGATTTTATTGCGTCCAATAAGGGAAAAAATGTACTTTCGAATGCAATTTGTTGGAAAACTGTATCTCAATTTACTGATATTTTATGGTTTTTAAAATAATTTTCAGGAATTATTATTTTTTCTTTTTAATCTATCGCCATCGCGTGTACCCAATTACGTAAGATTAACTAATTTGCACTTAAAGCAATATAAATAGTTCTGTATTTGCAAATCAATAGCAATCAGAATTCACCCCATCATAATACATACGATATCAAAAATTAAATAATAGTTCACCTCTAACACTATTCTTATTATTATAACATAAACGTAATATTTATTACTATTAACGTTATGAAAAAAAATCCAAATTTGGCTTGAAGTGAAGTGAGACACCCTTTATATTTAACTGAATCAGTGGACGCGACCTTTTTCCCGGTTGAAATGCAGCCCCCAAAATGATACAGTAATTCCCCGAGATTCAGAGGTTAATCGGGCCCTGACTGTCAGTTATAAGCGATCTCCGGTGAAGTAGTGTTTTCGTGTAGTACCGACATAATAAGTAACTAGCGTCCTCTGTTCTCAGATCTCTAACTCTTCGAAGGGTCACGAATTAGCAAAACAGAACATTAAAAATAACTTTACATTTTGGAATTTAAAAAGTGAAAGCAATTATAATAAACAGAAACTTTTTTTTTATGTATGAGATTATTCTCAGCATTCTGCCTAAAGCTGTGTTATTCTACTGCTAAAATACTACTTTTCTACTGCATAATAACTAAAACTTAGACAAAATCATAAACGCTGAATATGCTGTTGCTAAACCGCAATTCACAAACATAACTCGATTGTAACAATAATGAAATCATTTTAAAAGTAATATTTAGAAATAATAAATACCTACTTTAATGAAGGGATTTTAAAAAACTGTTATTTCAAATAAAAATTAAACGCATTTTAAAACTGTTACAGTGAAAGGCATATAATTTAACATTAAAATGTACATAATATCCACGTTGGAAGTAAAACAGATTCCATAAAAAGACATCTAAAGTGTTTTTATTTAACACATATATACATATTTGTACATATTTTTATACTGAAGTTTTTCAAAAATTATAAACGTCCTTCAAGTCTAATATCCTATATAAAATGTTCGGAAATTCTTGGTAGCAGTGAAAAACACTCTTGTATCATCTTCAGACATAGATTTCTGACATAAAGCTTCTTGTTTCGCATTTCTGTTAACTGTTGAAGAAGAGGCGCATATTTGGTCTTCTTGACTTCGTAGCCATTCAGCCGTACAGTCGTAAAAGCCGATCTGCACGTTACCAGAGGGAACCACGTGGAGGTAGGCTACATCTCCCCCCGTCTTCACCACCGCCCAATTTTGCGCCTTGGATGACAGTCGAAGCGTGGGTCGGTGGACTTTTTTTTTTTTTTTACTTTTGCTGCTATTTAAGATGTAACTGAATAAGACAAGGTGTTATAGGATGACTGCTACAAGATTTTATAAAAATATGAAGACAGAAAAAATGAAGAGATAGTGGTCACACTATTCTAAATTCGTCAAAATTCGTTTTCGTAATCACACTTGCTATAATATGTTATCATTGATGTTATAGTCACGATAATATAGGAAGAATGGTACAAGATGTTACAGGAATGCTGAAGAGAAAAATTCATGAGAAGATCGTCAAATCACTTAATTGAGATGCTGCTCTTTAATAAAATAAGGACAAGGTAATGAAGAAACCACATCAGTAGGTTCTTGTCAAAATTGGGTGTCATGTTCAGGAATTTTATTTTTCGAGTTGTCAAGTCCATGAGTCATATCCATGAATCACATCAGAGAGTCATATTCGGTAATATCTCAATGAAAGTACATCAATAATTTACTCCCCGGAGCTGGAATTATTTTTAAAACAAGGACAGCATGCTGTAAAAAATCTGGCGGCTGCAAATTTACGCTGTTTACACCACTGTCTGAATCTTTGGCAATAGCTTGATTTTTTATGGTTTCTGAATTGTGATGAGACAGGAAATGGAGAAACAGAAACTTCACTGCTTTCAGACAGATCTAACTTAAAATCATATTCTGGATTTACTGATTTCTGTGGATCCGGCAAGTTTAAGGAATTATTGTGGGTGGATACTGCAGATAAAGATGGATTTCTTTGAACTGGATGAGGCGAAACTATAAATTTGGAATTTTCAACAGTTTTCAGTGAGCATTGACAGTTTTTATTAGATGTAGAACCAAAATTATTTTCTTCTATATTATCTCCAGAACATGGTTCAGTCACATAATTTGAAACTTTACTTTCATTCTCATTCTTTTTAGAAACTATGAAATCAGCATCGACATTGACTTGATTAGACTCATTATTGCACATTTCTTCTAATAGAATTTCTGGAATTTTCTCTAGTTTGTTTTTCTCTAAAATGGTATTAAATTCTCGGAGACTCAATCTGTTCTTCCATATATCGATTTCATAGCTATTTTTCACTCTTTTATTAGTGCCCCCTAGGAGTTTGTGTTTTTGTAAATCGCAAATAGATGGACGTTTTTGAGGTATTAAATTCAAACACAAACATATGAAATCTATTATGTCATCTGCTATTTCATTTGATACACTGGAATTTGGAAAAGCCTCTTGCATCAATTTGATAAAATTTTCTTTTTGTAGATTATTTTGCAATATAGGGTAAATATCCGTAAACCAGCAAGACAAAGGACTATTCGGTTTAGACTTTTCTATAAGAAGAGACATTTTAGTAAACATTTCGAAAGCCAGCATCCCAACTGTCCATATATCTAACTTTTTTCCATCGATTGCTGTCAATCCAGACTCCGTCAGACGAGCTTCTGGGCAGCGATATATAAAGGGTGTGCCATATTTTTGAATGAGGTTATCTGCAGGTGTTAGAAATCCAAAGTCTGCTACAACAGCTGTGCCACTATCTGATATGAGGATATTATTTGATTTGAGATCATTGTGAGAAAATTCTTTATCGTGTATGCAAGCTAGACCATCTAAAATTTGTCTTAACCAAGTTATTGCTTGTTTTAAGGCGTTTTCATCTGACATGAAGGAAGATTCGAAAACTTTTTGCTCCAACGTATGAGGATATACAGGACTTAAAGAAATATATGAATCAGCGTAGTAAGCAAATTGCATGTCTGAGAGCTGTAAGATATTGTCATGTTGTAATGATTTCCAGATATTTATTTCGCCGTCAGTGGCGTATTTTTTTTCAACGATCTTTGCAGCCAATTCTCTTCCTGATTCTACATGTTTCACTTTCCAAACAGAGCCATAAGACCCATCACCAATTTTTTCAATGAATTCATAACCATTTTGCTCGAGATGAGCGACAATTTCTACCATTTTTTCGTAACTTTTAATATCAATCACACCTGCACGGTATTGCTTTTTAAAATACTCCATAATTAAACTTTTTAACGAAGATATATCATTAAAAACAGTTTTTTATCGCAGTAATCGCAAATTACAACCTAGCTGTAACTCGTTTTCAGATTACAAAGATTTTCATTGTTGAATATCAATTTAGGTAATGTTATTTTTGTATTGTTGGCTTGTGCACACATTGTTGATTTAGAAAGTCAGTTGATGTTTTTCAACAATGTTTATCACTTTTAATTGTTTAATAGCCGAATAATAATTGTTGCAAGTATTGTTGCACACATTGTTGTACAAATTGTTCAAATAATGAACACGTTGTTCAACGCATTGTTTTAATGTTTCACACATTGTTGTATGATTCTTTTTTATTAAAGAAACATCATAAACATGCTTGTTGTTTAGGGTTGCCAGATTTCTCTCTTTAAAAAGCGGTAGATTTTTATTTGTTACACTAGTTTGTATTAGATTTATCAAACTACCGTCACCACGCTGTCGCATGCGCGGCAGCGTATTACTGCTTATTTTATGGTTTATTACTGTTAATTTTACAGTATAATACTGGCAGCTGGAGTGCCAGTATTATATTGTAAAATCAAAAAAAAAATTGCAGTGTAATATTTATTACTATTAACGTTATGACAGAAAACCCGCATTTGGCTTGAAGTGACGAATTTGGCGTGAAGTGAAGTGATCGGGACACTGTATTTTTAACTGAATCAGTGGATTCGACCTTAGTTTCCGGGACAAGTTTTTTTCTGTTAACGGGTACGATCAGTTGTATTATTTTGATGAAATAGTTTAAGATCGCCCTGTATATTACTGATACGCAACAGACCTTCTAATATACACTGTCTAGACAAAAGTATCCTTAAATTTTCGATTTTAGAACTATATATAGAAAATAACGAGAAATACTTGGTGAATGTTTCTTCGACTTCGGAGATGTTTAGAATATGTTTGAGCTCACATTTTTCAGTGAAGATTTAGTCAGGAGAACAATTAAGGAGCCAACAACACATTGAATAAAAATTAATATTTGCGATGTATCATAAATTGCTTGCAATGATCTGTAGCTTTCAAATATGATTCAACGGGTACAAGAATTTTTGTAAGATTAGCGTGTATATTAAGGAATATTAAATTTTCTTTAAAAAGTTTTTAAAAAAATCAATGTTTTTTTTCTTTTTTTTTTTTTTTTTTTTTAATATATATATATAACGTGAGGGTTTTCTTCCAAATTTAACGCCGCTTTTACAAAAATTGGCAATAAGCAGAAGAAATACTGCAATTGGAAAATGAATATCTTGAATATTTGTAAAATATTAATTTTATTTGAAATAGATTTTAGCTGTGCATGTGCAAATAATTGCTTTTTTTTTTGTTTTTTTTTTTTTTTTGTAATTTTGTAGCTAGTTTATAAAGGGCAACTTATATAAAAGGTCAGTTCAATATTGTGAAAATTCGGGGATGTGGTAACTGCATTTCAGTTAGTTTTTGAAAGCTATTTCATGATAAGGGATAGTTCACAAGCTGCAGTTTATATAATACTAGCTGTTACCCGTGACTTCGTTCACGTAACATTAAAAAAAAAAGAATAAATGCATTAATTTAGCAAAACATTTCACTTGATAATTAACAACATATATAATTAACCAAAGCTTTATCACATTTTGTAGGAGACCATACGGTATTTCTTTGCTGTAGGGGCCTTGACATAAACCAGTCTTAAAAAAGTGAAATTTCATGCCAAATAATATATACAATCGCGAAAATGAAACTGCAACTAATGAAAAAAGGAGGACCCAGTAAAATCGTGAAAATCGAGGAATTCCTTTTCGTAAAACGAAAAACAACACTGGCAGAATTCTTCTATACAACAGTGCATTTTAGGTGTTATTTGGTGTACAATTTGTATATGTGTGCATTGCTAAATGGGCATTATTATCTTGTTTATTTGCATAGACATATGTTATATATTTCTTACTACATTATCTTGTTTATGTATATATTAAATTAAGTGTTTCCCACTAAGTGGTGTAAATAGTGAACAAACTGCTTGTGGATTTTATACATTGATAGATATTTCACAAAGATATAACAATCTGATGCGGTTCTAAAATGTAAATAAATGTTGCTAGAAAGTACTTTAAATTCTGCCGAATTTAACCTCGATATTTTCTCTATCGCGTCAAGAACACTATTAGCAAATAAATACCGACGACACAAATCTGATTATCTAAATTTACATATTTTTGTTAGTATATATAGGATTATTTTAATTTATTTCATGCGCTTGAAATTTTTTACGCTTTCTCTAGGCTTAGGTATCGAATAAATGTACTTTCTTGTTATTTTATTTTGCCATTTCTATTTATTCTATTTTTCATTCATTCCATTTATGGATATTGATTTAATTTACATATTCGTGTCAAAGAATATTCTTTAAAGTTATTATCAGGATTAGGATAGGATACGATTAGGGTTATGATTAGGAATAAAAATTGAACGACAATGGCGTGACCGATTCAGGTTTAAAGTATGGACCATCATGAAGCAATAAGAAAATTAGAAAATTATCGGCTAATAGTTTTTAATATGTTTTACAGTCATAGTTGGCATCAAAGCTGAGCGGGGAAATGATCATCTAAAATACCATTAAGTGTTTACCACGCAAAAAACAAATCTGGTTACAACAATGTATTTAATTTTGCGCCAAATTTCACTTGATTAAAAAAAAAAAGCAAATTGACTATGGACTTAATTACAGACCCCTAACCTTGTTATTCTCGGAAATTTTCTACCTATATGTAAAAAAAAAATCTACTATATAGAACGCGCTTTTACGTTTATAATGTTATGAATTGGCACGATCGGCTTGTTCAAGTTTACACAATTCGGCTGGAAAAAAAGATTCATTACTTTTTTATTTCTCCTTTGCTTTTGCATTACGCGAATTTGTTGGTAAAATCGATTTTCTTTTCGATAACATTGTTGTTTTTTAAGTTTAAAAAATATAGTAATTTTACTTAAACATTGCTTTAAAATCTATGCAATTTTTCTTATCCTACAAGACTTTACAAAAATCTATTATGAAACAACTTTAAAAAAAGCTATATTTAAAAACGACAACAAAGTTTTTCCTATTTTAAAACTAAAAGAAATGCAAAATTAAATTCCGGTTCGAAACGACGATTTACAAATGTGTTTCGACATTGCCAACTATAATACATAAGGCCTGGTCATTTCGCCAAAATCCTTCGAAAAACCGTACACCGGCTCTGAACACAGACCCTGAACCAAAATATAACAACGTGATCTTTGTTTACATTTATACCCTGCCCAGATAGCGACACGTATTTGCTTTTTTCTAGCGTCGAAGTTTCAAAAACTTTAATCATATTTTCAAATTAAATACTTATGTCCTTGAATTTCATACGATTTATAAGAATATTTTTCTGTACTTTAAAATATATATTTCTTAACATAACTATAAAGATTTGCGAAAGTACTTATTTGTTTACTTTTTCATGCGATACATTAATAAAGATTATCAGTTCTGTTATTCTTTCAAAATATCCACTACTTAATTAAATATTACATGTGTTCTCTGTAGTATTTCGCATACACGTTGTAAAATTAAGATTATTAGATTTTATCCAACTTCAACAGTCATATTGCAGATGAAGCAGACATTTTTGGCGATTTTACTGTAACCTGTAAAATGTTCGTTGTTGGTACAGCTTAAACTAAGAAAAAAAATTCTGATCGATGAAATAATTGTATTTCGTTAAGCATTAAATATTCTTATTTTTAATCGGAGAAAGAAACAATAATAATGGATTTAATTAATTTTGCAATATCCGGTGAAACCAAACAATTTTGATTAAATCATGTAAAATACTTTTTTATTTAGAAATAAAATTCATTAATGTTTAAAAACAATTTTATGAGTAATTTAATATATTTTAATCTTTTTGTATTAGTTTTATTGTTTTAACAAATGTTAAAAGTATAAATAAATTGGTGACATTGACATTTTCAGACTGAGTGTTTATTATTATTATTTATTTATTTATATTATATTATTTCTATGTTTGTTGGTTTAATAGTTTTAAAGAAAAATACACTATATTATCCCCTTAATAGAACTTTACATTAACATTGTTTTTGACAGTTTATAGTAACCCTTAACTGCTGTTAAGTCTTACAGACCACTGCTTTTTTTAATTTTCACAGTTTAGCCATGTGACAATTTATGTCACAGCAGTTAGTGTTAAAGAGACTTAATTGATCTGTGCATGTAAAAAAATGTTAGGTTGTTAGAACACACATTTTGCTGAAGTATGTAAAAAAAAAAAAAAAAAAAAAAAATTTCATATGTTTAGAAAGAAATATATGGGTATTTTTCCATTATTAAACATCATGCCAAAATGCATGCTAGCACACCATTTATTTCAACCCTGACCGTGAAAAGGTTTTTATTGCAAACTGTGCCAAACATTGTGACTCGCTGTTTATTGAATATGAATCATTTTATTATTATTATTCTTTAATCATAACCATACAAAACATCATAATTTGTTAATTTTGAAATTGAAAATATTTTTTATTAAGTTACATTTTTCCCCAAGATGGATTTTACTATTTAGCAGTTACCTGATGATGAGAAAGCTGCAAGAAAATTCTTCCATCAGTGCAATGGATTTATACATAAAGTTTTTTTGCGAGAGGCTAGCTGTAAACATTCCACAGTAAATCCTACACAAATATAACTGTGTTAACCCTAACACTTGATGCCATACCCAGTTTGCTGAGAGATTATGGGATATCACAAAATGTTGTAATAAAAGACAGCGTAGCACTGTCCGTCATTATTTACAATTGTATCTCATACAGTTCATGTGGCAACATCTTTTATCAAAAAATTGAGACATGCTGAGATTTTGAATTGCATACGGGTATGATTGTCAGCAGAAAAATATTAGTTTTCACTGATTTCCTTTGATAGATTGAAATGGACTAAGGCAATGGCTAATAAAGCTAAAAAGAGATAATTTTGAACCAAACAAACACTTAGTGTTATGTTTGAATCATTTCAATGATGAAGATTTTGCTCCATGTAATGAAAGGAGAAATTTAAAACCAGACATGGTGCCGAGCAAGTTTTTGTTGTCGAAACTTGCTGTTAAAACGAAAATGAATATCGTACCAATTTAGGTAAGGGTGTAATTTCCCATTTCTGTTATTTTAGTTTGTTTTGAACAACATGTTATTCTTGTAAGAATATTGAATATTATAATAAGTTTATTTCAATATTAATACATTCAGAATGTAAAGCATTAATTTACAATATATTTTCTTGGAAATAACAGTATGTAATCATATACTAAGATTGTTATGTTTAATTCACGAATTCACAAAAACAGCTGCAATCTTAAATTTAGTCTTTAAATTAAATTATTTTGAATACTAATTATCAATTTCATTTATGCTGTATTTGGTATTGTGATTACCTGTTATTTACTGACAGTAATTTATTAAACAACTTTTGTTTATTTGGATACACCCTTGTGCTTATTTTCCTTTTTCCCCAGTATGTGTTTGTTTTCTACTTTCTACTTTTTATGCACCTGTCAAAAAGCAAAATTTGCACTTAAAAAATTGTTTTAATTTCTAAATTAATTTATTATATTCTTTATTATTATTATTTTATTAATTTTTAACTCGACATTAATTAGAACAAGATTATATTTATTTATAGTACATTCACATTAATTCTAAATTCAGAATACAATGATATTCAAAAATATACTATAAGATTATAAATTTCAATGGTTATCAAATTGGAGTAAACCTTGTAAGGGTGGGATCTGATGGCCTGGTGAATGCTTTGGATGTCTAAGGCAGGCCGCACACTGACAAGACAGAGCGACGTGTAGCGCAAGACACGAAACAAATTCTGATATTCAAACCGGTTTTTCTTTGTTAAAAGGGTGAAAATGTCTCATTACTTGCGCTGTCTCGTCAGTGTGCGGCCTGCCTTAGAGCAGCCGTACTCAACCTTTTTTTCTCGCGGGCCGCAAACATGTATTTGCGACGTTAGGCGGGCCGCAGGTTGAGTATGGCTGTCTTAGAGCCTTCATAAATGATTGCCTTTGCATTCAAAGTAACTCACCAGAAAAATCTGTGAAAATGGAACCTGCCGATAATGGAATGATACCAAATGGAGAATTTCATTGTCTACTGAAAGAAAGACCTGCTGATGTAGAAACCAGTCTTTTTTTTTTTTTTTTTTTTCTGTTCCCACACAGGAAATTCTGTAATTTGGCAATTATCTATAATTTATAAACTTATACTATATTTTTGAAATTTGATGTATTTTGAATTTACAAATTGAAAGTAGTAAACATATAGAAAACTTTAAAAACATGTTAATTTTTCAAAAATAAATTTTATGATTGTGAAAATCTAAAATAGGTTCAAATTGGATGGAAATTTTGTCTTTCTTCACAGCTTCGTTTCCTTGGCTATTTATAATATTTGACAAGAATCGAATTCTACATCTGAAAAGTAAAAACTTTTTATGCAGAATTTATTTCTGTAAAGAATGTTTCGAGTTCTACATAAAAAATAAATCTTTTCTGAATGCAATCAGAACTAGTATGTTTGAGTATTTTATGTTAGCCAAGCACAAATCTCACCAATAAAAGCTTGTACTTTTTCACATGTCTAAATTAGAAACAATACTTTGATGTTGATTTAAAATGTTTTGTTAATGATGGTATTATATTTTTTGATTATTATTTTTTTTTTGTGTGTGGGGGGGGGGGGGGAAGGAGAGTATTTTAAATAAAATGAGTGAGATGCATGTATTTTAAATGTAGTGCATATATTATATGTATTTTAAATAAAAGTTATGCATCTTAAATGAAATTAGTGAAAGGTTTATATTTTAAATGAAATGAATTGCAACATGAATGATGGTGATGGGAACAATATTTGACAATTTATCATCTGTGCCCAGCTAACATAAAAGCACCTATTGTTTGTTTGTATATAAACAAATGTTTCAATTTGCATTTTTATTTTCAAAAAGTACTTGAATAAAAACTAAATGCTGTTTTAATTTAAAAAACTTTCCCCAAAAGACCTTGAGTTTGTTAGGGTCAAGACCCCTTTATCATACTTCAGACCTCACAATCTGGTGAATGTCTATGGTTGTAAATGTCCGATGTTATTCCCAACTTATTTACTGACTTTCTCCTTAAAGTATCGCTGCCCGGTGCATTCTACCAATACTAGTTCGTAAACAGTTGCATAAGAAAACAATGTAGCTATGAAAAAATATTGTGTTAATAACAATAAAAAAAAAAAAAAAAAATTAAATTCTATTAAAAACAAATACGTAAAAAACATATTTCGCAGAATTTCTAGCCGTCAAAAACATTTTTGAAATCGAAGATTTACATACAAAATTGATTATTATATAATGTAGCATTTTAGCTAATCGTCTGTAATCAGGCCCACAGTCAAGGTTAGTGCCAAATATGAGCGATGCTAGGGCAATGTGATTCCAGGTATGCAGTAGTTACAGCATTGGTTAAAAAATTAAATTAATTTTGCATTAAGTTGCATTTACTATAACAAGCCAATAGGTCCTTACATAAACAATAATATTTATAATTTATACATGTTTAAATGAAACTATATTTATTATATAGGGCCATTTTTGCTACTGTTTATAACACATGGCTCAAGTCGCTCTTCGTAAATCCAAATTTTACCGGTCTCTGTAAAGAGAAAAAAAAAAAAACACTCAAATTTATTTACCTTTGGCATTTGAAACTATTAAAATAAAAGTTTTAATTATGTTTATTTTCACACATTCAGCTGATATTTCCAGAATTTCTAGATTGATAAAATCCTCTGCACGAGCAGACTGAAAGGCGAGATTTTATTTCTAGAAAATTAGTGGTATGATACTGTGATACAATTTGTGATCTGATGATATGTGAAAATTTGTGATATTAATTTGAAGATGATGATTTGTGATAAGATTGCTGATACTTTATAATAAATGAAAACATTGATAATCTCTCGTAATCAAATCCAGAGCCAAAGTTCACATTTAACACGAACGATGTTGACAACAATGTGTTTTGGAATGCATGGTAGTTGTAACAAGAAAATTTATTATACATCAAAACATGCTCACCCAGATATGCGAATTGGCTGTGGTCCAGATTATGGAACGTTTCATAGAATACATACAAACTTTCTATCAAAAAACAGTGAAGCTTGCGCCTAAGCTATTTTAAACTGAAATGATTCCCCATCATTTCAAAAATAAATAAAATGACACACCAATCTATATTAATAAAATAATGTTTTGCTCCGGGCTGGCGGATTGAGGGTGACTTTTCTAACGGGCTGGGCCGGCAGAATTAGAAAAAAAGTTTCAACGGGCCGGGCTGGCAAAAAAATTGAACGAGCCATCCAGGCCAGGCCGATAAAAAAAATTTAGCGGGCCTGCCGGTTCGATATAAAGATTTAAGCAGAACCAATAAATATATGAGCTATTTTCAAAGAATATGGTTTTCACGAGAATAAGTATAAATGAGCGTTACGAGCCCATGCTAGTTTGACAACATAATACAGAAATGCAAGTTGATCGACATCGGACAGTTACATTGCCTTAATATTTTTTTAGCAGACTCGTGCCGGCCCGAGATCAGGCTTGCATTTTTTTTGCTACGTAGTCGAGCGGGGCCGTAACTGGACTTAATTGTTTTCAGGATGTGTAGGGCAGGCAATATGTTTTGTAAAAGTATTAATAGCAATAATGAACTTCTGTTAACGTAATCTTTAAAAATATACCTTAAAGGTGGTTCTTAAATTCCTACTCAACAATGCGAAACCTTGACTCATTTTCTGACTAATTTTTAACTGTAAAGTCATAAATTGACAAGCCTGACTACTGAAGGGATTTGGAATTAAATACAGTTTACCATTTTTGATAAATAAATTACTTGTCGAAATATAAGATATTCTTATCATGTGACTTCAGATTTTCCCCCTTTCCCATGCTGTTGCTTACGGAAATTCGATTCAAAATGCTAACTTTGACAGTATTTTCTCAAAGATATATTTCTTTTATCAAAAAATGGATAACGCCATTCGATTATATAGTTTCTGAATAAGAATACCTGCCAATCTTATGCGTTTCCGAAAAGGAATGAATTTAGAAATCTATCAGAAAGTAGCTCCTTTGGATTTGAGAAAAGCTTTAATAAATGACAGAGAAATATTTTTATAAATCTACTTTTTATTATACAGCTTCAAAAGTTATGATGTTTTAACCCTCTTTTTTTCCATTTATTTTAAACTAATTTTTTAATAAATCCTTATTTGAATGTTGAAAGTCTTAGAATCTAAGTAATCATTAATGTTGCTATTGTGTATTTTCTGTCTTGCGAACTCATCGCAATTTTAAAATATACTGTAAAATTTTCCCATAAATATTATGTATACAGTATTCTTTAAAGAAATCTGAATTATATGCTAAAAATCTCAATTTTTTCGAAATAGTAGAAATTGTGTCATGGCATATCGGGCCTGTTTTCACTGATTTCTGTACGGGCCAGGCCAGGCCATGAACTGTGAAAATATAAACGGGCCGGGCCAGGCCATGAACTGTGAAAATATAAACGGGCTGGGTCGGGCCTGGAAATTCCGGCCCGTGCAGATCTCGGCCGGATCGAATGCACATGGGATTCAGAATTTTAATATTTTGATAATTACCCAAGATATTAATTCAAATCTCATTAAACATTGCATCGAAAATGCCATCTTTTTTATCAAAATGGCTTAAGAAAAGAACATTTGTTCTCGATTTGCAAGTGGAAATGAATGAATTTGAAATTTATTTACTAATTAGCAAATTTCAAGAAAACTAATTAAGATATCAGTTTGAAAATTTATGAGCATATATAAAAACAATTTCTACATCTGACAATGTAATTTTTGAAAAATGCAGCTGGTAATTTTTCATAATTTTTGCAAAAATCTGACGGTGCCAGTAAAAAAAAAAATCCAAGAAAGCTTCAGACAGGGATCAGCTATCATTAAACACTGAATTACAAAAAGATCTGTTTCTCTGGCTGATCCCTTCATTTAGTTTGCGAAAATGAAACGAAATAATTGCCATTTTTTACTAATGAATAAAGATATAGATTTGAATTTGAGGATGGGAAGGGTAGCCATCTGGCGGCTGTTTTAGGGTAACATCTTTGTTATGTTCTAATTATCAGAAAAATATAATTATTTTTTTAATGATCACGTTAATGTAGAGGAAGGTGGTTTTCTTGAACAAATTATTTGTTATATTTGCGGGTATGAAGAGGGAAAGGGTTAACATCTTGCTCTGATTTACACAAATTCCATTTAAGAAATTTGACATTTTTAGCTTCTTCCGTAGCGTTTTATAAATGTTATATATAGAGAATAACAGAAAATTCAAATGCCTATTTTCGTAAATTTGAATTTTTGTTCCTAATGAAAGTACACAACCCGTATTTACTTGATGTATACCAACAATCAAAGTAAATGATTTGTTGTTCAGCACTTGACCAAGCTAAGCACCCCCTGGGTGACAATCCTACAAGTTTTTTTAATCTAACTGTGCATTCTTATTTCGGGTTCTATGGGCCAATCACAATCTGGTTTGGATTATTCGACTTAGTTTTCAATTGTGTTACAGATTTTAGTTCCACCTTCCACTGCCAGGGTGTGCATCATTTTGTCGAGCTCTATGGACCCCGATTTCGATGGGAATTAGTTCATTCAACTCCCTACAATGGGTACCCATGTCGGATGTTACCTTATCTTGTAATTTTTTTACTGTATTACTTCATCAAATTAAACTAATTTGTTTATTTTTTCACATTTTATTTCATATAAATATATATCTACTCCAACATCTAATTACAATTTTCACTATCCTAGTGAAAAGTACAAAATACAATTCTAACAGATGATATTGACTTGCGAATTATAATAATTTACATGATATCCGTTTTCTCTGCAGCAATGGAATCAACAGATTGCTGTCATTTTGAAAATATTTCATTAAAAGTCTTAAAATAGTGAAAGTAAAATATAAAAATTGAAATAACTTGAACTGCTAGTGCTAGACTGCAATTAGTCAAAATGATGCAATTTCCAGAAATATTTTGTTATGATTTTGGCTTGTCAGTTTCTAGCGCTGAAAGTTTCAGAAGTCGATTTTAAAATATTTCTGCTTAAATTTTAGTTTAAAAAAAATGTTCTGAGTGAACATTTACAAGTACAAGTGCTATATTTATTTTCAAATTTATTGGGGTAAAAGAAAGGGAGCTTCATTAAAATTGTGATGACAAGGATTTAAAAAAGATTTATATCCCAATTCACCTTTTTAAAATTTGATTTTTTGTGAGCATGTATATTCCGAGTAATGTGTATGCTATATTTTATTCCTTTTCTTTACAAATTTCAATTTAAACTGTGTTTAATTTTACAATTACTTTCATCTGCAATTTAAAATGAAAGTTAAAATCAAGTTTGATTCCTTTTTCCAGGAGTACACTTCTGGGTATTTGTACCATGAAATTAGATTTGGAAAAGCAGAGGAGTGGTAGATTTGTGCTTTGTTTTCAAATAATTAATTGACAATTCTCTTTAAAATTGCTAATCTGATTAATAAATTATGAATATAATCAACCGTTATGCTCTGCCTAACTGTAAGCAGAACCAAGGATGGATCTAGAGTCACATTAACCATTGACTTCTATTATTTCAGGTTTGGGTTTACCATATTTTTTCAAAAAAGTAAAAATTCTATAACATACATTCTCAAATAGCAGAAACCTTTTTTCAAGGAATATAGCAGCCTCGAGGTGTCTGCTATTTAGAGGCTTTACAGTATTCGAATATCAACGAGTACGACATATTTGTTGTCTATATAAAACAAACAGATTTTAGATGATCAATTATTACATTTAAGAAATTAAAAATTCATCTTTTCTGCTATTACAGCAATGCAGATTTGTGTCATAATAACAATCGTTTTCATTCCTACATGAATAAAATTTTAAGATAAGTTTATTGAAGCGCTATTTTTATTTTTTGTATACATAAGTTTTATGCATATACAGATAAAAATTATTTCAAAAAAGAATATAAAGTAGATGAGAAGTTCATACAGTCACAAATTTAAAAAAAAATCTATTTTAAAATTATCTAGAGAAAAAAAAAATATTAAATGTTAACAAAATTATACAAGGAAATGCAGATTTAAAATTTTTTTAAGGTACACTTTATTTTATAGTTTGAAAACATATTAGAAACTATTGCCTAAATGCTGTAAATTTGCTTTATTAATGGTTTGCGATGTCTGTAACCCTCTCTCTCTTCTCAACCATCTTCAAGTGTAAGTTTTATATATAAAAAAAAAAATACTATAAGTACCATTGCTAGTCAAACATAATTTGAACCAGAAAATGTATTTAATAAATAAAATCAAATAAGTAGTGCATATATACAAGAAACATTTTATTAAATAAGTTTTCCGATTCAAAATTAGTTTATTATTATTTTTTTTTTTTACTTGAAGAAAACACAGAAGATTGACAGCTACGTCTTAGCTAGAATGTAGAGGAGTCTGGTACACAGTGGGCCACTTTTTCAGTTTTTATTTCTCTTTGACGAACAGACGAATCTGCTTGCAAATATTTTTGAATATCCTTAAACCTTTTTACATTTATCATAGTTTTCTCAGAACATTGTTTTCAATACATTTTTAAATATATATATATATATACACCCATAAAATGGATCAGTGTGCCCCTGAAGTGGCGCACATTGGTCCACCCACCGAGACACAGTGGACCGCTATTAGGTACAGTAGAAAGCCACTAATCCGCAAAGCTTGGTTCCAAGTGTTGTGCGGATTGGAGGCTTTTTGCGGATTACAGGCCATGTCTATTTAATCTTTGTTTACAATTTTTAAAATTCATATATTGGACAAATTTAGATTGCTAATACTAAAAAATAAATAAATTACACATTTTAATATATAGACAAAGTAATAACTATGTTATGGCAATAATTGTTGTCTGTTTTAGACATTTGGTTTATAGTGTTGAAATTTATCTTTAAGTAAGAGTTCAAAAGCAATATATATGTATTTTTTATGTGTTTTTCAATTTATAATTACGATTTAATGAAAAAAAAATTATAAAATATATTGTCTAAGTAAGGATTTTTTATCATTAAAAAAAAAAAAAAAAAAAAAAAAAAAATCACAAAAAGCTTAAATTTGTATTTTACAAGTATTGTATGAAGAAATGAATATATAAAATAATATACTAATTAAATGTGCTTTCATTTTAAACTATAAAGAAGAATGTTATATGATATATAATACTATATATAAGGATAAGAAAAATGTTAAAATAGGTGAAAATTTTTTTCAAAATTCAAAATTTTGTCACCATTGAAGCATTTTTTAAGAATTAAATTTCTTTGCTTACATTCATAAATTGATTGCGGATTAGAGGCCTTTGCGGATTACAGGTTTGCGGATTAGCGGCGCTCTACTGTATTATCTGAAATACAATATAAATCTATTTTTCATTAATCTAATTCTTCTTTATTTCCCTTTTACCTCCAAATTAACATAATAATATAAATTTGCGAGTAACATTTTGAAAAAAAAAAAAAATTATCAAAAACTTATTACATTTTGAAAATAACAGATTAATACAGGAACAAATGCAATTTAGATTAAGTTATTACTTAAGTACAAAAAAATCATGTACCGTTTTGATACTCTGAGAATTAGTTCAATTATCTTAATAAGCAATTTAAAAAGATTTGTGAAAGCTTACTTGAAAGTGATTCATTAAATTTAAGAAATGAAATAAATAACTGCAATTTTTGGCATAGAAGCCATGGCTAAAATATGTCTGTTTCGAACCAGAAATTTTATTTAATAGTTTACATTTTATAAAATAAAATTTCTGGATAGAAACAGATTTATTTGAGCCACAGCTTATATACTGGAAATTACAGTACACACATGAAATTAAGAGAACACATGTATTATAAAATAAAATTTATTTGTAAACAATATCAAAATATTTTACAATAATCAAGGTTTGCAGCATATAAGAATTGTTCCCACCAGTATCACCAAAACAATAATCTTCAGGGTAAATTTCATTAACATATGTAATAGAAATAGATCATGAAGACTTGTTTTGAAATAATAGAAGAAACAATAAAAATTTTCCTATGTGCTTTGTACCTTGACAATAATAAACTAGTTTTGAACAACATAGGAAAAAAAAAAAAAAATCATGGCAAAATATAGCTAAATGTATTTTGAAGCTAAAGAAATGAAATGAAACTCATGTACAGAATGCAAATTTAAAGGCAAGGGTAATAAATAGGCTGTAAAATGTATTAAAATAAATTTATGAATGATATGAGATTTTCAGAAGATAAACTGAAAAGAATAGTGTAAACAGAGTTTCTCCCAGGCTTAAAAAAAAGGCAGGGTGCTGCTGGTGAGGAAAGGACACTGTTTTTAATTTTTAAGGGCACCTTTAATACTTAAAGGATAACATTCTTTCAAAACACAGGTCAGTGAGTCAATTTTTACTATCCAAGCAATAAATATTTCTAAGGGCATTTCTTTTATATTATGCTCTTATTTCATAGAACAGTGCCCCTTAAAAAATAAAGAAATTGACAGTAAATCTGTGTGCCAAATTTGAAGCAAATCGGATAATTCTGCATGAAATACCTATTTAGCTAAATTAAGGGGGGATTAGTCCCCCATTTCCCCCTTTATACTTAACCAATGAACCTCCAAATGTAATCAGGGAAGCACCTTATCAGAATAAACCTGTATACCAATTTTGAAGCAAATTGGATAATTCTGCATGAAAAATCCATTTATCTAAATTAAGGGGGGGGGGATTAGTCTCCCGTTCCCTCCCTTTATACTTAACCAATAAACCTCCAAAACTAATCAGGGAAGCGCCTTGTCAGAATAAACTTGTATATCAAATTTGAAGCAAATCATATATTTCTATCAAGAGTTAATCGCGTTACATACATACAGAACCTGCAGAGATTTTTTTTTTTTTTCCGGTTCTAACCTGCTATGCCTTTATTGTTTATTCATTACTTATCAATGTTAATTATCAATGTCATGCACAATAATTTTACTTATATATAATTTTTCTTTATCCCCAACCTGTCTGTTGTGTCTGTCACGCTGAAATTCTTTTAAAGAAATGACTGATTACATTTTTTTTTTTTTCATAGTTTGACCAATATAATGCAAAGCATCAGTAAAATAGATACTTATATATATATTTGTGACGATTTAAAATGGAACAATGCATTTAAAGATAATAAAGTTTATATTTTTAATGCTTCACAGCTTCATCTTCTATAGTAATAAAGATATATGTTTGTGTGTGGAACCTGCTTTCCGAAGAGATTGCACCACGCAAAGCTATCAGATTTAGCAGAAAGGTACTTGTATGTATAAAGTTATGCACCTCGAAGCCAATTTCTATAATTTTTTTTATAGAAACTGGCTAATAAAAATCTAATGAGTTTTTCTGCATTTGTTCGACGAAATGAGATTTTTTCCCCCGTGATAGAGAGATGAGATTTTCGATTTTTTAACGCGACCAGTTGACGAAATTCGCAATTTTATTTCATGCTCGTTCGATGAAAATCGCTATATTTTTTTTTGCAATTATTTGACAAAATTTGCAATTCTTTTTTTTCTGTTTTGATAGGGAGAGATTGGCAAAATTGAAGATTTTTTCAGTAACAATTGACAAAATTCGCGATTTTTTTCTCAAGAGGTTGACAAAATACAAGACTTTTACTAGATTTCTTGACAAAATTTGCGTTCCCCCCCCCCCCCCTAAGATCGTTTGACAAAATTTGCAATTTATTTCCACGATCGTTTGGCAAAATTCCCGAATTTTTTTCCTCAAGCAATTGAAAAAATCCGCAATTTTTTCTGCAATTGTCTGACAAATTTTTTTTTTTTTTTTTTTTGACCGACTGATGAAATTCATGGGGTTTTACTAGATATCTTGAGGAAATTAATGTTTTTTTTGCAATCGTTTGACAAAATTAGTGTTTTTTCTGCAATCATTTGACGAAATAAGCAATTTTTTTTTCGCGATCGTTCGGCGAAATTCCCAATTTTTTCCCATGACAGTTTGATGAAAGTCGTGATTTTTTTCTCGAGCAATTGAAAAAATGTGATTTTTTTCTGCAATTGTTTGACAAAAATTTCGATTTTTTTTTGCAACTGATTGATAAAATATACTAATTTTTTCCGTGACCAATTTATGAAATTCGCGATTTTTTTAATGGATCTCTTGACGAAATTTCATTTTTTTTTTGTGAATTGATCCTGCGGAATTCAGCCATGGATGAATTACATGCCCATATCTTGCGTCTCCCTCTAAAAACATCTCTCAATATTTCACGACCTACAAATTTAACCTGTTAACTGGGTAGGACGAAATATTTCGTCATACACAAACTGCAACTGCAATATTTTGAACGTATTACTTACACTAGTAAAATTTTAATAAAAATTTTCGTCTTATTAAAACAGCCTATTCATGCAAAATTACTGCCATTAATAAAGATTTTTTTTTTTTTTTTGTACTGGTGGAAGTGTGCCTTGTTGTTATTCAGAGGCATATCAGTTGAACAAAAGTTTTTTCCCCGGTTAACGGGTTAATGAGTGGGACCCAAAATTCTCTTCTCGACATGAATTTTTCTGTGCCACAGTAATTGACTTCATTCGCAGCGCACATCAGCATATTTTTTTTTCTTTGTTTGTGAACGGTTTTGCAGAAATCACCGATTGATTAAAAAAAAGAAAAGAAATGCAGAAATCCACGGAAAAGAACAAAGTATTCAGATATAGAAAAAAAAAAGGAAGAAATTTGTGAAAGATCGGAAAATTGAGAGATTTGGCATGTCTAATTTTACCATTCTATTTTGATTTAATAGAATAATAAACAAAAATCATATGCACACACAAAAAAAATATTGGAAAATGATAAAAAAAAGCAGAAAATATTAAAAAGAAAAAAACGGGAATTGACAAGAAGTCGAAAATTCGTGGATCTGTGGAAGAATCTCATGCCTTCCTGAAATGTATAAACGAAACTTGTGATTTTTTTTTTTTTTTTTTTTTTTGTGAGAGATTGACGAAATACATGATTTTTACCGCACCCGATTGGCGAAATTTGCCATGTTTTTACCGTGCTCAATTAAGTAAATTCGCATTTTTTTCTTTCTTTTTTTAATGATAAATAGATATCATGATCTATTTTTTGGCTAGTAAATTGTTTCCTTTGCACCTATTAATTCCAAAATACTGATTTTTTTAAACTCTGTTAAAAATATATCTGCAAAATTTTGCTAATTCTAAAAAAATTCATATTGATTATTGTGGAGTCTGGAACTTTGCGGGCCACAGGATTTTTTTTTTTTTTTTTTGCAGGTGTGTGTGTGGGTGTAGACCTTTGTATTTTCTACTTTATTACCGTACTACACATTTTATTCTACATTTACTGAGAAATTTAGTGTTTTTTGAGAAGTTGACATCTATGTAGTGAACCAAGCAATGCTAAGGTGCCATTTATTGAGATTGATAGTTTAACTGGATAGTTAGCAGTTCTGTATTACAAGAGCTAATACTCCAGTTCTGGTTAACAGAACAGATTATTATAGTACCTTCAAAAGGTCTTTAATACATTCCTGCTATTGGTAGGAAATTTCTAAATCCACCGTAATCACGAGCTTTGAACAGATGGGAGGCGAACGTGCGATCCTATGTGTGTAAATGAGAAAATAACTTGCAGGCGGGCACAACAAAAGGCAGTAAGGGTGGCATTTTTAAAAGAAGGGCGCTATTTTTTGGATGAGGGGCAAGAAGGGCGCTATTTGTTTAACCAAAGGGCAGGCAGGGCGCAGCGTCCTCCTGAAACTGTCTGGGGGAAACTCTGGTGTAAATAGTCATTTATGTGCAAGCAAAATATGGGCTAGTTCAATTTAACATACATGTGTAAAACAATAGATACAGAATCAATGCAGATGTCTTAAAATCTTTTAAATGAATACTGAAATAATAAAAAAAATTAACTTGTCTAATATTTTTTAGTTTTGTCTTTATCAAACTTAATTGTCAGCAGAAATGTATCTTTTTTTAAATTGTAAAAAACACCAAACAACTGTTTATGTTGCATATTGTCGTCTGGCCTTGTACTTGGTAGCAGTATTTATAAGTCTGTTTTAGATCATATGTTCCATCCCAATTGTCTCTTAAACAAAAATCTAATCTACTGCATAACTCTGACGAATCCAGTTATTTTATGCTGTATATAAATTTTATCTCAACATAACTTCATCTCCATACAAACGGTCATTGAGTGACGCTTCTGAATGTGGAATGAAAGGGTTTATTACAAGTCCACCATTTCTAAAGTCAAAATCTTTATGCATGCATTTGCCATGTCAACTAAGAAATAAAATGAACATTTAAAGAAGGAATCACTAGCATTACCAACAAAAACTGCTGCAAGAATGCATATGGTTCTTTTGTTGACGTTTTTATTACTCGCAATGACATAACTTGGGTAAACAGGGGTCGATCCAGAAAAAATGTAGGGCCTATTTAGGGCCCTTTAACAAAAACCTATTTCATGCAATGGGCCTCTTCACAAAAATCAGTTTGATAAAATTACCCCTTCACAAAAATCAATTTGATAAAATGGGGGAATGGGTCCCTTCACAAAAATCAATTTGATAAAATGGTCCCTTCACAAAAATCAATTTGATAAAATGGGGCCTTCACAAACTTCTATTCCATAAAAACTTACCATTTATTATTTATTTATTATTTTGTGATGTTTTAAAATGTGTAATTTGTAAACCAACAAGTTCACCAGAGAGGGAAAACTTCAGCAAAAGGATTTTAAAAAGGTTTTGTTTATAAATGCTTGTGTGGTTTGAATTTGATTAACTGGATTTCAACTTTCGTTAAAAAATGTTATTTTTCACAAAAATATAATAAATTTCATAAAAATAACCTTTACTTTTCACAAAATGGGCCCCAAGAAAAAAAACCTGCATCGACCCCTGGTAAAGTCCATTAGAAAATTTAGTCTTACACTCATCGGTTATGTAGTCATTAGTCAACAGCAATATATCATGTCTAGACTTGTATAAAACCAAAAACTTTCTGCACACATAAATATTGAGTCAAAAACTTTCTGCAAATTAATTTAATGTTTAATAAAATTATGTGTCATATTATTTTGACAATATAAATTAAAAACAGTAGTTTAAAATAATTTCCATTTAAAATTAATTAATATTAAAGAATAATTATTTTGGTTAAAAATAATAATAAAGCTAAAAATCCATGCTAGGAAAGCTGAATTCTTATCAATTATTTTGTCAATGCATTTAGAAAAACCCAATCCTTAATATTTTGACCTCTTTGCAAGTGTCTGTGATGTCACAACAATGTTTTGCATCTTTAAATTTTGAATTGTGTGCAAACAGTAAATAAATCGTACATAAAATTGAGGAATATTTTTAAATTTTTAATTAAAAAAAAAAAAAAAAAAATTCTAAAAGTTTTTTCTGCAAAGTTCCAAATTTTGCAGAAATTTTTTCGTGCACAACGTGCGTCTATATTATACAACCATGTCCACCAAAAATGTGACAGCAAATATGAGTCTTTCAAATAACATATTGCCTATTCAAAAAAAAAAAAATATATATATATACAGATCTCTTACACAGAAATTCAGAAGAGTCCAAATAGTTACCAAGAAAAAAGATCATATGATAAAAAGTTTGATTGCAGAAAATAAAGAAGAAACTTAAAGCATTAAATGTTCAGAAATTATAAACAACTAAAAGTGTAAAAGGTAAACTATTAATGGAGAAATTCCAATATTTAGGCACCTCACTGGTCTGAAAGGACAATACAGTATTTAATTTTATTACATAGCAGATCAACTGCTTACAACCTTATACAACTGAAAAATATGTTTTCCCTCCCATGCAAATCTATACTAAAAAGAAAAAATTGCCCCGACCTCAGGTGTTGCTGTGTTGTCACTTAATTAGAAAGAGGTTGGTGCATGAGGCTAAGATGTTAACAAAAAATGTAGAATCTTTTGGCTCACTGAATATCGATGAGATGAATATAAAACCTGTTCAATAAACATTCAGAAGAATTTACCAGATTTGTAACAACTAAATCAAATATTTCTGAATTTGGCATTGAAAAAAAGTTGCTAATCATTTTCTTTGTTTTATATTTACAAGACTTCCTACTCATTTTAGATTACCAATAGCTTGTTATTTTTTTAAGGGAACAAATGGTGATGAGTTAGCTGCATTTACAAAAGAAGTTTTTAAAAATGTCAAAGATGTTGGATTCAAAGTTACCAGAATCATAGCAGATAATCCTATGTAAAGATGTTCAGTATTTTATCTGAAGATAATATCCGTAAGCCAGTCATTACACACCCAATAGATCCACCAAGAAAGTTATTTTTATCATTTGATCCTTGCCACATTGAAAAAAAATTTAGAAATCTTTTTAAGAAATATGTTTAATAAAGGGCAACTCATTAGTTCAGATTTCATAAAGATGTTATATGGCATGCAAAAGCGAAATGTTATAAAACCTGTAAGAATTCTTACTTTCAAACATGTTTATCCTTCATCTTAAAAAAAATGAATGTTTCAAGGGCCCTTAAAATTTTCAGTACTGAAATGGTCTTTGAACTGCAGTTCTTGAAACAAAATTCTGTAATTATTTGGAAAGCAAATTTTTCTTGAAGCAATAGCAGGGGTAGTACTAGCCCTTAGTGATATTTCAAGACACATTTGCTTCGCATACTAAATGAAAAAACCCTTAACTCTCTCTTCAATACATTTTATTATCATAAATAGTACACTGTATACACAATTATTTTTGTTTTAAAAGTATACATTTAAAAGAAAAGTAATTTTACCAGAACACTTTGACCAAGCTGCTAAAAAATTGAGATTTTGGCATTACTGAAGGATGAAAATTTCTATTTTTTATCATCACTGATCAACAAAAATTGCAAAAGTTTTTTTTTTTTTTTATAACTGATTGGTGAAAATTGCGATTTATTTTGTGACTGACAGACAAAAATAGGAAACTTTTTTTAATGACTAATGGATAAAAATTGTGATTTTTGGTAACTGATCACCAGAAATTGTGATTTTTCTTGTGCAAATCGACGAAAATCACTATTTTTAACGATAGATTGAAAAAGATTGCAACTTTCGTGATCATTTTGCGCCAGTAAAAAGGTACATCTACCATTTACATCTATTTATCTTTGATCATTTCAAATGCCGATATAGTACAAAATTTCATAAATTTTAGGTCAGACTACCATATTTTAGGACATTTCCGGACGTTTTTATTTTTTTTTCAGGAATTTCAGGACAAGTACGACCCCTGCAACAGCTACAATAGTATTTTAGAGACAATACAGAAATGCTTCTGTATTTTAAATGTTACGATCATATAACATCAAACAATTCTGATGTCATGCATTTCGTATCGCTGAATGATGACAGGCTAGATTGGCTTAAACACACATTTTGAGGTATTTAGAAGAATGAAAAAATTCTTGTGAAAACGTATCTCTATAAGTAAAGAAAGATATTTAGCTACTAAAATTACAACAGAGTTAACTGTGGAATGTATTAAATTTATTTTTCAATTTGGTTTCCATTATGTACTAACTAGAAAACTGAATTCAGATGAGTTCAAGTCATTTTTCTCGGCGCTACGACGAATGCAAGTTTATCTCCACAGTTGGCGAGATGTTCTCGCGCGTATATTTTGCAGACCACAGCAGTATCTCTACCGCGGCGTCTTCTACAAATTCCAATGTTACAACTTGTAATGATAATCAGTGGATGATCAACATGAAGAAGCTGAAAAGTTCTAAAGTTAAATACTTCGTGTCCTTACAGTAAATTATATTTGAAGTTACATAATACACATATTTTGCTTAAACATAATGTTCACATAGATTTTAGCTATTAACATAAAAATCTTTTAATTAGCTGTTTAATTTAGTTTTCAAGTGTTTTCAGCTAAATATTATTTAGTAGTCATACGTGAACGCACTAACCCATGAGAGCAGAAATATAAACAGCTTCTCAGGTATAGAAAAAAGAAAAAAACAACTCCACTAACGAATTTAAAGTCAGCAGACAAAATAAATTTCCACAAAACTAATTAAATTTCAAGATGATAATTATAAAACACGTGGTTTACAAACCACGCCACAGACTTCCAACAAAATATCATCTTTGTTTACATTCTACCCTGCCCAAATAGCTTGAAGTTACGGTCAGAGTCATAATTCAATTTTGGGCAGGGTTTGAGAGTCCTCTGGCGGAGAGCTTCATACATTAAAGCGAAATGATCAGGCCTTATGTATTATAGTTGGCAATGGTTTCGATTGTGGGAAAATGATAGAGGAAAAATGCTGTTACTTCGACACAATCATATTAAATCTTTAGCTTTTATGAGAAAAGCAACTTTCTTTTACAAAATATAGTTATTTTTATTAAGATTTTCTGATTTTCGATACGGATAATTTTGCGATGCATATCATTGACAGTTGCCATCCAATATATTTTTTTTTAACTTTTTAAAATTTAAATTAAAAATATGGTATCTTTATGTTAGCCGTGTGCAGACGATAAATCGCCATCCTATCCCATCATTCGTATTGAATTCATTAAAAATATAAATCTTTCACTCATAACACAGAACTTTAATTTACAACACATACATTTAAAATACATATATTACGTACATTTAAAATAATTCCTTTCATGTCAAAAATAAAAAGAAAAAAAAGAGAAATTAATCACAAATAATTTGATAACCCAAGATCATTTTATTTCAACATCAAAACAAATCTGTTTTATTTTTCTATATATGACATCTTATTCGCTTGCTTTCTATACTTACTCGTATTTATGCACTTTGTATTATTATCAAATATTTGAAAACGCACGTTTTGTTTCTAATATGACATCATTTCATATTCTGTTTAATTCTTAAATAATTCATTTCCTTTTCATTTTTCACGTGGAAATTTTTCACTTGAAAATAAATTGTTGATTAAAAATTATTACTCAGGGGTTTTATTTTATATTGGCAACGATAAAGTATTAGCAACGATAAAGTATTAGCAACGATAAAGTATTAGCAACGGTAAAATAAATTTAACCATTTTAAAAAAAAGCTGCAAAACCGGGACCTTTGGGCCAAACCAACCAAACCAACCAACCATTTTAAAATATACGAAAAAATGTCCCTTTATTCTCTATGAAAATAATGAAATTTTGAATTATTAAGAAAAATATTGAAATAAAATAAACAAAAACAGTTCTATGTTCATTTGAGGGTTATAATCAACTTATATGCAAAGATACAGGATAATTAAATGCTTCATTTTGACGCTGGCTTCAGCCTAACATTTGCACACAATCAGATTTATAATATTATTAGGATAAAATATACAATATATTCATTTTCTAACTGCAGTATGTAGTTTTTTTTTTAAATATTGTGAAGTTTTCTAAAAGTGATGTTACATTTAAAAAACTCTGCATTTTATAAACAAAAAATATTTTAAAAAAATTTGAATTTTTCAAAGACATGCTTGTATTTTCATGAATATACGTACTATTCTTACACAGCTACATAGACGCACTGCAAAGGTCCTATTTAATCATTTCTTAGAGTTACAGATTATTTAGAGTTTTTTAAAATCGCAAATTGTATGTATATATTTTTCAATTTCTTGTTGATCCCCCAATTTCCCTTCTAACTAACTTTTCACTGAAAATATGAGTAAAATATTTATCGAAAAAAAAAACGTCTGAAATCGAAAGTGTCCGGGTATTTTTGACCTTAGAGTATAAATGAGAATTTGATATTTTTTTATGTCGTATTATCGAACCGATCGTGTTTCAGTAATTACAACAAACTGTATCGTAAAATTTTTGGGTAACATAGTATAACAATTATATATAAGATACATTATTTTGGGTAATGGATCATTTCTGTTCCACACAAGTTGACTTAAGTGGCAATCTCATTAAAAATCACAAGCTCCATCAATCTCAGTTAGTCAGAACTACCGTATGCCGCTGAAGGTATTTTGACACGCTTGAAAGGTGAGAAGAAGAATCGTGGAAGATGGATCGAAACTGTGAAAATTTACACTGTTAAGAATAAGCTAAATCTACTCGTTATGGAATATTTTCTTCGTTTCCAATAACTCCGAAAAAAAAATGAAGAAAAACTTATACTGTACAAGAAAAGACATGTTTCTTAATAACAGTAAAATACAGTAAAATAAGTAAAATAAGATTACAGTAAAATAAGCAGTAAATAATACATAATAATTACAATACGTAATAATACATAATAATTACAATACGTAATAATACATAATAATTACAATTATAATACGTAATAATTACTGCTTATTTTACTGTTTATTGCTGTTAATTTTACGGTATAATACTAGCAGCTGGGGTGCCAGTATTATACTGTAAAATCAACAAGTTTTTTTTTGGCAGTGTTGGAAATATTCTGTAACCTTTAATGAAAACATACAATAACTTATTTTTTCTAGTTACTCACGACTCCTAAATGCCTTCTTTATGTCTAGAAACCTCAGAAACCAATATATTTTGGATATTTAAAGAAACATTTGTAAAAAAAAAACAGTTATTTTTACTGCCACTGATTTTTGGAAACATTTATTATAGTATATTATTATAGTGCAATTTATTATAGTTTTTTAGGTGCATTCGTAATTATATAAATAAAGTAGCACCTATAGTCGTAGTCTGGTCCGTTCGTCTGTTCGCATGTAACAGCGCAAAAACTACCCAACCGAATGGTTTGAAATTTAATAATATATAAACGTTGCCGAATTTTGTCGAGTCATTTCAAATTTTATGAAAATCGAATCAAAACTTAAAAAGATATAATTAAAAGTTTTCTTTTATTCTATTAAATCATATCCGACGTAATCTATATAATAAAAGCGCAAGTCATGTGACTGAGGAAAAGAAATACGAGCTAACCACTTCTTTTTTTTTTCATATGCATCAGAGCGACCATTTTTATTCAAAATTATTTTCTCGAATAAAATTGCATAAAAGTTACATTTTTAGAAAGATCATTAAAAATCATGCTTGAGAGAGGAGTTACATTAAAAAATGTATAGATTCTGAGATAACTTCAGTGGAGATCAGGTTAACAGCCGAATATTTCGTGAATCCATTACAGTAAATGAATACTAGAGATTTGTTCATCGTGAGTCATAGAAATATTAAACCATGGAGCTAATCATTCGTAAAGCAAGAGCTCCATGGTGAATTGTGCAGTGCTGTCTAGTGTCGAAAAAAATTCGCAGCTGTAAACGTAGCATACGTAATAATAATAAAAAAAAAATTGCATGCTGATTTCGCTCATAACAGGCGATATAATTCATTTCACTGAAATAATAACGATGTAAAACTAGTTATGGTACGAACACACCTCATTTGTCACGTTTAACGTACAATTTCCAACTGGTTTATAGTGTATTAATCAATTTCCGCTACCTGGAATACAAGTTTTGGGATTCTATCCATTCTCAAGTAAATACATGTTTTACAGACAAACCTGATAAATTTACAATAATGTTAACATTAAAATTAATATTGTTTTGTTACTGTTGCATGTATAACTTCAGTTACGCAGAAGACTATATTCATTTCAGAATTCATAGCATTCTAAACACCGATATTCTGATTAAGAATATTCATTGAGACTAGTGATGGGCACAACGATTATTTTGATTATTCGAATGAATCATTCGGACATGTGCAGAAGCATATCTGTCAAACTTCAAATTTTTTTTTATTCAATTACTATCAGAAATTTTGAAGGAAAAAAAAAACTCTTTGCAGAAACTTTTTTTTTTTTTTTCAAAATTTCTGGTAGTAATTGAATTATTTTTTTTTGTATATAAGTTTGGCTGATATGCTTCTGCACATGCCCGCATGATTCATTCGAATAATCAAAATAATCGTTGTGCCCATCGCTAATTGAGACACTATAAAAACTACTCGAAAACGAAACAAAATGGTCATCCGTTTCCATAATTACTTTATCTAGAAAAAGTTATTACTGATATTATAGGCCACAAGACTGCTACAAAATGTTACAGCCCACGATGTTGAAGAGAATTGTACAAGATGTTACAGGGAATGCCGAGAAGAAATATTATAAGGGAGGATGATCAAATTACTTTAGTTACATCTTGTTGTTTAATCACGTTATAACAAACGATTGAAGAAAATGTATCAGAAAGAATCTTCTCGAAATTGGTCGACATGTCCAACAGTCTATTTTCCACTTGTCAAGTCCGTAAATCACAGCCAAGAGTCGTATTCGGGAGCCATGTTCGTAGGTAGGCCAGTAAAAGATAAAGCAATTATTTACTCATCGGAGCTGGAAATCTTTCTTACGAAAGGAAAACATGCTCTAAAAATCCTGACGGCTACAAATTTTCGCTGTTTCGACCACTTTCTTATTTTTTGGTAGCAACTTGAATTTTTATGGTCAGTGGATTTTGATGAGATAATAAATGTTGAAACGAGAACTTCAATACTTTCGACAGATCAAACTCGAAATCATTCTCTAGATTTACAACTGTCTGAGGATCGGGAAAGTTTAATGAAATACTGGAGTGGATTTTGAAGGTAAAGATTGGTTTTTTTGAACTAGATAACACGAAACCACAAATTAGAACTTATTAGATGTTTTTAAGAAGCACTTGTTGCTTTTATTAAATGTAGAATCCAAATGATTTTCTTCAAAAATTTTCCCGGAATATTAGACATCGACTGCCCCCAGCGTCTGATTATCCAAAAGGCACGTGAAGTACGAGATTCCCCTGTAAAATTTAAGAGGGCCCCAAAATGACTGCAAATGGGACCTCTAGTTCCTCTTTTATTTATTCTACATTTCATTTTAAATTTTATTTACATACAAGTTTGCCTAATGCTAGAGAAAATCCACACTACTGCAGGGAACTTTTCTAAATTAATAATTGAATGTGATCAATAAGCTGTTAACTAATGTGGTATGCAGATGTGTTAATTAGAAATCACCTGAATGACACAACATAGAATATATATACCACAAATATACTCTATCTATCACACAGGAGAGATAAAGAAAAGCTGTTTAATGAAATATCTGAACTCGACTAAGCCCGAGAATAATATTTGTTACATTGATCAATTTACATGAAGGTAACAATTTAGAAAACTTTCCCAGGAGAAAGGAAGCCCCCAAAATCATACAGTACTTCTCCAAGATTCAAAGGTTAATCGCGCCCTGACTATCAGTTATAAGCGATCCCCGGGGAAGTAGTGTTTTCGTAAAGTACCGACTTAATGGGTAAGTAGCGTCCTCTGTGCTCAGACCTCCAGCTCTTCGAATGGCCATGAATTAGCAAAACAGGACATTAAAAATAACTTTACATCAAAATTTCAAATTAAATTTTCAGCAGGATTGAAACTACGCCATAAATTTTAAACGGCACTACAAAGGATGTGAAATTTCTTTTCACTTTGCTAAACAGCGTACAACCAAATAGAGTGAAAATGTGTCCATACCGAGGATCGAACCTAGATACCTTAGTATAGCACACCAAGTGCTTTACCAATTAAGCTATCCGGACAACATCCAGTATGGAATTTTTTACCTATATACGTGGTAAAGCATTTAATTGGTAAAGCATTGGTGCGTTATACCAAGTTATCTGGGTTCGATCCCCAATCTGGACACATTTTTCACTCTATTGGTTGTATGCTGTTTAGCAAATGAAAAGAAATTTCACATCCTTTCCAGTGCCGTTTAATAACTTTACATTTTGGAGTTTAAAAAGTGAGGGCAATGATAATGAACAGAAACTTTTTTGAATGGGATTATTCTAAGTATTATGCCAAATGCTTTGTTATTCTAATGCTGAAATACTACTTTTCTATTGCATAATAACTAAAATTTAGCCAAAATCTTTAACGCTGAATATGCTGTTGCTAAACTGCAATTCACAAACATAACTCGATTTTAACAAACATGAAACCATTTTAAAAGTAATTTTTAGATAATAATATACAAATAATACGAGGGTCGATCCTGAAATAAGGTTCCCATCAAATTTACAAATAGACAACATTGTTTATTCTCATAGAAATTTACATCGTTGGAAAGAAGAAAATTTGCTCTATTTCTCTACATAATCGACATCTTTTTTACGCATTTTTGTAGACGGTGCTCCAATTTCTGTATCCCAATGTCGTAGAACTCCGGCGCCAACCCGTTGAGGAAGCGTTTCACCTCTTCTTTAACGCCATCGTCGCTCCGGAAGCGTTGGACACCCAAATGTTCCTTTATCTTGGGGAACAAGTGATAATCACTAGGTACGAGGTCCGGACTGTAAAGTGGGTAGGGCATGACAATCCACCCCAATTGTGTCAAAAGTTCCTGGGTTTGACGGGAGACGAGAGGTCGGGCGTTCTCGTGAAGCTGCGTTACACCGGCTGTCAGTCGTCCTCGCCGGTGATTCTGGATAGATCGCCTGAGTTTTCTTAGTGTTACACAATAACTCGCATTTGGCGGGATCAACAATGGGAACCTCCATCTCGGACGGCCGCTGAGCCAAGAATAATCAGCGCAGAGAAGCGTGGCTGGGGGAATCGCGAGTGCAGGAACAGTCGCGTACAGCGCTGTTGCCGTATTTCGCCTCGCACCTTCCCGTGCGGCTGCAGCTCTTTGGGAACCTTATTTCTGGATCGACCCTCGTAAATATGTTGAAGGGATTTTAAGAAAGTGTTATTTGAAGTAAAACAATGAATGCCTTTTAAAACTCTTATAGAGAGAGGAATATAATTTAAACATAACATGTACATAATTGAAGTCAAACAAGTTACATAAAAAAACATCTAAAGTGTTTTTATTTAACTCATATATACATATTTGTACATTTTTACATTGAGGTTTTTCAAAAATTATAAATGTCTTTCACGTCTAATATCCAATATAAAATGTTCGGAAATTCTTGGTAACAGTGAAAAACACTCTTGTATCATCTTCAGACATAAAGCTTCTTGTTTCGCATGGCTATTAATTGTTGAAGAAGAGGCGCATATTTGAATTTCCTGACTTCGTAGCCATTCAGCCGTACAGTCGTAAAAGCCGATCTGCACGTTACCAGAGGGAACCACGTGGAGGTAGGCTACATCTCCCCCCGTCTTCACCACCGCCCAATTTTGCGCCTCGGATGACAGTCGAAGCGTGGGTCGGTGGACTTTTTTTTTATGCTGCTATTCAAGATTTAACTGAAGTAATAAGACGAGATGTCATAGGAAGACTGCTACAAGATTTTATAAGAATATGAACACAGGAAACATGAAAAGATGTTGGTCATACAATGCTAAATTCCTTTTCGTAATCACACTAGCTATAAGATGTTATAATAGATGTTACGAGTCACGATAATAACGGAAGACTGGTACAAGATGTTACAGGAATGCTGAAGAGGAAAGTTCACGAGTAGATGGTCAAATCACTTAATTGAGATGCTGCTCTTTAATAAAATAAGGACAGAGTAATGAAGAAACCACATCAGTCGGTTCTTGTCAAAATTGGGTGTCATGTTCAGGAATCTTATTTTTCGAGGTGTCAAGTCCGTGAGTCACATCCATGAATAATATCAAAGAGTCATATTCGGTAATATCTGAATGAAAGTACATCAATAATTTACTCCCCGGAGCTGGAATTATTTTTAAAACAAGGACAGCATGCTGTAAAAAAGCTGGAGGCTGCAAATTTACGCTGTTTCCACCACTTTCTGAATCTTTGGCAATAACTTGATTTCTTATGGTTTGTGAATTGTGATGAGACAGGAAATGGAGAAACAGAAACTGCACTGTTTTCAGAGAGATCTAAATTAAAATCATATTGTGGATTTACTGATTTCTGTGGATCTGGCAAGTTTAAGGAATTATTGTGGGTGGATACTGCAGATAAAGATGGATTTATTTGAACTGGATGAGGCGAAACTATAAATTCGGAATTTTCAGCTGTTTTAAGTAAGCAATGAGTGTTCTTATTAAATGTAGAACCAAAATTATTTTCTTCTATATTATCTCCAGAACATGGTTCAGTCACATAATTTGAAACTTTTCTTTCATTCTCACTCTGTTTAGAAACTATGAAATCAGCATCGATATTGACTTGATTAGAATCATTATTGCACTTTTCTTCTAATAAAATTTCTGGAATTTTTTCTAGTTTGTTTTTCTCTAAAATGGTATTAAATTCTCGGAAACTCAGTCTGTTCTTCCATATATCGATTTCATTGCTGCTTTTCACACTTTTATAAGTGCCCCCTAGGAGTTTGTGTTTTTGTAAATCGCAAATAGATGGACGTTTATGAGGTATTAAATTCAAACACAAACTTATAAAATTTGTTATGTCATCTGCTATTTCATTTGTTATATTGGAGTTTGGAAAAGCCTCTTGCATCAATTTGATAAAATTTTCTTTTTGTAGATTATTTTGCAATATAGGATAAATATCCGTAAACCAGCAAGACAGAGGACTATTCGGTTTAGACTTTTCTATAAGAAGATACATTTTAGTAAACATTTCGAAAGCCAGCATCCCAACTGTCCATATATCTAACTTTTTTCCATCGATTGCTGTCAATCCAGACTCCGTCAGACGAGCTTCTGGGCAACGATATATAAAGGGGGTCCCATATTTTTGAATGAGGTTATCTGCAGGTGTTAGAAATCCAAAGTCTGCTACAACAGCTGTGCCAGTATCTGATATGAGGATATTGTTGGATTTGAGATCATTGTGAGAAAGTTCTTTATCGTGTATGTAAGCTAGACCATCTAATATTTCTTTTAACCAGGTTATTGCTTGTTTTAAGGCGTTTTCATCTGACATGAAGGAAGATTCGAAAACTTTTTGCTCCAACGTATGAGGATAAACAGGACTTAAAAATATATATGAATCAGCGTAGTAAGCAAATTGCAGGTCGGAGAGCTGTAAGATATTGTCATGTTGTAATGATTTCCACAGATTTATTTCGCCGTCAGTGACGTATTTTTTTTCAACGATCTTTGCAGCCAATTCTCTTCCTGATTCCACATGTTTCACTTTCCAAACAGAGCCATAAGACCCATCACCAATTTTTTCAATGAATCCATAACCATTTTGCTCGAGATGAGCGACAATTTCTATATTTTTATCGTAAGTTTTTACACCAATCACACCTGCACGGTATTGCTTTTTAAAATAATCCATAATTAAACTTTTTAACGAAAATATATCATTAAACACAGTTTTTTATCGCAGTAATCGCAAATTACAACTTAGCTGTAACTCGTTTTCAGATTACAAAGATTTTCATTGTTGAATATAAATTTAGGTAATGTTATTTTTGCATTGTTGGCTTGTGCAAACATTGTTGGTTTAGAAAGTCAGTTGATGTTTTTCAACAATGTTTATCGCTTGTAATTGTTTAATAGCCGAATAATAATTGTTTCAAGCATTGTTGCACACATTGTTGTACACATTTTCGTACATATTGTTCTAATGTTTCACAGATTGTTGTGTGATTTTTTTTATTATTATTAAAGAAGCATCATAAACATGCTTGGTTTTTAGTGTTGCCAGATTGCTTTCTTTAAAAAGCGGAAGATTTTTATTTGTTACACTAGTTTGTATTTGTTTTATCAAACTACCGTCATTTTATAATGAACTATGTTGAATGTGCCAATACTGTCTCCTTTAAAGAATTTTTCTTAAAAACAAATCATAAATAAATTGTTATAATTGTTATTCTCCAACTGTGTTTGTATTACATTATTCTAATAACATTATTTAATTAATTTTGCAGTCACATTTTTATGGCATAAAGCGCGTCAAAAGGAAAATTTTTGAGAAAAATTGGAAAGATAAACTGATATATATATTTTTTTTTTTTCATTATAAAACCCAGACATGTTTATTAAAAAACGAAAGAAATCGTCGTACGGAAAAGGTTTAAGCTTACACCGTACAAAAGTATGAGAAGGTACAACTTATGGAGAAAACGTACAATCTGGCAACCCTATTGGTGTTTACTATTTTGCTTTGCTTATTATTCTTCCGGGACGGAATTATAAGAACCTTGAAAAGTTAGTCTGAATAGGTAAGAGTATGCTTGGATCTGTGCATGTAAGTGTGCGCAAGTATATCTCTGTGTATATGACTTTATCTGTATGCCCATGCATGTTTAAGAGTACATGCATGTGAAGTATGTATTTGTGTATGTACCAGAAAGTATGTATGCATGTAAGACCATGTACAAATAAATATGTACATCCTAAAACTAGTATATACGCTGCACATCACAAAACTTTTTTCTATATCTATATTATGAAACAAAAACATGGGAACAGATGTCGCAGACGCACCGGGGTTAGCGATATTTTTGTTTTTGTGTCATTTCGGCAAGAAAATACCGTTCTTGAACACCTGTTAGCCTAGCATGCGAAAACAGCATGTTAGTTTTATTTTATTTTAAAACACACAAAATTTTATTATAAAAGACGCACAATTTTATTATAAAACACACACATTTGAATTATGCACAGAACGTTCAATTTAATATTAACACACGCACAATGTCAAGAACACAAATGTCTCAGATATTAATGCCGGAAAGCTTCTATTAATATACACGATCTTGTATACCGCATTGTCACGACACCCAAAAAACCACATGGCGCAGCTTGTCCCCAATGGGACCTTGCGCCATAAAATCCTATACAACCAACCCAAAAAACCACCATTTTGACGCAAGAAATGTACCCCAGTACGTCTTCGACATCTGTACCAAAACGTGTGCGTGACTAATGCTGACATCATATTAACAGTGATAATACACCCATCCATAAAGTTCGCATTTACTGCAGTTTTTTAAAACTTCTAACCATCGCACACTTTTAATTTTTATATCGTCAAATAAAAAATAATAAAATGTTTTTTTCAAATGCAATTTGTTTGAAAACTTTTCTCAATTCACTTATTTTTTATGTTTTTTTTTTTTTTTTTTTTTTTTTAAATAATTTTCAACATGACCTTTAAATAAAAAAATAAAAATCTATCTCTATCGCGTAGAGACCGATTACAAAATATTAAGCCGATTCCACCTAAGACTATACAAACAGCTCAGCATTTGTTTCTGGTTAATATTCCATAGCGAAATTAAAACTCTATCAATAAACAGAGAAAATAAAATAATTAAAACACAAATTTCAGAAACATGTAATTGGACTACGCGCTTAAACCATTTAAATCATCAGAATGCAGGACTCCCAAATGGTCTGCCAACTGAATACCAATAATTTTTAGCAGAAAATTTCGTAGTAGTTTTTTTTACAAAACTTCCGCAAAAATTTACCTCCGACGGTGGTTTCTGCAATGTTTGCAAGAAAAATCTAAAAATATTTTTTTTCTAAGAAAATACCGGTATTCAAAAAGCGAACCATTTGGGAGCACTGAGAATGAAACGGGCTGGTTTACGTAGCTAAAGCTTTGGCGATTTCTTCAGGTGTTAACTTCTGGCGAATACTAATATCGCTTTTAATAATTTCATTTCAATACATAATTGATACTTTTTATATAAAAATGTTGTTAGCGGCCAATCTAAGAAAATATATGTTAAAAGTAAAAAATCTATTACAGTTTTCAGCTTTAATAAATAAATAAATACAAATATTTTGTGACCTATATTCTGTAACCCGGGTAATTCCCAGTTGGATCGCGTAGTGTTTCTAATATATTAATTTAAATAACGCTGTAACGCACCAAAATTTGCGAAGTATAGTGCAATTCTTTGAATTAAACTCAAAGTTAAAGTGATCAGCGAATTAAAAAACAAGAACGAAAGATCATGCATCAAGCATAGATTATGAAATACTCTCCAACACATCCAGAATATTGTAACAAAACTTCACAGTTTACTAAGTAAACAAGGTCAAAGTCAAACCGGGCGGGGAGGCCTACCCACCAACTTAAGCTCAACTAGCCCCACTAATACTATGTATACAATTTAGAAAACACATACCGCATTTGAAAACCCAGTTTCAGCAATTACTACAACCAGTAGTCGAACAAAATATCCGAATTGTTTTTTGCAGCCCTGTATATGATCTATAGATTTGTATGTATACTACACAGTATGCTATAAGTTATTTCAGTTATGAAATATTAGGGTGGATCAAATGAAAACGGAACAGAAGTCACAGAATAAAATGACATTGTTTACTTCATACCTAATCTCCAAAGTTACAAAGGCACTTGATTCACGGTTTCCCCAAATGCTAAATACCCTGATCCTAGAAGTCTTTTGGCTGAAATTGGAAACAGTTTCGAACATTATCCATGACTTCGAACTTCGAAGTCGGAGTAAAAACGGTGACCCATCAATTCCTTTTTCAATGGAACAAAGACAGGTTCTGCGTCAATTCGTCGCGCACAATTCATCGCGGAACAATTCGTCGCAGCGTCAATTCGTCGCAACAAAAATTTTTTTGAAATCTGTGATGATAAAATAAAGACAATTTAGTAAAAATGGTTAAGGATACTTAGTTTTTTAGATATAGAGAATTATAACTAACAATTTACATGCGATTATATCTAAAAAGCAAATTATCATTAAATAATTTTACTAAATTATCTTTATTAAATTCCTACTATTAGCTCACACCCTCTCTATATATATCTTGTTGGAATTTTCAATCGTTAATAAAATATTTTCTATTCATCCATTCGAGTTCAAATAAAAAAAATTTAAACTTGTACTGGATGACAATTGATGTTAATACAGTTTTTTCAAATATTAATTCATTCATTAAATTTAATTAATTAATTTTAATTTTTACATGGGAGAAAAAAATTCTCCCATTGTTTCATAAATAAAATGAAAGATTTATCTCAAATGAGTGATGCCAACAAAAAATAAAATACCGCAACGATGATTATAAAATAATGGTCAATAAAGATAACGTGGGACATTAATGCTGCACGGGTTTATTTTATATATTTATGATTAAAAAGTAGGAATTGACTTTAAAAAAATCTTTTTATGTTACTTGTTTTATCATCATAGCCTTCAAAAACATTTTCGTTACGACGAATTGACGCTGCGACGAATTGACGCTGACATGAGTTGTCGCCGCGACGAATTGTCGCTTCAACGAATTGACGCTGCGATGAATTGTTCGCGATGAATTCTTCCGCGATGAATTGTGCGCGACGAATTGACGCGACACCGTGACGACAAGATGACGATGTGACTATGTGATGACGAGGTGATCTTGACCAGGTGTATCTTGATCATGATCCTCAGATTTGCATCCCTTGCAAAAATCTTTGAGCCAGTCCTTGGAACAAATCAACGAAAGTGCATGTTCTGTGTACACCGTCTTCCTTCGCCGATGCACTTTGAAAACCGTCACTCCTTTTGCCATTAATAAATGAATAACAAACACTTACGTGCTCTTTATTCTGCAGACGCTGATGAATAACAATCGACTGCCTACAGGACGATACTGTTGGCCGACACCCAGCGTATATCGCATGCCCCAGCGAAACTATACTCGGTTCAAATCCATTTCCTCAGTAGGGGTTGTCTTCCTTAATTTCTGCTCTACCTCTACACATAGTTGTCTCCCTACTCATACAAAGTTAAACCAAATTATAACCACTGTTACACTTTCATTTGATCTGCCCTAATACATAGCAAAATTGAAAATTCCTCTTCAGCAGTTTTCGTCAATAAACGAAAATATATGTGAGATCTTTTGAGCAGCCCTGTATATGATCGATAGAATTTATATGCTCCAATTAATATTCAAAAACTTAGCTTACATTTAAAATCGCGTATCGCAACTGAAAACAAGCTAACGGAAATTATTGTTCATAGACAGTACTGTAACCAAATTCTTTTGAATGTCTATGGAGTGAGACACCCTATTCTACAGTAAGGCGCCTTGTAGTACAGTTTCAAGTTAACAACCTTAGTGATATGTATCAATTTTAATATGTTTAAAACAGTGTAACATCATTATAATACGCCGCAAACGAGTTTTCCCCATAGACTGTAATGTAACGGAATTTTTTTTAGTATTCCTGTAAACGAACTACAAATGCTACACACTTCATTTTCTAAACCAAACATGCCGTAGTAAACTCCAATAACATATATTAATTTCATGGCAGTCCGAGTGTATTTGTACTCGAGTTAGAGCATGGTCAGATGACAGACATGCATACAGACTAACCAAATTCGTAAACACTTTTAAACTATGTTGGAAAGTGTTAAACAATGTGAGCTAATGATCGAGAATTTTGATCAAGATTAACCGACAGCTACACTGCAAAAAAAATTTTTGATTTTACAGTATAATACTGACATCCCAGCTGCCAGTATTATACCGTAAAATTTACGCACTGTAAAAAATTGCTGCAGTAAAATTACTGCAGCTGAGATTCCAGACAATGTCCATAAGAAAACGGGTTTTGTCCCTACATAAACGGGCTTTTGTTCTTACATAAACGGTTTTTGCCCGTGAAAACATGACATTTACGTACATTAACCGTTTAACTTGAAAAGGGAGCATTTCCGTAAAATTACGATAGCAATTCACGGAGAATGCCCGTGAATTTACAATTTTTTTTTACAGTGAGTAGTAAACAGTAAAATAAGCAGTAATACTCTGACGCGCATGCGCGGCAGCGTATTACTGTTTATTTTACTGTTTATTACTGTTAATTTTACGGTATAATATTGGCAGCTGGGATGCCAGTATTATACTGTAAAATCAATATATTTTTTTTTCATTGTAGCGTAAATTTACCGAGTATCTCTAATTCAGGACATCAAGTGCAAACAGTTTACAAATAGCAGTTTGAATGCTGCAGAGATGGGTTGAAATGATTCATGCTGCTCAGAAAAACGAAAGAAAACTTCGGCAGCATGAAATTCGTAACCATTGGAGATAGTGAAGTAGCTCCAAAAATGGAGACATTTGTCATCGAATCGTTTAACTGCCGGAGAAAAGAAGAAGAAAAAGATAAGATGGAGCAGCGCCAGTTGGAGACAACAGAGAAATCACGACAAACTTATGAAGACTATAAAATAAATTCACCGAATTAGAAAGAAAATAAACTAGCCACAAAATGAAATATCTTAGTTTTAGAAAAACCAATAAAGTATTTTATTAACTTGGGGGAAAAAATATAAAGTATTAAAAAAACTGAAAATACGCGAATAAAAGCATTAGAAGAGAGATCCAGTTAAATTTTTCGCTACAAGATTGAATAATTAGAGGCCTATATTTTGAGAAATTTTCGAAAAAGCGAAAAAGAAGCCTTCCATATTGACAAACAGGTGGTCTTATAATTTATTAACAGCATTTTTCGAATACATTCCTAATTGCCTTTAGTTCACATACATCTGTAAATACATTTTTTAAATAATATAATTTGCCATTAATTGAGCTGAGCAGGCGAAGCTCAATTATGCTTCTACTCCAATGGTTTCTTTCTGACACTACTCTTCTTAAACTGTTCGATCGATGACGATGAAATTTAGTATAGTGATAGCTGGCCATAGCCTATATGGTTCATTTAAAAAAAAATAAAAAATAAATAAAAATCTGACATACATTGTGTCTTTGAGGAATAATTAAAGATCATATGTGCTGTAGACTTAACATTAAAATCTTAAACTGAAGCGGTGCGCGCGATTGTTTACATGATTTAGAAGATGTGAAGTTTTAACTACAGGACCCTGCTCCAAATGCCGATACAGTGGAACAAAGGTATCTGCAAAACATTATGGCAAACTTACCTTATACTAACATTGTCTTACTGGTAGGAACAGGAACATGATATAGTCTTATCCCTTGTTATAAAATCGGTTGGTGCAAACGGCAGCATCTTCTATCTCATAGGAGTAGAATTTTGATATGTACATTTGAAAAAACATTCCAAGCGGCTTTAGATTTCGAAATGCGTCAAAATCGTATGGCCGCAGTGTAAATATGAAAAGTTGAGTTTTTGAAACGCTCGAAGACAAACTCTGTTTCGAAAATTAAAGTAATCTTAACCCCTTCACGACGAGTGTCACGTATACGTGACGCATGAAGTGCTCAGAATCCTTGATTATTCCTATCAGTAATTTTTAACCGAAAAAAATTTCCTTTTTCTAATCAAAGCATTTAGGCGATTAAACTAGACATTTTTTTCTGTTTTGAAAAATCGGTGATGAAATATTATAAAAATTGTGTAAAGAACTCTCGTCGCGAAGGCGATGTTCATTTTAAAATTAGAAATTATCAATGTCTGCTTGGCTATATCAAATGATTATTTGCAAATGAGTTCGCTCGGCTCAATGTTGAGCAGGCTCTCATAAGCTTTCCTTGTAATAATTTCAAGATATATAACATATTATGCGATACTTGAAATTAAACTATTTTGTTTAGACTGAAATTTTCAAAATTAAAGTGTTCTTATACGAAGGTTGTACAATAAAGAATGATCAAGATATTTTTGTGCGTAATTGTGCACAAATTTAATTTCCTATTGCATTGTCAGATTTGTCTGTAATGAATATTTGGAAATTGTATCATTAATTTAATTCCAGTAGTACGGCAGTGGCAGTCGTGAAAATGGAGACATATTCAGAACCGCCTACAAGAACGATGCAGGCAATATGCGATGAGCCATCTGAAATTTTGCTTCCGCTTGAAGAAATCGTCAGCCAAACATATTATTCTGAATGTTCCTCAACTTGCACGGCTGCCACTGCCATACTATTGGAATTAAATTGAGGGGGCCGGGGCAAGAAAGTGCCAAGCCACATTTTTGGTGAAATAAATCTAACACTGTAATCTTTGCTTATTATTGTAAATTATAATATCCAACATATAATTTGTTTCTAATGTCACTTGGTGGCAGCCTATGTGACAGGTTTCGTTTTTGCCCCAGATGTTTATGCCACCAGTGAAGATAGCTAATTTACAAAAAAACGTAATACTAATATCATTAAAGTAATGCCATATTGCTACTCAGAATATTTCAAATGTTACTAAGACATTGGCGAAAAGACTTTAGGTTATATATCTTGATGTGAATATTGGATCCAATTTTCAAATTGAAATATCTGAGAAGTTCAAAAATGTGGCTTGGCACTCTCTTGCCCCAACCCCCCTCAATTAGTGAAACAATTTCCAAATATTTATTGCAGACTAATCTGACAATACAACAGGATATTAAATTTGTGCACAATAAATTATCCGGATAAAAAAATTATGACTATTCTTTATTGAACAGCCCTCGTGTATTTTTTTAACAACCTGCTTATATTTCTGCATATATACATTTACAAATGCATCACGAATGAAAGGAAAGAGATTGGTGAGCTTAAGTATGACCGTGGTCCTTTGGTTGATGACCGCTGCTACAGAGAATTTTCCCCAGGTTATAATGTAACTTAAAATCTCGATCTACCGATCTTCAGAATATATTATAATTTTGTCGGATTCAAAAAGGATTTTACGAAATCAAGGGAAACCGCCTCAGAATAAAGAGAATTGATGGAATAGATAGAACAGTAGCGGTTCCTTCACCATAAATTTCATCCTTCGCAAATGATTGTTGTCACTTATAAAATTTTATATTAAGTCAGTGTTTTCTAATCCTTTTTTTAAGGTAGCAACACAATTTTTAACGTGTTCACTATTAAAGTCAGATGTGTTCAATTCTCTCATTTAGGTCTTACAAATATACGACATATATATATTTTTTTTAGCATTTTATGATAACTGGTTTCGCCAATTTATGTCAAAAACAGATTTAGTGAGTTATAAAATTATAAAACATGTGTAGAACGATATATAAACACACTGCATTAAAAAGTTATCCTCGTACCTGTCACAGAAAAATATACGTGTATAACTAAAGGGTGACTTTTAATTAACCTACACACTGTAAAAAAAAATTGTCACATTAACGGAAAAAAAACTGTCAATTTTGGAGCCAGTTTAAAACCATTTAATTTACAGAAAGTATCTAATTTTTTACGTGAAGTGACTGTTTTGTAACAGTTTCATACCGTTACATTTACAGAGATAAACTGTTATTTTAACAGAAATATTTTGTGTTTTTTACAGAGAAAACCTGTAAATTTTAACAAAACGTAATTTTTAACAGTTAAATACTGTTTTATTTACAGAAATAAACTGTTATTTTACAGAAATGTTTTGTGATTTTTACAGAGAAACTTGTAAATTTTATGAAAAATTTTTGTAAATTTTATGAGAAATATTTGTAAATTTTAACAAACTTTCTGTTTTTTAACAGTTAAATGCTGTTGTGATTACAGAGATAAACTGTTATTGTAACAGAAATATTCTGTGATTTTTACAGAGAAAGCTTGTAAATTTTACGAGAAATATGTGTAATTTTTAATGAACTTTCTGTTTTTTTAACAGTTAAATGCCGTTACATTTACAGAGATAAACCGTTATTTTAACTGAAATAACTCTTGTGGCACTGCAGATAACACTACGAACATTTTTTTTTTTTTTTTTTTTTTTTTTTTTTTGAAAAGAACGTGGGAACTAAATGAATGAGAACCTTCAGAGATGATACAATAGCGCAACTTAGTCACAAAGTTGTCAGTATCAAAATCGAGCGTTTTTTTGTGCGTGAAAATGAGTCAGTTATGGAGCTTTTGAGACTAGTAAGGTCTGTCGGCTCCTTCTTGTAAACCAAATATTTCATATGACCCCAAAGATAGAAATCGCATGGTGATCATACCTGGTGAATAAGGTGGCCAATACAATGCACTAGGATAACGGTTTGGGCATTGATAGGCGATAACTCGGTTTCTGAATGTTGAAGATCAAAAAAAAAAAAAAAAAAAAAACGGTTTAAACCTTTTAATAAACCGTTTTTTTTTTTTGGGGGGGGGGGACATATCAGGTCTTTTGGGAATGAACCTGAGAATGAATCGGGTCTATTGGGAATAAACCTAGGAGTGAATCGGGTCTATTGGAAATAAACCTAGGAATAAACTGAATTTTTCCAACTCTTACCCGATGCATCGAGTTAGTTTGACTCCAAACTCACGCTAACTATTAGTTACACTTATTTATAACTAATTACTGTTACTTACAATTACAGTTAGCGCAAAGTTAGAATGAAAGTGTTAATTTCATTTATTAATGAATTTTGCATTTTGTACGAATATAAAATTTAAAAAAAGGATAGTTAGAGTTAATTTTTGCATATTTTTTATACGTTTGAAATTAAATTTTGGCAATGAAGGATTTGGCTGATTTCTTAAATCAAATAATAATTAGAATAAAAAAAATTGAATTAGTTATAAATATGTAATTATAGTATAAATAAAATTGGATTACCACAAATAAAAATTCCTTTCTAAGCTTTTCTTATGTAATATACAATATTTTAATTCACGATATTCCGCTAACCAAAACTTATCGAATTTATAAAATCCTTTCTTTTAATGCCTGTTTAACTAACGCTATTAGTTACACGTTTCTTAAAAAGAGTTGACAGCTTTTTGATTCGCGGTCATTTATCAACATTATATCGTGTGCTGTTCGAAGAATGTTTACAGAATTTGATTAAAAATTCACCATAGTAATTAATCACGCTTTACCATAGATTAATGGGGTGATAATAAGGCTTACTTAAAATATATATATATATATATATATGTTTATCCTGCTTACTATCAGTTGTAATATAAACCTAGTTAACACGTTGAGTGCCGCGTTAGTCACCAGTGACTGACAGTGTAAGATATGATATAGAACTAAAAAAATACATTGTTTTAAGTAATTACTGAAAATTTATTTAAATTTATTAAAAATTATTTAATTTTTATTTATTACAGGATTGTATCATTAATGCATTTATATGTTTCTTATCAAAAAATTTTAATGTGGATTTCATTGAAACACGGTAAACATAAAAATGGTTGTCCTTCGCATGTATCACAAAATATGGCAACTTCTTTAAACATTTTTCTGGGCATTGCTCTACCAGATTGTGTCACAATTTCTTCTTAGCATGATTTACATTACTTTTGCACTGCAGAGACTTTTCCGGGTCGTTTTTGGAGTTTGTGTGGTGTTTTTCAGAAGTTGTTGCAATACTGCCAGGTGGAATGTCTTAAGAAACATTTTTTTTTTTAAATAGTGGTGCGAGTATAACATAAAAATAGTCTCGAGTGGCGCATACGTGGTCTGACTGGGATTTCCTTAAAAATACGCGTGGCGCTCAACGTGTTAACCCTCTATCACGCCTTTCGAAAAAATACGTTAACTTCATTTAATGATGAATGTTCGCATTTGTAGAATAGGTAAAGCACTGTAAAAAAAAGTATTTCCTGATATAAAAGAAACGTTTGCAAAAAATCAGTTTAGCATCGTGATTACTTACGATTCTGGAAACATTTCCCGTATCTTCAGAACCTCACCAAACGAAAGTAGCAGAAACCAAAAGGTTTTGGAAATTTATAGGACCGTATTTTCTGAGATTTGCAGGAAAGGAAGAGACCTTTTTTTTTTTTTTAAATATACTAAAATACAGGGCGTCCATAAAAGAACTCCGGGATTTTGAAGCAAAATTTTTTGATTCAATCATAAAATTAGGTTATTGTTATATATACCGGGTGTCCCAAAAATGACTGATGGATTTTAAAATTCAATAATTTGCAAACGGTGACAGATATTAAAAAAATTCTTGCAGGAGGGTTATGTATGATGTCAGGAGTTTCTTACTGTGATTCTTGATTTTAGTTCGAATTTCAAACAATAGATGGCGCTAATAGCGATTGGCGCTCAGTCGAGGCCGAAACTGACGCCCCTCAGCATTGATGCACCGCCCCCTGAATACTAGGTCTGCGCGCTGATAAAAATAGCGGTTGTCGCAGGCGGAATTTTTTTTCACCGTTTGAACGGTCCCTCAAACTTCAACACCAATAATTTCTAAAAGTTTTCTTCGCCTAGTTTTTCTGAGATCAAATAAGTCAACGACTGCGTCGTCTCAACGATTTTTTCGGACTTCGTTCATATGAAGTACAAATTCTATCGACGTTCTCTTCTCACACTCGTGACCTACCAGACGACGTTTGTTTTAACGCTCTTCCCGTTTCTTTAAACGCACGTAACCACTGACGAATGATTTTGTCCGTAGGCGCGTTACCACCATACTCGCAGCGAAAGTTTCCCTGCTGTACAATGGTAACATATCCAGTTTCTATCAGCCAGATAACACACTGAGCTTTTTGTTGTGGTGTCCCCATCGCACTGCATTAACTGTATGGAATGATGGAATGAGCGTCTGCTACGTTACTTCAAGGTCAATGACGCGCAGCGCTACCTAGTGTCGAAAAAAACAAACTGAAACTGGTGTGGATAAAATTTGATGAGCTACTGATTTCTTCTAAATTAACTGACCTGAACTGACCTAACTCATACCGTTAAGAGCCTAACGCTAGTCACGCGAAGAAACGCTCAAGCTAATGTTAAGTCTATGGGAAGGTTCTTGGCAGATTTCTCGCTCGCATTTTAATATTTTTATTTTTATTTTTATTTATTTATTTATTTATTTATTTTTTATTTTTTGCATAGGATAGTTGAGGTTGATCTCTAACGTTGTTACTTTTTACTTTTTTTTTTATTTTGGCTACAGTTTTTTAATAAGTGGATATTTCCAATTTTGGAACCGGTTCTCAAAAGTAAAAGTACCCTTATATAAAAAAAAACTGGAACCAAAATCGAAAAAGTAAAAACTAACAACGTTAGAGATAGACCTCAGCTATCCTGTGCAAAAAAACATCATTGAAAAAATATTAAAATACGAACGAGAAATCTGCCAAGAACGTTCCCATAGACTTAACATTAGCTTGCTCGTTTTTTCGCATGACTGATGTAGGCTCTTGACACGATATGATTTTTTAAAACCACGGAGTTCTTTTATGGACACCCTATTTGATTAATTTTAAATATTTAAAAAAATGCTTATTGAATATGTTTATGGCGGTATGTTTAAGCACGGATTACAATAAATCGAAATTCCTTACAATACACTTTTTTCTTTCACCTCTCTTCGTGATACTGCGATGGCAAAAGCTTATCGGATTTCCAAAATCTTTCCTTTCTTTTCATACCTATTTAACTTGGCGCTATTCTCCAAAGGAGTTGAAAGCTTGTTGACTCGAGGCCATTTATCAACGTTATATCTTGTGCTGGGCGAAGAATTTTTGCGGAATTTGATTAAAAGTTTACCGGGGTAATTAATGCCGCTTTATCGCAGATTAATGCGGTGGTAACAAGAGTGATTTTTTTAAAAATTATTTATCCTGTTCACTATCCGTTGTAATTAACCCCGTGTCACGCCTTCGTAGAGAATTTTTCCGAAAATAATGATAGTGATTTTCGTCGTTATCGCGTACTAACAGCTTTTGGTTTCGAACGAGAATCAAATTTTTAGGGAAGACGTATTCATTTTAATCCTTTAGACGCGGATGCTGTCAATAAATGCCCGAAGAAAAATGGATTAAATTATTTTTCGGATATGATTTATTCAGTTTGGTTTTTACGGTGAATGGAAATGTTCGGTTGGATATAAAAATACAATACAGACAGTTCGGTTTTAATGAAAGAAACCTTGTATATAATGGACAAAATGTTTACTAAGTCAAAAAAAAAATTTTTTTGTGTATTTTTTCCGAGCAAAATGTGCTGCGAATCCTGTATGTTTTCAACTAACAAGGAGAGGACCAAGCTTGGTAATTAGAGATTTTGATTATTTTTATATATGTTGTAGGGTAGAAGCCCCTTAGTATCAGGTTCAATGGATTTTATACAACGCTCCGTAGTTCTCGAGAAATAGGGGGTCTAATATTTTAACGCAACTTTGTAACGCAATTACTGCGTTTGTTGTAGCTCAGTTGTTATGGCGTTTGCTCGCTAATGCCCGGGTTCGAGACTGGGACGAGCTACGTTTGTTTTTCTAATTTGTTGTTTTATAAATATATACTTGTAATTATTATTTAATAATGCTAGTTAAAAATTATAAAATTGTGCATTAATTATAATGTTACCCTATTTATTTTTTATTTGTAACTAAATCGTTGTATAAAACATCATTAAACAGTTATTTTTTTAATCACTTTTAAAATACATTTCATATATGCTAGTAGTAGAAGAACAAGAGTTAGGCCTCAGCAGGCTAAGCGCTAAGCGGTGGAGGTGGGTACCGGAAGTGAGCCTGGCAGTGGAAGCGGAAGTGATGGAAGATAAGACAGGAAGGGATGGAAGATAAGACAGGAAGTGAACCGGAAGTGTTGGAAGATAAGAGAGGAAGTGAAGTAGGGGAGGGCTTAATTTTTTTAACCGATAAGGGAGAGAGGGGAGGGCTTATTTTTAGGGGGGCTTAATTTTTTTGTAGGAAAATAAAGGGTTTTAATCAGATTCTTTCTTGTCAGGGAATTTTTTTTTTATTTTTATTGTGGACCCACCATAACCACCCGCTATGAAAACGCCACATTTTTTTTTTTTTTTTTTTTTTTTTTTTTTACCTATTCTTTTACACTAGTCATCTGCGTGAGACCTGTAACGAAATAAAAGGGTTTAATTATTATTATGCTTCAGCAAAGTCGAGTGGAGTTGAGGGGTAGGAAGCCTGCTTTAAAAATAATAATGTTAACAGAATGTACAATATTTTTTTTTATTTTTATTGTGGACCCACCATAACCAACCGCTATGAAAACAATTCATAACACCACAATTTTTTTTTTTACCTATTCTTTTACACCAGTCATCTGCGTGAGACCTGTAACGAAATAAAAGGGTTTAATTATTATTATGCTTCAGCAAAGTCGAGTGGAGTTGAGGGGTAGGAACCCTGCTATAAAAATAATACCTGTAAAAGAAATATATATGTGCTACCTTTCGCGCTCTTCGACCTAACTGTTCAGAGTTTAACATGAAATTTACTTATAATTCACCTGTAAAATAATTTTTTTGCCTTATTTAAACATTAACTTAAATGTGAATGAGATTAAAATAGATGTGAAGGCTAAATTTTTAGAGAGTTAAAATGAAAATCCACTGAGGGTTGTGTTAAATAAAAGGCGATGATCGACTTTGACAGCATTTTTCTAAAAGTTTATTTATCGAAAAAGGAATCATACGTTTCGATTATATTTGTTAACTATTATAGTTTAACATTAAAAAGCAGGTAGACATTCACATCTTTAGCGCTCGTCGACCTAACTGTTCGGAATTTTCTTCGAACCCATTATTTTTGACTTTATAAAAGTTTAATATAAAAAATTATTCTTTAAGTATTAACTGAAATGAGATTAAAATAGATGTAATGGCTAAATTTTTAAGGATTTAAAATGAAAATTGTGATAGCCATGTAAATAAAAGTAATGCGATTACTTTGCTTTATAAAAATCTAACACGAAGAAAAGCTGGTAGACGTTTACCTTTCACACTCGTCAACCTAACCGTTCGGAATTTTGTTTAAACTTCTCTCGAGTTCGTCGACCTAACCATTCAGAGTTTTCGTTGAAATCCGGATATATATTAACTTACAATAGTTAACTTTTTTAAGGGAAGTTTAAATAACATATTTCCCAAAGTGTCTTAGAAACATTTCAGAATTTATACACACATAAGAACCTCACCTATAGGTGCAAGGTTCTGATTTTAAAGCTACTAGACGTTGAAATTTAAACTTCTTGCGCTCGTCGACCTAACAGTTCGGAATTTTTTTTTCGAACCTTGTGTCAATACGAGTTAGGATCCCTTAGAAAGACCTACATAGAGACACTTATCCCTAATGTAGATAATCAAACCTATATTTAACTAACCAGTTACAACATACAAGACATAATCGTTACATTCAGTTAATAAGTGATTTGACATGTAAAATATTAGATATAAAAACATACAATATGATATATACAAAACAATTTTAAAGATTTTTTTCCCTACAATTTTTAACAAGAATTTAGCAATATTTTAACTTGAGAGCAGGTATTTTTTTTTAGAGTTATACGATTATAATAAATTTTAACCCTACTTTACTTAATACAACTAACATTTAAAAAAAAAGAGAAAGACATCTAGTTTTTATAACGTCACATGTTTGAATTATTAACCTATTTTAGTTAAAAGTATGATACTTAAGTGATTTTATTTGAAAAATCAATTCAACATTTTAAAAGCAGTCGAAAGATTTTTACTTTTAAAAATAACTAACAGAATTTTTTAAAGCAGTAAGGTAGATGACACTAACTTTAAATTAACTTTTTATAGGTCACTTTAAATAAAATACATATTTTTTATTATTATTAAAGAAAAATATAAACTACTCACACATTATTATGCTGCATTTTAACATAACTGAAATACTACAACCTTTCTGCTGACATGTGGTCACGGAGGAAATCTTTTCATATAGAAGGCAAAATAAGATAATGAATTGATAATCATGATTCGTTATGCATATGTTTAAACAGGAAATTATTTAAGACGTGTGATTAAGACCATTTTACATGGTATTACAGAATAAATCTTTTCACAGGATGCAAGATAAGATAATATAACGTAATGATTTAATAAACACGATTCGTTATGCATATTTTAAAACAGGAAATACATCCGTCAGATAACATTACTTTGTTTATATGAAGTGACCAAATACAAATTTTGCTGATAAGATTAATTTAATTTCGAAAATATTATTGACAGAACATTCAAATTTTACACAATATTTTTAAAAATTTAAATAAGGGAAATCAGAAAATTGTACACGATATTTTAAAAAATAAATAAATAAGGGAAGTTACAAAATGTTGTACACTCTTTTATTTAGAAAAAGAGAGCGGGTATTTTGTTTTGAGTTATACGATAAAAATAAATTTTCATTATATTTGATTTTACACAACCAACATTTTCAAAAAAGAGAATGGAATCTAGTTTTTATAAATTAACGTACTTCAATTTTTCAAATACTTAACACCCCCTCTTTTGCTAGACTTTATACACATAAGACATAAAAGGTGTTTTCGAATACATCATTTAGAAATTAAGCGACTTGATAAGTAAAACATTATTTATAAAAGCAATACATACGAAAGTAATAAAGATTTTTACTTACAAATGTACGAACTTCTAATAGGTAACACTTTCTTAATCACTGTGCAAGAATTAAGTGGTGATTAAACTTATAACATTATATGATGAAATAATCACGTGACGTATATTTAAACCAATAAAATGTCAGTATTTTTAAACTAATACAAAGTTAGTATTTTTACACGAGCGCCCTCTATCATTATATAAATTTCAATGAAACGAGTTCATAACATTCTACTGCGACCTGATATCGTTGTAATAGGTTGTATTTTTCGTTAAGTTAGTTTTCATTTAAGTTATTATGGAACGAGTTATGAATTCTTATGTTGGTGATGTAACCAACTTGGAGTGTCAGCACTCATCACCAGAGTTAAATAATCAAGAGATGGATTCTACACCTTTATCTAAACAAGGACCCGTTTCGAATTGGGAAGTGAAACCCACCTCATCAGGACTAAAGAAACAGAAGTTACCTCATGTGTGTAAGATGTGTAACAAGGCATTTCTTCGAAAAGTTAACTTAGTGTTTCATATGAAATGTCATTTAAAGGAAAAGTCTTTTCGTTGTGAGGTGTGTGCTGAAGTTTTTTCGCGAAAGAGTGATTTACGTATGCATCAAAAGATTCACAAATCACCCAAACAATACAAGTGTGGGGATTGCAACGAACTGTTTTCAAGAATGTATGATTTATTAATTCATAAGAAGACCCATAAGACTCATAAACAACATTCATGTATAAAGTGTAGCGAAATGTTTGATTGTGAATCAGATTTAGTACAACATTGTGATACTTTTCATAAAGCTGTGAAATCACCCTATTCAAAAGATTTGTTATTTGAAAAAGTGAAGCATTTTAAAAGACAAAATGATGTGCGAAATATTTTTACTAAAACTATCATTGTATCCAATGAGATGAATCAAAAAGACTTTCATTCATTTTTTAACAGTATTCGAACGGATGTTTTAAACGAATTAAATTATCAATTGCAAATGAAAAAGTCAATAAAATGGTATGCAACCGTTAAAGTGGATGTCTGTCGTGAATCACAGGATGGTAACTTAGAGAGAGCAACCCCCTTTTTCCTTTCCAAAAGTGAACTGGAATTAACAGACCAAAACATACAAGTGCATGTTGAGAATGCCTTTCTAAAGTTGTACAACGGCTTTGAAGATTTTACAGAACGTGTGTTTAATTGGACATTACAAAAAATTTTAAAATTAGAATTGATTACAGCTCAATATGACAGTCTTATTTGATTTGTATTATTTTAGATGAATAATAAATAGTTTGGTTGTGAAAAAAGTGTTATGTGTTTTCTCAAGCTTACACTGTGTGATGTTTGAACTAATGATGTATATTTCGATTGACTTAGACAAAATAGGAGTGTGTGTTGACATTTAAAAAGATTTTAACATGAGATAAGAGAGTTATAATAAAAATTGACTCACCTAAAATTTTTTCAAGATAGTCTATCTACGTTTCCAATCTAAACTTGTTATCAGCTTGCTCTATGCATGTTTGAGTGACTCATTTTTACCTGTGTCGAACTGTCTGTTAGGAAAATGACTGCCATTTTTACCCGGAAGCTGTTTGAACTATTAAATTTCAGATATCACCCATTTTTCTACAACATCTAAATATTTTAATGTATTTTCACTTGTATATTGGAAACTTGGGATTATCGCCTTTATATCGGAACATGGAAGATAGAAAAAATAATAACTGTACACTGAGACAATATTTTAATCTAACAAAAATAGACTTAACACATTGTTAGAGGTTTTGGAAAAATATATAGTTGGTTAAAAATTTTAGAAAATTTAACATAAAGTAACAAATTTTAAAAAATAAACATTTCGATAAATGAAAAAAATTAAATTTTGGTAAACTTTACACTTAGACAATACTTCAAACTAAGAAAAATAATAACTTTACACTTATACAATATTTTCAACTAAGGAAAATTAATAACTTATCACATTGTTAAAGTTTTTTTGAAAACAACACAACATTTCCAAAGCAGTGGAAATTGCATACCTGTAAAAAATTCAACTTAGTGGAATTTAATAGTGAAATTTTTAATCTCACTCAATTAAAAAATAAAACTTTATAAAATTTTCACCTTTTTTAAAATAAACAACTGTTAAACATTTTGAATGTCTTAGACAAAGTAGGAATAAATTTGTTAAAATTCTATAAAACATGAAAAATTTCATAACTTTTAAAAGAAATTTTATTTATGGTGAAATAAACTCGAGGTATTTATTATATGTTACTTAAACTACAAGAGAATTGATTGAAAATGTGTTACTTTTAATCACTCACAAGATAAGACATGATGTTAGGAATTATATATGGGGTTTTCCCCCACACATGACGTCACTGGTAACATATTTACTGATCAAGTCATAAAATTATAGTTTAAAGTAGGTTTTTGAGCACGAAGTTTAGATTTAAGATATTTGAGAAATATAAACTACAACTTTGACTACTTTTTGAAATTTCCTCCTACATAAGAAAAAGGACATAGGAAAATAAATTGAAAAGTCGTATTTGAATGGAATCAAATTATTATCCTTTCACTTAACAGCTGAATGCGTTGGCAATTACACCACAAAGGTACTGATTGAATATATTGTGTTTCTTTTTTAAGGCTAAATTGATTTAATATTCAAGTTATTTCTTAATGTTACACTTAAAAACAATAAATTTAATTAGCATTCAAAAAGCAAACGATCACATTATTGTATAAATCAAATGTTTTAAAAGTCACGAGTTAAAATTAGAATTTAGATGTGAACCTTTTAAAATGAAATAATAGTTTTTTTTGTATCGCCCTCTATCGGTGGGTAATAGAATTAAGAGATAATTAAAAGTTTTAACTTGAATTCGAATCCACAACCAAAATTATTTTTCGGTTTTATAATTTAGGGTAGGTTTAACTGAGCAAGCCATGATATAACAGTATTTATAGACGATTTAAGATATTCGATAAAGGAAATCATCTAAATTTCTAATTTAATTGAAGGGTTTACTGCTTAAAGTACTACAAAATGAGTACAACACGATGCATAGTTTTTTAATTAATTATATTTTTCGAAAGGTTAAATTGAATTATTGATAAACTTAGGATTTATGTTTAAAGTGAATAAATTTGATATGTTAGGTTCACTTAATAACAGAGGGTTGAATAAGTTATTTTTAATAAAAATAAAGTTTACTAAAAGTTTTTAAAGTTAAAAAAAATGTAAGTTACGTTAAAAAAGTTAACAAAAATATAGTTTTAAAAAATTTAAAGTTTACAAAAAGTTTAAAAATCTTTAAGTAAATCAAAATTAATTTTTTAATTTTAACTAATGAGAGACTATAATCTAACTGTTTATCCTTGTAACCAACTGGTGCATATCAACTATCTGCACATGTGCAGTAAAAACATACACTAACTTGAGTCCGATTTTAAATTATTTGCTAATTTTTATACAGCTCGGTTACCTTTCAGAAACAAAACAGAATGAAATACTTACCAAAAAACACGTCAACGTCTTATACTTGCTTTCACTTAACTAATCTTTCTACATTAGCTTTGCTAGGGGGCGCTGCAATCGCCGCTAGAGGCGCTACTAGTTTCCGGTTTGTGACGTAGTTTCCGGTTTGCGATAAGAACAAGGTTAAAATAAAACCCACGTGCATTCAGTTGGTGTTGTTTACCTGTACCTTGTTATAAGCCGTTTGCCTTCTCTTGGTCACTCGCTTGTCCAGACTTGTTTATGTGCTGCACGCCTGTTTTGCTGACTCATCTCTTGCTTTAACTGTTTGGACTTGTCTGATGTCAACTATCTCAGGTCTTTTGTCATAGCTTGAATGTATTTTATGTCGATCACTTTAATATAAAAGTTATGTCCCAACTTACTTAAACTTTGATAAAAATATTATTTATTTATAAATTATATCAAATTCTTATTTTTCTAACACATTTACTAAGTCACTTTCGTTCAAAAATATGGTAAAGCCCGATTTTAAATTGAAGTTTAGGATAAATTCCCCAAATTTTGTAACATTTTAGCACTAATAAGAAATATTGTAAACACCCTGTACATAAAAAATAATATTAAATTCCCAAATTTTGTAACATTTTAGCACTAATAATAAATATTGTAAACACCCTGTACATACAAGTTTTGTAAAAATAATATTACTTATAGCTAACTCGTTTAGTCGCATGATAAGAACCTTCAATATCGCTAAAATCAGTGTTAAACGAAAATGCAACCATAGGTTTTACCGTCTAATTACATGTCTTTACATATTATTTTAAAATGTAAAGCATTATATCTGAACGAATGATATAAGAAAAAGTTAGAATAGATCACATATTTTTGTTATTAAAAAAACTTATATGCAAACACACACTTACAAGGTTACAAGACTCGACAAACGATTCACCATGTTTTTTAAACTTAGTAAAATATTTTAAATTTATAAATTTAAATTAAAAATAAAATATTTTTAAATAAGAATATTTAAGAATTTTTAAAGTATTTTAATTTAAATTTATAAATTTAAAATATTTTACTAAGTTTAAAAAACATGGTGAATCGTTTGTCGAGTCTTGTAACCTTGTAAGTGTGTGTTTGCATATAAGTTTTTTTAATAACAAAAATATGTGATCTATTCTAACTTTTTCTTATATCATTCGTTCAGATATAATGCTTTACATTTTAAAATAATATGTAAAGACATGTAATTAGACGGTAAAACCTATGGTTGCATTTTCGTTTAACACTGATTTTAGCGATATTGAAGGTTCTTATCATGCGACTAAACGAGTTAGCTATAAGTAATATTATTTTTACAAAACTTGTATGTACAGGGTGTTTACAATATTTATTATTAGTGCTAAAATGTTACAAAATTTGGGAATTTAATATTATTTTTTATGTACAGGGTGTTTACAATATTTCTTATTAGTGCTAAAATGTTACAAAATTTGGGGAATTTATCCTAAACTTCAATTTAAAATCGGGCTTTACCATATTTTTGAACGAAAGTGACTTAGTAAATGTGTTAGAAAAATAAGAATTTGATATAATTTATAAATAAATAATATTTTTATCAAAGTTTAAGTAAGTTGGGACATAACTTTTATATTAAAGTGATCGACATAAAATACATTCAAGCTATGACAAAAGACCTGAGATAGTTGACATCAGACAAGTCCAAACAGTTAAAGCAAGAGATGAGTCAGCAAAACAGGCGTGCAGCACATAAACAAGTCTGGACAAGCGAGTGACCAAGAGAAGGCAAACGGCTTATAACAAGGTACAGGTAAACAACACCAACTGAATGCACGTGGGTTTTATTTTAACCTTGTTCTTATCGCAAACCGGAAACTACGTCACAAACCGGAAACTAGTAGCGCCTCTAGCGGCGATTGCAGCGCCCCCTAGCAAAGCTAATGTAGAAAGATTAGTTAAGTGAAAGCAAGTATAAGACGTTGACGTGTTTTTTGGTAAGTATTTCATTCTGTTTTGTTTCTGAAAGGTAACCGAGCTGTATAAAAATTAGCAAATAATTTAAAATCGGACTCAAGTTAGTGTATGTTTTTACTGCACATGTGCAGATAGTTGATATGCACCAGTTGGTTACAAGGATAAACAGTTAGATTATAGTCTCTCATTAGTTAAAATTAAAAAATTAATTTTGATTTACTTAAAGATTTTTAAACTTTTTGTAAACTTTAAATTTTTTAAAACTATATTTTTGTTAACTTTTTTAACGTAACTTACATTTTTTTTAACTTTAAAAACTTTTAGTAAACTTTATTTTTATTAAAAATAACTTATTCAACCCTCTGTTATTAAGTGAACCTAACATATCAAATTTATTCACTTTAAACATAAATCCTAAGTTTATCAATAATTCAATTTAACCTTTCGAAAAATATAATTAATTAAAAAACTATGCATCGTGTTGTACTCATTTTGTAGTACTTTAAGCAGTAAACCCTTCAATTAAATTAGAAATTTAGATGATTTCCTTTATCGAATATCTTAAATCGTCTATAAATACTGTTATATCATGGCTTGCTCAGTTAAACCTACCCTAAATTATAAAACCGAAAAATAATTTTGGTTGTGGATTCGAATTCAAGTTAAAACTTTTAATTATCTCTTAATTCTATTACCCACCGATAGAGGGCGATACAAAAAAAACTATTATTTCATTTTAAAAGGTTCAGATCTAAATTCTAATTTTAACTCGTGACTTTTAAAACATTTGATTTATACAATAATGTGATCGTTTGCTTTTTGAATGCTAATTAAATTTATTGTTTTTAAGTGTAACATTAAGAAATAACTTGAATATTAAATCAATTTAGCCTTAAAAAAGAAACACAATATATTCAATCAGTACCTTTGTGGTGTAATTGCCAACGCATTCAGCTGTTAAGTGAAAGGATAATAATTCGATTCCATTCAAATACGACTTTTCAATTTATTTTCCTATGTCCTTTTTCTTATGTAGGGGGAAATTTCAAAAAGTAGTCAAAGTTGTAGTTTATATTTCTCAAATATCTTAAATCTAAACTTCGTGCTCAAAAACCTACTTTAAACTATAATTTTATGACTTGATCAGTAAATATGTTACCAGTGACGTCATGTGTGGGGGAAAACCCCATATATAATTCCTAACATCATGTCTTATCTTGTGAGTGATTAAAAGTAACACATTTTCAATCAATTCTCTTGTAGTTTAAGTAACATATAATAAATACCTCGAGTTTATTTCACCATAAATAAAATTTCTTTTAAAAGTTATGAAATTTTTCATGTTTTATAGAATTTTAACAAATTTATTCCTACTTTGTCTAAGACATTCAAAATGTTTAACAGTTGTTTATTTTAAAAAAGGTGAAAATTTTATAAAGTTTTATTTTTTAATTGAGTGAGATTAAAAATTTCACTATTAAATTCCACTAAGTTGAATTTTTTACAGGTATGCAATTTCCACTGCTTTGGAAATGTTGTGTTGTTTTCAAAAAAACTTTAACAATGTGATAAGTTATTAATTTTCCTTAGTTGAAAATATTGTATAAGTGTAAAGTTATTATTTTTCTTAGTTTGAAGTATTGTCTAAGTGTAAAGTTTACCAAAATTTAATTTTTTTCATTTATCGAAATGTTTATTTTTTAAAATTTGTTACTTTATGTTAAATTTTCTAAAATTTTTAACCAACTATATATTTTTCCAAAACCTCTAACAATGTGTTAAGTCTATTTTTGTTAGATTAAAATATTGTCTCAGTGTACAGTTATTATTTTTTCTATCTTCCATGTTCCGATATAAAGGCGATAATCCCAAGTTTCCAATATACAAGTGAAAATACATTAAAATATTTAGATGTTGTAGAAAAATGGGTGATATCTGAAATTTAATAGTTCAAACAGCTTCCGGGTAAAAATGGCAGTCATTTTCCTAACAGACAGTTCGACACAGGTAAAAATGAGTCACTCAAACATGCATAGAGCAAGCTGATAACAAGTTTAGATTGGAAACGTAGATAGACTATCTTGAAAAAATTTTAGGTGAGTCAATTTTTATTATAACTCTCTTATCTCATGTTAAAATCTTTTTAAATGTCAACACACACTCCTATTTTGTCTAAGTCAATCGAAATATACATCATTAGTTCAAACATCACACAGTGTAAGCTTGAGAAAACACATAACACTTTTTTCACAACCAAACTATTTATTATTCATCTAAAATAATACAAATCAAATAAGACTGTCATATTGAGCTGTAATCAATTCTAATTTTAAAATTTTTTGTAATGTCCAATTAAACACACGTTCTGTAAAATCTTCAAAGCCGTTGTACAACTTTAGAAAGGCATTCTCAACATGCACTTGTATGTTTTGGTCTGTTAATTCCAGTTCACTTTTGGAAAGGAAAAAGGGGGTTGCTCTCTCTAAGTTACCATCCTGTGATTCACGACAGACATCCACTTTAACGGTTGCATACCATTTTATTGACTTTTTCATTTGCAATTGATAATTTAATTCGTTTAAAACATCCGTTCGAATACTGTTAAAAAATGAATGAAAGTCTTTTTGATTCATCTCATTGGATACAATGATAGTTTTAGTAAAAATATTTCGCACATCATTTTGTCTTTTAAAATGCTTCACTTTTTCAAATAACAAATCTTTTGAATAGGGTGATTTCACAGCTTTATGAAAAGTATCACAATGTTGTACTAAATCTGATTCACAATCAAACATTTCGCTACACTTTATACATGAATGTTGTTTATGAGTCTTATGGGTCTTCTTATGAATTAATAAATCATACATTCTTGAAAACAGTTCGTTGCAATCCCCACACTTGTATTGTTTGGGTGATTTGTGAATCTTTTGATGCATACGTAAATCACTCTTTCGCGAAAAAACTTCAGCACACACCTCACAACGAAAAGACTTTTCCTTTAAATGACATTTCATATGAAACACTAAGTTAACTTTTCGAAGAAATGCCTTGTTACACATCTTACACACATGAGGTAACTTCTGTTTCTTTAGTCCTGATGAGGTGGGTTTCACTTCCCAATTCGAAACGGGTCCTTGTTTAGATAAAGGTGTAGAATCCATCTCTTGATTATTTAACTCTGGTGATGAGTGCTGACACTCCAAGTTGGTTACATCACCAACATAAGAATTCATAACTCGTTCCATAATAACTTAAATGAAAACTAACTTAACGAAAAATACAACCTATTACAACGATATCAGGTCGCAGTAGAATGTTATGAACTCGTTTCATTGAAATTTATATAATGATAGAGGGCGCTCGTGTAAAAATACTAACTTTGTATTAGTTTAAAAATACTGACATTTTATTGGTTTAAATATACGTCACGTGATTATTTCATCATATAATGTTATAAGTTTAATCACCACTTAATTCTTGCACAGTGATTAAGAAAGTGTTACCTATTAGAAGTTCGTACATTTGTAAGTAAAAATCTTTATTACTTTCGTATGTATTGCTTTTATAAATAATGTTTTACTTATCAAGTCGCTTAATTTCTAAATGATGTATTCGAAAACACCTTTTATGTCTTATGTGTATAAAGTCTAGCAAAAGAGGGGGTGTTAAGTATTTGAAAAATTGAAGTACGTTAATTTATAAAAACTAGATTCCATTCTCTTTTTTGAAAATGTTGGTTGTGTAAAATCAAATATAATGAAAATTTATTTTTATCGTATAACTCAAAACAAAATACCCGCTCTCTTTTTCTAAATAAAAGAGTGTACAACATTTTGTAACTTCCCTTATTTATTTATTTTTTAAAATATCGTGTACAATTTTCTGATTTCCCTTATTTAAATTTTTTAAAATATTGTGTAAAATTTGAATGTTCTGTCAATAATATTTTCGAAATTAAATTAATCTTATCAGCAAAATTTGTATTTGGTCACTTCATATAAACAAAGTAATGTTATCTGACGGATGTATTTCCTGTTTTAAAATATGCATAACGAATCGTGTTTATTAAATCATTACGTTATATTATCTTATCTTGCATCCTGTGAAAAGATTTATTCTGTAATACCATGTAAAATGGTCTTAATCACACGTCTTAAATAATTTCCTGTTTAAACATATGCATAACGAATCATGATTATCAATTCATTATCTTATTTTGCCTTCTATATGAAAAGATTTCCTCCGTGACCACATGTCAGCAGAAAGGTTGTAGTATTTCAGTTATGTTAAAATGCAGCATAATAATGTGTGAGTAGTTTATATTTTTCTTTAATAATAATAAAAAATATGTATTTTATTTAAAGTGACCTATAAAAAGTTAATTTAAAGTTAGTGTCATCTACCTTACTGCTTTAAAAAATTCTGTTAGTTATTTTTAAAAGTAAAAATCTTTCGACTGCTTTTAAAATGTTGAATTGATTTTTCAAATAAAATCACTTAAGTATCATACTTTTAACTAAAATAGGTTAATAATTCAAACATGTGACGTTATAAAAACTAGATGTCTTTCTCTTTTTTTTTAAATGTTAGTTGTATTAAGTAAAGTAGGGTTAAAATTTATTATAATCGTATAACTCTAAAAAAAAATACCTGCTCTCAAGTTAAAATATTGCTAAATTCTTGTTAAAAATTGTAGGGAAAAAAATCTTTAAAATTGTTTTGTATATATCATATTGTATGTTTTTATATCTAATATTTTACATGTCAAATCACTTATTAACTGAATGTAACGATTATGTCTTGTATGTTGTAACTGGTTAGTTAAATATAGGTTTGATTATCTACATTAGGGATAAGTGTCTCTATGTAGGTCTTTCTAAGGGATCCTAACTCGTATTGACACAAGGTTCGAAAAAAAAATTCCGAACTGTTAGGTCGACGAACGCAAGAAGTTTAAATTTCAACGTCTAGTAGCTTTAAAATCAGAACCTTGCACCTATAGGTGAGGTTCTTATGTGTGTATAAATTCTGAAATGTTTCTAAGACACTTTGGGAAATATGTTATTTAAACTTCCCTTAAAAAAGTTAACTATTGTAAGTTAATATATATCCGGATTTCAACGAAAACTCTGAATGGTTAGGTCGACGAACTCGAGAGAAGTTTAAACAAAATTCCGAACGGTTAGGTTGACGAGTGTGAAAGGTAAACGTCTACCAGCTTTTCTTCGTGTTAGATTTTTATAAAGCAAAGTAATCGCATTACTTTTATTTACATGGCTATCACAATTTTCATTTTAAATCCTTAAAAATTTAGCCATTACATCTATTTTAATCTCATTTCAGTTAATACTTAAAGAATAATTTTTTATATTAAACTTTTATAAAGTCAAAAACAATGGGTTCGAAGAAAATTCCGAACAGTTAGGTCGACGAGCGCTAAAGATGTGAATGTCTACCTGCTTTTTAATGTTAAACTATAATAGTTAACAAATATAATCGAAACGTATGATTCCTTTTTCGATAAATAAACTTTTAGAAAAATGCTGTCAAAGTCGATCATCGCCTTTTATTTAACACAACCCTCAGTGGATTTTCATTTTAACTCTCTAAAAATTTAGCCTTCACATCTATTTTAATCTCATTCACATTTAAGTTAATGTTTAAATAAGGCAAAAAAATTATTTTACAGGTGAATTATAAGTAAATTTCATGTTAAACTCTGAACAGTTAGGTCGAAGAGCGCGAAAGGTAGCACATATATATTTCTTTTACAGGTATTATTTTTATAGCAGGGTTCCTACCCCTCAACTCCACTCGACTTTGCTGAAGCATAATAATAATTAAACCCTTTTATTTCGTTACAGGTCTCACGCAGATGACTGGTGTAAAAGAATAGGTAAAAAAAAAAATTGTGGTGTTATGAATTGTTTTCATAGCGGTTGGTTATGGTGGGTCCACAATAAAAATAAAAAAAAATATTGTACATTCTGTTAACATTATTATTTTTAAAGCAGGCTTCCTACCCCTCAACTCCACTCGACTTTGCTGAAGCATAATAATAATTAAACCCTTTTATTTCTTTACAGGTCTCACGCAGATGACTAGTGTAAAAGAATAGGTAAAAAAAAAAAAAAAAAAAAAAATGTGGCGTTTTCATAGCGGGTGGTTATGGTGGGTCCACAATAAAAATAAAAAAAAAATTCCCTGACAAGAAAGAATCTGATTAAAACCCTTTATTTTCCTACAAAAAAATTAAGCCCCCCTAAAAATAAGCCCTCCCCTCTCTCCCTTATCGGTTAAAAAAATTAAGCCCTCCCCTACTTCACTTCCTCTCTTATCTTCCAACACTTCCGGTTCACTTCCTGTCTTATCTTCCATCCCTTCCTGTCTTATCTTCCATCACTTCCGCTTCCACTGCCAGGCTCACTTCCGGTACCCACCTCCACCGCTTAGCGCTTAGCCTGCTGAGGCCTAACTCTTGTTCTTCTACTACTTATGCTTTATCGATGCAATGATATTGAACAATTGTGTCAATTCGTGATTTTAAAGAAACATCACTGCCTTAACAAGGAAAGTCAATGCGATGACACTACTACTCTGTTTTTAAAGTGAGAAGCATAATTATATTAAAATTTAGCATATTAATTAAAGTACAACATATTTTTTTGCATATTAAAGATTTTAAAATTTGTAATACGTATGCTTGCACTTTGAATTAATTTATAATTAATAAAATAAGATATGATTTTGCAACGATTTTGGAATTTTTATACCAGTCAATAATGGATCAATAAAAAAAAAAAAAAAAAAAATTCTTTAAATGATGAGAAATGTTTAATAACGGCTTAAAGATCAAATAATTTAAATTTAAATTTAAATATGTTAACATTATAATTAATCTGCGATATTAAAATTTTTAATTGAGATTATTAAATTATAATTACAAGTATATTTACAAAACAAAAAATGATAAAAACAAACGTAGCTCACCCGGGCCCTCGGATCAACGAGCAGATGCCATAACAACTGAGCTACGACCAACGCAGTAATTTCGTTACAAAGTAATCAAGTTGTGTTAAAGTACTTTGTTTGTTCACGAGTAGTAAAAAAAGTACTTAAGTTGTGTTAAAATATTAGACACCCTATTTCTCGAGCAGACTAAGGGGCTTCTACCTACAACATATATAAAAATAATCAAAATCTGTGATTACCAAGTTTGGTCCTCTCCTTGTAAGATTTCCAACAAGGCCTTCCCGGTTTATAAAATATAGGTGAAAACTGTGTTTCTTGTTGTTGTTGTTGTTGTTGTTGTTGTTGTTGTTGTTGTTGTTGTTGTTTTTAATTTAACATATATTAAAAACTAATATATTTAAAACTAATATTTCTGTACAATCAAGCAGGGCGGTCGCTCTGCCAAGCCAAGCTAATAAAAAAAAATACGCCAAACAAACAACGCCAAGAACTGGAATACAAATCGCTACTGCTTACTTACAGGAAGAAACTTCGCAATGTTAAATCGACCAAACATGCCAGATTAAAATATCAGATATAAAATGAACCAAGCGTCACAGAAAAAAAAAAAAAAAAAAAAAAAACGAAAACTAAAAGAATCTAATGAAGAAATTCTTCAATTTGAGACCAAAATCATCTTCATAAGTGATTTATAAACATAGATATAAAACTAATAGGCGCCGTCGGCGCCCTCACGGCGCCGAGCGAGCCCACTCCTCATCGTGCCCAAATCCTGAGGGATTTATAACGCTGACCATGGCTTTGTCTCGCCAGGTCGCTACGATCGATTCAGAGGGTTCGCGTTCCAGCGACGCCTCCTCATCTTTTGCCCCAGAGTCGACGACAGAGGTCGTTACGGTTCGGCGGAAGTTCCCACCATCAAAGGATACTTCCCCACGTGACACCTGATGAGCCGTAGGGACTGTCGAACGGCTTCATCGCCGAACACCCATAAGGGAGTCGGGTCATCCACCTTATAAACATAGATATAGATTTTTTTTTAAAACGTCGAGTTACTTAAAATGATCACTTTTTTCTTCGTCAAACTTTTTTTTTTTTTCAAACAACCTACAGACAAAAATATAGGACAGAAATGAAAAAGGATTGCACTTTTGAACAAGTAATAACCTAATTTACGTGCTTTTATAAAATCCAGTGAAAAAAATAAATAAATTTCTATCCTTAATTAGCAAAAAACTGTTAATTAACTTGGAAACTAAAAAATTATGCCAAAACAGAGATAAAACTCTGCCAACAACCGTGTACCATCTGTAATATAATAGCACAAATCAGTTACGGGTTAATCATATCAAATTTCATCTCCAAGTCAGCCATTTTTTCTGAAGATATTTTTTTAAAATAAAACTTCATAATGATAAGAACACACATTTTATCAGACAATTAAATGTGATTGCAAATTGTGGCCGATGACTGTTTCCAACAGGAATAAGAATGAGAAATTGCCAGTTTAGGATATCGATCTGGGTGGCTTATTGGTAAAGCGTTAGCCCCGGGTTCGAGACCTGGTGCAGGTCAATTTTTCACTCATGTTGGTTTGGTGCATTTAACTGTCTGATAAAATGTGTGTTCTTGTAATATTGTAAAATAAAGTAATCAGACGTAGTGTTCATGCTTTAATATATATATAACTTCATAAAATTTACATTTTTAGAAAGATCTTTAAAAATAAAATAATTTTTGAGAGATGAGGTTTCACTTCTAAAATGTATACATTAAGAGTTATCGGCATTTAAAATTTCTTTCCAAACGTAAACAAACTTTTCGAAAAGGAATTAAATGTGATTAATTTATTCCTCTAAAACCATGGTAAAGGACAAGCATTTCGTTCGCAGGCTGAGAATTCTTTGACATCATTTTTCTATAAATTAATGGAATTCAGTTGTTAAATTGTTTTGTTTTAGAAGTGAAGTTTCAATTTAAATTTATTGTAAGAGTACAGTGTTTAATTGAATAAAATAATGTAAATTTAAGAAATTGCGAAGATATTTTGTTACTTTTCACCATTAACTACATTTTATAAAGATTCGCCAATCAATGTGATTTAACGCTCATAATAAAAGAGCATTATATCACGTTTGATTTCAAAAGCAGCGCTGACGTGCTATGTACACATTCCATTTTTACTCATCTCATGGATTAGGCAGTGATATTTTTTAACGAAAGATAACAAGTATTATAACAAGCCACATTTAATATGTTGTTTTTAAGGGTGTAATTAGTTTAATTGAAAAATCTACTGGTATTTCTAGTTAACCCTTTAAACAATAACTGAAAGTAAAATGTAATTTTACATGACATTCTCATGTTAATTTCATGGAGTAGATTATTTAAATTATGTATAATCTATTTTTAAAAAAAAAAGAAATTATATCTACAAAAAATAACTTTGCAAAAGTAAAAAAAAAAAAAAAACAGCCAAGCTTAAAAAAATGAAAAACGAAAGTTGTGGCTAAAAAATGGTGTGATATCAAATTTCCAAGCTTTTATTATAGTACTTATTTAACTTTTTTCCATTAAAGAAGTTATCATATATATAAGTCGAGTGTTACGTATATGTTAATAGAAATCGTTTTCTCCTTTACTAAATACATCCTAACGTGTTTCTGAAAATTCAATTTTTTTCAAATTATGCATGATGGGCTTAGCGGCCATCTTTCCATATTATACACAAATTTCTAAGCCCTCAAATTTCTAAAGTAAAAGCGTAATATGTTTGCAATGTAATATGTTTATAACAATGTCGAACTTTGGATTTTAACTACGAACAGATCAATTGAGGAAGACTAATATTTTGATAACCGAAAACGAAAACGAAATGATTAAAATATTTGCTTAGGTTACAATTTTGAACTTCGGATTTTAACTACGGATATGGGTGCTTAGAATTTTGTGTATAATATGGAAAGATGGCCGCCAAGCCCATCATGCATAATTTGAAAAAAATTGAATTTTCAGAAACTCGGTAGGATGTATTTAGTACAGGAGAAAACGATTTCTATTAACATATACGTAGCACTCGACTTATATATATGATAACTTCTTTAATGGAAAAAAGTTAAATAAGTACTATAATAAAAGCTTGGAAATTTGATATCACACCATTTTTTAGCCACAACTTTCGTTTTTTTTTTTTTTTTTTTTTTTAAAGCTTGGCTGTTTTTTTTTACTTTTGAAAAGTTATTTTTTGTAGATTAATATATACATATATTTTTACGCACTAACAACAACAAAAAACATTTTTATATGAAAAATATTAATAATGTATTCAAATATAGTTTTGAAATGTATTAAAAGCGATACCTTCGTATTAGCCGCATGACAGAAGTTAATAGCCGAAGAAATTGCCAAAGATTTCGCATCATACAGTCATCCTTTCTGGACAGACAACGTAGTGGAACGAATAGGGTGTTATGAGATGAACAAAACCATAAAAATCATGCTTGAAAATTATTTTTAAAACCTAAAAAATGAGTAAATTGTGATAGAGTTTTAAAACAAATTTCATTCTACGATTCCTGCTTTTGAGTACTACTATTTACTAATCGTAATCTCCGCCTTATTTAATCGCATAATTTCTGTCATTAAATAAGACTATTCGGAAATAGCGGTACTCAAAAGTAGTAACCGTGCAAGCTATGGGATAATAAAGCATAACTTATTTGTTTCATTACATTAGCCATGCATTGTATAATATTAACCTAGAAAAGCTTGCCCCATATACGCGTTTAACAATTAAGTTATTAACCATTGGGAAAATGATTGTTGTTTCCGGTCAAGAATGGACCTCTTGATGCTCGCAATTTATTATTTTAACCGTTTTTAACGAAATTCTGTAATTTTAGAAGAATTTTTAAACGTTTTTAACACAATTCTGTAACTTTAGAAGAATTTTTCTTTGAATAGGCAATAAAAATGTATAACATCGTTACAAAAATGTTAAAGGTACAAAAAGGATAGATGCAAACTATCAGATATGAAAAAAGCCGAATTAAAAAATGGATGTCGGATGAGAAATCGTCTTATAAAGCAAAAAACGTAGTCTTCAACTTTAATTTCCTCAAAATACCTTTAGCTCAGACATCAATCTAAACAAGAGTTAAAGCAATACTTCAATTTTGTTTCGGGATGGTCTACAAATAGAAATTGTACCAAACTTTAAATATTTCAATGCTAACATACCAAAAGTTGGCATTATATTTGGATATTTGGGTTTATTCTACCTTCAGATACCAAAGGGGAAGTTAGTAGATAGTGAATGGGACTTCTGCGTCAGAAACAGGTGGTGGCATCAATCTAAACAAGAGTTAAAGTTATTGCAGGAAGGACCCGATAAAATATTTTTGTTTCTGTTTTCAATAATATATTGTAAATTTGGTACTTTCGTGTTATAGCGGCCCCCAAGGATAAATCGCCAAGCGACCAAGATTTATCGCCAAATTATAAAGCATGTATGACATTATAATAATATATGATGATATATATATATATAACATTTCTTGACGTGTGTGGCCAAGTTATAGTCATATAGGATGCATATATGATGTATATATATGACATGTGTATATGATGTATAAGACATAAGACGTAAATAATATATTTATAATGACGTATATGGCACATATAGGTGTGTTTGGAATATGCGTATATAGGACGCATATATAAGCTATATATAAGCTTTGCGATGATCTTGGCGAAATCATAACTGCAACCTTAGCATAATCATAACTGTGGGGGTCGCTATAACACGAAAGTACAGTTTTTTTTTTCCGTTAAAGCTTTCGGAACATTTTCCCAACTTTTATTGTAATTTGTTAAATTATACATATATTTTTAATTTTTTTTCCGTCGTAAAAAGTAAAGATGTTATGAACAACATGCAACGAGAGAAATGTTTCACTTTTTACCGCTCGCTAGAAGCATAAATGTCATGTCACGTCTTGAGACAGTTGTTTGTTTCTTTCTGAATATAGAGAAATAAAAAAAAAAAGAAATATGACCAAAAAACATGGCCTAACAATATATTGAGTCATAAAATGTCCCATAACTCCAGTAACGAATGTATTTTTTCTCGTTAGGCAAAAGCTTTTTTCGAACAGCATCTTCCGTGGAGTCGTGGCCAATTACGGCCCCAAACTTCTCAAGGCCAAAATCTGGATTTCCAAGCCGACCTAGATATTTCCTTAATAGATAAATTAGTTCCATTATTTGTCCGTCCGCCGATGGCAACAAGGAAGTGCTATCGATCGTGATAATGGGGCTTTCCTAGGAGCATGATTTAAGTGAAACTAACTATAATATTTCTTTCTTCGCTTATGGAGTGCGTTGGATGAGAATAAACACGCGTTTGTATATTGCAACATATTCAGCGTAAATAGAGTTGATATTAAAGTAACTTTTTAGGAATATTATTTATATTTACGGAGACTTCAATAAATACAGTGTGTTTCTAAAACTATTAGTACAAACGCTTAGCGGTGATAATACAGGTCAAGACAAAAATTAGTCGTTGGGGGCCACCGTAATACTTACTCATCATGGACATGCATAATATAAAATATGAAAAAAAAAAAACATGTGTAAACTACTTATAAAATACATTGCAATTCGAATAAAATCGTGGCTTGATGACGTCATAAATTTTAAATGCTTCTATTACGGAATTGCGTAAGAGAAACATCTTTATAACTCCAAAATTGATAATCCTATTAACTAACGGTTTATTGTGTCGGATGAAGCGTCTCATTTCCAATTAAAATATATCTTTGAATTGAAATTTGAATGAAATACAGGGTCATGAAAAATCGAAGCGTGTGGTAAATAGGATTACAAATATCTGGGCAACTCATGATCCGATCGACTTCATGCTTTATGCAAAATTTATGTTTCTTTATTGTCTTTTATATTCACTCCTTAAAATAAACACTTTCGAAAATTTTTATTGACCTTTTATCAGAACGAATGTTTCAAGAGTACGAAAAAAATAGTATCGGTAATCGAGGTTACTGAAATTCAATAAGCTTTTTCCCATTATTATATACTAAGTACATACCGAATTTCAAGTCTCTATCTCAATTTGTTCGGGAGATAGAGCGTTTGCAGACACAGACACACACAGAGACGGACGGCAATTTTTTTTACTAAAAATATGTTTTTCGGAATCTCCAGTGTCTGAAACGTGTAAATCCGTCATTTTTTTTTCTTTTTCAAAACGATTACAAGACTTGCTCTAAACTACGTATAATGAGTAAGAATTTAAAAAAAAAAAAAAAAAAAAAAAAAAAAAAAAGATGTACAGGGAAACAGGGATCGCAATTCACTTATTCAGTCAAAAATACAGAGTAACTTACTTCAAACCAATTCCGAAACTTCGTTTATATTTGACAGACTTACTTTGATGTTTCAAAAATGTGATATCATTACGAGAAGTGCTGGAAATGGTCACCATTCTCGTCCAATCAACAGTGAACCAGGCGCAGCTTTTTTCGAAATATAGTTTACAGCACATAATAGTCAGTAGTGTACTCGTAAAAAAACAGACGGTATACGCTATAAGCAGAACGTGTACACCAGAGAGTATACGTTATAAGCTGAGGATATACATCAGAGAGTATACGCTATAGATACAGAGGGCATAGTGAGTTTTCCAGAAGGTATACGGCGTATACCACCGTATATCCTCCGTACATCCCTAAATAGTGTCATTAACTGAATTACAGTGAACTTGTCTTGATGTCGTGATCGTCACATTTCACACAAAGCAGTCACATGCTCAAAGCGTATAATGCACACGTATAAAAATCCCTTTAAAAGGAAAAAAAGCTGAATTTTAGCACTGTCTCTCGTTTTAATAAAAATTCTGGTTAGTGATTTATCATGTAGAGATAAGTGTTGTTGTTATTTCCGATATGAATACTTGGTGTAGTCTCTCTCATCTATTCTCAATTCGGGCAGTAACAAGAGGAAGACAGATAATACTCTGGAAAGACATACTGATTCGCGGAAGCAAAATTAGAAACTCTTCGTGTAGGATTGAAGATATTACAAATGTTGTATACCTTATAATACTTCGAAGTAGAAATTCTTTTTTAAAAAGAATGCACGATTTCGCTGGTAAACTTCTAGAATGAATGCATGAATAAAAATATCTTATACAAAAATAGAAATATATAATTCTCATAGTTCAGCTAAAGTTTTCTGAAGTTAAGGTAATGTTTCAGGTAACTCATAAATTTTGTGTAGATTAATTAAAAAAATAGTTTATAATTTTTTCAATAGATGACGCTACATAGTCTCAAACTATAAAATGTTTCCAAATTAACTACAAGGTTTCAAAACAGATTTTTTTTTTTTTTTTTTTTTTTGGCATTTCAGTAGTTAAATAGAATACAAAGGTATGTCTGAGATATCTTGAATGCAGTGTTTCACGTTAAGTTGATTATTTTTACACTTTGAGACACCACATTGCCATTTGAAACTGACTGACTGACGCCATTTGACTAAAATTTGAACTATTTATAAAACTATTGTACATGAAACTTATGAGCTACCTGATAAATATATCACGCATTTTGTCTTCAAATTTATTATAGTTCACGAATTGTTGAATATAAATTAAAGTTATAGAGTCCTTGATGATACACGCTATGTAAAAGTGTGGCCAACCGTCAGGGAATTTGAATACCACTAATTACGTATAGTAATATTCGCTTTATTTTATTTCAAAAGTAATCAATTAAATAATTCTATATGAAAATAGTGGCATTGAAATTCCCACACTGCTGGCCACGCTGTATAAGATATTTCTAAGTATTACAATTCTCATTAACAACTCATATCGATGTGCCGATTATAAAAAAGTAAAAGAAAAAGAAATCTTTTTCTTTAAGTTTCGTCTTTCACCTGCTGTAGCAAAACATTCGGGTTCATCGTCTTCTGAAGATACCCATCTTCTTCTTCATTCTTCCAAGTCACGCTGCGGCCGCCTTCGCCTTGCCACCTTCCATCCACCTGTCGACCAAAAGAATTCCTCCAAACTTTGTTTTACACCCGTTAAGGGCCTATTTATCTTCGAGTGCTCATATCGCCTGTCGACGGAATAGTGCGAATGAGTGAAGAATGGTCTCTCGCTCTTTCTTTCATTCATTTTTTTCGTTTTCAATCTTTTCTTTCTTTTTTTTTTTCTTTACTTCTTTTTTTATCACTTCCTTTCCTTTTTCAAATCGATTTCTTCGCAGAGGATGATTCGTGCTTCAGTCTTAGTTCTAGTTGTAAATGATAGTTATTATAAACCAGGCTGAAGCTCGTCCAGTCAGAAGCGCCATTTGGAAGATGCTAGGGGGAGGGCACATATATTTAAAGTTTTCCCAGCATTATTTAGAAAAGTTGGGTTACTGAATGAACATAATTATAAAAATATGTAAGAAAATGTTATAAAGGCTCCCGGTAATGCAGAAAAGATAAGTAAGTAAATTTCACTTACCTTCATTTTTCATCCAGATCAGGTAAACATCGAAATATCCATTTTGGGCGTGCGCCGAGGGGATTTAATCAATTTGTACTATGATCCATAGTATTGCTGTAAAAAAAATTCTCTTCCTACTAATAAATTCATTTCCTACTGGTTATTATTATTAATCTGGTGTTTCATGGCTTCAAAATTATATAAGCACTTTTGATTTTAATATTTTAATATTTCTAGGTTATTAAATTTAATACTGTAAGGAGCGCACATATTTGCTCCTTTCTGTTTTAAAACATACTCCAGATTAAGATAAATTATATTAATAAACATTTTATCAAAGTTCCTACATAATGGGAAAGTCCTCGATTTCACACATTGCTTCTTTGGTGAGAAACGTTGAATTTCCATTCATCAGGATCAATTTATGAGTTCAAGGTCTTTTGTTTCTTTCGCTATGAATGATCTATTTAAACGAGATTAGATGGATTATTCTAACAGAAAATTTCTGCATTAATGAAATCTGCAGATGAGGCATATTTTTAATGCTTCCTTTGTTTTACAAAGTGAAAGTGGGTTGCTGGGTGAGAATAATGGTAAAAAATGTATAAGAAAATTGCTGTATTATATAATTTTTTTCTTCAGTTTTACGTAGAGAAGATGTGTTTCTGAATGAAATTGGTCACAGCAAATATGTACGAAAACTGCCATATTGGAAGATATGATTTGTGATTGCTTTAATTTATTTTTAAGTCTGTGGCACACTTAAATTAAAAATAAGCTGTCAATGCATCATAGTGCCTAAGATTACTCAGTCTGCAATATATTATTTCTACGTATTGTTGGGGATTGACTGTAGATTTTTTGTAAATCTTTAAAGGGGAGGGCAAATTTTACGTATAGAAAAAAAGAATGAAGTGTTTATTAACCTTCATTATGAACTAGGTATATAAATCAAATCTGTGAATAAAACAATTTTCTTTTTTTTTTCTTTTTTGTAATAATCTTTATTTAGCAACCCATCTTCTATACATAATGCTGGGAAAATATTAAAAATCTGCCTCATCATCAGATTTCATTATAATGGAATTTTTTCTTATACTTGTTTTCGTAAACCAGCTTCTCTACGTAATGCTGGAAAAACATTCAAAATCTGTCTCATCTGAAGATTTCATTTATTGCAGAAATATTCTTATATGTTTTTCATAATTGTTTTCATTAGCAAACCGTCATATTCTCTACGTAAAGTTGGAAAAACAATAAAAATCTGTCTCAATTGTAGATTTCATTGATATAGCAATTTTCTTCTATATGTTAGTTTTATTCGGCAACCCATCTTCTCTACGAAACGCTGGGAAATCATTGAAAATCTACCTCATCTGAAGATTTCATTATTGCAGAAATTTTCAGATATAATTTCCCACCCTCAAGGAATTTGAAATTTCAAAAGTGTAACATTCTGTAACATTCTCAAAATGCGATACATTTATCATTAATGAATATTTTGGCCAATTTTAAAAATATGTGGAAATAAATCGAAAATAAATCGATTGTGTATCGATTGCCAGCTGTTCAAAGCAAAAGCAAAATAATTTTTTTCGGCCTAAACTGTGTAGGGTTTGAGTCGGGTTTCGGTTTTACTTTAAGCAGAATTTTCGGGTTCCGGCCGGGTAGAATCTAACACGCGCACTCTTAATATGCACTACTCTTAAAGTTTTTCTAATCTTTCTTGAATCGCCCTGTGTATATCAATATACCTTCCAAGTAAATATTAGTAAAAAGCATATAAATAAAAATTAAAAAATGTGTCCCCCACAAGAAAACGTATGAATAAAAAAATGTGTCCCAGACTGTCGTAAGGAAAACATATAAATAAAAAAATTGTATCCCAGACTGTCTTAAAAAACATATAAATAAAAAAGTGTGTCCCATGCTGCCTTAAGGAGAACATATAAATAAAAGAGATTGTGTCCCAAGCTGTCTTAAGGAAAACATATAGATAAAAATGTGTCCCAGACTGTCTTAAAGAAAACATATGAATAAAAAAATATGTCCCAGGCTGTCTTAAGAAAAACATATAAATAAAAGAAATTGTGTCCCAGACTATCTTAAGGAAAACATACTGGTATTAATTTACATTAAACTTGTTTACTGTATAATTTCAACGACATAAATTATGACAAATAAAAATTCTTTTTTTTTCTTGAGTCGTTTCCCGCATGCTTTTCCTCTGACACAAATTGATTTCATTTAATGTAACTGTCTCGTATTTTACCATGGTGACATTCAGCAACATAAAAAGTTGTGTAATATTCAAGGCATAACACATCCGGATGTCAGAAATTAATAATAATCTAACCTGTAAATTATTCGCCTGATGCTAAAACATTCACGCTCAGGCAATTTCGGGATATTATGTTGTGTTTTTACGCTCTTTTATGTAACTCGATTTGATTCTTGTATGTAAAGAAGTAATTTTGTAATCGAATTTTAACTCTCTGTAGGCTAAACTGCAAAAAAGAAAAAATAATAATAATAAAAAAGTGTCCATTTTACAGTATAATACTGGCACCCCAGCTGCCAGTATTATACTGTAAAATGAACCCTTTTTTTTTTTTTTTTTTTTTTTTTTGCAGTGATGAAAAAGTTGGAATTTTGTTATCCAATTTTAACTCTCTATAGGTAAGAATTATTAAAAAAAATATGTACAAAGGCGTGTTTCCGATGACAGTGCAAGATTTTAATATTTTTAGAACTTAATTATAAATTAGTAACTTAATTTTAAGGTATTTTTCCGTCAACTGAGCGCAGTTGATAAATTGACAAATATTCTTTATGATTACAAACGCATACAAGTTAATTATGCGCCAAATCACGCTCGTCAAAAAAGGCCAACTGGCTGTGGAGGTACAACAACGGAATATTTTAAAAATTAAAAAGTAGAAAAGATAAATAAAAAGTAAAGAGCGTAATATAGTAAAGATTTTAATTTCCGAGGAGAAATTTGAAAAATACGCATGCATTCTAAGCACTAGGTCTGCACGGGCTCGTACCTGACACGAAGCACGAGCCCGGCCCGGCCAGTGGGCTAGTTTCAGGTCAAATTTCATTCACAAGGCTCGGGCCGAACCGGGCCTGGTCTTCAACCTTTTCTGGCGAGGCCAAAATTCTTTTTTCAAGGGTCTGGCCTGGACTTCATTCTTCCTAGAGGTCTGTACGGGCCGAAATTTTCAGTTCCGGTCCCGGCCCAACCCATATGAAAATCATTGGCCAGGTCCAACCTTGCCCGTGCAAAAATCACTAAAATAAACCAGCACAACAATTTTTGCAAAAAATGCATTATTCTACAATTAAAATTCTTTTTAAAGAATGGTACATTACATTCCTAGGCAAAAAAAAAAAAAATACAGTAAAACCTGTGAAATAGAACCTATCTATCACGAAAACCTGTCTTAAACGGAAAAAATGTCTGAATATGTTCAAAATAAATATAACAATCCGTGCAAAAAGAATATAATACATACACTACAGACGATGTACCTGCTAAGAATAGAACCTGTCTATAACGGGTTTTTCTTCTCTCCTGATTTTTCTTCTCTTACTGAATCTGTATTTGAATTTACGAGTCTGTATTTGAATTTACGAGTCTGTATTTGAAATTACGGGCCGAAATTTTCAGTTCCGGTCCTAGCCTACTACCTTGTCTAAGTCAATATTGTTTAATAAGTGTTTGTGTACGTAATTGTCTTAGTGGTCATTAATATCGTTGATATTAAAATCTATGCATAAGGTGTGCTTTTTAAATAAATTTCATTGTAGGATTATGTCGTTTAAGAAATATCGGCTTGGACCAAACTTTTAGCTTTTTACCCGGCTGGATCAATAACATTTTTTGTACGAGGCGGGCCGGACCGGACTTAAGCTGAAAAATTAACTTTTATACACTGCAAAAAAAAAAAAAAAAAAAATGTTGACTTTACAGTATAATACTGGCACCCCAGCTGCCAGTATTATACTGTAAAGTCAACACTTCTTTTTGCAGTGTAGATTTAACTTTAGCGAGGGGAATTTGAGATCTGATTGACCAACAGCCTCAAGTGCTTTATTTTTGTGTGTTTAAAATCATCTTTACACCTTTTAAGTGCTCCTATTTCAACACAATTTTTTTCCATCTTTTGCTGCAGCCCTGAAGCAAGATCGCAAGCGACTGAAAGCCGAGAAGTTCGACCTGCTGACGCAGATGAAGCAGCTCTACAGCACGCTGGAAGACAAGGAGGAGGAACTCAGGGAGTTCATCCGGAACTACGAGCAAAAGATGAAAGAGAACGACGAACACCTCAAGCAGGTAGTGCCACTTCACCGCCACTCACTTTTACATCCTTTCTCACTCTCTCTCTCTCTTGCGGTCTTGTTCACTCTCGACACTATTCTCCTTTCACCCTCTTATTTACTGAATGAACAGATTTAATATTTTTGCTTTTACTTATTCGAAGCTTTCCGATTTTAGTTTGCTTAATAACTCTCGAATAACATTTTATTACAAGCTGTTATTTAACTTCCCTTGTGTGTCCGTTCGACCAGCGGCTGAGAGGTTATGCTCTCAAAGGCTGGTAGCCGGAAGGTGCTGGGTTCGAACCCAATCTCGCCCGTCTTCCTAATCGTTCGGAGTTTTAGGTGATTTTCTTTTAACCTTGGGTAACCTTGCATAAATACGGGTTTCACTTAGAAAGACCTCCACGGAGGACATCCCTCTCGGCCTATAGCCCTCGAGTTGATAATCGGCCGTAAAAAAATACAACACCGTTCGGTTCAAATTTAATCTAATTTTAACACACTTCTTCTACTACAATTGACCTAATTTTTGGTAATGTTGTGATATATCCGGTGACAGTATAATATTCTGTAACAAAAATATATTTAAAATTTGCCTCGGTCACCTTCATCGGACAAACACATTTGTCCAATGAGGGCACGTGAATGTCATCACTCACATAATTGTCATTGATTGCTTCAGAATAAGCTGATGTTCTTCGGGTGAACCGTGGCATGGTTGGTAAATGCGTCATCTTTCATTTCCGCGCAGGTGTGAATGGATGTGGGCTCGATCCTGAAGAGGACGTTGATTGATTTTTTTTTCTTGTCAGGAACTGGATTTAAAACTTTATTTTAATTTTTTTTTAACCACTTCAACAGCCGCATAGATAGGGAAATAGCATTATTACCCCGACTTATCTCGGGGAAGCCGTTGAAGTGGTTAAACAAACTGATAAAAAAATATCACTCGAAATTTAATTTTATTTCTTTTTAAAACGGTATTTATTTCAATCAATTGTCCTTCAATTTTTTTTTACCTTTGTAGTACATTATCATTAAAACTTGTCTTTAAAACATTTTTATACTTATAATTTATTTAACTTAACTTGGTTTTTGTATATACAGATGACATTTTTTTAATCAATCTTTCACTTACTTTTATGTTTCTCGTATTTCTGGGTGTTTCTTTCTTTCTATTCTTTCTTTTCTTTTCTTTTTTTTTTCACTGCATTATTTTCTTTGTATTGTAATTTTTCCTTGTAGCTTTTTAATTTGTATTCTCTTGCGCTAAAAATAAGATAATTTATATAAAACAAATGTATTTAGTCTTCAAATAATAAAAGATTATTATTTGGAAAATGAATACGTATTTTTATTTCAAATAAATTGATTTATAAAGATTAGTATTTCCGTTTTTTCTATCAAACTGTTATAGCTATAATAGATTAAACTCATGGGATGTACAGATTTTCAATTACAGTAACATTTAGCGATCAAATTATTAAAGAATTGCACCGCTATTTACAGTCTTTTATTTAACTCTTTTTTTTTAATTGATACAAAGCGATGAAATTTTATAATTAATTTTTTACTCACTTCCTGATAGACTAGTATTATTAAAAAATATATATTCATACAAGTCTGTTTCCGATGACAATAAAACATCTTAATATTTTTAGAATTTAATTATAAATTAATAAACTAATTTTAAGGCATTTTTGCGTTAGCCGACCGTAGATGATAAATCACCAAATATTTCCTATGGTTGCGACTGTTTACGAGTTACAAAAACAATGGAGTTAATGATCCGCCTTACTGATGTGCATAGCATTTATCTTTCTTTTACACTTTACAGGGACACGCAAAAGAATTCGGTTACAATACTGTCTATGAGCAATAATAGCTGGAAGTACGTTTTTAATTGTGGCATGCATTTTAAATTTAACTTTTTTTTTTTTTTTTTGCATATTACTTGCTGTGTATAAATTTATAGATCAGATACAGGGCTGCACAAATGAATTTCATTACATTTCCGCTTATTAACAAAATTGCTGAAGGGGAATTTTCAACTGAGTTATGTGTTTCCTAACTGAACAAAATTTTTGCACACTTCGTAATATATATACCAATTTATTGATCATATACAGAGCTACTATTCAGATATTTTCCTACTATTTGATCGTAATTGTCGAAATCGAATTTCCGAATATGTTATGCGTTTTCCAAATTGTTTACCTAGCCATCATATTTCACCTTATTAAGGTATCCACACACTTTCGGAGGTGATTTTATGAAATTTTTGAAATTTTCTCTTTATACCAATTTTTTCTAATGACATTTAAGTTAAAACTTTGAAAATATATAAACATTTGAGAAATTACACAGAAATAATTTTTTTAAAGTGAAAAATAGTCGAATTTATGTGAAAAATTGACATTTGCGCAAAACAGGATAACTCAAAATGAAATCAATGCATTCACATTTTGTAAATTGCATAATAAAGAGAATAACTTTCTCTAGGACATAGACTAGCCACATTATAATAGCATCTCTATCGCAGAAGCACTTGAAGTACTAATGGAATGAAAAATTCGCAAAATTTCTTGCAACTTTTTAACTTATACCAGTGTAAATATAAAACTAATTCATATATTATCATCAATAAACATTTGTAAAATAAGTAAAAAAAATGCAAGGCATTTCATGTATAATATTTTGCTATAGGATGTTTTTCGTACAATAAAAATTTGAAAAACTTAATTTTGAGAAAAAGCTATTAAACGTGGTTCTTGCTATAAAAATAATAATTATTATTTAAAGGTTTAATTATATAGGGGAGATGAGGGATGAATGGGACAAGAGATGGATGGGACACTCTCAATATTTCAGGCAATAAATTTTTTTTAGTTGCTTCCTATCCTCATAGATTTCACTACTATAGTGTGCTTCAGAACCAAAAGCAAGAGCACATGGCTGTTTTCAGTTTTCTTCAAATTGGCATTTCCTGAAAACTCTGCTTAAAAGTAAATTTTTTCACATTTGAAGTTACTTAAATATCTTATGCAATATAAACAATTAAGATATGTTGTAGTTTTTTATTTAAAGCTCAGTATTGGTAATTAAAATGAATGCATATTAACCATTGTGACAAAATAATTTCTGAGACAAAATAACTGACAATTGAATATATGCATCATGGGGATGATTGGGACATTTCAAATGGGGATGAATGGGATTGCTTCATTCGTCCTTAGAGGATACTGAAAAAATTTTATTAACTAAATAATATTATATAGGTTGATAAATTAATACTTTATGGTAATTATTCTTTTAACATTTCATCCTCTTTGTAGCCATCGTCTTCAGTCCACCGTTTATGGGCCTTTTAAGGCAAAGCTGAGATGAGTCCAAGATCATTGACTAACAAATAATCCTGGAGATCATATTACAATTTATAATCTCTCAGCTTTTGCCAAGGCGGCATTTTTGTTCAGCTTTTAGTCCTTAACATTGAATACGGGAGGAAAATGTTTGTGTCCCATTCATCCCTGCTGTGGGGATGATTGGGACATAGAAGAACGTTTTTTTTTTTTAAATTTAATTTATATATCTGTATAATAATAATCTGGAACAAATATTGTGCATAAGATGTAGTCAAACACGTAAAGTTTGACATGTGATATATAATATTGATAATAAATTATATAAAATATTTAAAATACATATTTTTGTTAAAATTTCCCATTCATCCCCCATCTCCCCTACTCCATATATTTTCTTGGACCTATAATCGAATTTGAATGCTAAATCTTGAAAAAGAAGAATGTAAACATACATTTCAGCTTACTTTCGCTTTGCAGAATGATGTTCCCGGTTGTAAAATTCTTCGGCAAGTTATGACAGATGTAACTTTAAACGGCTGTAATTCGGGTTCTAATTCAGATACAGACACAGTTAAAGCAGAATTCGATAGATAAAAGATCCAATTTAAATATTATTGCAAAAACGAAAAAATTTGATATTTTTATCGAAAATGACGTTTTAAAGGTGTGTGGATACCTTAAATGAGGAAGTTTTGTTACAGTATTTTGTATGTGTGGGAAATTGTTTCACAATCTATGCTTAACGCATGCTTTTCCTTTACTTTTATTATAGCTGCTTATAACAAAATAACTTATGCAACATCGATAATGATTTAAGATTTAATGATTTAACGATTTAAGAAATTTATGCAGCCAATTTTAGCTTTAAATAAGAAAGATTTACTGCTCAATATTTTCAGGTTATTGCTATATATTTTTTATATTCAGTTGATTCAATTAAATTAGATTGCTGGAGAAATAAAAGACAGTGAAGTGTTTTTTCACTGATATCGATGGATATTTTTAAATATGTAGCTTGATCCAAACGAGATTCATTCAAAAATCTTAATGAGATTTAAGAACTAAAATCTCTTCTATCAAAATATGAATATTTTTATCTTTTTTTTATTTTCACTACAGTTTACATCAATTTAAATGCCTGGTATACAGTTAATCACAGTTTTAAAATGTATTTCAACAGTAAATATTAAGCTTAGTAATTTAATTTTCTTGTTACATTTTATACAAATTTGAACATCGATAATCATCTATTTCAAATTCAAAAACTTTACACAATCGACTTTAAATGATCTTTAAAAAAGACGATTTGCCATGCACTATTTTGAGCTTAGTGATAAATCTTTTTATTATTATTATTATTTAAATTGATTTCTAGCTGGAAAAAAATGACGGAAAGTCCTTTTGATGGATATTTTTTTTAATATGTCACTTCATCTAAACGAGATAAATTCAGAAAACTTAATGAGATTAAGAACTAGAACCTCTTCTCTCAAAATCTTAATGTGAATATTTTATTACTTTTTTTATGTATATTACTGCAAGTTGCATAAATTTAAATAATCTGCATCTCTTTTATAATTGTTTAAATATTTATTTCGAATTCAAAAATCTTATGCAATGAACTGTAAATATTCTTCAAAAGCGAATTATGTCTTGTCTAATATTTTTCGGATCATTGTTAAAAGAAAGTTTTAAGAAAATATTTTATTGCTGGTGAGAAACAAATATACTGAAAATATCTTTTTTGTAATCGAAATATTTTTTTTTAATGCGTAAGTTGATTCAAATGAGATTAATTCAAAAAACTTAACAAGATTAGCAATTCTTCCCTCTCAAAAAAGGAAATCATTATTTATTATTGTCGTATTATTTACTATAATTTAAATTATTTTAAAAACATACATAATATTAATCATTGTTAATTTATCTCAACTGTAAAAATTAATTTAACAATAGAAAGTTTTTTATTGTAATTTATTCCATTTTGAATAACATCTATGATAATTTAGATTGTTATTTCAGATTCAAAATCTTTTTTCCAATCGACTATAATTAATTTTAAATGAAAGGATCATTTACTATTCAATATTTTTTATATTTTTAATGCGTTAATTTCATTAAATTTTATTGGCATGGGAACAAAACACACTGAAAATCTTTTTATTGTGATCGACGATTTTTTTAAATACGTAAATTGATCGAGACAAGATTACTTAAAAAAAAAAAAAAAAAAAACTTAATGAGATTAGAAGATACAATGTTAAAATTTTATTATTTTCTATATATTTTTTTTTTCTGTGGCTTACTTTAATTTAAATATTTATACTATTAACCATCGTTTAAAAGTTGTGTCAACTGCTAAAGTTAAATAAATAATAATTTACGCTTTTATGACAAATATATCAATTTGTTTTAACTTACATAACGTCAATTATAATTCAAAAATTCATTTCAAACTCAAAATCTTTATAAGCTGTAAATAATTTTTTTTAAAGGGATGATTTACTGTCCACTATTTGATACCATTAAATTTGTTTGCTGGTGTGCAAAAAAAAAAAAAAAAAAAAAAAAAAAAAAATAGAAAATTCGTTTTTTTTTTTTTTTTTTTTTTTTTGGTGATCGACAAAAAATTTTCAATACATAAATACGTTTATCCAAACGAAATCAAAAACTTAATGAGATTAATAATTAAAAACACTTCTCTTAAAATCTTAAAATCACTATATTTTTTAAAATATCATTTTAAATGCTGATCTCATTAATTTGAAAAACTGCATAACATTAATTATTCATCATCATTTAAATATTTATTTCAACTGTAAATATTAATCGTAAGTTTATCCACACTAAGACGAATTTTGATTGCAATTTATATGTTTTAATAACTTAAATAACATCGATGGTCAATTAAAAAATTATTTTAAACTCAAAATCTTCATGAAGTCGATTGTAAATAATCTGTTAAGAATAAAGAACGATTTACTGAGCAATATTTTTCAGCTTATTGCTTAAAGTTTTTCGTTTCTTTTTTAATCTATTTGATTCTATCAAATTATGAGAACAAAAGACACTTAAATTCCTTTTATTGTGATCGATGAATGTTTTTAATATGTAGAATAAATCAAACGAGATTACTTCAAAAAACTTAATGCTATTAAGAAGTCATCCCCTCTCGAAATTGAAAAATCAATATACTTATGAATTACAAAAATTTCTCTAAATATTTTCAAAATCAAGGCTAAAACAAAAGTTAATAAACGTAATTTCGTAAGAGTATCGTGTGATATGGCGTGGAAAAGTGACAAATGAAGGATATTTGAGAAGCACTATTAACTCCAAATTATTCATTTTGTTTTAAATGGAAAAAAAAAAAAAAAAATATTTTCTTTTAGAATTCGAGAACAAGCAAACAAACAAAATTTAACTAGTCGGATATGCCAATCCCAAAACTTTCTTCTATCTCATACAGGTTTCGCATACACTAAAAAGAATCAGCACCAATTTATATCAAGGTCTAAGTGAATCTAAAGTTTTATTAAATTCCGTGCATTAGTTCTTAAGATGGGACTATCGTTAAAATCGTGTAAATCCTGAAAAACGCAGCATAGCAGCGCCACCTGTTGAGAGATTTAGACCAAAACCTAATCAACAACAACTTGTGTCAACGTCTAACTGAATCTGAAGTTGGATGAAAATCCGTGCATTAGTTCTTGAGATATAGCTATCGTAAAAATCATGAATAAAGTGGTATAGCAGCGCACCTGTTGCGATATCTACACCAAAACGCAATCAGCGTTTATTTATGTCAATGTCTAACAGAATCGGCAGTTTGATGAAAATAAGTGCATTAGTTCTTGAGGTAGAGCTATTGAAGAAATCGCGAAATATGCAGCGTAACAGCGCCACCTATTGGGCGATTTTCACCAAAAACTAATCAGCACCAATTTATATCAGGGACTAACTGAATATAAAGTTTTATTAAATTCCGTGCATTAGTTCTTGAGCTAGAGCGCCCACAAAATTTTTGTCACAGACAGACAGAGTCACAGACTCACAGACAGATATTTTCAAAAAACAGTCAAATCGTGTTCAGGACCTTCTAAAACGTATAAATCCGTCAAAAACCGGAAGTCGAAAATTTTCACGAATCCAATACTTTTCTTCTTGTAAAGATAGAAGAAAGTAAAAATATTCTTTATTCACTTTATGAAACAGGAAAATTGAAAACCGACATGAGGTCCAAATAACAAAACAAATAAATAAATATGCTACTGAAAAATAAATTAGATAAATAAACAATTATGCAACATAAATAGTAATATGAACGTAAAATAATGTTTAAGACTCACCAAAAAAGACAAATTTGACAGGAGATGTAAATGGATTCAGAGAACTTGAAAAACAGCCAGACACCAACTTAAAAATGGCTGCATATCTATGCCCAAACATTGCAGAGAAAAATGATAATATAAAATAAAATTATGTAGTATATATATATATATGTATATATATATATCAACATTTGAACGGAGGGTGGTTTTGAAGTCTGGAGGTTGTGATCGTGAAAATATACCGGCATTTTCCTGAATTGTTTCCCTCCGAACGGCTGCAATTTTATTTTTTCCTTTTTACTTTTTGTAATGAAAGTTATCTAAAAAAATCATTTATTGTGATCGATGGTTTTTTTTTTTTTTTTTTTTTTTTAAGAATTTTATCCAAACTAGATTAATTCTAAAACTTAATGAGATTAAGAACTATTTCCGTATCAAAATTGAAAAATCAATACTCTACTCATGAATTACAAAAATTCCACTAAATATTTTTAAAACCAAGTCTAAAACATTTCGTAGAGTATCGCGTGATAGGATGTGAAAACATTGCAAATGAAGAACATTTAAGATGCATCATTAACTCCAAAACTTTTCTTTTGTTTTAAATAAGAAATAACTTTTTTTTTTTTTTTTTTTGGAAAACACATACTTACAGTTTAAAAAAAAATGTTTATCGCCTTAATGGCTGTATTAGCTTTATTTTTTTAACTGCCAATATTAAGTTAATGATAGTTTAATTTTTTATTACAATTTACGTATACCAGTATAAATAACATCGATTATCATTTAGACTTTTAGTTCAGACTCTATATTTTTATGCAATTGACTGTATATAATCTAAACTAATCGTTGGAGGCCACCGTAATACTTGCCCATCATGGATATGCATAATATAAAATATAAAAATAAAACATGTGTAATCTATTTATGAAATGCATTGCAATTCGAATAAAATTCTGGCTTGATGACGTCATACACTTTAAATGCTGTATTACTGAATTGCGTTAGAGAAACATCCCTATAACTCCAAAAATAATAACCATATTAACTAAGAGTTTACTGCGTCGGATGAAGCGTCTCATTTCCAATTAAAATATATCTTTGAATTGAAATTTGAATGAAATACAGGGTCACGAAAAATCGAAGAGTTTGGAAAATAGGATTACAAATATCTCGGCAATTCATTATCCGATCAACTTCATTCTTTATGCAAAATTTATGTTTTTTTTATTGTCTTTTATATTCACTCCTTAAAATAAACAATTTTGAAAATTTTCATATGCCTTTTATCAGAACAAATATTTCGAGAGTCCGAAACAAATAGTTCCAGATAATCGAGGTTACTGAAATTCAATAAGCTTCTTTCCATTATTGCATACTAAGTACATACCAAATTTCAAGTCTCTATCTCAATTTGTTCGGAAGATAGAGCGTTTACAGACACACAGACAGACGGACGGCAATTTTTTTTTCTTCTAAAAATATGATTTTCGGAATCTCCAGTATATGAAACATTTAAATCCGTCAAAATTTTTTTTTTCGATTTTTAAAGCGATTACAAGATTTACCCTATACTACGTATGATGGGTAAGTAAAAAGATAAATTACTGGCCAGTATTTTTCAGTTTAATTTCAAAGCTTTCTTTTATTATTATTATTATTCATTTGATTCCATTAAAATTTAAAAATTGTTGATTAGAAAGAGAGTCACGGAAAATCCCTTTATTGGGATGGATGATTTTTTATAATGCGTAAGTTGATCCAAACGAGATTAACTCACAAAACTTAATAAGATTAAGAACCGTTCTTCTCTCAAAATAGTAAAATCAATACATTACTCATTAATTATAAAAATTCTACTAAATATTTTCAAAAAGGCTAAAACAAAAGTTTAGTAAACGCATTTTCGTAAAGTATCGCGTAATATGATGTGAAAAAATTGCAAATGAAGACCATTTGAGATGCACCATTAACTCCAAAAACTTTTCTTTTGTTTTAAATGAGAAGTAATTGTTTATTTTATTTAATTTAATTTAATTTAATTTAATAAATTTAATTTAGATTTGGAAAATACGCACATACAGTTAAAAGAATTGATTTGTCGTCTTAATATCTGTATTAACATTTTTTTTTTAAACTGTCAGTATTAAGTTAATAATACTTTACTTTTATATTGCAATTTACGTATACCAGTAAAATAACATCGATGATCATTTAGACTTTTATTTCAAACTCTATATTTTTAAGCAATCGACTGTACATAAACTAAAGAAAAAGATAATAACTACCCAGTATTTTTCAACTTAATTTCAAAGCTCTTTTTTTTTAAATTCACTTGATTTTCACTAGATTATTTGTAACACAATTATTTCAAATTTGATAAAGACTACAAGTTGTAATTTTCCAACTGGACGAAAAATGTCCGGGCCAGGATTCGAACCTGGGATCCCTTGGCTGAAGCCGCCACGCTCTACCAACTGAGCTATCCGGACATTTTTCGTCCAGTTGAAAAATTACATCTTGTATGATTGCTTTATCAATTTGAAATAATTGTGTTACAAATAATCTAGTGTAATCAAGTATCCAGCGTTTACTGGAGTTCCATTACCTACGATCTATTCTGTTGAGCTGATTAAAATATCAGACCAGATGCTATGATCAATAAGGTTAACTGGATGAATTATGCCCTCCAGATTCGACCGGGATAGCTCAGTTGGTAGAGCGTGGCGGCTTCAGCCAAGACATCCCAGGTTCGAATCCTGGCCCGGACATTTTTCGTCCAGTTGGAAAATTACAACTTGCAATTGATTTTGTTAAATTTTATTGTTGATTAGAAAGAGAGCCACGGAAAATCCCTTTATTGTGATCGATTATTTTTTTTTTTATAATACGTAAGTTGATCCAAATGAGATCTCATAAAACTTAATAAGTTTAAGAACCCTTCTCTTCTCAAAATGATAAAATCGATACATTACTCATTAATTTACGAAAAAATCCACTAAATATTTTCAAAACCATAAGGCTAAAACAAAAGCTAATAAACGCGTTTTCGTAAAGCGTCGCGTGATATGATGTGAAAAAATTGCAAATGAAGACCATTTGAGATGCACCATTAACTCGAAAAACTTTTGTTTTGTTTTAAATAAAAAATAATTGATTATTTATTTATTCATTTTGAGATTTTAGAAACACTTGCATACAGTTAAAAAAAAATTGGTTTGTTGCCTTAATGGCTGTATTAACATTTTTCTTTTTTTTAAACTGTCAGTATTAAGTTAATGATTGTTTACTTATTTATTGCTATTTACGTATATCAGTATAAAAACATTAATTAGTTTAGGCTTTTATTTCAGACTCTATATTCTTATGTAATCGACTTTACATAATCTAAAGAAAAAGATAATTACTACCCAGTATTTTTCAGCTTAATTTCAAAGCTTTTATATATATGCATATAATATATATATTTATTTTATTCTGTTAAATTGGATTGTTGATTAGTAAAAAAGCTGCGGAAAATATTTTTATTGTGATTGATTATTTTTAAGTTGATCCAAACGAGATTAACTCAAAAATCTTAATAAGATTAAGAACACTTCCCTTCTCAAAATGATAAAATCGATACATTACTCATTAATTTACAAAAAAATCCACTAAATATTTTCGAAACCAAGGCTAAAACAAAAGCTAATAAACGCGTTTTCGTAAAGTATCGCGTGATATGATGTGAAAAAATTGCAAATGAAGACCATTTGAGATGCACCATTAACTCCAAAAACTTTTCTTTTGTTTTAAATGAGAAGTAATTGTTTCTTTTAGGTTTTTTTCCTCCTCTGCTGCCCTTCTCCTGCTAATTTCATTATGCAAGCATCTTTATTGTTTTTAATCCTATTATATCCTCCCAAAAGAAATTGCTGCTTTTTAATTCTGTCGCTTTTATAGTCCTGCTCGCTTTCTAGTCGCTATTGTAGAACTTGGGTTAGAATTTCATTCTGGGGAATGTGTTCTGCGCTTTGTTCTATGCTGTTTTCTTTTATTTTAGATGATGTAATAAGAAAGCAAAGCGAGTTAGCGTGATAGAATTTGATTTTAGAGTGGATTGCATTATTTAATTTAGTGATTCTTTTATTTAATTTATTATTCTTCCGTTAATATATATCTGATGTTTAATTGTGATTATTGCATTTATAAATTGATTTAGAGTGTAAGGAATACCGAACAAATTAAAAATAAATTGTGTTTTAAATGTGCATTATTATTTATTTAAAATGTCTGCAACAGGTAAAAGTTACCAAACGAATATTTATTGAATAAATACATATAGAAAATTATATACACTGAACGTCACATTCACCCTCATAAGTCAAAATACACAACGTAAATACATTGATTTCACAATATGAATTGATTTAGAGTGCAAGGAATACCGAACAAATTAAAAATAAGTTATGTTTAAATGTGCATTGTTATTATTTATTTAAAATGTCTGCAACAGGGAAAAGTTACCAAATGAATATTTATTAAATAAATACATATAGAAAATTCTATACATTGAACGTCACATTCACCCTCATAAGTCAAAATACACAATGTAAATAAAGTGATTTCACAATTTAATCCTTACTAAATAGGTGCAAATACAATATCAAAGTTTTAAAACATAAAAACCATTTAAGATATTAAAAACACAGATATCAACAATCCTGAGCGCTTTCGCCTAAACACTTGCCATCATCAGAGAATAAAATGAGACTAAAACTGATTTTATTCTCTGACGATGGCTAGTTTTAGCCGAAAGCGCTCAGGATTGTTGACATCTGTGTTTTTAACATCTTAAATGGTTTTAATGCTTTAAAACTTTGATATTGTATTTGCACCTATTTAGTAAGGGTTAAATTGTGAAATCAATGCATTTTTGAATATTTATTTTCTAATCTTTATTTCTCTCTTTTTAACACCAGTCTTCGTAGTATAAACATTCGAATTTTTCTTTCGACTCAGAATTTAATTGTTTTTCAAATGATAATATTTGCTTTACATGAAACATTTCAAATTTTAAAAGATAAAATTTTCAAAAAACATGAAAGTGTCAAAAAATGTCCACAAATTTTGCTGTAACCACAACCATTATGTAGCATCCATAGGCTAACAGCCAATCTGTAATCACTAGATTAATAATAGTTTTCTAGTATTGAAACTTATAATGTAGTCTTCCATGATTAAAATTGTGGATTCTTTTGGACATTTTCATTTTACTATTATTATTTTTTTAATTAGCATTGTTATAAAAAAGGACAATTTTCATAGAATACAAATTCAAATTATTTGAAACACAATTAAATGTTGAATTGCACGTTTGGAGGGATCATAATTGAATCGGTGATTGTTGAAAGGAACTGAGTCCATATTTTGACATTTTTAACACTTTCCAACATATTTGAAAAGTGATTATGAATTCGGTTTGTCTGTCGGTCGTCTGTTGTCTTTTCTAACTCGCGTAAATAAAGTCGGATTGCCATTCAATTGATATATGTTAATGAGCTTTACTATGGCATGTTCAGTATTGAAAATGAAGTGGTATTTATACTTCATTTACAAGGGTACTCAAAAGAAATTTGTTTCATTACAGTCTATGAGGAAAAATCGTTATCGGTTTATTTTAATGATGTTACACTGTTTGAAACATATTTAAATTGATATATATCACTGAGGTGCACTAACAAAGGATCACTATAGAATATGGTGGACATAACATTCATCATTCATGTACAGGTACACGCAAAAGAATTCGGTTACAGTACTGCCTAAGAACAATAATTGCTGGAGTGTGTTTGAAAGTTGGTACGCGTTTTTAAATTAAACTATTTTTTGCCTATTACTTGGTATGCATAAATTCTATAGATGATATACAGGGCAGCACAAAAGATCTCGAGTACTTTTCCGTTCATTAACGGATATTGCTGCAAGGGAATTTGCGTTTCCCAGCTTAACTAAATTTTAGCACTCTATGTAGTATACTTACAAATCTATAGCTCATATACAGGGCCGCACAAAAAAAATTCGAACATTTTTCCGCCTATTGATTGCAATTTCAAATGTGTTATGCGTTTTCCAAATTGTTTACTTAGACATCAACTTTCATCTTATTAATCGGTAAAGTTTTGTTACAATATTTTGAATGTGTTGGAAAGTGTTTCAGGATCTATGCTTAACGTATGATTTTTCATTCTTGTTTTAAGATAGTTTCAATGTTTTTTCTAAAATCCTCCTTCCCAAAAATGCATAAGTAAGTACCCGGACTGAGTCCCTTTCTTCATACGAAACGGCCAATACTTGAAAGGACATTGAAGTCATCTTAAAATGAGAAATGTGAAAATATGGACTTACAATGAAGGTTTCCTTAAACCGCATACTCAGAAAGTTTTGAAAAAAAATTGATAATGAAGCTACTCATGTATGTAATAAAGGAACAGTGAAATTTAGCTACGGAATCTTAGTAGAAAATCTGCAAAAAAATAAAATACTTTCGAGTATTTGGCGCAAAAAGACGCGATTTGGCTAGCAACATTTTTTCCTCGCCAAACGCAAACGATTTTAATGCATCTTGAAGTTTCTTGTAAAATGATTATTCGAATGCGCAATAATTAATGAATTTAAACTTAAACGATGAAAGTTTATTATTTTTTGTATATGTTTTGTATTTTCAACAATGTTTTTTAAAATTTCCAAATATGTCTATGAGACTTTTGTAAAATTTTAAAGTGTAAAAATCGTCATTAGCTTAAAAAAAATTATACTAATGGGTTAATTCTAGGGCTCATGATACCGTTACGCTTTTGTTCAGAATCGTTTGCATTTTGCTTTCAACATTTTTAACTCTCTGTACGTTTGCAGTAATATTAATTTAAAATATTCTTTAAATCAGATTAAATAAATCATTCACGTTTTTTTTTCTCTATTTATTACCGATTGAATGAAATTTTGCTATTGTTTTATCCCCCCATTCCACGATTTTTTCTAATTTAAATGGCTTCATCGGTTATATAAGTAATTTTTAAATGTATTTTAATAAGAAAAGCCCGATGATAAACGCATTCGTTATATATTTCCATGTCGAAGAAGTTTCCATATCAACAATACTTTTCCCTTAAATTGACAATGTTCAGAATCGGGCTTATTTTTGAGCTTGAAACAATTTCATTCAATTTAAATTTTGTTTTAAATCGTAAATTACGATCTTTGAATTTCATTATATATACATATAAATGTGTACAGAAAATTGTAGTTATAAAAATTCATTTATTATGTAAGTTAAACTCACATAAACAAGTTCACCATGAAAAAGTTTTTCCTTTAAAGAGTATTTGTCATAAAACCGTATTTTTTTTAATTTTATTCCGTCGCCAACCGGTGTTAAATCGCCAAATAAACGAAATTTTCATAATTTTTTTGCGGACGTTATATCGAGGTTCACAGAATTTTTTTTTATATAGACGTATATATCCTCATGAGAAGAACATTCTGTATTTTTTTCAAAATTTTCTGCGTATGCGCTTACGAAGACCTTCTTTGTTAGTTCTTTTCAACAGTCACCTATTGAATTCAAATACTGTTAATATAAAAAATGTTATCTTATTCTAAAAGAGAGACATTAGAGAGATAACTGAAGTCGATCCCTTCTTTTCTAAAATAATTAGTACTCATTTAACAATAAGCAAGTTATACTTCTCTATTAGCTAAAATTTCTTAATCGATAAAAACTTTTCCAACTTTTCCTTTGTATTTTTTCCCATTCACAAAGCGCATAAGGTGTTTTCTGTGGGAAACATCAGGTGATACTTTATTATTTCAGTCACGTCTTCTCTTTTCTGTAAATTTTATCGCAGGAACAGTAATAATTTAGAGAAAAAGACAAGCTACAAATATACATTTTGTTTATTAAACTATTTTTTAACGTGAGCATCGATTTTAAAGATTTGATAGTCCTTTATATTGTAATGTTAAAACATAAAAACCCTTATTAATACTTTTTAACGTAAATTAATTATTTCAATTTTTATTTGTTTAAGTTTTAATATGAAATTCCTGTTTTGTAAGCCCTTATGAAGATTTTCATCATCTTTCACGTAGATTGTACACCTGTACTTTTTTTAATGGAAAATAATAAATCATTCTTTAAAATTCTGAGTCTGATAGATTTAATTTGATATATATTTATATTTTAATGTTGAAAATATTAAAGTTTTTTTTATTATACATTTTAGTCTTATTAATCGTTTTAATAGTTATTATTATTTTTATTTATTTAAACATAAAATATCTGTTTCATATGTGTATCGTGAAGATACTCATGCTCTTTTACATAGATCCTATTAATAATTATACCATTTATTTTTTCAAAGGAAATTAATCAGTAATTTCTTAGAATTCCTCTGAATATGTTGGTATTAATTTTTTTAATTCTTCTTACATCTATACGCAACAGAATTTTAGATAGCTTTATGCAGAGTCTCTTCGATACTAGCATATGAAAGTACACAAGAACAATAAGATTTAATTAAATTCATATAAAAGTTACGAAATTCGAAACATCAGAACTTTTTTTTAAGCTTTTCAGTAAAATTTTCTGATACATGTTACTTTTTAAGAAGAGTTAGTAAAGTTTTATTAGGATAAATGAATTTATCACAAAAAAACATAATATCATATTAAAACAGAATTTATGACACAGTCACTCTTGTAAGCACTTGTACAATACGAATTTACGATATGATATTTAAAAATATCATATTTTCATAAAAGAGTTTATTTTGTAAAATCTTCTCTATGCTTTTGGTATTTTTTTTAAATCGTGTATAATATGCATTTGTACATAACACTGCAGAACAATATAAAAAAAGGGGGAGGGGTGTACGCCAAGCACGTGCATTTCTTCAAAGAGTATGTGAAGTATAAAAGTTTGGGGAACCCTGGTTTAGCGAATGTATATTGTTTCAATAATATTACTGTTGACACAATAATAATTATTGTTATTTTTAAAACAGCAAGAATTTTTTTTTTCATATATTATTAAAATATATATTCAAGTTGATATTTTTGTTGTTGTTGTTGTTGTTTTTAATGGAATCTTTAAGAAGCTTTAAAATATTATTGATTTCTCTTTCAACTCTAGTACATAAAGGAATGACAACTCGCTTTACTTTCTTAAAAAAATCTTCTAAGTCTGAAGCCTGCTGAATGATACCATGTTAAATACTCTCATCTGCTTTTCCATTCTCAAAATCTATATACCCCTGCTTCTATTACCTAGTTCAATTTCCCTTCTTTTAAACTGCGATTTTATTTTTGCTTTTTTGTATCTGAAAAGAAAAATGCTACTAAATGAAATAAAACTTGGTACTTGTTTCAACTAAACAGCATTGTGCATCGCAGTAACACACACACATGCATTATGTAAATATGCAGTTTTAGTATTCTGAACGCTCAAAATTGTACATATTGTACATTTACTACATGTAACTACATGTAACAGAGTGCTGACAACTGGTATATTCGTTATCCTATTTTAATTTTGTTTTTGTATCTGAAAAAAAAAGTGCTACTAAAAGAAATAAAACTTGGTACTTGTTTCAACTAAACAGCATTGTGCATCACAGTAACACACACACACACACATACACATATATGTAAACATGCAGTTTTAGTATGCTGAACGCTCAAAATTGTACATATTGTACGTTTACTACATGTAACTACATGTAACAGAGTGTCTACAACTGGTATATTCATTATCCCATTTTAACAAACCGGGAAGGGAAATGTTATTTCAAACTCATCTTTAAAATAAATAAATAAAAGAGGTGATGTACTTGTTTGTATTAGGTTGATGACTTGAATGATAAAAGTTATGCTTAACATTTATTCAACATTAAAAAGTATCAAAGTGTCAAACTGAGAGAAGAAGTATATGGAAAATATTCATTCTTAGCTTAGAATTATTGTCTAAACTTTTTGAATAGCGCATTAAATAATATTAGGAATAAAATGGTGAATATTATAAATAATAGCTTAATATTCAATAAAATTAATATTTAGCTCTCAACCCAACTTTAATTTTAAATTAAATTTTTAGACCGTTAATTTTATTTGTGCAAATTAGTAATTATCCAGGCAATCTTAATTTTTAATATTTCGTATACGTTCTTCAACACCAGACAAAATATCTAAAAATAAGTAAATAATTAAGAATAATATGCTTATTAGAAAATAGTAAAATGCGAGGTTTTGTTATTCGCTTTCTTATTATAGATTAAAGATTCTTAAGATAATGAAATAGCAATAATAGCGATTTGCAATCTAACCAAAAATTCTTGCTTAAGCAAATGTTGTAAATAAAGATTTAAAAATGAAATAAAAAGAAAGAAGAAAAATAAAAGAAAGAAAAGAAAAGAAAGAGAGGTGACTAAGTAATACTTTTTCTAAACTTACTTGCACTAAAAAAAAAAAAAAAAATGTTGATTTTACAGTATAATACTAGCATTCCAGCTGGCAGTATTATACCGTAAAATTAACAGTAAAATAAGCAGTGATACACTGCCGCGCATGCGCGGTAGTGTATTACTGCTTATTTTACTGTTTATTACTGTTAATTTTAGGTATAATACTGGCAGCTGGGATGCTAGTATTATACTGTAAAATTAACAATTTTTTTTGCAGTGTGATACTATATTGCTGTCATTAACATTTACACGTAAATGACAAAAAAAACTTCTTTCACAGATTTCTAAATAACGAGAATTACGTATTTGGCCACAGGTATAAGAAATGTATTGATTAAGGTATTTAGATATTACATCCTAAATAATTTATTTTTCAGATAATTACGAAGGGGTAAATGTATGATATTTAATCAATTCGCCAGTTTGATGTAAATTTTTAATGTTACCTTTCATTTACGACAATTCTTTTAACAATTTCTATTCCACAATACAATACATTGTAAAGTTATATCGAAGTTTGAAACTCTTATTAAATTGTTTCGAGCTTCAATTTAAATCGATTCAGAATCATTTTAGTGTTAGTTCTTTTAGTTACTTTTGTTTTAATTTTTAATTTTGAGATAATTCAGTTTTTTTATACAATGCTGTTTAATGCAGTACCCTACTAATTTTTGAAAACGTACAAATAAGGTTAATTGATATCAAAATGAAATTCCAAAGTATTCTGTAATGAAAAATATTTTTATACTTAATTCACTTAAGGTGTTTAGGATATCCCTTTTTTTTTTTTTTTTTCACGTGATGCTGTTTAAAGCACAAGTACCCTGCTATTTTTTTAAAAATATAATTTTAAAAAAAACTTAACTGATACTACACTGCAAAAAAAGATGATTTTTTCTAAATATGCTAAACTAGGAATAGCTTTGGGATTAGCCAGCTGTCCGCCTTCTTGTTTTTTAAATCAAAACATATTTGTTTTGTTTCTCATTTCCAAAATAATTTTCATCCATATTTACTTATTATAAACACGTTATTTAATTTTATTGACTAATTTATTTAGATTTAATAATAAAAGTTAAAATGTTTTGATTTAACTTGATTATGTTAGAAACAAAACAAATGTTTTGATTTATCGCCCGCGGTCAGCCATCTCATTTTTTAAATCAAAACATTTTAACTTTTATTAGTAAATATAAATAAATTAGCATTGTTTTCTATTTAACTTGATTATATCAGAAACAAAACAAATGTTTTGATTTATCGCCCGCGGTCAGCTATCTCATTTTTTAAATCAAAAATTTTAACTTTTATTAGTAAATATAAATAAATTGGTCAATAAAATTAAATAACGTGTTTATAATAAGTAAATATGGATGAAAATTATTTTGGAAATGAGAAACAAAACAAATATGTTTTTATTTAAAAAACAAGATGGCGGACAGCAGGCTAATCCCAAAGCTTAGCCCTAAACTCTATTATAACCATGAACTAAAATATACAATAACCTCTTCTGAGGTACCCATGATTCCGAAAAGCGTTCTTTATCGTTAGAAATCTTAGAAACCAATATATTTTCGAGATTTAAAGAAACATTTATGAACACAGAGTTTCTTTTGCTGCTATTGATTTTCGGAAACGTTTCCGAGTAGTTTGCATAGTGTATTAATAAGATTTCTCCAACCGGAATATCGGTTTTCAGGATGTTACCCATTCTCAAGTAAACATTTTCAGCTGCGTAATCGGATTTATACATGCAAGAATAACAAAATAATGTTAATAATATTAATTTTAATGTTAATGTTAATGCTGTTAATTTATAATGTGTGTCTGTAAAACACATTTCTTGAACATGAAAATGTTTGAAACCGATATTCTGATTTGGGAAAACAACATTGATACTAACATTAGCATTGATACTAACATTAGCATTGATACTAGCATTAAAATTAACATTATTTATTTACTCTTGTATGTATCAATTCAATTACGCAGCTGAAAATGTTTAATTGAGGATTGATTTCATCCTGAAAAACCAATATTCCGTTTTGAGAAAAAACTAATTAATACACTATAAAACCTATTCGAAAGCGGTTCCGTGGCAGCAAAAGAAAGTTACTTTTTTATAAATGCTTTTTTAAATCTTGCAAATATATTGTTTTGTGGGGTTTCTAAAGATAAAGAAAGCTTTTCGGAATCGTGGGTAACTCGGAAGAGGTTATTGTATATTTTTGTTCGTTGTCATATTACGAGGGAAAGTCATTAAGTAAGTCACAAAAGATAATTAAATAATAACTAACAATGATATTCACTTCAAAACTATTTTTATTTCTCAACACATTCTCCACCAATATTTATGCACTTACATCATCATTTTATCAGTGCCCCAACACCAGCTGCATAACATTCTTTGGGTTGCTATCTCAGCCACATTAGGACTTCAAGTTGAACACAGGAGACAATTCAAAAGTTTGGTTGACAACTTCTTCAACATCCACCATACAGCTTCGACTTAGCTCCAAGCGATTTTCATCTGTTTAGTCCTCTAAAAAACCATCTTGGAAGCAAGATGATGTTCACAGATGATGAAAAGGTTCAACTTGAAGTCCTAATGTGGCTGAGACAGCAACCCAAAGAATGTTATGCAACTGGTGTTGGGGCACTGATCAAACGGTGATATAAGTGCATAAATATTGGTGGAGAATATGTTGAGAAATAAAAATAGTTTTGAAGTGAATATCATTGTAAGTTATTATTTAATTATCTTTTGGGACTTACTTAATGACTTTCCCTCGTATATTTTCCTAGATTAAGAAATATTTGTCTTTTTTACATTGTAGATAATCGCCTGATATGGTGTAAAAAAAATACAAATGAAGGTTATTTGAGAAGCATCATTAACTCTAAAACATTACAATTGAAGTAAATATTTAGAGAGACAAACATAAAACAAAATTTTAAAATAAACGTATTGGCTTTGTTTTTTCGCGTGATGCTGTTTAAAGCACAAGTACCCTGCTATTTAAAAAAAAACAAAAATATTCAAATAATTTATACTAACATAATTTTTCAAAATATTACGCTAAAAAAAAGAATATTTGTGCGTAAAATCACTTCTGCTATTCGGAATATTTCTATTGATTTCATCGAATGAGCAAACAGATGACATTCAGGGGACCGGATCCTGCCGGCATAATCGTATCGTACAGCTTTGGCTTCAGGCTTAGCAAACCGATGATCTGCTGCAGTGTCTAATGTATCCCATAATCCAACAGATGGCAAAAGACCGCGAAGACATGGAGCAGGAAAAGTGGACTATCCTAAAGCGAGCCAGGGATGAATCAGAGAGATCCGTGCTTCTCTGCACCCAGCTTGGGCTAAAAGATGCCCATATAAAAGAACTCCAAGAAGAATTGACCATGGTGAGTGATGATAAATCGCGAGCTGGAGGGAGCTGGGAATAAAGACATCCGTGGAAGGAGGGGGGATGGAGTAGAATTTGTTCCCTGTATACATTATGTTTGGGCATTGGATCATGCATTTTATTTCTCGAGAATTCTAAGAAATACACAAGCGGGTGTTAACATATTCTTATTTTTCTTTGTGTGCCGGAAGATTGTATGATAAAGATTCCGTTATAGTGGGATCGTTATCATCGTTTTTTGGTTCTTTTAAACTTTTTTTTATTATTACTTGCTCTGTACGAATAAAATTTTTGTTATTATTATAAAGAGCTTTATAATTTCCATATGTATAAAAGGAAAATTTTCTTTATTATGTAGCTATTTCAGAATTTCAAATAAAATTGAATGATCGAGCAACTTTTAGGGATCAACCACTAATTACGCCACTCAATTTTTGTGGTTAGATTTAAATATAGTTCAGATAAATTTCAGTTACGATAACTTTATATCTACTCTAAACCTCCCAATGTAAGGATTTCAGATACGTTTCAGATAAATTCTAATTCATATTTTAGATAAATTTATTTTGTTAATTTCGACAGTAAAAAACAAACATTATAATAATTTTTAATAAATCGGACGAATCATTTATGATATTTTAAGATCTTTCTACTTTAAACATTATTTGCTTTTGAGATGGAACACATATACTGATTAAATGCATACTGTGAATTAATTTGATCATTCCAGAATTATATTGTATTTGTATCCTTAACCCCTTGACTACATCCACATATGATGCGTTTGTGGTTGAAACAATGCGGGATTCGACGGTCATTGAATTTTAGTACCACTATTTCCAAATAATAATATTCATCTTATTTAAAAACAGAAATTCTGCAGTTACATAAAACCAAAATTACTATTCTGAAATAGTGGTACTACAAAAAAAAAAAAAAAAAAAAAAAAAAAAAGTCTGTGCCTGCTAGAAAGAAACCTGCTACGTGGGTTTCCACGACAACATAGTGAAGGGGTTAAATTGTCAGAGGTGATGACTTCTCATTTGTGTTTACTTTTTAAAAGTTTATATGTCATATCTTTCTTTATAAGAAACTAAAAATATTTTTTTTATTGTAGAGAGATGGCTAATATTACTATTTATTTTTTTTATTTAAAGTTGTGTAGTTATACCACCATTTCTCTCGCTTTGGTTTTTAAGGGGCTTCTTCACTCAGACGAAAACACCCGCTCGCTAATGTTAATCCTATGGAGGAAATTTTTGAAGATAGCTCGTTCGCATTTCAATATTTTTAAATGATTTTTTTTTTTTTTTTTTTGCATTGGATAGCTGAGGTCAATCTCTATGCACGCTCCTTTGCACTTTTTCGATTTTTGTTACAGTTTTTTTTATTGAGGATACTTTCACTTTCGAAACCGGTTCCGAAAGTGAAAGTATCTTAATAAAAAAACTTGTAATCAAAATCGAAAAAGTAGAAAAGAGCGTGCATAGAGATTGACCTCAGCTATCCAATGCAAAAAAAAAAAAATCATTTAAAAATATTGAAATGCGAACGAGCTATCTTCAAAAATTTCCTCCATAAGATTAACATTAGCGAGCGGGTGTTTTCGTCTGAGTGAAGTAGCCCCTTAATGTTTTTACACGATTTCAAAAAACACGAACTACAGTGGAACTGAAACAAATACGAGAAAACAAACAGTGTAAATTACATAGTATTCAAATACATCTTATCGTAACCTTTTGCATAGCTGCCAACTTTTACGCTTTTTTTTTACCACTAAAATTTAAAAGAAAATTTTGTCTTGTTGAATCACGTGATTTCGGCGATTTGATAAGTTTAAATTTACTATAAAATTTTAGTGGTACGAAAAAAGCGTAAAAGTTGGCAGCTATGCTTCTGTGATTTTTTAACTTGGTTGCTTGACTCAGCAGATGCAAGATAACCAGCACCTTGTCTCTTCCAACGACATTCGCCAGACGAATGGATTTGGAAGTCCCGGCTCAATGTCCTATCGAACGACCAACGGTATCGACTCTCGGGGAGCTCCCACCCCTACACCTGCATCGGACCCCAACACCTCACCCTCCTACGCTGGAACGCCTACACTCAGCACTCAGATATATGCAAACACTTCACCACACAAAAGTGAGTATATTTTATTCATGTAGTTGTAAGTTATAATTATGTCTTATTGGACAAAGATGAAGTTAAATTGAATCGAAATCTAGTAGAATCGAGGCAACTCGACACTCCTAAAGGGACCAGAAAATAAAGTTGATTTAACGAGGTTTTATTTTTTAAACCATCGCTCTTTATTTTGGGTAGGGGATATTTTTTTAAATTATTTTCCTATTTTACAAATAAAATTTTAATGTCTTTAAAACGTCGGCGATTTTTAATATGTCAATTTACAGAAAATACAAGCAAGTAAACTAATCGAAGCAAGATCTCAACGATGGGATAATTTTGTTCTTTTTTTACCGTAATTTCCGGCGTATCATCCGCGAATCAAACAATCATGTTTCGACCTAGAACTTTGATTTTATAAAATGTAACTTGCCAGATCGTTTTAAATATTTGACTTCAATTATTAAATAAAATTTCTGGATCGAAACATGATTGTTTGATCCGTGGATTATACGCCGAAATTACGGTACTTACTTATGAAAATTTTCATTCTCACTAATTAACACTGTTCAAATATACAATTCTCCTCAAAAGTATATTGTTCTTTTAATATTTGGTTTCTAATTTCGGAGTTAAATGACTTCACTTTGATAAATCAATGTAATAAATAAATAAATACATATTTTAGCTCTTTGAATCAAAATAAGTGTTTTATAAGAAAATATATATATATAAAATTTTTACCCGCAAACCATTTTACTTTTAGCGCCTTTGTGAAACGTTTTAACCGCCATCTTTCAAAAATCATTAATTGAAAATTGTATGTTTTTTCTTTAAATTCAGTTCTAGGGAATAGGGGTCAATAATTGTCCACCTAAATGCAAGGAATTTAAATATTCCTCCTTGGTTGATAAATGTAAAGCTGAAAATAATCTTTGATGTAATGATTTCTAAATATGAATATGTTGACAGACTATTTTTGTTTCTGTAGAATAAATTGATTCCTGAAGCTGGAATATATGAAAATATGATTTTATTTATTCGAATTTTCTTGGAAAATTTAATTTAATCAAGTTTTTTTTTCACCATCTATTTAAATTGCAAATAATTTCTTTCATCAATTTTAATTTTAAAAAATGACGTCCAAAAATCTAATACTGAGTACTCTCTATAATTTTATCTTTTATTCCCAAAAATGATGTAATTTTGTTGCCACCATTACAGAAATGTCATTGAAAATGACTAATAACAATAATAATAATAATAAATATCTCGGTAACTAATTCAATTTTGAAAATTCTGAGACCTAGGTATATGACATCCTAGGATCCATGCGGATAACTGGTGTTAATTTAATCGAACAACATTCGATATTCTAGAAGTAGTAGTGAAATACAAACAGACAGGCAGATTTTAATATAATAAATTATGTTGATACAAATGTTAATAGCGTTCCATTTTTATTTGAGTAAATAGCATACAAAAATGAATCAGCAATAATATATATATATATATATATATATATTTTAAAGAAAATAAAAACGAGATTTAAATACAATAAAGAAACAAAGCTAAAAATATTTCAGTACACCTTAGCACAAATTTTTGCTTTGCTGTATTTCGAAAATCATTTACTTCCTCATAAATCAGTCCTTCCAAGAAATCTTTAATCTAATTTTCAATGTATAAAATAGAAAATAATATAAAGAAATGTGACTTACGCACTGAGATTATTTCTGTAGCCAAGGGATTGATATCGAGATAAATCAATTACAAGTCGTATTCAGTTTCTATGAGTTCTGGTATTTCTTTGATAATTCAGCTCTGAAATTAGGATTTTTCAGCCATGTACACGTTCTCAATTCGAACGCTCATCGAATTACTTTGCTCTAGGCAAAAAAGGGAACGGCATAGCGTAAGACTTTTTTTTCAGTAGTAAGCATTTCACGAGGGAAAAAACTAATCTAAACAGATTGGTAAAACTTTTACTTTTTTTTTCTCCTTTTTTTGGAGACATTTCTTAAATTTGTAAATTTGCTTTAAGTAATTTTTTATGAATGTTTATTTACTTTTTTTAAATGTTCTTTTTAATTTTTAACGTTTTTCCAGTTTTTTAAAATAAATAATTAAAAGAAATACTGAACAATTTATGATACACTGTTAAAGAGGCCTATTTAAAAATTATCAATATATAAGCATTATTTCAATCTTTTATTTAACTTACCTTGTTTTTTGTATGTAAAAATGGCATTTTGAAATCAATTTTTCGCTCACTTCCTGGTAGACTAGAATTATTAAAATTATGTATTATATATATATATCTGTTTCCAATGACAATACACTATTTTAATATTTTTAGAACTTAATTATAAATTAATAAATAAATTTTAAGCTGCCGCGGGTAATAAATCGCCAAATAACGTTTATGGTTACAAGTTACAAAAACAATGAAGCTGATTGTGTTCCAAACAACGCTCGCCAAAATATGTCAACTGCCTGTGAAACTGAAACAATGAAATATTTTAAACACTAAAAAATATAAAATATAAATAAAAAACAAAGAGTATAATAATGTTTAAAAATATATATTCTTTTATCATTTTTTAGTTTAATATTATTTAAATTAGGATTATAAGTTGAGAAAACAATTTAGGAATCCTGATTAGATAGTTTAAATCAAGACTCCCTTATCCTAAGTAATTATGATAAGGACGTCTTGGTTTAAATCATGGCGTATGTAATATATTATTACGTACACCACGGTCTAAATTATGTTTTTTTTTCTGTTCTCACTTCTTAAAAAAGAAACAGTGCATATATATACATATGTATATAAATTCACTAGTTCGCGCTTTCTATCAAGCGTAAATAAAAGCGGTGAATTTTCTTTAATTGAGGTCCCCGCCAAATTATTGTATTGTAGCGGAAATTTTTTGGAACTACGTGAATTGCAGTCGTGATTTTAAAATAAACATTGAATGTATATAAAAGAATGTTTTATTTAAAAATTATTTTTCTTTATATTGAGTATTTTGTACAGCTTATAGAAACTCCGAATCTTCTAAATCTAAATTTTGAGTAATATTATTACTTTTGATAAAAAGTAAAAATGTAATTAATTTGATGTAAAAATGCTTAAATAATTATCGTTGAAAGTGAACAGGGTGTTTGGATGCGGATGGGATTCTTTAAATTATTTGGAACAAAAAAATGGCAATGCATGCAATGATAGTTTCTCTGCTTTAGCTATTCGTCGACCGTGTAAGTACATTTACAGACAATGTTACTTTTTCTCCGTGTGTGAAGGAAAAAGGTTTACAACCAAAATAGGTAGAGACAAATTCTATAACACCAGTCAAAATTCGATTGATTTAAAAATATATACTTTAGATATTCTTTTAATTCATTGATTTTTTAATGATACTAATGGGATCATCACTCAAAACATCACTCAAATTTACTTCTGTCTTAAATCTGTCTTTTTTTAGATAACTGTGCAATTTTGATAGCTTTTTTTTTTTTTTTTTTAATACTATTTTTTCCCTACTAAATGAAACGTAAAAATAAAAATATCATGAAAAAGAGTTGTTTATAAAATAGAAAATAAATAAAGTTTTGGAAAAAGATGAAACAAAGAGTTAATTTTAATTTTTAATAATGGACTAGCAGTTTCCATGGCTTTTTCTTTCGTCTGTGGAATTTTAATTACACATTATTTTTCAATTATTCAAAAATATTTAAATTAAACACTTAAATTCTGATCAATTTTACGTCTTGTTCTTAAAAATTTATAAAATCTAGTGATTTGAAAACACACACACGCACTCATAAAACTCTAAGGAATGATTATATTTCCTTACACTTGCAAACTTACACATAGAAAATAAAGTAATAATAAATAAAATCATTTCTTATAATTCCAAAAACATCAATAATATATAAATTTTGAAAAACTAAATTCAATATTTATATTAATGCAATCAACTAATAATCTCATTTATTCTATTTCTATATATTCTAAACATTGATAAACGTCTTTTTTATGAGTCACTGATCATTTTATAAATTGTATGGGCAAACTTTCCAACTTTGTTCAATGACTGTCTTTATTGATCCTATTACTTTATTTCCTACGAAAGGTCTCCTTACTACAACTTCAATTTTAATTTGCTAAAAATATTTTTCAAAAGAGTCTTTTGCCGCAACGATGCCACAAATTTTGTTGCTTCCTTTAATTCTGGTAATGAAAGCAAATTTGCATGGTTAATTTTTTATACAAAGTTTTTAAAAGCTTCTCAGAATTTATTTATTTTTTTCATCTTATTTTAAAATATTCAATATTTTATTAAATCAGCGTTCTTAATTTTGTCATTTTTTCTATTTTTCAAAGCATCCAAAGATATTTTTTCTGAAGAAATCGTCATTTGAAAACTAGTTCTAAAAATTAATTTTAAAAAAAAATCAGATTTGAAAAAAATCGTCTGCTAATCTTTCGAATATTTATAATAGTACATTAAATGAGACTGTAATAAGAATAAAAAATAATTAGATTTTAAAATACATACATGTATATTATATGAAGTTTTGAAGTTTCCCTATTTTAAATTTGAATGAATGAATATATATGTATGTAATTGTGGTTTAATTTATATATACAGAAGCTCACAAAATTGATGGGACACTTACAAAATCCAGAATCATCGATTAATTAAAGCTTTAAAATAATTTGAAATGATTTCGGCTGTTGTATAATAAATCATTTACAACATCTTTTTATGTTATGAATTTTTCGGGAACAACAAAAATTTATTCTTAAAATTATTAATTTGTATGAAAGATGTAGAAATTTACATGGACATTTGTGAGACTTTAACCCCTTCGGGACCGGCGGCTTTTACACAAATTTTATTCGGTTGGCACCACTTTTTAAAAAAAAAGCTACCTTTACTTGAACTATCACAAAAATGCTCTAAATAGAGAAAGCAAATATTACTTTTATTTTTTACTGGTGCCTAAAACAAATTCTGTATGCTCTTTTTGAGGGTGCATATATGCACCCATGGTCCCGAACGGGTTAAACAAGACTACCGGTTATGGTCGGCAACCGCGGCGGTTGCCGACCGAAAGTACTTGAACGGTTTTTAAACATATTTTAACATCCATTTGTGTCTTTTAAATGTCACCTGTTAAGTAACGGTGGTATCTATCGAATCTCATATGAATATTTTATGAATAAAGCAAGGTGAAGGTTTGCATTTCGCCGTATGTGTTTTGAAAAAAGAAATTTCTGTAAAATATTCTGTTAGTGTTGGAAAGTGTTTCATAATCTATGCTTGACGCATGATTTTTCTTTCTTGTTTCTTCTTAAACTGTAGATTATAGTTTTTTTTCTATTTTTCCTTTTTAATTGTGTTATTCCTATTCCTCCAGCCATCTCGGGTCCCGTGATGATGTCCCACCAGAACCTGTCTCCTGAGCACCGCCCCAGCCTGCTCTCTCGCTCGGCCGAGGACATCTTCAGTCCGCTGGTGGTCACCAAGAAGAAAGCGAAGGAGAAGAAAGGCACGTGGGGTTCCATCTCGAGAGTATTCTCAAGGAGCAAGAGGAGAAAACCCCTCGATCCGGAGCTCTTTGAAAGTGAGTATCGATACTGGGAAAGACAACTGAAACTGTCGTTAACCCTTTTGGGAAGCAAATAGTTGTGTTTCTGTAATGAATTCACAACAGAATTTTCGAAACATTTTTTTAAAAAATAAGACAATGCAATTTTACAGATTTTATTGACAACCTAGGAAGCACTGCTCAGACGAGAGAACACCAAGTCTGTAGAGCATAGATGTCCCTCCCGGTCCCCTTTATTGAGGCATTTTAAAAAATAAAATACAAATACAATAATCAGCTGGATTTGGATCCCGCCAGTAAACGCGACAGTGGGCCGAGTGGTAATTAATAAGCAAACAATGGCGTTACAAACTAGGCTTAACAGCCATCCCCTACTCTAAAAACGACATTTTCAAAACTGAGCAAAAAATACTCCAATCTTAGTTTGTCGCAGAGTCCAAATGGCTCCGAATCAAAATGACTCAAGTTTGAAACATGTATATACTCATTTCTGAAAACTTGCACACACTCAAGAATAAAACATCATGTGATCCTATTTGAGTATGTCCATGTTTCAAACAACAGCTAGAAAAAAAAGCGCTAGTGCTGCCATCTCTGGTTCTATTTACGGATTATGGGAGGATAAATTAAATTTATGAGAACCCGAGTCCTACTAGTTACAAATCCATTGCCTTAACCACTTCGCCATCCAGATCACATGAGAGTGTTATTTTAAATGCAAGTCATATGATTCGGACGCATGTTGATATTTTTATAGGATTCATTCATTTGTTGCTGAGAAAATTGGAAATTTTTAACGGGATTTCGGATGATCAATTTGAGATGGGGGTTAAGACTGCACAATTTTATTATTTATGTGGGGAAGGGGAAATATGAATTATACAAATTTTCAGTTATCGGTATACTTCTTAAATGTAAAAGCGCCCTGGATATTGAAATTTAACTGACTAAATTTTCTTTTTGACACATTTTAACCCATTAACGCCACAATTATTTTTCTCTTGAAAGATGGAAATATTGCATTTCATTCAAATGAGTATGAACTGACTTCTATGTGCTCCTTTTTGAGTATTGTCATGTTTCAAAAATGAGTTTGAACTGAATCTAATCATTTTTGAGTATGCCCATGTTTCAAAAAGGAGTATGAACTGACCTCTATGTGAACAGTTTGGAGTATGTCTGTGTTTCAATAGTCTGAGTATTTCTGGTATTTCAGAATTGAAAGCATTGGCTCGTCCTATTTGAAACAGAAAGTTTCATAACAAAATGAAAACATCGATTTACTCAGATTTGGAAGTGTCATTTTTCTCAGTGTTCGACACGAGGTAGGGACTGTGTGATAGAAGTGAGTGCCCATTGGCAGAATGTATCGATGCAAAATCCTCTCTGGCGGAGAACATCCACACTTCATCAAAATTATAAAAATGAAATTTTGTTTAAAAATTCTGGTACAAATCTTCTTTTAAAATTAAGCGGTATAACGTATATCCCACCGCCCTTCAAAGGGTTGAGATTGTTCCCAAATCCAAACTGGCTTTGAAATCCTAACTGGCTCATTTTAAAATTAATTTTTGTGCGAAAATGCATGAAATTGGCCGGTGCTCTTATTCAGAAACTTTGTAATCGAACAGTTTTTACCATTTTTGGTAAAAGCAGAATAGCTTTCAGTCAAAGTTGGTGTTTTGAGCCGAATTTACGAACACGACAACGCGGGAAAGGGAAAAAAACTGCTGTCCTAAGTCAAAAATTGTTTATAACTCAAAATATAATTCATTTATCGCGAAAAAAAAAACTGTTCCATGTGTCATTCAAGTGTCATGCTTTTATGTTTAAAAATGAGTCAAAAAATGTGTTACAAACTATCGCATTGTTGAACGATAAAAAAAAAAAAAAAAAAAAAAAATTAGAACCGTCATTAGTGAAAAGCAGTTCTATTTCTCCTCTTGGTAAAGTTCCAGGAAGTACTGGCTCGCTATAGTTTAAAATAAAGTAATTTGTAAATGAACTGGGTCAGACGTTATACGAAATTTTTCAGAACGTTTGAAGTCAAGCAAAATTGAATGTAAAAATCAGATAGTTATAAAAATTACCAACTGATTTCACTACTAATCGCTGGACGAGGAGTAATTGAGATTTAATAAAACGAAATTGAATAAAAGATTTTAAAACGACAAAAATTTATATATTTTTTAATTATTACATATACCCATTATCTTGTTTTCCTATATCTTGTAAAATTCATTCTAAGAACTGCCTTTATGATTGCAGAATATTGCATAACTCCACAGATGTGTATAATTTTAAGAGCTATTCGATATTTTAAAATTGAGAAACTGTTGACATATTCTTTTTGTTTAAATTATGAATATGACACAATAATACTTTTATTAAAGAAAACCGAGGGAATTATTTGAAATCTAAATTAGTTAGCACATTTAAAACTTTAACATTTGTATATATAGCTGAAAATTATTTTATATTTTACCTTATAATATCGAGCTAACCTTAAAAAGCTACACTGCATTAAAAAAAAAAAAAAAAAAAAAAAAAAAAAATGTTGATTTTACAGTATAATACTGGCAACCCAGCTGCCAGTATTATACCGTAAAATTAACAGTAATAAATAGTAAAATAAGCAGTAATACACTACCGCGCATGCATGGTAGTGTATTACTGCTTATTTTATTGTTTATTACTGTTAATTTTAGGATATAATACTGGCAACTGGAGTGTCAGCATTATACTGTAAAATCAACATTTTTTTTTTTTTTTTTTTTTTTTTTTTGTGCAGTGCCACTCATGCAAAATCACCCGCTCACCAATGTTAATCCTGTGTGGGAAATAATTTACGATATCTCGTTCGCATTTCAATATTTTTGAATGATTTTTTGCATTGGATAGCTGAGGTCAATCTCTATGCACCCTCCTTTGTACTTTTTCGATTTTGATTAAAAGTTTTTTTTTATATTATTATTAAGATACTTTCACTTTTGAAACCGGAACCGGCTTCAAAATTGAAAGTATCCTTAATTTAAAAAAAACTGCAACAAAGATCGAAAAAGTACAAAAGAGCGTGCATAGAGATTGGCCTCAGCTATCCAATGCAAAAAAAAATCCTTCAAAAATATTGAAATGCGAACGAGATATCGTAAACTATTTCCCCCATAGGATTAACATTGGCGAGCGGGTGATTTCGCCTCTTAACGAAATCGAGTATTCTTCGGTTTAACAGTTTAACTATGCATTGAATCTAATAACAATAACAATAAAATGCATTTTTATTTCTTCGCAGGTAATCGTTCGTCTTGGTCTCCCAAGGAGAGCAGCGTTTGCTCAAGTCCGATGAACGAGGAGAGCTACGTACAGAAGCTCCGTCTGCTGGAGGAGACGCACGGCACCCCTATGCAACACTGGCGCGCTGCCACTGTTCTCGCATGGCTCGAGATCACCATGGACATGCCCCAGTACGGAGCACTCTGCGCCGAGAATATCAAGAGCGGAAAGGTAATACACAATATGGAAATACTCTCTTTTACAACAATGTTTCGCTAGCTCAGAAATATTACCGGATGTCCCAAAAATGACTGTTGGATTTTAAAATTCAATAACTTGCAAACGGTGACAGATATTAAAAAAATTCTTGCAGGAGGGTTCTTAACGTGATTTTAGTTCGAATTTAAAACAATAGATGGCGCTGACGCAATTGGCGCTCAGTCGAGAGCGAAACTGACGCCCCCTGAATACTAGGCCTGCGCGGTGATAAAAATGGCGGCTGCCGCAGGCGGATTTTTTTTTCAGCGTTTGAACTCCAACTTCAACACCAATAATTTCTAAAAATTTTCTTCGCCTAGTTTTTCTGAGATTAAATAAAACTCTGAGATCAAGAAAACTTTTAGATATTATTGATGTTGAATTTCGAGGGACTGTACAAACGCTTGAAAAAGATATGCCCGTGACAGACGCCATTTTTGACAGCGCGCAGGCCTAGTATTCAAGGGGCGTTGCATATGTGCTTATGGGCGTCAGTTTCAGACTACACTGAGCACCAATCGTTGTCAGCGTCATCTGTTGTTTGAAATTCGAACTAAATCAAGAATCACAGTAAGAACCCTCCTGCAAGCATTTTTTTAACATCTGTCACCGTTTGCAAGTTATTGAATTTTAAAATCCATCAGTCATTTTTGGGACACCCGGTATAACAGATATGCCTCAGGATGGGCGAAAAGTCCTTGACACATTTTAAAATTCGATAAAAAAAAATCGATGTATCTTCTGTGTACGAGAGTACGGTTTGGACGAAAATGCTACTTATGATCGAAAGTTTATTTTATCAAATTAAAAAAAAAAATAGTGCAAAAATTAGTCCACAGGTGGCGCTATACCTCCAAAGTTCCAAACAAAACATCGAAAACGCAAGATAAAGAGCTAGAGACCGATTATTTTGTACACTCAACCACCACATTTCAACGTGTATAGAATGAATTTGAGTACTGTTTGGAGGTGGTTCGAGTTACAACTGGCACACATGTTGAAATGTGATAATGAATTGTACAAAGAGCTAACTGCTGGGTTTAACTGCTTTATCTTGCGTTTTTCTAGCTTTGAAGGTGCAATTTATCTATGGGCAATTTTTAGAGCTAAACTTTCATTTCGCTCAAACAAAACTTTCGATCATGAGAAGCAGTTTCCTACCATCAACCGCTTTTTCGTACGCAACTTTTTTTATTGCATTTTAAAATGTGACAAGGAGTTTTGGCCTACCATATAGTTTCGAGATCATATATGCCCCAAAGAGCTTGGTTAAACTGCGATAGCTGCCATGATTGGTTAAACATCATAAAATCCAACCATGATGCACCTTAATTCTCTCAATTGCAGTGTGTTCATTGCCATAATGTCATTTAAAGTGAATGTGAATAGACCATGAAAGGTTTTAAAAAAGAATCTTGCATCAAATCACATTTGCTCAAATAGGCTATTTGGAAGATCAACCATAAGATATATACTTTGGTGCTAAACGAAATTTGTTAATGAAAAGACATATTTCCTTTTAATTTTGAACATAAAATTAAATAAAATTCTCGATTTGATACACAGCGACGTCTGTGGCCCTATAAGTACACCAACACTAGGAGGAAAACAATATTTTCTCACATTCATCGACGATTACTCGAGATACACAACAATATACTTACTATCTAAGAAGAATGAAGTGATAGATAAATTGAAAGAATACATTGCAATGGTAAATAATCAATTCGGTAGAAAACCGAAAGAAATAAGATCCGATAACGGAGGAGAATACACAAGCAACGAAATAGAGAATTATCTAAAAGAAAACGGGATATTACACCAATTCACAATTCCACACAACCCGAGCCAGAATGGCGTAGCGGAAAGGAAGAATAAAAGCCTACTCGACATGACACGCAGCATGCTTTCAGAAGCAAATTTAAATAAACAATTTTGGGGAGAGGCAATACACACAGCGAAATATCTACAAAACAGATTACCAACAAGAGCGAATGACAAAACTCCATACGAACTATGGAAAGGTATCAAACCTGATCTCAAACACTTAAAAACCTTTGGAAGTAAATCATTTGTTTACATTAATAAAATACATCGAGGAAAACTTGATAATAGAGCGCAAGAAGGTATTTTTCTAGGTTACGACACACGTTCCAAAGGATATCGCATACACAAAAGACAAACAAATAATAATTGCTAGAACTGTAAAGTTTATAGAACATGAAATAAAGCACTCAAACAACATTGAGGAAAATTCAGATCTCGAAGAAATCTTCACTGATGATAGAAATCAAGAAGAAAAGAATAAAAATTACATTGAAATTGACATTAATGATAATGAAAAACAACCATGCGAGTCCAAACAAACACAAATAGAACCAAGAAGGTCAAATAGATCTAACAGAGGAGTACCACCAGATAGATTTGTCTGTTTAGTTAAAGACTCACAATCAAATGAACCAAAGAATTGGAACGATATCATGGAAATGAAAAATCCACACGATAGGGAAAATTGGCTTAAAGCCACCGAAAACGAAATCAAGTGCCTAGCTAAAAATAAAACTTGGACATTAGTCGATCCGCCACCAGGCAAGAAAGTGATAGGTTCAAAATGGACTTTTAAATTAAAACGCGACAACCTAAACCAAGTGCAAACCTATAAAGCACGACTCGTAGCTCAGGGATACAGTCAGAAATTCGGAGTAGATTATGACGAGACCTTTGCTCCAGCTGTCTCTCATACTACAATCCGTGCATTTGTCATAGCAGCATTAAATCATAACCTTAAGGTTAATCACATAGATGTCAATACGGCGTTTTTACACGGAAACCTACAAGAAGAGGTATACATGAAACAGCCGGAAGGCTACATAGCTCCAAATCAACAAAACAAAGTGTGTAAACTACAAAAGGCAATTTATGGTCTTAAACAGGCCGCCAGAGCATGGCACACGAAAATCTCCGAGAGTCTTAAAGCTTTAAAATTTGTACAAAGTACATCTGACTCATGTCTTTTTATACGCGAAAATGGTGAAAACTCGACATACATTATAGTTTATGTGGATGATTTGTTAATTGCTGGAAAAAACGAAGATATAATCGAATTAATAAACAATCTCAAAAGGGAATATGAATTGAAAGATTTAGGAGAAGTCAATAACTATCTCGGAATAAACATAAAAAGAGATGATAAAAATTTCTACTTAAACCAAAATTCAAAAATTGAAGAATTTGTAGATAAACTCAATCTTCAAAATGCAAAACCCTACAGCACACCTATGGAAGCAGGTTACAATCGACTCAACGATGATGAAAATCTATTACCTAATAATATTAAATTCAGACAAGCCACGGGAACATTACTCTACATCTCAACATTAACCAGGCCCGATATTTCAGCAGCGGTCAACATACTCAGTCGTAGAAATGAAACCCCTCGAGAAAAGGACTGGAAAGCCGTCAAAAGAATCGTAAAATACTTAAACAACACAAAACACCTCAACCTAACCCTAAGTTCGTAAAATAAGCCTATTCTCGAAGTTTACGCAGATGCAGATTGGGGAGGTGATCCAGAAACTAGACGATCCACCAGCGGGAATATATTTATGTTAGTAAAATGTCCCATACATTGGACAACGAAAAGACAGACGTGCATTGCACTCTCATCAGCAGAAGCTGAATACATTAACATAAGTAACGCAGCACAGGAAATATTATGGAGGATAAAACTCCTGGAAGGTTTAAACTTACCACAACAGAAACCCATATCAATATTCGAGGACAATCAACCATGTATCAAAATCGTTGAAAGTGAAAAACATACTCGAAAAAGTAAACACATCGATATAAGATATCACGCGATAAGACAACTCAAGGAGGATGGAATAATAAATTTAAAGTATTGTCCCACAGAATTTATGACCGCAGACTCACTCACCAAGCCCAACCCCAAGCCTGATTTCATTAAACACCGAAACAATTTTAACTTACTTCCTTATCCTACATAGAAGATTAAGGGGGAGTGACGGAAATTCCAATTAAAGGATAATCTTCTATGCGGAATCAACAACTCATCAATCATCAAATAATAAAGTACTTTAAGATTGCAGCAAATAACTGAAATTATCTCGTCGAAAAACCAATTCATAAACTGTTTCATCAGCTACGTACATGGAATAACCGCCCACGCGAAAGAAAGATTATCATGAACTGTCATGTGTTTTTTCGTGTGACGTCATCCAAGGCTACCAAAGAACTCAAAACTTTTTGACTCTTAGTTCTGTATATATTTCTTTTACGATGTAGTCTAGAAAAATGTCAGAGCAATGTAAATGCTCTGTTAAAGCGTAATCCAGAATAGCAAAATATATTAAATCCTAATTTTAAATGTTAGAAAGAGTTTATTAATTCTACAGTGAATATTCAACCATACTAATACTATTATATTTCAGCAGTGATTTTGTAAGTCGATCTGTGATACTCTAACAGATTATATCTTATGTGCGGAAAGTTGCAACATGTGAACAATCATACCATTGGATACACTAAGTGCTTTGATCGTCCATTCAGGTAAACGACTGCATGCTTACTTAACTCTCTTTTTCAAGTGAAGTTTTATTACAATAAAAGAAACTTTTTCACACGTTTAAATTAACTGCGCCGCCGACAAAATTCACATCAAGTTAAGCTAAATTGGTTAAAAAATAATTTATTTTATTTCTTCTGTTTTTAACGGTTATTGTTGAAGGATAATGGTTTTTCACCTGTTGAGTTTTGAATTCTTGTGTATTTCTCTCGCAGGTCTTGTTGGAACTTTCCGAATCCGAACTCGAAGAAGGCCTCGGAATCACGAACGTGATGCACCGAAGAAAGTTGAGGCTGGCTATAGAAGAACATCGACAGCCATCTCTTTGGTAAGATTTAAGCATTAATGTAGAATGCATTTGATAAAGAAACTTTACTCTCTATTAAGACTTATGTTCATATTCACCGTCTATCTCAACCACCGGTTAAACACGAAAACCTAGTTGATAGCTCAAATGGTACTGACGATTAATCTGGTTGGACTTCAGCCGCGATCATGTTCAATCAGGTTAATGTTGAATACCATTTGAGCATACAGCCGAGGTTTTTGCGCTAACCAGCAGTTTAGGTAGACGGTTAATACGAGTGTAAGCAATATACAATCGAGTTATATTAGATAGAAATCCTATAGCACAAAATGTCCATCACAGCGAAATTTTTAGCAATTCACATCAAAATCGCTATGCAAGAAGTGCATAATGCAAAACTTGTGCATATAATAAATATGAAGTGTTATATAAACTTAATTACAGGCGTGTAAGTAATACTAGAACAGAGGTGATATAAAATTAATTTTCAATTTAGATATAACTTGCATTTAAGCAATTCACGATTTTTCTTTTCTTTTTTTTTCGAAAAAAAGCAAAATTTAAAATTTCATTATAACGAAGTTTTGTTATAGCGAACATATATTTTCAGCCACTTGAAGTTTGTTTTAACAGAACTTATCTCTATAAATATGGTTTAACTGAAAACAAACCTGTAACACTGTGCATGAATTTGTGTATTTGCAGTCGTTATCCCAAAATCTGCCTGATGACGCATTCTTGGGTGGTCGAAGAGTGGTTGCCCAGTATCGCCCTCATGTGCTATCTGCCGAGTTTCTCCGAACACCTGGTTGACGGAAGAGTCCTGGACACTCTGACCAAGAAAGACCTGGAGAAATATTTCGGCATCACGCGCAAATTCCACCAGCTGAGTATCTTGCACGGCATTCAGCTGCTACGGATGCTCAATTTCGACAGACAGGTCAGTTTTGCTTGCAATGTTCATGTTATTTCTTTTTTTATAAGGAAAGTGCAGCTGACGTCACTCAGGACAAAAGTTGATTTGATTGGTGTACGAATAGGGATGAGTTTGTCCGATTGGCTGGAAAAGCGGGAGATTGATTGACGGGAGAGTTTGTTCGTAAATATGCTCTTTCCTTATTTGTGAGGAGGCGTGTTATGTCACTTTATATTAAGCCACCGCGCCCTGACTGAATACCAGGTCTACGCGCTGACGCAAAAGTTGCGGCCATTGTAGGCAGATTTTATTAGCGCTTGCGCTGTCCCCCGAATTTATACATCAGTAATTTCTAAAGGTTTGCGTTGACTTATCCGATCTCAGAAAAATAAGACGGGGAAAACTTTTAGAAATTATTGGTATTAAGGACCGTATAATCGCTGAAGGAAATCCGCTTACGACAGCCGCCATTTTTGTATCAGCGCATAGACCTAATTCAGGGGGCGGTAATCGGGCGAGGCTAACGAAAAACACAAGCTGCCGCACTATAACGTTCATTTCCCTTCGGACCGCTAGAGTCACGTGATGATTCGTGCTTTTCTTTCACCTGCATCATGTGACGCAAGCGGTCCGAAAAGAGACGAACGTGTAAGGCAGTGCGGCAGCCTGTCTTTTTCGTTTGCCTCGATATCGGACTCATGGTATTCACTATGTTCTTTTGCATACGAAAGGAGTTTCAAAACTTTTACTTCGTTATTAAAATATGTTCTATTTAAAATAATTCTTATTCAGATACTAATAAATTGAACAACCGTTTTCCATTTTCCTTAAAGGTTAAGGAATCTTTCAGAAAATGCTGTCAAAATTGTCTTCTCAAGTCGATTTTGAGGCTTCGACAGTAGAATCGGAGAATGGTAGACACCAGGGGGAGTGGGCAATCGATTTTAAATCAAGATGTATCCCATTTATGAGAAAATGAAAAAGGCTATTTCGACACTCAGGCACTTAAATAGTAATGTCTTAAAATTGCATTTATGTACAAAAATTGATTTCATGAATGCATCAGGAAGTCTCACGTTGTTGAGCGGGCGAAAAAGGAAAAAAAAATTAAAACACCCCTCAATTCAAGGTGCATATTGTAATTTTGTGAGTGGTAGTTAAGGTATATTCTTGTTTCTACTAAACACAGATTGTGATAATTTAACTAAAACTCAAATAATTAAGTGATTAGAATTGTAAAGACTTAGGGTAAAAAAATATCCAAGCTTTATATCAGACAGTTTGTATACTTTATTTCGTCAAACATCAATTTAGCGCTTTTTTTAAATTCAAAATATTTACCAAAAGTTATTTTTGCTTTATTTAACTATAGGCATTATGTGATTAAATGCAGTAAATATACCAATAAGTAAACCCAAGAATTCTGGTAAATATGTTGAATAAAAATGAGCTCTAAATTAGTGACGAGTATACTGATCATCGGTCAACAAAGTGTTAACCCTTTGATTATGTGCCAGGACTGGCGACTATTTTTATATTTAATCGTACCACATTTTACGAAAAAAATTTCTTTGTGGTAGATTTCTCTTGAAAATATCCTAGTGTAAGTGTCCTAGTATTTGGCAGAGATTATTTTTCAAAAAGTGGTACGAATAGAATAAAAAATAGTCGCTGGGATGTATACGGTGTCCCAACTCTGTAATCAAAAGGTTAACACATATCAAGCTTATATGAAATAAACACTTCTCTTCTCTTCACTTCTGTAGATAATGAATCAGAGACGAATGAACTGTGAGAACATGGACGTGGATCCTCTGGTGTGGACGAACCAGAGGCTGATCAAGTGGGCAGCCAGCATAGACCTCGGCGAGTACGCGGAGAACTTGCGAAACACCGGGGTTCATGGTGCTCTGGCTGTGCTAGAACCCTCCTTCACTGCCGACACCATCGCCACCGCCCTGGGAATACCCACATCCAAGAACATCATCAGGAGGCACCTCACCACTGAATGGCAAAACCTCATACAGCCCGCAAGGTAATATTGATTACGCTGCTTTTAGAATTTCGGATGGACACAACTTATTAATTTTTTAACTTCTCCAAAAAGAGACGTTAAAAGTTGTTCTCGAAATTCCAAATTGAAGCAAAAGGAAATCTTGTAGACCCGGAGGCGGCAGCACAGACCATCACCTCATCGAGTTCACGGCTGAAATTCCAGAATTAGTTAAAACTCGATTCGCATATTAAAACGCATTCGGTCTGCCAAGTCATATCTTGGTGGAAAACACCTTAAAACCCGATTTTAACGGTTGACTCGTAGTCGTAGGTTTACCATTGTGTTTTCCTGCACCCAAAGGTATGAAAACATGGAGGACTGGGAGCAGGAACACACAATGTTAAACCTACGAGCTAACCGCTAAAATCGGGTGTTTTCCACCAAGATATGACTTATCAGACCGATTGCGTTTTAATATGCGAATCGAGTTTTAACTAATTCTGGAATTTCAGCCGTGAACTCGATGAGGTGATTGTCTGTGCTGCCGCCTCCCAGTCTATTGTATCAAATCTAGATATCTAGGAATTTTAACCCGCTTAAGCACAGATCGCAGACGATTTGTGGAAACTAAGAAATTTTAGTTTGACAGATAGGTTCTGATTTATCAACTTAGAAGCTCTTAAAATCATTTATATATTTTTTTTAATTTCCTTACAAGACATAGTTTAGATTTTGGGAACCCAGGGCATGTGCCTTGAATGCTCTACCATAAATCACGTCTTTCTGGTTTATCAATATTGAACGTATCGAGGGTTACGTGAAGGTTTATCGGGGATAACTTTAATGAAATAAATGAGATGGTATTCTGGCTTGACTAATATTGTTTGCAAATATTTTTAGTCCTTAATTTTTTTTTAGAAGTTTAAACCTGCATATATAAAAAATATTAGATGTCGCTAAAAAATAGACTGCAGTGCGAAATCTTCGCTCGGGTCCACTGGTTTATTTTAATCTTTTTGTGCAATTATTTTTACGTATATTCATAGTAAATAAAGTTCATAATGAGTTGTTTTTTCGCAGATTATCCCTCGAATCGGAGAGCATGGTAGCCAAGAAGTCTAAATCGGAGAAGAGGTTGGCTAGCGGGAGCAGTTCCATCTCGTTGGCTTCACAGGGTCGAAGCAGCAGCAGTATCATGCCCTCCTATGCCAGGAGAACCCTTGATCGCTACGACAGAAGAAGATCTAGCTGGAGAGTGAGTAGTATTATTAATGTCATATGTTCAGAGAAAAAAAATTAGCTGCTGCATACAGAATGTACCCAAAACCACACACCTGAACTTCAAAATTCAACAATTAACTATAATAAATACACGTAAAGATTAAATAACTGACGTATCTATCTATATATTTATTATGCTATCATACGTGGCACAGAAATCGCGATTATTTGTTAATTTGCTTAATGGCAACACACGAATGAAACGCATCTCATTGGTTAGGTGCTGTCATCAACTGGAATAAAAGCGAAACAAACAATGATTTCAAATTGTAATTATAATTTGTCAACATTAACAGTTAAATAGATATATTTTTATACATCTTCATTTGAAATATTGATTTTTGAAAGCATTTAATATTTATAATTTAAAAAATACAACTAGGGATATAAAGTTTAAAATGGAAACAAAGCAATGATTTTTAAAAAGGGATTTTTAGTAAAAAGGAAAAAGTAAGTGTAATAATTTTCCCTGACCGTTTCATTTTTTAAACGTAACTGTTATACTTTTGAGATTTTAGCTCTTATTATTATTATTTTTTTTTTTACAAGTTTTTAGTATAAATAAATAGTATTCAGTCTTTTTTTTATGAAACCCACTCCACTGTTATATTTTTCAATGATAGTCTGCCCGAGAAACGCCGGGCGGGTCAGCTAGTATATATATAAAACGCTAAGGTACGTAGCAGCGAAAAAGCTGGTATTTCTCTTTTCCAGATGGCAACCAGTAGATTGTTTAGAAAAGCAACCCTGCTAAATCTAACTTTAGCCGGTTTCGTTATTTGTTGTATATTAAGAAAAATTATTGGAGATGGCGATAAGAAACTCACAGTATATAAGTAATTTATTTTTCTGATTCCGAAAATAAAATCAGACGGTAACTTTTCTTAATTTTGGCGAAAAACTAAAAGATTTGTTAATAAACTATATCGTTGCCACTTTAACAATGCTTTTAATAATAATAATAATTGCATGAAACAATGACAATGTTAGTTTCAACAATCGACGAGAATCTTGCACGTAAAAATGTGAACAAATGAAAATATACAGTTTATCGTACAAAAAATACTTTTTTTTTTATACGGCAAATAAATAATCGATATTGGAAACAATAAGATTAAAAATAAATATTTACATGGTGTGTGTTTTTATGAATCTATAGTTAATGCACGCCATCATTTGAATACAAAAAAAAAAGGCGGATCAGCTATAGTTTATAAGAAAACTCATAAATAAAGTTTAGTAATTTAAAAAATAATTTAAGTTTTTATCAGTAGATCGCTGCGCTGTCTCAGTTTGTAAGAAAGCACAAACTAATGTTTAAATCTGAATCAAAAGTCAACCAGTTTTCACTTGTCATTTTAATATGATGTTGAAACGTAGAAAAAAAAATCGTTTTAAAACTTTATAACTAGTTTGACCGTGTCTAAAGGTTGACACAGCACAGCGCCATCTATTGATGAAAAACTGAACAATTTTTAAAATTACCGTACAAATTTTACATGCTGCCTTATAAACCTGTCATTTATTTCATCTTTATTTTATTACAATCAATTATTTGCGGAAATTTAAAACTCTTTTGTCCTTTTTTGGGATAGCCTGCATATTATTAACAGGCTTATTTAAAAAAAATAATAATAATACTGTCAGTGTATATAATTTTAATGTATATCTCCACTCATAATTTGGGAATATACATATCGATTTAAATAATTCTAATTGTTTGAAAATATAATAAAATTCTAATAACAAACTTGTCCGAATCAAACCACATGACCAATTTGAATTTTGTAAAAATGATCAACTTGAGAAGAAATTTAAATATGCTAAGGGTAACAAAACATTTTTTCTTTTCACTTTTCCGAAAATTGTCACTTTTTTTTTTTAATTTAATGCTGGCCAAGTGAAAAGAAAAGGATTGCGAAGATAATAATAGCCCCGGAGGTCGGCTCAATAGAGAGGGTCATAACCGAAAAACGTAAAACAAACGAAAGAAGTACATCAGTGTTTTATCAGAATTGCAGAGAATCCTGCAAAAGACAAATTTCCACAGTCGGCAATTTCCTCCGCAGCCTTGTTGACTCTGACCACATCGGAAAAATCCTTACTTAAAAAAAAAGAGAATATCATGTATAATTTACTAGCATTTTGGATCTAGCAATTTTTTCTGTTTTGTTTTTTAGTGACGATAATGATAAATGATGCGAATTAAATAGAAATTGGATATTAAACATGTATGAATATCCGATGTATAATACACATTATAGTGTGTCTTGTGTTATATATCAGGACCTTGGAAGAGAAAGGGCGAATCCCGAAAATGGGGTGTTGGGAAATCAAGCTCGAAGTTTTGCAAGTAGTTCAAGATAGCAAAGGGCAAATTTTTATTTTAATCACTGCTGATTCAAAAACCCAGGAGAACAAGGGCGAATACGAGTGATTTCTAACGATAAACTTGCACAGAGGGGGTTCCAGACCCGGGGTTCGCCCTTGCTGCTCTAGAAAGATCAGATCACGAGTTTATTATAGAAGATGGTACTACTCACTTTAGCTTGACACTGTGAGAATACTAAGGGCGAAACAGGGCAAAACGACTTACGTACGTGTTGCCTACATCTATCTGACGTGGAAAAAAAAAAAGAAAAAAGAAAAAAAAATCGATTTTTCGAGTTCGCTCTTTCTCTTCCAAGCTCCTGATATGCTACAGTAACTGACGTTTAAATAAATCACGAGTATAGGAAGCGAATGATTTGATTAATTTGCAACTCATACTGTATAATGATATTGTATAATGATTACTGTATAACGATTACTGTATAATGATTACTGTATACCCTTACAAACTTGTTATTAAAAACATTTTTTCTTTCTCTTTTTAGTTTTCTACATGGAGGAGTTCTCAGGTAAGAAAACATCTACTAAAGACTCTTATGTTATAAATTATAAAACTACCGTAAAATTTTCATCTCTGCTAATTCTGCAAATTGTACTATTCAACTAACAAAAACAGATTGATTTGCTTTATTACACAATTCAATCCATCTTTATTATAAATCAGAAACGCTAAGCTCAAAAGTGACTCTAGATATCGCGACATGTTCTATCGCTTTAATCGCACATATATCTTCACTTCTAAATAACACAGAATTTCAAACTTTACTCCATCGGACAGAAAATAGATGTACTATCAAATGAAGTTTGTTTGAAAACTGTAGCATAATTTACTGATTTTTGATGGATTTTTTGCATGACGTCCATAATTTTTCAGTATATATTTTTTTTTTTATCTGTCAACATGTGAAGTAACAGTAAACATTTGTTTGACATAATAGTGTAAAGTAAAATTTGCAGTATCTTAAATAAATATAAGGCTCCAATAAAATATACAAAACTAAAAAAAAAAAGGTGACAGGATTGCCATAACTGCCCAAGCTTGACGATGGCACTTTCTGTTGAAGGGGCGAGGCCAACGAGGTAAGCGCGTAACATCAGAATATTAAATTCTTCAAATTAAAATTAACTCTGGTCTTCAACATGCAGAAAGAAAAGGAATTGCTTACCTTTTCTAAGGTTTATCCAATTTTAGTAGTATCCACTGATTTATATACTTCCAATAATTGATAACTTATTATAATCACTTCTTGAATAATTCTATTTAGATGCACCACCGCTGAAATAAAACTTGTAAAAAAAAAATTATATTAATGCACAATTCACATTGAATAAATAAGTTCACGTTTGGATTGATTTTAAAAATTATATTTTACATTACTTAAAATTTTAAAAGGTTTACATTTAGATTAATTTTAACATCAGGAAACATTTTTTCCTGTGACTTTACAGAATGAAGGATAGTAATACACTGACTCATTTTCACAAAGTTTGGAAAGTTACGAGTAAAGTTGCATCATTTCTTTGAAACAAATTGACGTTGAATAATTGTCCTTTTAAATGTTTTAGTTCTGTAATAAGTTTATAATGGCATAATCACAAATAACAAATTATAAACATATTTCACATTATTAGAAGAGAACGATTATAACGAGGTAATAAATCTCTATTGCTTGATAAACTTGAAACTTAAGAGTCATAAATTAGGTCACTTGTTTTAAGAGATGAGAGAAAAATTATCGTTGGGTTTTTATCTGCGTGCTTCATCATTTTCTTTATTTATTTATTTTACTTTGAGTGGAAAATATTAAGTGATTGAAATGAATGGATTAGTTTTCTACAATTTCCCCCTTAATCCGTTCATGGGGATTAACTAATATTTTCATTGAATTTCTGTGTTCGATGAATCGAGGCTTGGGTAAAGGTTTGGTAAGTGCATCAGCTATCATTTTTTCTGTTGGAAGATATCTTAACTCAATTATGCCTTCTTCGCTATATTGTTTAATGGCATTAAATTTGACGTCGATGTGCTTTGATCTTTTCGTGAATTTTTCTGATTCAACCATTTTTATGGTACTTTGATTGTCTTCATATAAAGTGATTGGTTTTTGCTGTGGAAAGCCTAAATCGTCAAGTAACTTCAATAACCAAATTATTTCTTGGCTAGCATGTGCTGCGGACACATATTCAGCCTCTGCTGAAGATAAGGCAATGCAACTTTGCCTTTTCGTCGTCCACTGAATTGGGTTGTTGCCCAACATATATAATATTCCCGATGTTGATCTGCGGGTTTTGGTATCACCTGCCCAATCGGCATCAGCGAATACTTTTAATATTGGTTCTTCATTAGTGTTAATTATTAATTTTAGTTCTTTAGTATGATATAGATATCTTATTATTCTTTTTACGGCTTGCCAGTCTTTTTCGCGAGGATTCTCATTTCGTCTGCTTAAAATGTTTACTGCTGCTGAAATGTCAGGTCTAGTTATTGTTGTTATATAAAGCAATGAACCAAGTGCCTGGCGATATTTAATATTATTTGGCATTAAATTATCATCATCATTTAATTTGTTATATCCTGGTTCCATTGGAGTTTTGCACGGTTTGGAGTTTTCAAGATTGAACTTTTTCGCTAAATTTTCAATCTTAATTTTTTGATCAAGAGAATAACCGTTAGGTAATTTCTGAATTTGAGTACCTAAATAGTTACTAATATTGCCTAGATCCTTTAATTCGTATTCTTGTTTTAGAGAATTTACGATTTCTTCTATTAAGAGGAGGATCGACTAGATCCCATGTATTATTTTTCATTAACGATTGTATTTCGTTTTCAGTGGCTTTAAGCCAGTTTTTCTTTTCTAGTGGATTGTTTATTTTGATAAGCTGTTTCCAGTTTTCAGGTTCTGTTGTATCGCAATCATTTGCTAAAGCAATAAAATTGTCGGAAGTATATCTTTGAGGTGGTACTCCTCTGTTTTGTCTTTCAGATCTACGAGGTTGATGTGTTTCTGATTGTTTGGGCGCGTCAGGTGTACAGGGTGTGTCACCTATTTCTATTTCAATGTATTTTTTATCTTCAATTAATTGTTCGTGATCATTAATTTTCTCGTTTAAATTGTTCAGTTTTTCTTCCAGAAATTTTACAGATCTGGAGATTATTATTTCACCATTTTTAGTGAAAACGCGGTATCCCTTTGTATTATTATCATAGCCCATGAAGATACCCTCTTCTGCTGTGTCATCTAGTTTAGATCTTTTGTGTTTGTTTATGTAAGTGTATACTTTACAGCCAAATACACGTAAATAATAGAGATTTGGTTTTCTTTTGAACCAAATTTCATATGGCGTTTTATTTGTCAATTTAGTGGGGAGCCTATTTTGGAGGTGATTAGCAGTATTTATCGCTTCACCCCAGAACCTATGAGGTAAATTTGCTTCGGATAATAGGCTTCGTGTCATTTCAATTAAACTTCTGTTTTTTCTCTCAGCAATGCCATTCTGGCTGGGACAAAATGGAACTGTGTATTCATGTTTTATACCATGTTCCCTTAGAAAGGCTTCTGTTTTATTTCCTATGTATTCCCCACCGTTATCCGATCTAATCGCCGTCGGATATTTTCCTTGTCTGGTTTTGACCATTTGTACATAGTCTTTTATTTTTTCATAAACTTCATCTTTACTTTTTAATAAGTAAATAACTGTGAATCTAGAATTGTCATCTATGAATGTAAGGAAGTAATTTTTTCCTCCTATTGTGGGTGTTTTAAAGGGCCCACATAAATCAGTATGTACTAAATCTAATACTTTTGTTGTTTTATTTTCGATAGATTTAGAGTAGGGTGCATTTGTTGACTTTGTTTTTATACAGGTTTCACAGTTTGTTTTATGATTACAGTTATTTATTTTTATCCCACTGGCCAAGTCATTTTTGACTAATTCTTTTATACTTTCATTATTTCTGTGGCCAAGGCGTTTATGCCAAATTTCGAGGCAATCTTTATTTCTGCAATCATGTGCAATGTTTATTTTATTTTGAGAACTTTCTTCTAGTGTTTCAACTTGATATAATTTATGTTTCTTTAATGCTTCTAAGTATATTTTTCCATTGCACGATAGTATGCATTTTTCATTTTCGAAAAATACTTTGTAGCGATGTTCTGTGGCTTTACTTACGGAAATTAAATTTGATTCCAATTGTGGAACAAATAACACATTTTTAAGTGTAATTCTATTTATACATCCATCAGATGTTTTTGTCATTATTTGTGTTTCGCCGGTTCCGTAAGAATTTAATGTATTCCCATTAGCAATTGTTACTGTAGTTTTTTCAGTATCGTTGAATTTTGTAAATATATCCCTATCGTTCGCTATATGCGAAGACGCTCCTGAGTCAATTAACCAGGTTTTATTAGCGGGATTGACAATTATGAATGCTGCATCTTTATGTTCACTTTTATTTATTTGTACCTGTTCATCTGTTTTTGATTCATTCATTTTATTTTTACTATCACCTTTTGTATTTTCAAAACACAACGATGTGTACTTTTTGTATTTGTATTGTGTTTTAGGTGTAGTGGTCTGTGTGTTTCTGTTCTTGAGATGCCAGCATTGTTTGTAAGTGTGATTTGATTGTTTACAGTAGGTACAATATTTGTTTTGCCCTTTATAATCTTGAGTGTATTTCTTTTGTGTTTTAAACACCTTTTGTGAGTTTTCAACTTGCTCACTATTTTCTACCCGTTTATTAAATTCATCAGTAAGTTTGCTCTTGATGAATTCGGGAGTTAATTCAATTTCATTTCGGGCTTCGAGAGCTGTTATTAGAGTATTATAACTCGCAGGTAACGAGCACAATAGAAGTGCAGATAAATGCGAGTCGGTTATGTTCTCTCCTATTGCGGAGAGCTTATCTTTTATTTCCAGTATATTAGTAATGTGTTTGTGCATGTTCCCATTTTCGGGAAGTTTTGCACTATACAATTTTCGTAACAAATACAATTTACTGGACAAATTGGCTCTCTCGTGAATGTTTTTTAAACTATCCCATGTCTGTTTTGCTGTTTCTAAATGTTTTACATGAACTATTTGCGTATCGTCTATACTCAGGTTTATTAAAGCGCGAGCTTTTGCATCCTTTTTTCTCCAATCTTCGTTAATTGGTGTAGGGGGTTCCTGAGTTACGAGTTCGTACAAATCTTCCTTAATTAACAACATATTAATTTTAAACTTCCATATAGAATAATTATTATTGTTTAATTTATCTACTAATTGCATTTCCTTTATTGTCGCCATCTCGGAGAACTTGTTTATACAGTTTTTAAAGTTTTATTAGTTTAAATAGTTTATTAAATTCAATTATGTTTTCTTGAATTTTTAATCTAGCATAAGAGCTGAGTATTATTTTTATTAATTAGAGTCAATTATTAATCCTTAAGAATAAATTCTGAGTTCATATATTCATCAGGCTCATGATCACTGTTGAAGGGGCGAGGCCAACGAGGTAAGCGCGTAACATCAGAATATTAAATTCTTCAAATTAAAATTAACTCTGGTCTTCAACATGCAGAAAGAAAAGGAATTGCTTACCTTTTCTAAGGTTTATCCAATTTTAGTAGTATCCACTGATTTATATACTTCCAATAATTGATAACTTATTATAATCACTTCTTGAATAATTCTATTTAGATGCACCACCGCTGAAATAAAACTTGTAAAAAAAAAATTATATTAATGCACAATTCACATTGAATAAATAAGTTCACGTTTGGATTGATTTTAAAAATTATATTTTACATTACTTAAAATTTTAAAAGGTTTACATTTAGATTAATTTTAACATCAGGAAACATTTTTTCCTGTGACTTTACAGAATGAAGGATAGTAATACACTGACTCATTTTCACAAAGTTTGGAAAGTTACGAGTAAAGTTGCATCATTTCTTTGAAACAAATTGACGTTGAATAATTGTCCTTTTAAATGTTTTAGTTCTGTAATAAGTTTATAATGGCATAATCACAAATAACAAATTATAAACATATTTCACATTATTAGAAGAGAACGATTATAACGAGGTAATAAATCTCTATTGCTTGATAAACTTGAAACTTAAGAGTCATAAATTAGGTCACTTGTTTTAAGAGATGAGAGAAAAATTATCGTTGGGTTTTTATCTGCGTGCTTCATCATTTTCTTTCTTTATTTATTTTACTTTGAGTGGAAAATATTAAGTGATTGAAATGAATGGATTAGTTTTCTACACTTTCTGTGGTTTTAATAATACTGGAATTATAGAGTCTAAGATTCTTCATTTCTTTAAATATTCTTCATTTTTCAGTGGCTTTTTTCCATACAGTTTCATGATACTTATAAAAACTAGTCGTTGGCACCCACCGTAATACTTACCCATCATAGATATGCATAATGTAAAATATGAAAATAAAACATCTGTAAACTATTTATAAAATGCATTGCCATTCGAATAAAATCGTGGCTTGATGACGTCCTAAACTTTAAATGCTCTATTACTGAATTGCGTAAGAGAAACATCCTTATAACTCTAAAAGTGATAACTCTATTAACTAACGGTTTATTGCGTCAGATGAAGCGTCTTTTCCAATTAAAATATATCTTTGAATTCAAATTTGAAGGAAATACAGGGTCATGAAAAATCGAAGAGTGTGGGAAATGTGATTACAAATATCTCGGCAACTGATTATCCGATCGACTTCATTTTTTATGCAAATTTTTTTTTGTTTGTTTGTTTTTTATATTTTCTCTTAAAAAAAAAAAAATTATATACTTTTTATCACAACGAATATTTCGAAAGTCCGAAAAAAAAAGTTCCAGATAATCGAGGTTACTGAAATTCAATAAGCTTCTTCTCATTATTACATACTCAGTACATATCAATTTTCAAGTCTCGATCTCAATTTGTTCGGGAGATAGAGCGTTTACAGACACACAGACGACCGGCAAATTTTATTTTCTAAAAATATGTTTTTCGGAATCTTCAGTGTCTGAAACGTGTAAATCCGTCAATTTTTTTTTTTCGATTTTCAAAACGACTACAAAACTTACCCTATACTACGTATGATGCGTAAGTAATAAGACTTTTCATGAAGCGAAAGATTCTCATATTCTTCTTTTTCATAATTTTTCACTATAATGGTGGTTTTTTAAAAGTTTGGCACAATTCGGGCTTTAGAAAGTGAGATTTGTTGCCAAATGACATAAACAGCTATGAAAAGAAACATAATGAACTTCTATACTTGTTTATACCGGGTGTTCCAAACTGGACTGACTGATTTTAAAATTCAATAACTTCCAAACGGTGACAGATATTTTAAAAAAATCTTGCAGGGGAGTAATGTATGAGGTCAGGAGTTTTTTTACTGCGATTCCCGATTTTAGTTCGAATTACCAGCAATAGATGGCGCTGCGAGCAATAGGAGTGCAATACAGTCCAAAACTAAAACCACCCAGCATTGATGCAAAGGAAGGAGGTTCAATACATGGAGTGGGTCTCATTCGCTAATACAATCTTGTTCTTAGGGCCCGATTCTGAATAAAATTTTATTGGTGAATGAGACCCACTCCATGTCCCAATATATTGAACCTCCTTCCTTCGCATCAATGCTGGGTGATTTCTGTTTTTGCCTCGATTGCTTCGATGTCTATTGCTCACAGAGCCATCTATTGTTGATAATTCGAACTAAAATCAGGAATCCCAATTTAAAAAAAACCTCCTAACATCATACGCTACCGCACTTGCGCGATAACGTATTCCTGCTTATATTACTGTTTGTTACTGTTAATTTTACGGTATAATACTGGCAGCTGGAATGTCAGTATTATACTGCAAAATCTACATTTTTTTTTTTTTTCAGTGTAACTATGAAATAAATACTTAATGAATTAGGATTTAAAAAATAATAATTAATCATAGTGCAATAACATTAAATTATTTGGTATTATTGATTTATGTATAGGCTTTATATTGATATTATTTCTTTCTTTCTTCTTCTAAAGAGCCAATCCTTCGACATTACTGACTGTCAAGGGAACGATTTCGAGTGAGGACTTACGATTTTCTTACCAAAATTACAGAAACTAGTTTAGCTTTGCTGCCAACCTGCCGGGTTTTTTCAAATCAAATAACCATATTTCGAATTAGAAAAATTATTTAATAAAATGTGCTTTGTTTCTATTTGATACTTACAGTGCAAAAAAAAATAGTGTTGATTTTACAGTATAATACTAACACCCCAGCTGCCAGTATTATACCGTAAAATAAACAGTAAAATAAGCACTAATACGCTACCGCGCACATGCGGCAGCTTATTCTGCTTACTTTGCTGTTTATTACTGATAATTTTACTGTATGATCAACACTTTTTTTTGTCAGTGTAGGTATTCCGATCAGCTTTCTACATTATTCCATATCTACATCGTGATTTCATTTATCATATAAAGTTTCTGGTTCATATATAGTTATTTGATTTGGAAAACAAAGCGGACAGGTTAGCAGCTGTGGTTTAGATTGCATTTAGTTTCATAGTGAGAATTTAGTTGCTGAATTGCCATAGAATAGATGTAGAAAAAAATATATAATATTTACGAATTGAACGAGAAATGCAACATTTCATTGCCAATGTTGGAAATTTAGTCCAAAAAGGGCTACATTTAGCATTTTAACAAATTTTAGAAATTTGCACTTGGCCCTGGTGAGTTTTTTGAAAACCCTAGTTTAAGCCCGTCTTTTAAGTGTTTAACTGAATTTTTCTAGCTAAGTTTAGTTTTACAGTCACTATTTTAGTTATAATTTACACCAAACTTATAGGATTTAGCTTTTAGCAAGATATAGAAGATATGGAAATATCAGTAAGAAAGTGGTCTGGGGGGGGATCCCCCCTCCCCGAATGGTTTGAGAATTTATTGTTTTTATTGTTAAAAAAAATGCAATTTCCACCCCGGAACTCTATAATGCCACCGCCTGGTGATACAGAAATTCTTCCCGGAGAAAAATGCCTGAATTCAACACTTAGTATTTTAGTCATGTTTTATTTATGATAAAGGTAAATTTCAGCAGTGCTTCCTGAATTATTAACCAAATAAAATAATTATGGGTATTACAAATGCTTCTCTCTGTTAGCGCAATTATTACTGTTGCCATTTGCTTATAATTATTATTTATAAGTATTAGCTATTTCTCGAAAGAAAGACATTATTTATTGGCTTCCTGAAATTAAGTTCAACCACTGGAATGCAATGTTATTAAAATCTCACTTAACTGAAATTCACTGAACAAGTACAGAAAAACGTAATACAATTATTTATTGTTTATTAATACAATTATTATTACAATTAATTACAATAATTATTATTTATTATACGTGACAATTATTTGTTATAGACACCTAGTATTAAATTTTTGAATTCATTTATTTTAGAGCATTTTCAGCAGTTTGGATTGGCAGCAGGGTCCATGAGCAGTGTTTTTGGCTCATGAAATAAGACTAAAACTCGATTTTGTTATACCGACTTAATTTTTTCACTTTTTAATATTAGAAGGTTTATCCTGTATGATTTCAACAATAGTTTTTGCATTTTGTTCGGATTTATATGACTTACACAAGCTCAAAGTTCGTATTATTCGTAGTGTTTGATGAAAAATACGCCATTTCTCCTAATTTTACCTCATTTTTTAATATATATTTTTAATATTTTACTATGAGCGCAGCTTTGCAACACTTTTATTTTTACATATATTGTACATTTCGATGTGTTTTATAATATATGTAAAGAAGAAAGTGTTGCACGATTGCACTCATGTAAATAATGGAGGTAAAATTAGGAGAAATTGCGTGATGAAAACATCAGAAACTATGAATAATACGAATTTTCAGCTTGTGTAAGTCATTCAAATCCAAACAAAATGCAAAAAACTATTGTTGAAATCGTGCAGGATAAACCTTCGAATATTAAAAAGTGAAATAATTAAGTCAGTATAACAAAATCGAGTTTTAGTCTATTTCATGGGCCAAAAACATGGCTTATGCGGACCCTGATCCTTTAGCTCTTGTTTTATCATCTTTCCTTCCATAAAAATGTACCTTTTTCTTGAGCCACTTTCTCCCAATTAAGTGAGTTTTGACACTATTCGTTACCATAGAATACTGACTCTCATTCCTTGTTATTAAAAAAAAATTATTTGTCATACTAAAAGCTATCCCATTTTGATTTTAACAGCATATTTCTTTTACCTTGTTGTCTTTTTTGGAAGTTTATTGTTATGATATATACGAACAGTAGCAAATATATATATTTTTTATTATATTATTTGTAATAATTAAATTCTTACTTTAACATTGCGATACAGATAAAAATGGTATTAGTGGTTCTCTCTTTTTTTTTTTTCTGGGGTTTAATTCTATGCTAAAACACAGGACTACTCAACCCTATGTTAATGTAGTCAATAACTATTTTTGGCTATATAGTCGTAGATATCGCTTCAGGGAGATCTTTTTAAGCAGTGATGAATTCATGGAGCCCGGGGGGCGGACGCTTTCCCGAAGCATCAAAGTACCCCCTTCGAAAATTTTCAAAATTTATATTTATATATATTAAAACGAAAAGGGATTTCCGTCAAATTCATTTTTTACACGAATTCGCCCCATTTACGCATGCGTAAACTTAAATCTAGAACCTAACCAGTTTTAGAGCACACTCATATGCGAAAAAAGTGGCCGAGGGGTATAAAGCGCGTTTTTACTCTGTTCCGATTATCGTGTGGGTTCGATCCCTGCTATGGGCAGAATTATTTTTCTTATTTTATTTGAATTATTCCGCAAAAATTTCAAACTTTTTAAAACAAGTAAAAATAGGATGTAGAATTTTAACTTTTTTATGAGTTTTAAACCAATTTTTACGCTGATTTTAGCAACTAACAGGCACAACTTGTGCAATTTGAGTTTTTTAAAATAACTTTTTTTAAACAGCTATGAATTTTATTTTTATGGTACTATCAAGCTGTTTTCCGTCAAGTTTTGGCGGGTTCCATCTAGTTTATATTTATTAATCATCTGAAAGTACAATGTCTCCACCCTCTCTGGAACTACAGAAATCCCCCCTGGTGAAAAATGTCTGAATTCAACACTGTTTATAAGGATAAGCGTTCGAATTCTTTTTTGTGAAAGAAAATACCTGAAACTTTATAAATCAGGTTTCAAGAGAAGAAATTCCACGTCAGATGTCATTGCAATTCATAAATCATTGAAAATAAAAAATCTTTAGAGTCTGTCTACCTAAACGCCACCTCGCGAGAATACCTAGCAGAACAACCAAAAATTGCATTTTTTTTTAATTAGCAGAAGCAAAGTATCTTAAAATCATTAACCCCTTCAGGACAGGCGGATTTTACACAAATTTTATTCGGTTTGCACCACTTTTTTTAAAAAAAGCTAATTTTACTTAAACTATCACAAAAGTGCTCTAATTAGAGAAACCAAATATTACTTTTATTTTTTACTGGTGCCTAAAACAAATACTGTATGCTCTTTTTGAGGGTGCATATATGCACCCATGGTCCCGAATGGGTTAAAAAATACCAAATGTAAAAATTAACATAAATTATAAAAACATTTCATATTTTTTTTTTTTTTTTTTTGATATTATATTGTAGATGCATGTTCGATTTACCTATTAGCTTATTTGTGAAACATTTCTTTAAAACGATTTAAGGAAAATAAAATTGTCTGCATCAGTCTACTTGGATGAATGAATAACAAATAGAATATTTTAATAAATCAATTTTCAGGAATAAAAAATAAAAATATGAAACATTTTAGTCTGATTGGCCCGAGATGCACTTTTATGGTATTTAGATTATTCAATATTTAAGGCACATACATTTAATGAGCAGTGAAATGTGATATTTGAAGTTGGTTTCACAGAAGCTCCATCTAGATTGTGAATAAGTAAACAGCATCCAGGGGTCGGAAGTAGCGAAACTACTGTAGCTGCTACTTTTTACAGTAGTTTCTAGTGTAGCGCGCTACATTTTGAATAATGTGGTGCAGTGAGTAGCGCCATACAAAAAATCCATAGTTTGTAGCGAGAACTGACGCTACTTTTAACGCTACTTCAGGGGTGGGAAATGTACCATTCTGCAAATCACGTTGCCGAAATTTGCTTCTTTTGTGCAAAATTTGTTCTACTCAACAATTTGCGAATTTCAGCTGTAGCGTATAACAACGTATCGCATGAAGTGATAGATTTTCCCCCATTGACACTTGCTGCTAAAATCAAGTACTAATTTTTTCCACCAAATGAATTAATTTTCTTTCTGGCAACACTTGTCTATTTACTCATTATTAAGTCTTCATGTTTTAACGCCGTTTTCTTAATATTCGGAATCTCTTGACTTACAGATTTATTTATTATTTGCATTTAGAGTTGTTTCTCTGTAATATTCTAGATTATAATCTCTCTCATAATTTTGCTACGAAATTTAATGAGTGTGTAAATTAACATTTTGGAGACAAACACAAAACATTTTCTTGTATGTTATCTTTTTTAATGTCCTCGATTATGTTGCATTTGTTTAATTATATCCCGGCAGACGCGATATAACGAGGAGTCGCTTTATTATTTAATTCGTGTCTTCAATTTCTAGTGTAAATGGAACCCTTTGACAAAATCTGAAAGTAGCGAAGTAGTGACTACTTTTGAAAAGTAGTTTGTAGTCGCTGCTTTTTAAAACAAGTAGTTGTAATTGTAGTTAACTACATTTTCGATAAAGTAGTTGTAATTGTAGTTAACTACATTTTCGATATAGTTGTAGTTGTTAACTACATTTTCGATAAAGTAGTTGTAGTTAACTACATTTTCTATAAAGTAGTTGTAGTTGTAGTTCACTACAATAAAAAAAGTAGTTTTTCCGACTTCTGTTTGCATCTGTATTGAACTTTTTTTCTATGAAGCTATCGTTTGGGCAAAAAAACTCTTAAAACTATTTACTAAAACATTTATTTTTAAGCTTGTTTCATTAAATTGTTTCTGTAACAGTTTTGTCCAAATGATAACTCCATAGAAGAAAGTTGAATACAGATGCTGCCGTTATTTCAGCTGTATAAGAATCGATGAAGTAGCTTCCACGAAATGCTTTAGCCACTGACTTTGAAGAGCGAACTGAACCATGATACCATCGCATATAATTTGAGGAAAGATATTTTTTGTTTTTCCCTGATACATGTTAAATACTCGTAAATAAAAATAGGAAACATTTCTGTACCCTTGACACAAGATGCAATTAAGGTATTTAGATCATTCAATCAGGGGCGCGAAAGCAGTATCCGGCGCCTGTGTGGAAAACTTCAGTTGGCGCCCTATGTCCGGATCGTGAAGTGAGTTCGGGAAAGGAAATATTTTTAAAGGCTTTTTATTAATATCTTTAAACCCGAGGCGTCGTTATAAAGAAACATGAACTCTCATTAATTGAATATTTCTTTTGTACTTCAGGACAGGCAAATGAGTGCCGATTTTTAAAGTCTGCACACTGCAGAAAAAAAGTAAAATCACGAAAATGACTTTCGAAAACGAATTTTTTTAAAAGGGTTAAAATTGATCTTTTTTTCAAACAGATTACACCGTTCGACAGAAAAATGAACGTAGCTATGGTTTGGTATTTTTTTTCGTATTTCGATTTCCAGAAGTGATGCATATTTTAAAAAAAAAATAGATGAAGGAAAAACGAAAACCCCAGAAATGGCGTTTGAAAATTAATTTTTTGAAAGGGTTAATATTAATATTTCTTAAAACATATTACACCGTTGAAGGGACAAATGTACCCAGATTAAGTGGGTATTTGTTTTCGTATTTCAAATAGTTAAGCCGATGCGGACTTGAAAAGATGAGGGAGGGAGAAAAAACACAAATTCAAAGTTTCGATTTTTTTTAAAGCGATACTATTAATATTTTTTAACTGATTTCATCGTTAGAAAGAAAAATGTACTTAACTATAGTTTATCATGTTTGTTTTGTTCGTATTTTGAGTAGTTAAGCTGATTTCGCCCGGCCAGTGTCGGGCGAATCAGCTAGTAGGACATAAAATGCACGGGAATTTAAAACTAACTTTCATAAATCTATATTTTTTTCTTGAATATTAGAGCCCTCATTGTAGCTCATAAATTATTTATTTTTAAATTAAACTTTTTCGACCATTTCAGTATCTGTAACGTTTAAGATTACATATAAATCTCATAAATGCAAATGTATTTTAATAATTTAAATTTTATGTTCTGAATTCAAATGAATAGATCTGACAATAATCACATTTATTTATCAAGTTTGTTATAGACAAGGGCGCAGGAGGTGCAGAGAAAGGTCGCCGATCTAAATCTTTGAAAAAGTAAGAAATTTTTGCCAGATTTAGCCTATTTTTGCCATTCACCCCCCCCCCCCTCCCCCATAACAAAAATCTTCTGTACCCCATGAAGATAGGTCCAGAGTACAAGATAGAACAGATGAAAAATACATATATTTTGCTTAGAGGTCTAAACCCTAATGATCGAAATACACACACATTTTTTGTTCAATATATAATAGTTTCTACAGAAGTGATCATTTGTAGGGGCGCTGAAAAAATATTTATTTAGCCGCCTAAAGCATACTTTATTCGATGAATACTCAAATCACAAAAAATACGGCATGAGATTCCAAAACCTTCGCAAGACTTCGTTTTTACCAATTAAAAATTGTAGAATAGTTAATAGCCAGTTTCTCTAATCCAAAATCTCTAAATTGATCAGAAAACTCATACAAGTTCTAGTTTTACATAGTTTCTCTAAATAACTTATTAAAAGACTCGGACATAGAATAAAAACAAAATAGATTTAAAAAATAATAATTAAATGATTATAAATAAATTTGTTTCAGGTAAATGATAATTAAGGTGTCAATAAAATGTAATATATTTTATGATAATTAAATTGAGGATTTTTCGGTTTTGATGTGTTTCTCCTCAATCGAAATTTTTGACGCCTTTTTACTTCGGAGCATGTGTGCGCTGCACACATTGCACCTCGGGTTCGCGCGCCCCTTCATTCAAAATTCTAAGGCAATACATCCAATTAGCAGTGATGACAATGTGATGACAATTCTTCATGTTCATTATATTGCTCTCAGTTTTAAGAGACAACCTTTATAAATTAGAATTAAAAAAAATTACTTTTCGCAACTTTTTTCCTATTAAAATATTTTATAAAGAAATATTTAGTTTCAGAAATAATGTTAGCAAACAAAGATTTAATTTATCCGCTGATTTTCTAAAGGAATTCTTTAAATATGAGAAAGAGTTTGGAAAAGAAATTATTATTCAAACTTACGAAAAATGCTTACCGCAACTCCGTGATGCACCCACGGAAGTTGACCGGATATTTATTTTCTATAAAAATGTACCTGAAGTTTCTCGTTAATTTTTCTTTTCTCAAAATTGTTCGTTTTCCGATCTACCACCCCACCCCCCCACCCCGCCATTTGGAAAATTCCCAGCCTCAACGAATTTGAACTTTCTCTCTGTTGGCATATGAAACGCCAACGGTCTTAAGCATTAGGCCTCTGAGTTTAAGGATTTTATTGTTAGTAATAATTTAGATATCATGTTGGTCTCTGAGACCAAATTCCAGGGTAATGCTGTCCGGGTCGCCAACTATGTGCTTTTCAATGTAGACAGACCACTTACAGTTGGCTCCCGTCCTAGTGGTGGCACAGCTGCGTATGTTAAAAATGGTTTTAATACAACCCTCGCTAAAGTCCCTCAAATTTCAATGTATTGTTTTAGAATTTCCCACCATCCCCCACCTTCTGATTGCAGCCATCTACAATCCTCCTTCGAGGAACATGCATCTGCTTGCACAAGAACTCTCTATTTTAACCCGTACTTTTCCTAATTTCATTATTGCGGGTGATTTTAATGCTCACCATTTTTCCTGTGATTCTCCATAGCTCCAACAGTACTGATTATAAATTGCGCAGGTGGACAGATCAAAATCATGCGTAAATTTTGGCGCCCCTTGAGTCCACCCGCCATAATCCTCACTCCATCATTGATTTCGCCATCACCCGCAATTTTCCTTTCCCGCACACCATCCAAACGGTGAATGATCTCTCGTCGGACCATCTCCCGGTTGTGCTTAGATTCGAAGTGGGCAACTTCAGACTCGAGATCTCCCAGGCCTTCTCGGTCAATTGGGAGGACTTCAATTATGTCCTAGAGAACATGGACACTGAGATTCACTCGGTCGAGGACGTAACTTCTTCTATTCAAGCATTTGGAGACTCACTCCATAACGCTTTCCAAGAAGTCGCGAAACCTAGGCAGAGGGTGGTTGACGCGTTTCGACTACCTGAGCACATCAGGGATTTGAAAAGAGAGAAAAATTGTTTAAGACGGGACTGGCAGACGTCTAGCGATCCCTCTTAAAAACAGAACTTAACAGAAAAAAACCACAAGGTTTCGGCTGCAATCAAGGAGTTTAGTACTTCACGTTGGAACACTTACATGGAGTCTTTATCGACAGCTGACAGCACAATTTGGTCAGCTACGACCCGCATTCATAGGACACGAACACATATTCCGGACCTTAAATGGTCCAATTGGTAAGGTCTACTGTAACACAGAGAAGGTTGAGTTCATTGCAGACAGTCTTAGAAACCAATTTACACTCAATCGGGATGTCGTCAATCCTGGGACGGTCGACATTGTTAACACAGAGGTTGAACGCTTCTTAACCACTTCACACAATAACACTCTCAATCCTGCACTCTACTCTGAGACGATTTCTTATATCGGGAATCTCAAGAAGAACAAATCGCCCGGTCTCGATAGAATCTCTACCAATATGCTCTTGCATCTCCCACTTAACTTCATTTTCTTTCTAGCAATTCTAATTAACTGCATGTTAAATCTCTGTATGATTCCTGACTGCTGGAAGAAGGCGCTGATTGTCCCGATTCCAAAACCGGGACAGGACAGGCACGCCCCTTCTAGCTTCAAACCTATTTCCCTGTTATCCTGCTTGTCTAAGATCTATGAATACATACTTGCAAACCGTCTGAAAGAGCTCATTCGATTATTATACCCGAGCAGTTTGGGTTCAGGCCCAAACACTCGACTCAGCACCAGCTTTGGAGAGTAACTGAACTCGTTCACGAGGGTTTCCTTCGTAGACAAAAAACTGGTGCCGTATTCATAGATATTGCTAAAGCCTTCAATCGGGTTTGGCATTATGGACTTATTTATAAGTTAATTCTGCTCAAGGTTCCGCCTCAACTTATTCTTATTTTCTGGAAATACCTTAACGGTAGGACCATCTCTGTTAAAGTTAATAACTCTATTTCCTCTTCTCGCATTATCGAAGTAGGTGTCCCTCAGGGCAGTCTGTTAAGCATCTGTCTGTTCAACCTCTACATTAATGATATTCTCTTAGCATTATATTCAACGACACGGCCATCATGATCAGCAATATTTCATTAGACATTGTGATGGCTAAACTCCAAGCCTACCTCTTGGCCTTTCAGATCTGGCTTAGAAATTCGCACATTAAAGTCAACGCAGCAAAAAGTGCCGCCATAATTTTTTCTCATAAATCTATCTCCCCAATTGTTAATCTTTCTCTCAATGGTGAATTCATACCCTGGGTCACCAATTACAAATATCTAGGTATCTATCTAGATTCAAAATTAACCTGGGCTAGGCAGATTCAAGACGTAATTGTCAAATCTACCAATGTTCAGGGATCCCTTAAATCTTTACTGGCTTATCAAAGCCGTCTGTCACTCTCGAATAAATTATTACTGTATAAGTCCTTCATCAGATCAACTATGGCCTACGGGTCAATTATCTGGGGTTCGGTCTGTGAAACTCGGATGCAGAAAAATCAAAATTTTCAAAACTCTGTGTTACGTAAGATTTGCAAGGCGACAACGTTTGTCCGGAATGACGTCATCCATACTGATCACAATATTAGGCCCATCTCGCAAGTTATTAAAAAACTTGCACAAAATTTCCACAGAGATCGACTTTCAATACCCAACGAAGCGTTGCGGTCCAATCAACATTACACTGTAAATAGCAGTAGAGGGAAGAACAGACCGCTTGTCATCTTGAGTAGAGATGACGGCTTTGCTCCGCCTTCCAAAGGAAGGAGCAGGGAGCCACCCCAAACGCTTCGTTGTGCTATTCCAAATTCAAAAAATTATGGTACCTGCATTGTTATTCCCATTTGACATTCTCATACTAAAATTTTCCTTTTGACGTCTTCCCGCCTTGCTTTTGGCATCGGGTTCTGCTAACTTTTATACTTAGCTCTCTTGCTATTGTAAGGGGGAAAAAATTATTTATATTATTTTTTGCATCTTAATTGTAACTATATTTAATTTTCTTTGCATCTTACATAATTTAATTATATGAATCTTATATAAACTAATTGTTTGCATCTTATTTAAAATAAATTGTTTGCATAAGGTTTTAGATTTAAAAAAAAAAATAAAATTAAAAAATGTTTGGCGCTCTGATTGTATCGGGATACTGCATTAATCGAAAACATTTCATTGCCTCGGAGAAAATAATACACTACATAAAGTCTGTCTTGCACCATTATGAAGCGTATTTATTTATTTATTTCATAATTTTAAGTTTAGAAAAAACAAGGGTACCGTAAATGCCATAGATACCGACAATGGCAAAAAAATTCAAAAAACAATTGAAAAGTTTGGATAAACAGTGATTGATTCGTTTGAATAAATATCTTGAACTAGCTGACACGCATGGCGTTGCCGGGCTCGTCATACAAATACAAACCTTAAACATACCTGTTGAATGATTTTATATTTTTAAACGAAAATCTGTCCAAACGAACTTAATGTTGGGGGCCTTATTCTCTTCGGCAGTGTACGTCCTCGAATTTGTATGATTTTATATTTTTAAGTGAAAATCTTTCGATTTCACCACGAAAGAATAAAGTCTGACGAAATCGCGAAGTGAGTTCCAGAAAGGCAATATTTTTATAGGTTTTTTTATTAATATATCTTTAAACCGAAGACGTCGTTATAAAGAAACATGAACTCTCATTAATTGAATATTTCTTTTGCACTTCAGAACAGGCAGATGAGTGCCGATTTTTAAAGTCTGCACTCTGCAGAAAAAACGAAAATCACGAAAATGACTTTCGAAATCGAATTTATTTGAAAGGGTTAAAATTTATCTTTTTTTCAAACAGATTACACCGTTCGACAGAAAAATGAACGTAGCTATGGTTTGGTATTTTTTTTTTTCGTATTTCGATTTCCAGAAGTGATGCATATTTTAAAAAAATGTAGGAAAAACGAAAACCCCAGAAATGGCGTTCGAAAATTAATTTTTTGAAAGGGTTAATATTAATATTTCTTAAAACATATTACACCGTTGAAGGGACAAATGTACCCAGATTAAGTGGGTATTTGTTTTCGTATTTCAAATAGTTAAGCCGATGCGGACTTGAAAAGATGAGAGAGGGAGAAAAAAAACACAAATTCAAAGTTTCGATTTTTTTATGCGATACTATTAATATTTTTTAACGGATTTCACCGTTAGAAAGAAAAATGTACGTAGCTATTATTTGTCATGTTTGTTTTGTTCGTATTTTGAGTAGTTAAACTGGTTTCGCCCGGCCAGTGTCGGGCGAATCAGCTAGTAGGACATAAAATGCACGGGAATTTAAAACTAACTTTCATAAATCTATATTTTTTCTTGAATATTAGAGCCCTCATTGTAGCTCATAAATTATTTATTTTTAAATTAAACTTTTTCGACCATTTCAATATCTGTAGCGTCTAAGATTACATATAAATATAATAAATGCAAATGTATTTCAATAATTTAAATTTTATGTTCTGAATTCAAATGAATAGATCTGACAATAATCACATTTTTTATCAAGTCTGTTCTAGACACGGGCGCAGGAGGTGCATTGAAGGGTCGCCGATGTAAATCTTTGAAAATGTAAGAATTTTTTGCCAGATTTAGTCTATTTTTCTCATTTTACCTCCCCCCTCCCTCCCCCTTAACCAAAATCCCCTGTATCCCATGAAGATAGGTCCAGAGTCCAAGATAGAGCAGATAAAAAATGCATATATTTTGCTTAGAGGTCTAAACCCTAATGATCGAAATAAACACACAATTTTTGTGCAATATATAATAGTTTCTACAGAAGTGATCATTTGTAGGGGCGCTGAAAAAATATTTATTTAGCCGCCTGAAGCATACTTTATTCAGTGAGTGCTCAAATCACAAAAATTACGACATGGGATTCCAAAACCTTCGCAAGACTTCGTTTTTACCAATTAAAAATAGTTGAATAGTTGACGCCAGTCTCTCTAATCCAAAATATCTAAATTGATCAGAAAACTCATACAAGTTCTAGTTTTACGTAGTTTCTCTAAATAACTTATTAGAAGACTCGAACATAAAATAAAAATAAAATGGATTAAAAAAATAATTAAATGATTATAAGTAAATTTGTCTCAGCGAAATCATAATTAAGGTGTCAAGAAAATCTAATGTATTTTAGGATAATTAAATTAAGGATTTTTCCTTTTAGAAGTGTTTCTCCTCAACCGAAATCTTTGATGCCTTTTTTACTTCGGCGCCTGTGTGCGCTGCACATATTGCACACCGGGTCGGCGCGCCCCTGCATTCAATAGTCTCAGGCAATACATTCAATTAGCAGTGGAATGTGATAACGATTCTTCATGTTCATTATCTTGCTCTCAGTTTTAAGAGACAACCTTTTTAAATTAGAATTTAAAAAAATTACTTTTCGCAACTTTTTTTCCTATTAAAATATTTTATTAAAGAAATATTTAGTTTCAGAATGTTAGCAAACAAAGCTTTAATTTATCCGCCGATTTTCTAAGAGAACTCTTTAAATATGAGAAAGAGTTTGGAAAAAATATTATTTTTCAAACTTACGAAAAATGCTTACCGCAACTCCGTGATGCACCCACGGAAGTTGACGAGATATTTATTTTCTATAAAAATTTACCTGAAGTTTCTCGTTAATTTTTTTTTCTCAAAATTGTCCGTTTTCCGATGTTCGGCTCTCATGGGTACGATGTTTGGCTCTGACGGGTCAAACTGATCCCTCCCCCACCCCCCGTATGCTCACCATTCTGACACCAATCAAAGCATGAAAGCGCACATCCAGATTGCTCCTACATCAGCATCATTCCACCTCAGCCTGCTGCGAGGGAGAACTTTTATATTTCAGAATCTTCTGATGCCCTCTCCATCATCGAGATGTGAAGTAAACGTGGGCATTACGCCCCACGTAGGCATTCTTCAGTAATCGTGTCTTTGATCTTTGATTTTTCAATTTTTCAGGAATCTCTGAAGTCGGTATCTTCAAAGAAAACCCCGCCAACACCTACTACAACCGTAGAGAGACCCCAGTTACTTCCTCTGTCGCCCAAGCTGAACACCGGCAGGCACAGAAGAACATTCTCATCACATTCCGACGTTGAAACTCTGACTGTTACGCCTGTTTAAGTACGAGTGACCCGGATGGATGCATTTATCAACAACATTACATGGACGGACACAATCTCAATATACAGGGTGCCCCTCTTATTGCCCAATAGTTATTTCCTAGAGCATGTGTTATACTTCCAATTGCAAAATTGTTTCATATGTTGTTCGGCACTATATTAAAAGCAATTTACGTCGAAATAGTTGTTTTTGTAAAAGTTATGAAATTAAAATTTTTATATGGCCCCTGGGTCCTATAAGTTATATTAAGAAAAACTTTCTTCATGTTCTAACAAATAAAACAAAATAGTTTCATTTTTATACGACTGGAACTTAGAGTTATGCCACTTTGATTTTGTGAATTTTCAGATTTTTTTTTCTGGCATTAAAAAACAGAAAGATGCATTTTTGTGGTGGAAATTTTTGTCATAAAAGAATGAAATTTTGTATTTCTTGCTTATTAGAGCATGCCAAAAGTTTTTCTAAATATAACTTATAGGGACCCAAAGGCAAAATAAAAATTTATATGTGGTAAATTTATATTAAAAAAAGTATGCTGACATAAATGGCTTTTAATATGAAAGAAAACATTTGAAACATTTTTCCAATTGGAAGTATACTTGAAAAGCTAAAAGTTTAAGAATTAGTTATTGACAAATATAAGAGGGGACATCCTGTATATCTGCCGTCAAAAATTTTCTAATGTATAAAAAAAAGCACTAATGTACAGTAAATAAAAAATTACAAATATTAATCTCATTATATAAAAAATGTACGATGTGTAAATACACAACAAAGTATGCCAACTGCACCGATTTATAAATTTTGATACAAAAATTATTCAGATCTTTAATATTTATATCTCTCTTAATGTGTGTGCCTGAATTAGACTATAATATATTATAAATATTAAATAAAATTAATTTTACTAAAAACATTAGCACATAGGAAATTTATTGAGCTGAAAAGTCGTCTTTTTCAGAAGTTAAATACACAAATTTTAACAATTTCATGATATTTGCAAGTCTTACTGAAAAATTTATATAATCTTTTAAGTATTGGTATACATAAGTAAGATATCAAAAATATCTTGCATCTGAACTGTTATTAAAATAAAATGTAAACATTTCGTGCTAATCTACATCTATCCATAATTTTTTTTTTATGGTCCCCCCCCCTTTTTTTTTTCCCTCAAAATTCATCAGTGAGAACTGTCCTTTATAACATTCTATAAACCAGTTGCTTACTTTCAATAAAATTCCAATATCAAACATGTCAAAATTTCAAATTGGTAATTTTTTAAACATCAAACGAATAAATTAATTTTCACCAATTTGTAAACGTGAAAATGATGCCAGACAATTTATTACAATTTTTGTTCATTAATAGTGTTCATGGGGAAAGTTCAAGGATAACTAATTAACTACATAAAAAGACAAAAAGCACATTTTAAGAGATAAATATATATTTATATTATTAAAAAGACAACATTTAGCAAAAAGAAAAAAACAAACCTGAAAGGTTTGAAATAAAAATATAAAATATAACACTTTATGTAAACTAGTCGTTGGCAGCCGCCGTAATACTTACCCATCATGGATAAGCATAATATAAAATATGAAAATAAAACATGTGTAAACTACTTATAAAATGCATTGCAATTCCAATAAAATCATGGCTGGATGACATCATAAACTTTAAATGCTCTATTACTGAATTGCGTAAAAGAAACATCCTTATAACTCAAAAAATGATAATCACATTAACTAACGGTTTATTGCGTCGGATTAAGCGTCTCATTTCCAATTAAAATATATCTTTGAATTGAAATTTGGATGAAATACAGGGTCATGAAAAATCGAAGAGTGTGGAAAATAGGATTACAAATATCTCGGCAACTCATTATCCGATAGACTTCATTCTTTATGCAAAATTTATGTTTTTTTTTATTGTCTTTTACATTCGCTCCTTAAAATAAACAATTTCGAAAATTTTTATTGACCTTTTATCAGAACGAATATTTCGAGAGTCCGGAAAAAATAGTTCCGGGTAATCGAGGTTACTGAAATTCAATAAGCTTCTTCCCATTATTACAAACTAAGTACTATACATACCAAATTTCAAGTCCCTATCTCAATTTGTTCGGGAGATAGAGCGTTTAGAGAGACACAGACAGACGAACGGCAATTTTTTTTTTTCTAAAAATATGTTTTTCGGAATCTCCAGTGTCTGAAACGTATAAATCCGTCAAAATTTTTTTTCCGATTTTCAAAACGATTACAAGACTAACCCTTCACAAGACTACCCTTGCTATATATGATGGGTAAGTAAAAATACAAAATGCAAAAAGTCATATGAGATTTGCCAACAATTGTTTTGATGACACATTCTAAAAATTTCAAGTATTTTTAAATAATCTTTTATTACACTGAGTTTGGATTTTGTATGTAAACATAGAATTTTGTAATGGATTTTTAACTTCCTGATACGCGAAAAATTATAAATAACAATACAATATTTTAATATTCTTAGAACTTAATTATAAATTCATTAATTTTAAGAAACATATTTTAAAAATAATAATATTAATACATTAATTCTGTTAGCCAAAAACAGGGGATAAATCTCCAAATATTCTCTGTAACTTCTACAATTGTATGTTGAGATAAGAATGGATTTAATAATGCACCAATAAATGCTTGCTAATATATGCAAAACTGTTGTGAAACTGCAAATAAAAAATAAAAAATTAAGAGTAATATTTTTTAATAATGTGTTTTTATCAATTAATAGTTTCATATTAGTTAATTTACGGTTATACATTGAGAAATCAATTTATAAATCCTAAACAGATAGTTTAAATAATGTTTCATTTTTTTCTTTTTTATTGCCCTATCTTAAAAAAGAAACAGAACACAACATATATTGTTTTAATGAATTCACTTGCTTGCGCTTCTTTACTAAGCGTAAAAAAAGCAGTGAAATTTTCATAACCGAGTTTGTCATACCAAATTAATGTAATAGAATTTTTTTTGGGTAAAAACATTAGACGTGATTTTCAAAATGAACATTAAATTCTTATAAAAGAGTGTTTATTAAAACACTACTTTTACTTGTATACTTATTTTAGGTAATGGATAGATTGAGACTAATACATTTGAGTGCTTACATTTTATCTAACAGTTTGGATTAAATGAACCTCTTCAAATGAAAGAACAAATATTTCATTTTGTAAGAAATATATATATTATATAATTGAGCTATGAATGCATCCATCACCTATATTGTATTATATTGTTCAAAGCCTTAAGAGTGAGTATTTCAAGTTATGTATGTATAGACAGGTTAACAGACAGCTGATACTACAGTTATAATTTATGAGCTGGTTGGTTCTGGTAACTTGTACATTACAGTTGGCTAATAAAATTACTTTATTCCATTTTACATTTATTTTCTTTTTGTCACTTGTGCAATTTTCTTTAGAATATTGCTAAAATTTTATATTAATCCTTCCACAAAAGGTACACAGACAAAAATAAAACCCAATTTGGGTTGAAAGATTCTTAGGTACGTGCCCAAATTGGGTCATGCCTGTTTTGGTTACCACTGTGTATCCATTTTGGGCACTGTTAAATACCCATTTTCAAAAAAAAAAAAAAAAAAAAAAAAAATTAGTGGGTATTTAACAGTGTCTAAAATGGATACACAGTGGTAACCAAAACAGGCATGACCCAATTTGGGCACATACCTAAGAATCTTTCAACCCAAATTGGGTTTTATTTTTTTCTGTGTATCATAATAGTACGTCTTTACAGTTACTATTAATATTATCTGCATATAGTAATGTTAGTCTTTATATTTTCTATTATTTCATTTGTGTTTCAGCTTTCAGTGTCAAAAAAAGAACTTAATACACTGTTACTGAGACTTATTTCAAACATGTGTTTCATTCTTTAAATATAGCGATTACTTATAAATTGTGACAAAGCCAATGATTTATAAGAAAAGAAAAAAAATAGCAGAAATGTCTATTTTAATCTTCTTGTAGCAATAACACAACATTTTCCAGATGTCTTCAAAATTTCTTGCTATATTAATCAGTATGCAAAATAACTATTGACATATTCTTTAGATTTCAGTAAAGGTTCATTTTTGACATTCGAATTTGCTACTTTCATTTTTCAAACTAAAGAAATTTACTAGATTAAAAAAGAAAGAAAGACCTGAAAAGAGTTAAATCAGTTTCAGTAAACAGTTTGACACTCAAACAACACTAAACTCGATAAGCCCATCCCACCAGGAAAAACAAGTTTTGGTTTTGATCAAATGTTTCAAGTTCAATCTACAAAGTGCCAGCCAACTCTTGAAACAAAAAAAGTACACAACAATCAGTGGTGTAGTCTAAGTGGGACACGTGGCACGGCGTCCCCTTACTTTTTTATTTTATCTCAAGCGTCCCCCCACTTTTTAGTTTCAAGGGGACGGTAGGGGCGCGGGAGGACGTAGACTTTCCAAACTTATTAATTTTTTAAAGAACGCTAAATCAATTAACAATTTTAAGAAATAAAGCACTGATTTTTAATACTTTTCAACAAAGCTGAAATGTGTTTATCACTTCGGATCGTCTGCCATGTCTGTCTATTTGCCTGTTCTCCCTCTAACTTTGTTTGAATTGTGACAAAATTTATGTATGTGTTTGAGTTTCTTTGCGTTATTATCACTACTGAAAATGATATAACTTAATTGCATAGCTTCAATCTAGAGATCTGCATGGACAGACATTTTCAGACACGAAATAAAGTTCTGATTTTTTTCAATTAGGGACAAGCTATTTAAAACATTACAAGTAAAAAGAAAACTTTAATTAAATTAAATTAAACTGTTTAATTTGTTAATTATTTTTCTCTACCGTTCAGAACGAAAGGTAACATTCAGTATAAAGTATTCTATTGGTGACACAGACCCTATGTTCGGAACTATGAGCGTCCCCCCATTTTCCCCTGCTACACCCCAGGAATTTTTTTTCCCAGGACTACACCACTGACAACAATATGAGCAATATTTGCCAGAGAACTTGCCATTACCTGCTACTATTGTGTTAAGAGCCTACATCAGTCATGCGAAAAAACATGCAAGCTAATGTTAAGTGTATGGGAAGGTTCTTGGCAGATTTCTCGCTCGCATTTTAATATTTTTAAATGTTTTTTGCATAGGATAGCTGAGGTCGATCTCTAACGTTGTTAGTTTTTACTTTTTCGATTTTGGTTCCAGTCTTTTTATATAAGGGTACTTTCACTTTCAGAACCGGTTCCAAAATAGAAAATGTCCGCTTAAAAAAAACTGTTACCAAAATCAAAAAGTAAAAACTAACAACGTTAGAGATCGACCTCAGCTATCCTATGCAGAAATCATTTAAAAATATTAAAATGCGAGCGAGAAATCTGCCAAGAACCTTCCCATACACTTAACATTTGCTTGAGTGTTTCTTTGTGTGACTAGCGTAGGCTCTTTAACATAACATTAAAAATAAAAGTGTATGAAAAAACAAAACTGCCAAGCTACCACTGTTTTAATATGATAAAAAATACTTTATTTAATGAAAAAAACTTGGTTATTAAAGATACCAAATATTATCTTTCAGAAATTTCGGTGGCAAACGAATTTCAGTAAAAGTATTGAAGACTTCGCCCATATAGGTTTGGCAGTTAATGAGATCACAATTCACTTATTCAATCGGACTGTCTCACTTCAAGTCAAACTCTGTAGCTTTGAAAATAATGACGATGTTATGACACTATTTTAAACAGACTTACTTTGCTTTGTTTGAATTGTGACGATATCAGAAGTGCTGGAAGTGCACAGCCATTCGGTCAGTGACAATGTAGGTACTATCAGCTACATTCCGAAATATGCAGCACCTAACCCATTATTTGGTTGCAGATAGGTTGCACTTCAAGCACTTTTCCTGATGTCATCACATTTCTCCCAAAGCAAGGATTGAAATTTTTGTTAAAATATATCTTCATTATTGTTAAAATAATCAACAGATATCTTGGTTTTGTTTAAGCAAGATACCCAGTATTTTTTATCTCCAAATGTTAACGAAAATTTTTGGTCTGGCAGACATTATAGCCTAACAACTAAAGGATGACAAAAAATAACCCAGATAAAGTTCAAATTGAAATTTAAAAAACACTACTAAATTCCACTGCTAAAATTTTATGATATATGAGATATAAACCTCAGACCTCACTGAAACAGGTTGTATAAATTTTGTGATATTTCCCTCTCAGAAAAATGGAATTCTCTCATTACACTCTGAAGGAATGAGGCAATGATAGTTTGTTTGGGTGCTGAAAGTTGGAAAATAGACTATATTGAAACATTTCAAATAGCTTGGACAGACCAGGACGTGGTAAAAAACCAACAATCAAAATTTCCAGAATACACAAAGTGACCATAAAGAAAATTGAATACATTCAGAGCCAAAAAGCATTGCAGAAGAAAAAATAAAGATGTACATCAGTTGACAGACAGCTAGGTGAATTGTAAAAGTTCTTTTGATATCAGTCTAAGAAAATTAAACAATGCCAGAAATGGTAACTAATCAAAACGTAAGACTCCAAAAATGAATAGCATCAATGAAATGGGCCGCTCATAATAAATGACAAAAAAGTTTTAAACCAGTCCACAATTGATACAGCAATTGAAATCGATTGAAGTATGCTCGACTTCGTCTATCAATTATTATTGATAAACAGTAAATATTCACACTGCTATAGTTTGGGGTGGGATTTGTTCAACTGGCAAAACACTGATTTCTTGTGTTGATGAAGATGTCAAATATCAACCATCAGACACACTGTTAAAACTGGAGCGTGTTTTGCTCTCCTGGCCCAAGGTGCTTTTTAGATTTTTTTTTTTTTTTGTGTTTCAAATATGCTGACATTACAGTCGATACTGTACTTCTCCCAACACCTAGAAGGGTTGCCATTATCGGTACTGAGGATCCAGCAAGACAAGCCCCAACAATCATGCCTGTTTCTAAATCAGAGAGATCAGCACGAGATATTTCTTTCGAGTGTTATTTCTTCACAAATGTTCATATTATTTTGTTCCACCCCTGTATATATATATATCTGACATTTGTCATGCTGTAACTCTCTTATTTATGAACCCATTTGGATGTGACTGAGTATGTGTATAGGACATACCAAGGTCTCGACCGAGTTCGTTGGCCAGCTTCATCCGCTATCTTGTTTCAAAATGGCAGCCAGTTAAAAATTTTGAAATTTCAAAAAGATGTACAAAAAAAATTATAAATTGACAAAATTGTTTCCGTTAAACGTTAGAACGTGATACAAGGATTCTAGAACATTTTTTGTTTTGGCTATATCTTTAAAAATGGCTGAGATACGGCAGTTTGAAATTCTAGGGTGGCTGAGATTTTGAAACAATCTGATACTTGTTATGCTGTAACTCTGGTATTTATGAACCGATATGAATGTGACTGATCATGTGTACAGAACATACCAAGGTCTGGAACGAGTTTGTTGGCCAACTTCATGTGCCATCTTGCTTCAAAATGGCAGCCAAATAATTTTTTTTACAATTCAAAAAGATGTATAAAAATTCATAAATTGAAAAAATTGTTTCCGTTAAATGTTAGATCATGATACAAGGATTCCGGAACATTTTTTTGTTTTGGCTTTATCTTAAAAAATGGCTGAGACATGGCAGTTTAAAATTCTAGGGTGGCTGACATTTTGAAACAATCTAATTTTAGTTATGCTGAAATTCGCATTCAAATTCAGTATTAGCAAAAACCATGATTGAATCTTCTATAATCGGGTTCCAAGCATTTTAGCTTCGGGTGTTTAAGTAAAAGGAGTTGATTTTTTAAAAACATGGACTATGAAAGCCACCTTTCCCTCCCGGTACAGGCTGGAAGGACTTTTTTTAACTAAAGTTAGAGGATGACAATAGCTAAACATGGCATTCTTGTATCTTTTTATTAAAGTTTACAGATAAGAAATAACGCTAAGTACTGCTGATTTTCAGAAATAAAAAATAACTGGCAGTGTTACAAAAACTGATATGTCAAATTTTTCGAAAAATGCTACTTTACACATAAATTTTAATAAGACATATGTTTTTAATATACAAATTTAAACATTGTTTCTTTAAACATATTTTCAATAATCAAAGAAATATATTTCTCTAATTTCAATAAAATACAAATACCATACATTTATCTAACAATTTATTGACTTTTTTTTGTACAGGCAGTTTATGTAAAAAGACACATAAATAAATAGTTTCAAATCAATTAAAAAAAAAAAAAATCAAACACCCTTATTAAACAAAATTTAACAAAAGTAATAATAAAACAAAAAATAATAAATTGGGCCTTTAAATAGTAATACTTTCTTTAGTATAAATTACATTGTAGCGTATAAATATAAGTACTTAATATATAAATATACATTTATAAAAATAAAAATGCCTCTAATACAAAAAAAAAAGTATAACTTTTCTTAACATAAATATATGACCAGACACCATACAGGAATGTAAAACTCATGGAATAAAATGTTGTTAATCGAATCCCTTCCAATTCATTATACTGGATGAAAACAATTATAGCACCATACATATATATATATTTATATTGCCATAAAACAGACCTTACAACCATTAAAATACATTATTATTCCAAATGGTACCCTTTTGGACATCTATAAAAAAAATGTCAGCCCATCATTTGAATAGAAAAAGTAGTATCAAGTAAACTTAAATAGAAAACTACTTTAAAATCTATGAAAAGATTGCGAGTAAAACTAAAAAGGGAGTAATTAATACTAAATTCTACAAGTCAGTTATAATAATAGGAATTAATATCAGTACTTTTGGGTTATAGCGGCATCCAGAATTACGATTATGCCAAAATTGCAGTTACGTTTTCACCAAGATCATCGCAAAGCTTATATATACATCATATATAAGCATATATATATCCAAAAGCTTCAATATGTGCCATCTACATCATTATATACATATTATTTATGTCTGATATGCCATATATACATCTTATACACATGCGTCATATGTAATTATAAGTGGGACATATGCATTAAGAAATGTTATATACACCATATATTCTTATAATGTTATATATGCTTTTTAATTTGGCAATAAATCTTGGTCGCATGGCGATTCATCCTTTGGGGCTGCTGTAACCCAAAAGTATCTTAATATCAAATTACAAGCATAAATCTTGCTTTCATATTATAATACAAGGTTAGCAAACCTTTTTATGTGTGCCAAAAATTCAAAAACAATATCTATCAACATTATTAATGTGATCAATTTTCACATAAAAATATTGCAGCGCATGGCTGCTTACATGAATCACCGGTTAATAGAATCAGTCACTTTCATGCATAACTAAGAACAAAAATCAAACTGTGATTTTTCTGTGTGTTTAAATCAGTCGTTAATTTAATGAAATTTCAATTAGGAAATAGTGGCATTTACTGTAACAAGGAAAAAAATTGTGAATGTTTCCTTTATAATCATATTTTGTTCTAGTGTATCCCTTGTTTATTTTTAACTTATCATTAATACAACATTTAACTTTTAATAATTCAAGTTGTATAAAATATGTGTTAATTTATAAATAACATTTGTGTTGCTGCAAAAAATCACCTTATACATTTATATTACCAAATTGTCATAGAAAAGAAAAAAATATACATAGCCATTTAATTGGGGGATCGTGTCTTCTGTCAATCTCTTAAAAATAGGTTTAGAGGGCTGTCTTCATAGCAAAATTGTAACAAAACTCAAAATTTTCAATACATACACCTAATTTTGACATATTTGGATTCTTTTGAAAATTTTTGCTCTAGGATACCAAACAGGAAGTCACTCAGTCAAGTAGCTCAGGAAGTATGCAGGAAGTATGTATTTTAACATGCCTAATGTTAAATTCATTTTTAATAGTTGTAAAAAACTACAATGCATGTAGTTTCAAAAACTACTTGGTGGAATGAGCTGTAATGTTCGATTTGCATATTTGAAGCTTCTAGAAATACATTTCTGTTAACATTTTTATAAGTTACAATATACATATATATATATATATATATCTTTTTTTTTTTTTTTTGAATATTCATTTCCTATTTCATATATATTTTAATTAATATTTGAAAAAATGTGTATTGTAACTTACAAAAATTGTAACACAAATCTATTTCTAGAAGCTTCGAATATGTGAACCACAAATTATAGCTCATTTCACAAAGTAGTTTTTGAGTTGTGATTGTAAAATAAGCTGCAATACACGTAGTTTTTTAACTGTCAAAAATGAATTTAGCATTAAGAGTTTTTCTACATTATTACTAAACTACTTCACTGAATGACTTTCTCTTTGGTATCATAAGGTGAAAATTTCTGAAGAATTCAAACAGGATGTCAAAACTAAGTATTCATATTGAAAACTTTAAAGCTTGTTACATTTGCTCTATTCTTTATCGTTTTTTTTAAAGATAAATTGAAAGAAGATATAATTCTCAATTGAATGAATGGCTATTTTCTTTTTTTTTTTTTTCAATAATTTGGTGATTAGATTGTATAGGATATTATCTCTTTTTTTTTTTTGGGTGGGGGGGGGGAGGGGGGGTATGACTGTACATACTACGGAAAATGCTGCTGTATTCATATTTTGTTATATTTAGTAATATGCACGGCAAAATTTGGTTCACTTGTTTTTTATCCAAATAATTACATGCTTTCTTTTACCTTACAATTATATATTCATGTAGCAGTCAAATCTTATCACTCATTTCTCAACAACTTCCTGTTGACACAGAGCTTTGAAATTTGGAATATATCTGTATTCCTGAGGGCAATACATGAATTGGACATTGATTGTTTTAAAATTCGGTCCCTAAGGGTAGGCAACGTTGGTCCAAAACGTATATTTTCCCCACAGAAATAATGTTGCGACTGTTTAATATTAATTGAAAAAAAAAAAAAAAAACCTCCATTGTTGAAACAATCATTCATTTTAATCGCCCGCATAATTACAACATCAGCATTTATATAAAATATATATGAATGAGTATGTATTGATGAAGACAAATGAATACAATGAGTATTTGTTGAAAAGTACTAATGACAGGGTTACCAAAATAGTGCCAAATTTTGAACAACTTGGCTAAATATCATCAAATTTGGCGACAAAAATAAGTTGCCATATATGAAGCCAACTTGGTGATAGCTGGCTAATTTGGTGGAATTCCCATTTAAATCAATTTTTCATAATCTTCTTTTATTGGCATAGCCTACTATTTTTTTTTTAATGCTGTAAGACAAAAAAAAAAAAAAAAAAAAATTAAGAAAGCATGTTTTTTTTTTAGGGCCATTATACTTATTTATTTATGAAATTTATTTGAAAAGATAAAGCTTTTGAAATTCATATAGAAAGGCAAAATAGTTACAACTTGAAAATGTTACCTAGCGTCTGTTAAAACTAAAATTTTCCAATGTGTTAATTCATGCAGAGATAATTGCATTATTTGGGATATTCTGTATGTGCTTAATGCATTAATGCTGGTTGGCAAAAAAACTTGATAATTAGACTTTTTTTTTCCTGTTAATAGATGCTGGTAGTACATTTACTGGACAATTTCTTCTTTTAGAAAATGTACCAATAATGTAAAAAAATTAAAATTTGCCTGCATATGCAAATACATCTAAATAAACAAGTTACAGAAGAACAATTTATATTTTTACTATCTAAACATCGTCATTAATTGGTTAAGAAAATTTTATTTATAACTAATAGAATATATTATTTATAATTAATAGAAATTTTATCAATATAATTGTTATCAAATTAAAATTTTTGTGTCCCAAAGAAATTGTTGTACATGCCATATAGGTTCGCCACCCCTGTATTATAATATGTTTTAATTTGAATAATTCATGAAAATTAAAACTGAACCTATCGCAACTACCAAACCCTACAGAATATAGAATGAAAGGAATTTGGCACAAATGTACAACAAAAAATGGATAAGGATAAAATTTCTAATTTTGAAATGAAATATTCATATTTTTTCCACTTCATTACAAAACTGTATTAGGAAAAATACCATGATAAGTTATGATTATATTTCAGATTAAATAGATATAGAAACTTCTTTCTAATTAAAAAAAAAAAAAAAAAAAAAAAAAAAACTAATATATATACATATATTTCAATCTAAAACCAGTACATATAGAAAAGAATGAAGGAACAAAATTTTATCATTTACTACTGAAACATTTAAATTTTATCTCTGAAAAAAAACCACTAATAGAATGAATTAATATTTATAATAATTTAATAGTTTTCAGAAATATGTACACAAACTTAAGAAAAAAAGAAAGAAAATTAAAAGATGGGAGTTTTTTTTAATTTGCATAGGTATATTTCTGCGACAACAGTTTTATTTATTTATTTATTTTTTAATAATTTACATCTATCTAAATATAACTAAATTATTTTATTAATGTCATTCTAATATTATTTTTATTGAAATATATTAAATGATTGGATATTACAATCCTACAAATTTACCATTAACTGGGAAGTTGTATGAACTTTGTAAGTGGGCAAAACGACTAACTTTTAAATTGGGGATTTATGTATGCTAACAGAGCACATTTCTATAAAAATATTATATATAAATCAGTACAAAAATGGTATGAAAAGACCTTGCATATCAGAAAAATTTTCACATTATATTTAAAGACATGAAACATTACACACTAAAAGTTAGATACATAAAAAATACTGAATTAATAAAAATGAAATTGAATATTTACAAAAGGAGAGAGAAACGTTTTAAATATATATTTATATTATATTTTCAATTTAACAAATTTGCAAGTGTACATATATACAATCCAATTGCATCACTTTAATATCAAATAGACATTTGACATAATTTATTAGTTGCATGTCTTAAAAAAATTGTTCACATAATAATGTTAATGCAACCAGGTGCCATAATTTCATATTTTCATATACTTTAGGTATACACATAAATATTTCATGTATACTAATAAAAGTGATGATTCATATATATATCAGATCTCTTTCATGCAACTTTTTAACATTTAAACAAGAAATAGTAACAGCTGTGCTCTATTACCATTAATTATTGATTCAATATTTACATAGGTTAGTTCTTATAACTTCATACACTAAAACTACAATGATTAATAAATATGAAAAACATCATAATTATATCCTCCTTTCTTTCCATTATTATTCATAAATGTTTTACAAAAACCACAATAACCTTCATTCAATTATTTCCAAAGATATTCAATTACATGTTAATTCAAATACATGATTATTTACATATTTTAAAAAGAACAGATGTATTACAAAACAATGAAGAATAAATAACATACCAGAAAAACACCTCAAGATAAATTTTATTGATGTATACTTTGACAAAGATCTGGATTTTATCTATAGTGCTTTTTTATTTATTTTCATTTTTTATAAAGCAAAATATGGTTGCAAAAGATAGTCACACACATTAGAACTGTTTATGAAGTTTTGTAGATTACATACACAAATTACAAAACAAATTTCACTACATTTTTCATATTAAGTTCGTACTTTAAAATACATATAAAGTGGATGCAAACGACTGGATGATTTATTTATTTTCTCTTAAAGCAAACGAATTTGTTTATAAAGCAAATTGACTTCCTCAGAGCTACAAGAAGTAAATCTATATACTTAATTAACAACACTGGGAGAGAGAGGGGAAAAAAAGCACATTTTCATTATATTTATTTTTTTATTCATTCAGATTAAAAATTTGCAAGAATTAAAATGATTTCAGTGTTTTATATGTAGCAAAATAACATGAAGATCTGAAGATTCAAAATGTATAAAGTTATAATTTGATGACCTTGAAGCACTGCTCACATTGTTTGAAATTTAAACAATATTACAACATAAATTTTGACTATCTGAACTAAATATGCAAAAAATGTAATTTAATTTTTAATGACTTCTTTATTACTCATTCCCAAATCTATCAAAGTCAGTTTGAACAATGATTTTATATTAAATAAAATCTGAAATTTAACCACTGATGACCTTTAGCCTTTCCTCCAAATTTTACTGCATCTTCACATAGAATTTTGGCCATTTTGTAACTAACTGCAGTATCTTAGTTAGTACCATTGGCATCTAGGACTCAGTGCCTAAATTTAGATTTTTTGGCCAAAAACATTTTCAGTTTCCACTGATACATTTCTAAACTATCTTAATAAAATTTGTGTCTGGTACTAACTAGTCTTTAGGCCTTTGCTTTAACCCCTTCGCGACGAGCATCCTTTACAGCATTTTTAATCTTTTACCGCCGGTTTTTCAAAACAGAAATTTTCGCCTAATTGAATCGCAGAAATGCTATCATTAAATAAAGCAAAACTTATAATAAAAATTAACTGGTGGGAATAATCGAGGATTCTGAACATCTTATGCGCACGTCCCCAAGGGGTTAATGATAGTTAATCAATTTTCATGAAAAAGATTCCATAGTTTGTAGCTAAAAATACAGTGAAAAGATTGTCATTGATTTTCCATTTTGCATAATTCTGAATTCCCATTTCAATTAGCCCTTATTAACTCTTATTATTATTTTTTTCCCCTAGAAAACTAAAAAGATGGAAAGGTGATAAACAATAATGGTGACAACACTAGTCAATAACTAGGGCATTTAGAATAAAAGTGGGTAAAGTCTATATTTTCTTTCAACCAAGTTCGAGATGAATTCTTGCTCTATAGACAATAATTTGTTCAGTGCTTTAACAAACCAAGTTCTAGTCTGAAAATGTGAGAAACAGATGGTGCTATTCTCCTATGATTCTCAAAAAAAGTCATGAAGTCCATTATCTTTTGTCTCCAAATATCTCTTAACTTACAAAAAAGTAATATTTTTTAATAAAAATAATTTGCCACTATATTTTTCCCCTCTGAATTAGTTTAAGAGTATTCTACCAATGTTGAACAAAAAAGTCCCATACCTTCTTTTTTTAAAAAAGGAAGCACAATTCAAAGGTTTTATTTATTTTTGTAGCCATTTGTTTTTATTTATTTTGTAGTGTTGTTTTTTATAGAAAATGCAGCCAGTTTTTCCCTCTGTTTCTTGCATTTTTTTAAGATGAACCCTATTTAAAATTTACTATTCATTTAAATATCTAAAAACCAGGGTTGTAAAAAACACCAGCCCGGGCGGGTAGCTGGGTGGGTAACCGGGCAACAACCTTGCTAAAAACACTAAAAACTGTAACCCTTTTCACCTACTACTATTCATTAATCATCAAGCAAGTAATACCGATTAAAATTCTACAAACATAATTTTTTTCAATACAAAATTTAATTCTTCATTCAGAGCTAATAACTTAACATAACATAATAGTACAATATTTAAATTTGAAGAAATTAAGAGTTTCACAAAATACATGCATTTCATACTTTTTTACTGGCACAAAATCAGACAAAATATAAATTAACACTCATAGTATACTAAAAATATTGCAATTAAATAATATATATATAAATAATAGATAATGTACAATATGAAATCACATATTGAAAAAGAGCTAAAGAACAAATATGATACAGATTACAAAAATATATATTTTAAATCTTTGGATCTGTATTGCTAATTGTTATTCCAGCAGTTTTACCATGTGTACTCTGAAACACATTTGCAGAAAGTAATAAATAATGCAAAGTTTGTCTTAGTTATATTGGAATACTTTAGCCTGAAATATGAAATCATAAGGAAAAAGATAATAAATCATTTCAACACTTTAGTAAAACGTAATTTTTGATACTATTTTATTCAGATGTGTATCATACTTTAGACGATCATGTGATATAAAGTAGGGTTATCGCTAACGTTTGACCAACCTTAGCAATTTGGCTAATCAGCAAGAAGAAACTGTAGCCAAATGAAAAAGGTACCGACAAAACACATTTGTTGTGAAACACTAATTCTAAAATTTTAAACTCTAGTTATTTAACCTCAATTTTTAATTAGGCTTGGCATATGGTGTCAGAATACCACCTGCACAACACTTTCATTAATACTAAAATGAAATTATACTGAAAAATGCTGTGTAAGAATAGCCAAACTGTTAAAAAGAAGAACATTTTTGTTTTTTTCCTTTCCCATAGCTAGATATTTTCCCTTTCTTGTGTGAAAAGAAATATTTCAGAGAGTTATTTAGAAGATTGATTATTTATTGTTGCTAGAACGTAACAAATAAAATACAATTTTTTTAAAAAGAGTTTTAAAAATTTTTAACTTTGTGTGCTCAGTAGGAGCAAAAGAGGGAGAGGTGGACGCAGGAAATTTAAATTACTAATTATTCATTGCTACAACAAAGTGACAAATATACCTGGAAAATAAAAAACTATATATATATAAAATTTAAGTGCAAAGTGCAGAAATGGAAATTTTGGAGGGAATGAGCTATTTAAATGATTTCTTGTTGTTGTTACTACAGAGTAACAAGGGGGGAAATTTAAATTAAAATTTTTAAAGATTTTAAACTTAGTGTGCTCGGTACTGGCAGAGGGAGCAGCAAAAGAGAAAGTGGCAATTTCAGGGAATATATAAATACATTAAATATACAATACAATACAATAAAACAAATAGGGCTGAAAATCTTTAATTCAAAAGTTTTAAAGTTTTTTTTTTTTTTTTTTTTACCTTGTTTGGCGCTGGACAAAAAGAATTTTTCTTTTAACTTTTGGGTAGGGAAAGAGGGGGGGGATTTCAATAGCATTTTATATAAAAGAGGAAACCTGTTAATTCTAAAAAAATATATAGAGTAGCATTAATGACGTACGAGTGAATGCGATAAGCAACATCAACCGTCCAGCAACATGAATAAGGGTCTTGTAGAAAAAAAAATTTGGCTCTCGCAATTTGGTGATTTTGATTGTTTCTTTCCTCACCAAATGAAACATTTTATCGCAATTTTAGGCAATGGTGATCGGCCACAAAAACCATGTACCCATCACAAACATAAATGTGAAAAATAGTTTTTTTTCACATATATATTATTATAATTACAATTAATGATTATAATTAACATTTTACACAGATAAAAAAAAAGAAACTTAAGACTATTAAGGTTGTTCTCAAATTCAAACTACTTTCAGACATATTGATGATGTTATTTTCATTTGTGAATGCTTAAAATTAGCAGTTCTTCTTATATAGGTATCCAGAAATTAAACAGCATTTTCCATTTTTTCTATAAAGGCTCTTCGGAAAAACATTGACAAGGTTACTATTTTCTACAATCGCAATTGGTTGATTTCTGGGATACCACATCCCAGGAAATGTCTTCTTGAGGGAGCAATCTATTATAATTCAAAATGCAGCCCATTTAAAAGAAATTAAAAATGCTATTTCATTCTTAGGTACTTAAATAATAATGTCTGTTAGTCTAATAATGTTAATTACTGCTATTTAACTTCAAAATTAAGTTAGTGAATGTGTGAGAAAGATTATAAAAGGGGGGGGGGATGAAAACAACCTTAAGCATAATATATTGACAAACTTGGAATGGAGATTAAAGGATTGGTTCAAAAAAAAAATTAATTTCAGAAAACAAACACAAATTAAGGCAAAATACAGTAAATATATGAATACTCTTTTTTTTTTTTTTTTTTTTTTTACCTAGATGTAAGAAATTTGAATTTTACTTCATATCTTACTTTATAAGAACATCGAGGAAGTACTAAAATGAGTAAATAACATCAAGTTTCTTTGTTTTTTGAACTAAAGTAATAAATTTTATTAGGTGAAAGAAACATTTTGCAATACAATCAATGTATGTTAATATAGTACAACATAATTCATTATAGACATATAAAAAGGCAACTTATAACACCGGGATATAAATACTTTGAAGCACTAACAATAGATCTCTTCTTTAAAAATTTTAGAATTTCTAAGGCATCAAATATGAAACGTGCATAACATAAAGATGGTTGTACATGTACAATACAAAAAATTATAAATAGTTTCAATATATATACGTATGTAATAAATATCTTCATGCCTTAACAATAAAGAAAATGAAAAATACCTTTGTTCATGACTTGATCAACCAATAAGAAGGAATATTATCATGATAATGATCACAAATAAAGTAAAAAAAAGAAATGAGGCAATGACCCATTTCACACTGTTTCTATTTATAATAAAAGTTGAGAATAACTCAACTCCAAAAAAAAGAGGAACATTTTTCTTTAAACCCTTATATCTACACAGAGGGCGTAGAAAGTTTGGGGATGTAGGTAATTTAGGTGACTGATTATTTATTTATCATGTCCTAAAATGTTCAACCCTCCCATTTAACCCCCTTAGGGAATGAATTTCTAAAAATCACTGAAACACGTTGTTTAACCTTTTACTTGGTAGATTTGTTATCCTGAATTTCATACTCCAACCTAAAACTGCAGTTGAATTATGGCGAAAATATGACCTAAAATGTTCGACCCCCCCCCCCCCCCCTCCCTCTTCCTCATTTAACCCTATTGGGGTGTAAATTTCTAAAATCGCTGAAATACATGTTAAATAATTTGTTTAGTAGATTTGCTTTCCTGAATTCCGCATTCCTACCTAAAAATGCTGCTGAGATAAGGCAAAAGGACCTAAAACGTCTGACCCCCTTTAGGGGGAATTTCGGAAAATTCTTTCTTATTACTTTCCTAGGTCATGACAGTAATCTACTCTCCAAATTTCGTGATCCTGACTTTGGTCGTTTGAGCTGGGCATTGATGAGTCACCCAGTCAGTCAGGCGTTCTCTCTTTATATAATAATATAGATTACTACAAGTAACAAATAGCATAAAATAAAAAAATTTACAGATTTCGAACTTTTTATGCTGGTAAGGGGATTGGGGCTATGTAGAAAGCAGAAATATTGGATGAGAAGAGATTTAGATTATTTATTGTTACCAAACAAAAAAAAAAAAAAAAAAAAAAAAACGACAGAAAAAAATTAAAAATTAAAGTTTTAAAGATAAATTTTGTATTCAGAAAGGAGCAAAGAAAGGAACTGCACATTTTGGAGATAAAGGTGGGAGGGGGGGGGGGATTTATTTTATTTATTTATTTTTAAGCAGAAATCTTCTGAAATGAGTATTTCTTATCCCTGTATAACACTATAGTCTTCTAACAGTGGTGCATGGCACGAGACAACAACAAATGATATTATAATTGGGAAAATTAAAAATAAATAAATAAAGGTGATAATTTACAAGAAAATGTTTTATATTCAGATTTAGTAAAAGTAAATCAGTAAAGGTTTTATATTCATTTTTCAGAAGTCAAATGCAAGGACAATTTAGTAATCTAAGATGGTAAAATTTTATTACATGCTATTATTAATGCATGTTTATTTCTTACATCTAAATAAAAAACAGAATGAACAAAATGAAAAGATGATGTCTTGCATTTAATTTTTCTGTAGATTTACTTACAGATAACTTCATTTATAATACTGAACATATAAAGCTTAGAAGAGGTAAACTTCATAATGAAGGCTTGAAAAGTCTTACATTAAGAAAGATAAAATATTTGAACTCCTAAATCATTAACAAGAAAAAAAAAAACTGCATTTATTTTCTAAATGTATAAACTTATTAGTCATATTTCTGATTTTAGTATAAACCGTGAACAAAAGAAAACAATTATTTACAACAAAGTAATATCTGAGATATTAGTCATTCTTCGTGAAATTTAGGTCAGCATAAATGGGTAATTTTTTTAAACACTGACTTTTTATTTATTTATTTTTTTTTTTTTTTCAGAGCACAAAAAAAATCCTTTTCACTAATCCAAAACAGATACAGATGACTATAGAATATACGGAAAATACTTCTGACATATCACTTCCATTACTACCAATAAATATTATTATTCTGTGAAAAATAATTGACACCAAAACTAAAAAATAAAATAATTTACTGTAACCTTAATTCTTTGAAAAATGTACATATAAACAAATCATTTGAATTAATGACAATTATATCTTTGAATAGTGTAACGACAAAAAAAAAAAATGGTACCGGGGGTGAATTAATATTTACATTAAAATTTAGAGAATTACTTGAAAGTGGGGGGAAAGTAAAAGAGAGGGGGGAATCTTTAAAATTTGGAATATCAAAAAGCAGAAGAATTTGAGATTTTTGAAGAAGAGCCAGTGATCTAAATAATTATTATAAGTATAGTGGTAATACATGGAAAATATATAATGAAGAACGTTCATGGTGAATAACAGAAAGATATCTTACCTGAATAAAAATCCATAAACCTAATCCATACATAATATAACTAGAACTAGAATCGAAAATATCAATGAATCTATGATAATTCTAAATTCTTATCATGCACTTGTTAGAGAAATAAACAATCAAACAAATAAAATAATACTAAAATTCTTTATTATAAAATATTAGAAATAATTGGAAAGTACTGCGCAGACCCCCTTACATATATAATAATAAAATCATCAGGAACATTATATTATCATTCCTTCAACTTTGCAAAACATTATAAAAAATTTACTTAATGACATGAATACGAGTATGACGATATTCGTCTTGTACGAATATTATAACAGTGCATTATACTACAGAAGTACCGTGAAAATAAGATGAAACTGAAGAATCGCGAAATTAGATTGTTCATGAACAGATATCTTGTCTTATACAATGCATAAACATTAAATGAAGAGCTTATCAAAGCTTTAAATGTTCTTGACATCAAAAGTTTGAAATGATTAAGCCTAGGGTCATCTCAATAGGCACAAGTTCCGTTATAAGAACTTAAAAATGAGGTGTTCACTTAATTGTTGAAGCATGTTCCGTTATAAGAACTAAAAAATGAGGTGTTCACTTAATTGTTGAAGCATTCAGTACTTGGTTAGCAGTATCCTCGTATGATACTTTAGAGCATCAACGAATTAAATATATAAGATATCTTACCACCTCTGGATGAACTATAAATCTTACTCAAGTAGGTGGTTGAAGAGAATATACAGCAGGACATCAAAAGTGACTGTCAGTTTCTCCACACTCAGTGAACAAATACTAGATGACATTCATAGCTAGCATTCACTTCCAGCACTCATCTCAAATTCAGTAACTATCTCATAGTTATTATGACTTATAAAACAGAGTATTTTATTTAAATAATTATTATGTATATTAAGTTATCCTTTTAAGGAATCTATAATTTAGAAATTTTAAACGGTACCGATCGTCGAACCCGTTTAGTTCGAACGATCGGTCCAAGATTTTATAGACGTTCAAATTTACATCCTTATTCCATGAAGATCATTTTGCAAGAGAGAGAACACTACGAAAAATTTTAAGAAGTCGCGGGAAACACCAATTTTCACTTTAAAAGATAGTCCTTTATAAAATACTATTACATTCATAATATTTCTGCATCTTCCTTTTTCAATATCTTATCTAACGTTTCTGTTTAGTCTACAAAGGAAGAATCCCCCTTTTTGGCCTCTCAGTTAAAATTCCTTTCATCCTAGCGTGTCTGGGCGGCTGCTGAGGTCATTGACTTTACGGTTCACTGCTTCAGCGACATGCACCCGTTCGGGGATTTTGAACACAGCATCGGTTAATTGCGATTAACCCGATCACGAATACTTTTTTCTGATTGGAGGAACTCTTCAGTCCCAGCGGTTGAGATAATTTAACTGGCTTTTAACGGCTAGTGTTTCCCGCGACTTCTTAAAATTTTTCGTAGTGTTCTCTCTCTTGCAAAATGATCTTCATGGAATAAGGATGTAAATTTGAACGTCTATAAAATCTTGGACCGATCGTTCGAACTAAACGGGTTCGACGATCGGTACCGTTTAAAATTTCTAAATTATAGATTCCTTAAAAGGATAACTTAATATACATAATAATTATTTAAATAAAATACTCTGTTTTATAAGTCATAATAACTATGAGATAGTTACTGAATTTGAGATGAGTGCTGGAAGTGAATGCTAGCTATGAATGTCATCTAGTATTTGTTCACTGAGTGTGGAGAAACTGACAGTCACTTTTGATGTCCTGCTGTATATTCTCTTCAACCACCTACTTGAGTAAGATTTATAGTTCATCCAGAGGCAGTAAGATATCTTATATATTTAATTCGTTGATGCTCTAAAGTATCATACGAGGATACTGCTAACCAAGTACTGAATGCTTCAACAATTAAGTGAACACCTCATTTTTTAGTTCTTATAACGGAACATGCTTCAACAATTAAGTGAACACCTCATTTTTAAGTTCTTATAACGGAACTTGTGCCTATTGAGATGACCCTAGGCTTAATCATTTCAAACTTTTGATGTCAAGAACATTTAAAGCTTTGATAAGCTCTTCATTTAATGTTTATGCATTGTATAAGACAAGATATCTGTTCATGAACAATCTAATTTCGCGATTCTTCAGTTTCATCTTATTTTCACGGTACTTCTGTAGTATAATGCACTGTTATAATATTCGTACAAGACGAATATCGTCATACTCGTATTCATGTCATTAAGTAAATTTTTTATAATGTTTTGCAAAGTTGAAGGAATGATAATATAATGTTCCTGATGATTTTATTATTATATATGTAAGGGGGTCTGCGCAGTACTTTCCAATTATTTCTAATATTTTATAATAAAGAATTTTAGTATTATTTTATTTGTTTGATTGTTTATTTCTCTAACAAGTGCATGATAAGAATTTAGAATTATCATAGATTCATTGATATTTTCGATTCTAGTTCTAGTTATATTATGTATGGATTAGGTTTATGGATTTTTATTCAGGTAAGATATCTTTCTGTTATTCACCATGAACGTTCTTCATTATATATTTTCCATGTATTACCACTATACTTATAATAATTATTTAGATCACTGGCTCTTCTTCAAAAATCTCAAATTCTTCTCCTTTTTGATATTCCAAATTTTAAAGATTCCCCCCTCTCTTTTACTTTCCCCCCACTTTCAAGTAATTCTCTAAATTTTAATGTAAATATTAATTCACCCCCGGTACCATTTTTTTTTTGTCGTTACAAATAGCACATAAAACGTTATTCTTAAGAAATAAGGAATGTGTCAATGTCGAGTAACGAAATTAACAGACCAAAGTAAAGCAACAAATTGAATACTTTGTTTTAGAAAAAACAAAACTTTTTTAAGAGAAGGCCTAACAACAATATCAACCACATTAAACATGCTAGATTTCTGTAATCTAGTGTTCTTGGGATCCATAAAATACATACATAATAAAATTTTTATTTTAAGATGGAAATTGGGGCCTGCAGCATGCCAATAAGGCTTCCATTACTGCATATATAAAGCTGTTTGAAAAAATGCTGAAAAATTATACTTATTCATACTTAGTCCTACTTAAAATCGTTTATTTCATACTTTAAAAGAGTATCTTTGATTCAATAAAAATAGAACTTAACTCTTTGATGAAACCTATTTCTTAAAATAACGAAAATCAAAATAGTATACAATGAAAATGTCATGCATTTTATGCTAACAAAGTAAAAAGAAAGATGATAAATAATCATTTTGGTACAAAAGTTTTCTAAAACATCTTTTGAAAAGTAATAATCAGCATAAATTAAAACTTGACTGGATATCTTTACACAAAGGCACAAAACACTTCTTTTTTTCTATATTGCGAGAACAATTTCTATCAGTGTATAAGCCATAATAACACACTTTCTTGAAAAACTCTGCTAGTATATCTCAAGTCTAATTCTGGCCAAAAGTTTGAATAGAGTCGTGAGGCATGAGTACCAAATATATCTAAGACATGTCTGTTAATTTCACCAATCCTGTAAATGCAAAAAAATAAGAAAATAAACATTTTGTTAGTTTTATATTCAAGCATGAAAAAATTTTAAAAAGTTAAAAGAAACACAAATTTAAGGAAGTAGCTATTATCGAGCAACTAAAAATAAGATAACATTGCCTTTTATTACCCTTTTTTTTTACACTTTCATATTTTTTACGCACTTTAACTTATTTCATGTTCGTAAAGATGAAATTTTATAATCTATTTTTCCCTCACTTTTTAATGGACTGAAGTTCTGTAATTGTGGTACAGTTGTGTGATCTTGATGACAATACAAAATTTTATATTTTCAGAATTTAAAATTAAATTTTAATTATATTTTGATGAAACATTTTAAAATAATTTTCAAGCATGACTTTTTTTTTTAAATCTATTACCACATAAATATACATTTGCTTGCTACAATAATACAAAGTATCATTTGAAGTAATATAAATAAATATGCAAAACAAAAGAGAAAGTGGCAACATCACCACGACATTTGATTGCCAAAACTTAGCAGGGTCCTTCTCCATATGATGAGCATATGAAGTCACAATGAAAATCATAAAAAGATTATTCCTAAACATTCATTAAAAATTACAATTGATTTATAGTATTTTTACTGATGCCTCATACTTTTTTTTTTTTTTTGGACTTGCAGACATTATAAAAAAATATGTAAAAAGTCAGAAAAATATTATTAATATACAGAAATTACACTGTTTAAGAAAATTGGAATTACTCTTAATATGACTTTAATTTTTTTTTTTTTTTTTTGAAAATCAAAGGAAAGGAGATATCTGCATTGCTTAATAATTTACGTAACAAAATGTGAAAAAAATTACATAAAGAAGAATCTAAAAAACAGTCTTAAAAATGCAGTGAATAATATTTCTTTTCTCTCTTCTTATATTATTAATACAATTTTACAGAGAAATCTTTATAGGTTAAACAATACATATAGCATGCGGAATTTTTAGATGCTTTTTTTCACAAGTAATAGCAATTAAAATAAAAAAGACTAGCTGACCCCCGCCCGGCATTGCCCAGGCCCGTGACAATAAATTTTTTTAAAAAAACATCATTTTTTTATTATTTTATATCTTTAACCCTATTTTGTAAGAAATTATATTTTTAAATGAAAAAGTCGCAAAAAAATATTGATATTGAGTGATAAAAACGCTCATTTTCTTGTTTTTTTACCTAGGATCGTTTCATAGTTTTAAAATAAAAAGTTATTTTTGTTCGAATTCTTTGAAATCTTTATTGGTGATAAATAAAATGGTTTTACAGCCTGTGTAGAAATTTCATGAAAAAATAGTGTTATCTAGTTGTAAAAGAAATGTTTTCTTCTCGCTTTTTTATTTGTTCGTTTTCGCCTTGGCTCCTTTAACATAGCAATAAAAAAAAAAAAAATCCCTGACGGCTCGGCCTACAGGCACAGGTAGATTTCGAAGACGCAGACCGTGGGGTGCCTGTTTGTCGGGAATTGCTACTTCGAAACCAAACTTGTTTGCAGGCGGAGCCAGCAAGGAATTTTTTTTTTTTTTTTTTTTTTTTTTGCTATAAGAGTTGGTCCTATAAAAAACATGCCAATATAAAAGTTTTAGATAATATTAAGAGGATTTATAATAAATTTAAGTGGATTTGAAATCTTGGGAATGGACGAAGTTCTCATTTTTTTTCCTCTAAAACCCCCCTTCCCTCCCCCCCTTAAGGCAATTTTTAATTATATCAAAAATCTGTCATACATAAATTTTTGCCCATGTTCCTAGAAGTAATAATAACTTTAAAAGGATTCGATACATATCATAATTAAGAAATTATGTTTTTTTTTCTGTTTTCACAAAAAGCCCCCCCCCCCCCCCCTTGGTTCGATTTTGCCCATTAACAAACTTGACCGAGATTTTATGCCCCTTAATTTTATGTATCAGTTTCGAAAAGATGCGGGAGTTGGAACCGCCTACTTCGAAAAATAACTTGTTTGCAGGCGGAGCCGGCAGGGATTTTTTTGTTTTTAATTTTTTTTTGCTATAACGGTTGATCCTATAAAAAAACTTGTCAATATAAAATTTTAGATAATACTAAGAGGATTAATAATAAATTTACGCGGATTTGATATCTTGTGAATTGACGAAGCTATGATTTTTTTTTCTTCGAAAACCCCCCTTCCCCCGCCCCCTTGGGGCCATTTTTAATTATATCAAAAATCTGTCATAATAAATTTTCGGCCCTTTTCCTAGAAGTAATAATAACTTTAAACGGATTCGATACGTATCATAATTAAGAAATTATGTTTTTTTCTGTTTTCACAAAAAGCCCCCCCATCCCCCCCCCCCTTGGTTCGATTTCGCCCATTAACTATCTTGACCGAGATTTTATGCCCCTTGATTTTATGTATCAGTTTCGAAAAGATGTGGGAGTTGGAACCGCCTACTTCGAAAAATAACTTGTTTGCAGGCGGAGCCGGCAGGGATTTTTTTTGTTTTTAATTTGTTTTTGCTATAACGGTTGGTCCTATAAAAAACTTGTCAATATAAAAGTTTTAGATAATACTAAGAGGATTAATAATAAATTTACGCGGATTTGATATCTTGTGAATTGACGAAGCTATGATTTTTTTCTTCTAAAACCCCCCTTTTTCCCCCCCTTGGGGCCATTTTTAATTATATCAAAAATCTGTCATACATAAATTTTACGGCCCTTTTCCTAGAAGTAATCCCCCCCTTGGTTCGATTTTGCCCATTAACGAACTTGACCGAGATTTTATGACCCTTGATTTTATGTATCAGTTTGGAAGAGATTTATGCAGAATTTTTCCAGTTAACGTGGTCAGAAAAAAGTGACATAGATAGATAGATAGATAGATAGATAGATAGATAGATAAAGTTTTGAACTGGGGGTGGTTTTGGGTTCTGGGAGTCATGATCGGCGTAGATCTGCAAAAATTTTTCAAAATTTCCAACTTAGGTGAGAATGTAATAGGTAGTATTTCTTACGAAATCTACCTAATAGTTTTCATCTTCTGAACTCTCTGACATTTCAATCGGTTATAAATATAACTGCATCCAAACTCTCTTTAAAATTTTGCAAAAAAATATGCATATTTAGTAGTGAAAACATGAGTTCTTTAAAAAAAAATGCTTTAGCCTTCAACCTCAGAGCAAAAACATATTAGAAAGGTCTATGTTTTCAATGCAATGGTACAGCTTCATCTGTTTTCAATCCCTCTAGGCTAAACAGGTGAGGGTTGGGTTAATGAATCAGGCTTCCCGTTTCTGAGGGTAGAAGCCTTCAAAAAAACGTTAACACGTGCACAAAGATACGATTTTAATGTGGATTTGACAGAATGCGCTTTTCATTTAAAATATATAGATAATTCAATAATGCATAATAATACTTACTTATTTTGTGTAAGACGAGTCAGAAATTTCAAATATGCTGGTTTAAGATTGTGAGGTTCTAAAACAGCCTGTAAGAAAAAGTGTAAAAAATATTTACAATAACTGGAAATTACATTAGAGTCAGTATATATATATTGTTGTAAATTGTATGACAAATGTGACTATTCATATACTTAGCTCTCACAAATGGTGCTAAAATTAAAATTTATTTTTTTATGCAAAAGTTTTTTGAATTTTTTTTTTTCACAAATGTTTACCCAAGCTTTAACAAAGGTAGCATGTTAGCACAGAATTATTTTATAGCTGTAAATCAATACTGCAACCAGAATAATTTAGTTGTGTTTTAAAATCAATTCATTTCCCTGAAACATACTCAGAACAAAAAATTGATTGCCTACAAAATATAAACCACGTCTGATATAAATCTTTTAAGGGAACCAGAGAGGTTTCAAATGATGAAAAAAATTAATTATTATTTATTATTATTATGTACCTTTAAGAATATCATACAGTTTATCTGATGGGGAATTTCTTAAAATTACAATTGTAAGAGCCATAAGGATTGAGCTGCACAGGTGACGATACCTACAAAGGCAAAACCTTAAACTCAAGTGGATTTGCCATGACAACTTTTGAATAAGTGAATAGATTTATACGCTTTTTTTTTAATAAAAGAAATTAAATGCTTTACAAACTATACCTGTAAAACAAATAAACCTTTTTTTCTTTCAATTTAAAACTAAAAATGTTTTTTTATGGATTTTAAGTTTTTTATAGTAGTTTTTTAGTTATTATTATTTATTTATTTATTTATTTATTTTTTGTCTCTTTAGATATAATTGAGAGACAACATAATAAGCGGTAAAAAGAAGATATGTTGACTCAAAAATATGGAACTTGAGACTTCAAAATCATGGCAAAACTAATTTTTAAAGATTAATTTTGTCATACAGTATTAAATCTTTTGTTATTATTATTTTTTTAATTTAACACATATTGTCTATAAATCCTAAATAAATGCAAAATAATAATTTAATAAAAAGTAATAATTTAAATTAATTGCAGGCTTTCTAATCCATGATCAAACTTCAGTCAATTTTTTGTCATTTCAAACCTTCCTGGTCCATTTAGATGATAACTCAATGACTAAAACATTACTGAAAGAAAACTTTTAGCAAATTTATTTGATAAAATATCAAAAAAACCTTAAATACATGCGTTTACAAAATTATAAGCATATGTTTATGAATTAAGTACATTCTTGACTTAATGTAAAGAGCAAACATATGTAAATAACAACTAGAGTTAGTTACATAAAAAATATTTTTGAAAATACATAACATCACAATATTAAGAAATGTAAATCTAGCTAGATCTGAAAGAAGTTACCATCCAGACATTAAAGCACACATTCAAAATGAAACATTTAAAGGTACTTACAGCATAAAAAAGTACTGCAGTAGATGCTGCGTACAAAACTAACATGGAACCTCTAATTTTAGGTAGCATTCCTTCTTGTATGCCCAAAGCATAACCAACCTATAAAAAGAGAAAGAAATACTCTGTTGTTTTCACAGTTTTTTTTTTATAAAATGAAATATGTAACAGTAACTAAAAATACCAATTTAACAAAAGCCTTTTTAAAATAAAATTGATAAGAAAATTATGTGAGTTTTACTCTAAAACTGTGATTTTCAAACTTTTATGCCTCACATACCCCTTATTTTTTACTTTTAAGACTCATTAATAGAAAAATGGAAACAAAGAAAACAATCAACACATACCAAAAAAACTTGTATTTCACATATATAAGTTTTACAAGTAACAAGTTTATAACGTAAAGGTTTCTCACTTATAACGTAAAGGTTTCTCATGGAAGTGGTTAACTTGTTTTGGTACAAAAGTTACTTTGAGAAAAACTTTGTAGAAGCACGTGCTAGGTCATTAGGCCTAGGTAGCACGTGGCGTGATCGATCAGAGAAAAGCGGCGAAGTGTTCATCTGCAAAAACTCAGGTTCTGTAGAAAATGGCTCGCTGTTGTCAGAATCGTTTCATGACGAGTAGTAAAATCAGGAAGAAATACTTATCTTACCAGAACACAGGCTCATCACTGTTGGAGGTGCTGAAAGAGAGTAGAGGCAGACATCGTAGTAGAGAAGACAGGAAAACGTAGTTGGCAGCTAACTTATTTATTTGTATACAAAGTGTATACTCTTAAGAGGAATGATATTGGCAGACGTCGCTCGCACATGATATGTTCCAAAAAGACATCACCATCTTACAAGTCAGTATCTCACTCGCTCGGCTCCCACGGAAGCAATTACGGCGACCGGGAGGCCTAATCTAAACACACCTGTCTCGTACCCAGGCAAGACTCAACTGACCGAACTGCTTGCCGGTATGAAAAACGCGCGCTAGCCAGAGATTGGCAGTGAAAAACCTGTCCAACAGGTGAGCGAACGCCAAAGCGTAAGTCCGTGTTGACGCCAAATTGCGATGCGCTCGACGCCGCTGGCAACCACGGACCGTGCCAAACGAAATGCAAGGAGAAACGGCCGAAAGTGCGATCGCTCCGAAATCGCGAAACGCAATGAAAAAGATTAATTAAGAACTTAAAGAGGGGATTGCAAAATATGAAGGCATTAACGTAGAGACATAAATGAGATGTCAAATTAAAGGGAATTTAAAATGCCGAATAGTGAGAACGATGATTTAAATTAATATAAAAGAGAAACAATTAGAATTATTAGGATTAAATATTCAAAAATGGGAAATGTGCCCGTGGGTACGATAACATCGTAAAATAGTTGAAAGTGGCACGTTTGCAACGTGACACATTCCCGGGCAAACGAAAATTTGTAAAATTTTGAAAGGGAAAGAAAAATTTAGACTGACATACAAATTTTGAACGTTCGAGAAAAATTTGGAATAAGGATAAATTTTGAATGCGAGAGAAAAATTTTACAAAATTTTAAAAATTTGGAATGTGCGAGCCGTCACCAAGGGCTACATGGGGTTGACAGGACGACTTGACAATCAGTCGTATTAAAGAACAATCAGTATCAAATCAACATAAAATATTAGTATCAACATAGTAGTATTTGTATCAAAAATTGCAAATTAAGCTACACCTTTACAGATCTGTGAAGTCATACCATTGACTTGCTAAATAAACATTGTTATTTCACTAAAATTTCATTGATAGTAGCTTGAGAAATTTGCCATCATAAATACTTTTTTTAATTGACTTTAGAATGTGGTGACTTACATTATAACAAAAACACTAAAAATTCAATACGTGTGGTACTCACACTTAATTATACATAAGATTCAGCTCTAAAGTATTTGATTTTATATTAACACCAAATAGAAACTGGTGATTAAATTTTAAATACATTGATACAGTGTTGAATAGACTTTAAAGTTAAGCTGCAAGTAATTACACACATAATACAAAAAACAATAATAATACATACATTTTAGCTCTAAGTTTAAATGAAAAATGGCATTGTATGAGCTTAATTCATACTTTTGAAAAGAATTGCATGCGCAATTGAAAATTATTAAGTTGAAAAGTGCAAAAAATTTATATTTTTAGGACCTTGTGCAAAATTTAAATCCAATTTTGAAAAATTCAATGAAATCATAACAAAATTTTAGAACACACTTTAAAAATAGATTTCAAAGATGAATAAAGGTTAAGTGCTTAGTTAACCAACTAAAACAAAAAAAATTAATCTTTTTAACTATTGTGCACAGATTTAAAGTAAATAAAAGTTAATATATTTTTTTTTAAAAACACAGCTTCATAAATAAACAGGCAATAATGAAATACACTTAAATACACAATACAAATAATAAGCAGCAGATGAAACCTTAAACGTTACCATAATTAAAATTTAAAAATTGTAAACATGAAGTATTTTATAAGTTTAGAACACACAGAATTACAATACACTCTAACAAGAAAACCAATGACTAAAGCAAGATAAATTAAGTAAGTAAAACCTTGAAAGAGGCAACTGTGAGCCAAAATTATGAAAAATGAAAATTTTAAAAATCCAGCACATTCCATCGAATGCGAAATGTGTGTCACAAAAGTGTTGGTGTACAAAAGAAAACAAAAAGTGGACACCATGTTGGTTGGCAACTCACTAAACAACCAATCACTGTGTGCGTGTAAAGGACCTGTATGTAAATAAAGATTGCAACACAAAAACCAAAAGATAAAAGTGATAGAACTTATTGAAGAAAACAAGCACCCAAAGGTAAGTGCAACAGACAATTGTCAACTGTTGCCTGACAAGAGCCACCTCAAACAATTGTCAAGTTAGGAGGACAAACAGAAGTTGCATTACTGGACTGGGATAGTCCGAATGGATCACAGGTAAGAAAAATTTAAAAATTAAAAATTATGAAAGAAAATTAAATATTTCTATGGAATTTACGACCATGTGCTTAAAGCCATCATACCAACAAAACACAAAAATACACGATACTAGTAGAATATTAATGCATGGTACTGTGAATAACGAAAAACACTGTGAAGGCTGATCGCCTAACAACCTAACACTGTGTGTGTCACTACTGAAATATCACACATAAAACACAAGAATGAATAAATAAATACACTAAAATACAATGCTTATTGGTACGAATGATGCACTGATGAATTAAAATAAGCAAAATTGGAATAAGATAACTAAATGTTAAAATGCTGCATATTTGTATAAAAGAAATTATATACCTAGAAGTTCAGAAACTGTAACCTTAATTAAAAATTATGCAAGAAAATTTACTTTCTTCAACATTACAACAGAAAAATACAAAGATCACTTAAAAATTTGAGATTTAGAAAATTTAATAGCTTCAACACCAAAGAAAATTTTATATCTACAATATTTCATCACACTTAAAAAAACTATTGAAAAACCCGTTAATTGCTACTATACTACCTGAGAAACATAATTTCCCACTGTATTTCACATATAAAATTGAAAAAATTTAATTGCTTCAATACTATAAGATAAAATTTCTTGGTGTTCCATCACATAAAAAAATATAATGTTTGATTTTTTTTTTTTTTTTTTTTTTTTAAATTATTACTTTGAAAAACAAGCTTTTTGAATAAGTTTATAGTTTATTTTGAAATTCAAACACTTTCTATTTTTTTTTTCCTACTTGAGACTTTTCTCAAGATTATAAACACAATACATGAATAACATGATTGACAAATCATGCAAAAATGATACTTTATGAAAGTATAAAGTTATAAAACACCTTATTAAATGCAATTTTGAAAATCATGACACAGTGAAAAACAGTTTTGAGATAAATTAAAATGAAATACTTAAAGAAATTTATTAAAATGATGCTTGATAAAAACCTTAAAAAGATTAACTGAGCATGAGAGCACTGAACAACTGTTACACAATACCTGCTACCGGTAAACAAGCAATGCATAACGCAAAATACTTTCACCAGATTGTTCCTGGCCATGAAACAACCAGATGAAAGGATTCACAGCACTCATGAACAATCAATGACTTAACACTTAAAATGAGAAATATCGTAAAAACGTAATTTCAAGCAATGAATTGATAAAAAAATACATGTAAAAATAATAATAATTGTAGAATATAACTAAGTATCACTTGGACACAATAAAAAATTAGAAATATGAACTTAAGTGTGCAAGCTTGGAACAGTGAATTTTTGAGTTCATCTGATCCTGCACGATGAAAATATTTGAATTTAAACAAGAAATACCTGTCTGCATAGAACACAAAAATACACACTAAAAATAGCAGATAAAATATATTTCCTGTGATTAAGAAAAATTTTATTGAAGTTCAGTGAAAAGTACTGATTTTTTTTTTTTTTTTTTTTTAATTAACTATTGAAGAAATACCAATGCATGGGTTTTTTTTTTTTTTTTTAAAGGAACTTTCACTGTGATAAGAAGGCATCTTGAAAATTGCAACCATGAAAAATTTAAAAACATATTACAAGAAAACCATTTTAAATTTGAATTGATAACTGTTATACAACACTAAGAAAAAGTTATAAAAATAATCATAAATGTTAAATATGAAAAATTTTCAAATTATAAAATGATACCTTTGAGCTAAATAAAACACTTAAACACATATGAAAATATAAGAAAAATGAGTAAATACGAAAGCGACAATCTAAAACAAGCCTGAAAAATTAGTCTGCACTTATCTGTTCCTTTACTGTTGGCACTAGACATATACTCATACTCATATGCTGTAAAAAGTCTTTAGTGTCCTTTTTACTTCATCATAAGAAAATAACAATATGATGTCGCGATGTCTATTCCTGTTCCTGAAATCGATGATAAACGTTGTCTTCTTAGAAAAGCTAAAGTTCTTTTTTTTTGAGACATCGATGATAAAAAAAAACTCGTCACGATTGACGTACGAGGAGGTGACACGGCACCAAGTGTAAAGGTTTCTCAAGTATAACGTAAAGGTTTCTCATGGAAGTGGTTAACTTGTTTTGGTACAAAAGTTACTTTGAGAAAAACTTTGTAGAAGCACGTGCTAGGTCATTAGGCCTAGGTAGCACGTGGCGTGATCGATCAGAGAAACGCGGCGAAGTGTTCATCTGCAAAAACTCAGGTTCTGTAGAAAATGGCTCGCTGTTGTCAGAATCGTTTCACGACGAGTAGTAAAATCAGGAAGAAATACTTATCTTACCAGAACACAGGCTCATCACTGCTGGAGGTGCTGAAAGAGAGTAGAGGCAGACATCGTAGTAGAGAAGACAGGAAAACACAGTTGGCAGCTAACTTATTTATTTGTATACAAAGTGTATACTCTTAAGAGGAATGATATTGGCAGACGTCGCTCGCACATGATATGTCCCAAAAAGACATCACCATCTTACAAGTCAGTATCTCACTCGCTCGGCTCCCACGGAAGCCATTACGGCGACCGGGAGGCCTAATCTAAACACACCTGTCTCGTACCCAGGCAAGACTCAACTGACCGAACTGCTTGCCGGTATGAAAAACGCGCGCTAGCCAGAGATTGGCGGTGAAAAACCTGTCCAACAGGTGAGCGAACGCCAAAGCGTAAGTCCGTGTTGACGCCAAAGGGCGATGCGCTCGACGCCGCTGGCAACCATGGACCTTGCCAAACGAAATGCAAGGAGAAACGGCCGAAAGTGCGATCGCTCCGAAATCGCGAAACGCAATGAAAAAGATTAATTAAGAACTTAAAGAGTGGATTGCAAAATACGAAGGCATTAACGTAGAGACATAAATGAGATGTCAAATTAAAGGGAATTTAAAATGCCGAATAGTGAGAACGATGATTTAAATTAATATAAAAGAGAAACAATTAGAATTATTAGGATTAAATATTCAAAAATGGGAAATGTGCCCGTGGGTACGATAACATCGTAAAATAGTTGAAAGTGGCACGTTTGCAACGTGACAAAGTTTTTTAATGTGATGGGTGCACTTCTAATTTTATTCATACTTTATTAGCTTGACATTTTATAATTTTCCTTTGCATATTTTTTTAATGTTTGGTGTTACTTGCTGAGGCAGACTGGTAAATCATTTTCAACATCTAATTCATATTTCATTCTTAATAGAGTTAATGATGAAAAATTGACTTTCATTAACTCATTAGCAAGACCTGCAAATTTGCATGCATGGATATAGAACATATAGTAGTTGAAAAGACTGTTAACATCATAGGCGTAGAGTTGTATGGGCCCATGGGGCTCGGGCCCCCCCAATAATTTTTTCAGATGGGCTGGTATTTTTTGTCGCCAACCGATATAGAAAAAAATCTCAAATTTTGGAATTTATAATGATTTATCGAATTTTTCAGCGAATATTGTTTTCCAGAAAAAATTTTCTTTCTCTAAATTCGTTGTTTATTTTTATTCTTTATAAACGACTAAAACAGCCTAAGAAAACTTTCACCATAATGTATGGGTAAAACGAAGCACTCTCCACGGGTTTTTTCTTTCTTTTTTTCTTCTTTACACGGAAAACATAGGTTCCAGGAAGAATCACCTTTTCTGATTCTGACGTCCTGCACAGGGGGCAATAAATTAACACTTTTAAGGTAGACGACGTGTCCGATACTATCAAATTACACAACCTTAGATAAGATGGTTAGCCTTTTCCCAAACATACAATGAAGGGGCCATACGGCCTTGGATAAAAAGGTCCTACAGGCATTTTCGAAGAATTCGAGAGGTGGGGGTGGGGGGAGTACAGAGGGGGTTTAAAGTTTTGCTGCAGCGGATGACCAAACCAAAACAATCAGTAGTGTCTTTAAGGCAAAGAATATAGACGGGAAAATTTCTTTATCCTGAGTCAGGCATAAAAATAAAAATTTTATATAAATAGATGGACAAATATCTATTAACATTTTCTAAAGGTACCAAGCCGTCTCTTGCAGTAAAGGATGATTCTCAAGGATCTAGTAGTTCCAATAAACAGTAAGTATTCAATTGTTCCTACTTATTATTTTAAAGAATTTATTTTTGTGTTGTCTTAAGTTGTCTGATTAAAAGTCTGCACAGACCTGGGCCGGGCCCGAAACTCAAACTCTTTCACTGACCGCAATTACTATTATTGTTTCGCTGTTCATATAAATGTATCTAGCTGTACATTCATGGAGAAGATACGGGCCAACTTTTTCATGAAATATTTTTATTATACGACGTTTCTTTTGCAAATTGGAATCTTTGGAAATCTTTTTGGAAGTTTATATACTGATTGCTGTATTAAAATATATTTTGTTTCTATAAATTACAGAAAAATACTTTTTCTTCATTATATTTTCAGCTTTAAAAGTATGGTTTTCTTTAATCAATCTTTTATTCCTCTTTTAATTACTATTATTTCTAAATTAATCTGGTGTATGCATACGCAGTTGTTTAAATATTCATCAATATTATTATTTCATATTACGATTGCTTGCAGACATAAGAATCTTAAAAATACTGAATTTCAAATTATTGTATAAAAACAGATGCAATATTTCTTTAACCCTTTCAGGGGTAAGTGATTGTGTTTCTGTAATGTTGAATTCACACAGGATTTTTTTTTTTTTTTTTTTTTTTTTTTTTTTTTACTAGAATGTCAGTTGTAGAATCGTATTGTTAAAAAAAGTATCGACTTTTTATTTTATTTTCATTTAATTTGTAGAAATTGAGTTGCGTTTAATTTCGTTGTTTTTCTACAAGGGCAAGTGATTAATTAACAAAACTAAACAGATCGGGCTCAACTTTTAGTTTTTATTTCTCGTAGGACCTTGGAACAAATATTAATCATACAGTATATTCCTTTTCTAAGGATAGGACTTGTGCAGACATCTAAAGGCAGTTCTGACAAGCAGCCTGGAAGGGTAATCACGAGTGTAGATTTGATAAATTTTTTTCCGATAAGAATTTCTGCTGCTCCCAGGCGCCACCGAAAGGGGAGGGGAGCGTCATTTATTCTTAGACTTTAGTATAAATAAATAAATAAAAAACTTTTGGTAGGGGCATGGACTAGGATGGGGAGTTCTTTTGCTGACCACCTCCAGTATTCATCACTGGTTGTAACATTAAAATTTTCTGATAATGGAAATGGTACTCATATGACTTAGTAACTTAGTTAGTAATTAGTACTATACGAATATTATCTGCAATCTAATCGTCGTATTTCGATTAAACTTGCTACATAATAAATTACATCAATTTATTCGATTGACTTCAATTTAAATAAATAAAACAATATAACTCTCATTAACTTCTTCAATTATTAATTCATTCGTGTAATGAACTGAGTCAAAAAACAAACTTCTTATTTAATTATATAGAAACTGTAATGGTGAATATTATGAATGTTTTTCAATGGGCCTAATGTTATTTTAGTTGATGGTGATTGTATTTGAATTTTAAGAAGTGAATTTATATTAAAAGGTAATCTTTTAAAACTATGCAATTCTTTGAAAAGTTTCATCTATTATGCATTTAAGCGGCAAAAACCTTTGAAACCATCGATATTGCTGCTGTTTTAGTCACAAGTGTCCGAGTGAATATAAAGAAAGAATTTAAAGAAATATTTAATTTTTTTTTTACTCCTCTTAGATCTTTGAAATTGCAGATATTTTTCCAAATGTATATCGAGAAATATATAAAACATGTGAAAAGATACATGAAAAAATTTATTTATCTCTTTCAAGTTACTCCATTAAAACTACCCTTGGTAATTTTTTTTTTTTCAAAAAAAAAATATCAATATTTAATTTAGTCATAACTTTATGAAATATTATTAAAATAACAGCTATATTTCTGCAACTAAAAATGACATATTCTTACTTTTATTAGGAATGTACAAAATTTGCTTTAGTTTTAAAACTATTATTTTTCAACTATAAATTTTCCTTTGTTTCTTGTTATTGTTTATTTATTTATTTTATATGTATGAAAAACTGTCGTTAAGCTTATTTGTATTATTATTATTTAAATCTTAAATTTCATTTTACCGGATGATTGAAAATAGACATAATAGCGATTATTTAAGGACATTAAAAAATATAGCGAAGGACATTAAACAAAAAAAAAAAAAAAAAAAAAAAAAATCAAATCTTTTACGGTTAAATATTACCCAGTTATGTTATTTCAGAGATTTCCTGCACTAAAAATGGCAAGACGGGGTTTCGGTATCTAAAAGGTTTGAAATTTCATAAAATTCGAAATATCCTAATTAGATAAATTTTTGTCAAAGATGAGGAATTATTTTAATGTCTTTTCTTGACTCTGGAAATTTTTTTCTTCAATTCTAAGTTAAAAGATAAGGAGGCCGTGCTATATATTTATATATATAAAGAATCTTTCTATAAAACAAATGCCATATCTAAAATCTGTTCACAATTTGTATACTTTTGTGATTAGAAGTATGTTTCTAGTATCATCGGTACAGTCCTCTATGTCCCACAAGATGGTTGATGCGTGCCAGCAGTGTCCAGAGTGTTTTGAATAATTATGAGTCCTTGATGGAATTTTTCGAGAATCAAAGTTCCGTTTCTATATCAAGATATGACGTAGCTACTAATTGTAGCGGCTTTCTTCGAAATTTGATTTCTTTCGATTTTTTCTTTGCACTAAACAACATTATAAAAATATTAGGACCAGTTGAGGAGGTACAAAAAACATTGCAATCGCCCAACATCTCACTGAGAAATATCCAAAATCAAATCGATATTTTAAAAGACCTTTTGACAACTTATCGTCAAGATGAAGAATTTTCTGCATTTAGGAACGAAATTGTCTCTAAAAGTAAAGAATTTGATTTAGAGGAACGAGTATTGCCTAAAATCCGAAGAAAACCGAAGCGTATTGACGAAGGAAGTGATCCCTATATCTATGAAAAACCTGAAGACTACTATCGCATAAAATTTTTTGAACTACTGGACAGTATTCAAAATTCTTTAAATGAACGATATAATAAGTGCAATACTTTTTCTAAATTGAAAAACATTGAAGAATTATTATTAAGCTCTTTAAATTCTCGATCAGCTTTAACATCTGAAAATTTAAAAAAACGTTCTTGGTGAGAATTTGATGGCTGATTTTGATATCGAGAGATTAATATTGCACATTATGATGCTGTCAGACGTGTGCAAGACAAGAGAACAAACTTTTGAAAGGCTTTCTGACATGAAACACTTTTTCCAGAGTGATAAGAATATTGCTACAACATTTCTGGAAATAACCAAATTGATCCAGATTTTCTATGCAATTCCTGTGACCACTTGCACAGCTGAACGAAGTTTTAGCATGCTTCGTCGACTGAAAAACTTTTTAAGATCGACTATGACTCAGCAATGACTAAACCATGTTGCTATTTTAAATACATATCAAGAAAAAGTTGATGCATTGAATGTAGAAGAACTCATAAATGCATTTATAGTTAGGTCGCCTCAGAGACAAAATACTTTTGCAAATTTTTAATTAGATTATTTGAAAAATATATATAGCGTGGGGCACCACCCACGTTTCTGTATCACGAATATTTTACTTCTAATTAAATTATATTCAAAATAAGTATGGGTCTGACTTTCTTATAAAGTTTCCAGAAAGAATACGTACTTTTGAACCTGGAATTACATATAACTACCATTATCTTTTTAATTAGTTTTCACAGCCAAGGAAAGTTCTACAACATATAAATATTAAATCATTATATATTACTTCATTGGAAAAACGGCTGAGTGCCTAGGTAAGAAAAGAGATTAAGCACCAACACAAATCCCTGTGAACAGCACTCCTTTTATTATTATTTGTTTACAGGGAGTAACAAAGTTAGAGTGTACAAACAATTCTACTTGGGAACTTTGTGCATTAGCCACAAACCATTTTATACAGTGCATCAAAATAAGGATAAAAAATCGGGTACCTCAACTGGTGATAAACGGGGTAAAACATCAAGTAGGGATATCTCACATGATGTCAAGGATAAAATAAAATCTCATATTGAAAGTTTTCCAAAGATTGTATCTCATTACAACAGAGCAAACATTAAAAAAACATACTTAGATTCAGGGCTTAACTTACAAATAATGCATGATTTCTACTTTCAGAAGTGCAGAGAAAACAACGAAAAGCCAGTAAAAAACTTCATTTAATTTCGATATAATAACTAATTTTTTGTCTTAATTTATATACTCACAGTTTTTCTCCCCCATCTATTGAGATAGCACACTGAAAAAGGAAAGCTTTCGGGTTCATATTTAACATAATTCAATATTTAAGATAGTTTGCGTTCAATTAAATATTATATTTAACTTACGTAAATTTATTAATTTTGTGAAGATGCTATTAATTAGTTTGAATAAGTGGAAGAAGCAATTTGCTGTTATTGTATTAAAATATAGTTAGTAATAAATGTTTTACTATCCACTGATGTTTATTCGAATTAATAAACGAAATTTCACTTTGTTAAATTATAAAAAGTTAAAAAAATTAACAGTAACATGGTTCTTTTATGATAGAACCCTGTTATTCTAAGCAAGACACGATGTTTGAGAATAATATGGTTCTATCAAATTTTTTAAATGTAAAAAAATCCACGAAAATAGTATTTATGAATTTTGATTTTGTAGAATTGCTGTCTATACCTACATAAAAATTTATTATTGCCAAAAGTTTTTTTCAAACTTTAATAGCTGCACGTACAGAGCATGCTGATTTTCAAAGTGTTCTAATTGCAAAATGAGTTTTTGCCAGATAGAACCATCTTATTCTCAGGTGACGAGATGTAATTGCACGGTACTTTTTTCAACGGGACTACGTTATTTTTCCGATTACGATAGATTCCGTTTAAACAGATTTTGCTGTATTTACATAATATTTTTATATATATTTGTTATATGTACATTAAAACCTGCCAAAACGGAGCTTGTCTATAACAAATCCTCGTCTTAAATGGAAACCTTTCGTGATTCGACGAAAGGATTACCATACAATCATACCTACTAATCAGTCAAATATATTTTTTCGGTGCTTTGTACTTGCTTTTTCACAGACTTCACTCTATAAATATTTAATCTGTGTAAACGAAAGCAGTCTACAAAAGAATCTTGTCTCAATCGGAAACATTCCATAGTTATAACGAAATGAATTCCTTAAAAGTTTACCTGTTAAGGCAGAAAGCTGCCTAAAACGAAATTCTCCCTGATTCCTTGCAATTTCATCTTAGAAATCAGAATTGGACAAATTTGTAATCCCAATTATCTGCAATGTAATTACAATTTAATCTCTATGTAATTAATTATAGTTAAACACATTAATGCAGAGAAATTTCGTCATATAATGGGATAAGGGGGGGGGGGGGTTCTAGCGACAGTGTTGCAAGAATTTTTACGGCATGTAATTTTAACTATAATTAATTACATACAATTAAACTGTAATTACACTGCAGATAATTAGGATTACAAATTTGCCCAACTCTGTTAGAAATCATTACTGTTTTTGTATCCATAATGAAATAATTAGTTCCTCATTCCAAGGGGTTCAGACTCCCCCCCTCCCTCCCCCCTCCTCCCCTCCGGCTACGCCGCTGACTGAGCCCCTCCAATAATTTTCAAAACTCTACGCCTATGGTTAACATGTATTTTGTATACTCATTAACATGAAGTGCAAATTACACTGCTACAACTAATAAAAATATGGGAAGAGTCCCATATCCTGTGCTGGTAAATTTGACGAGTTTTTTTTTTCTTTTGCGATAAATGTTTCTATGTTGTTGGTGAGATCTTTTGGCCTTTTGTAAGATGATTTGGTAAAATTTATAAATAAAATAAAATATAAATAATATAAATATAATATATTATATATATTACTAGCTAACCCTAACCCGCCCGGCGTTGCCCGGGCCCGAGATAATTACAATCTCAGAGAAAGGCGTTAACCCCATACCCACAAATATAATGAATAATTTGTTCAAGAGAACCACCGTCACGTACATTAATGTGATCATTAAAAAAAGAATTACATTTTTCTGATAATTAGAACATAACGAAGACACTACGCTAAAATAGCCGGCAGATGACACCCCTTCCCGACCTCAATTTCAAATCTATATCTTAATTAGTTACCTAAATATTTGTTCATTAGTCAAATTTGGCAATTATTTCCTTTCATTTTCGCAAACTAAATGGGGGATCGGCCAGAGAAACAGATCTCTTTGTAGTTCAGTTTTTAATGAAAGCAGATCCCTGTCTGAAACTTCCTCGGATCTTTTTTCACTGGCGCCAGCAGATTTTTAGCAGTTTTTTGCATAAATTAAGAAAAATTACCGGCCGAATTTTTCAAAAATTGCATAGACGGATGCAGAATTTTTTTTTACATATGCTCAGAAATTTTCAAATTGATATCTTAATTAGTTTTCTTAAAATTCGCTAATTAGTAAAATAATTTCGAATTCGTTCATTTCCGCTTCCAAATCTACAACAACAGTTCTTTTCTTTAGCCATTTTGATTTAAAAGATGGCATTTTCAATGCGATGTTTAATGATATTCTAATTAATAGAGTCTAAATTCTAGAGTAATTATCAAAATATTAAAATTCTGAGACTCAGGTGCACATGGTCAGACCTTGGACTATCCACACCTAAATTTCCAGACTTGTAGGTGGGCTAGATTTTGCTAGCCATCGCCAACAGACACAGAGACACACAGAGCGAAACTTTATTTTATTAGTATAGATACATCATATTATACAATATATAATATTATATATATTATGTATATTATATATTATATTATAATATATAATAATATATAAATAATATAATTTAAAAAAAAAATTTGCAAGATGTTAAAATGGCCTTTTGGTGCCATTTTGGATTTTTTTCACCAAGCGGTACAGGATACAGAACTTTTCCCCAAAATACTAACAATTAAGAGAAATAATTTTCATTCCAACTCATTTTTAGCCTCCTCCTGAAAATCACATAAAATACCACTTGTTTAAGTCCTCGGTCAATTTCTAAAACAATTTTTAGCTTTTCATCAAAAGAAATTATTTTTCTCAATGTCATTTCAAAATCAAAGCAAAAAAATAACGAAAAAGCAATCCACTTCACACAATTTACAGAGTGAAGTGTGAGTGTATACTTTTTATAACGAGTGAGTGAGAAGCAAGCAAGCGATATGTTGCCATAAAAATTATCGTGCCAAGAAGGTGCGGGCGGGATCGCCAAGTTGAAAAACGTATTGGGAGAGCATTGAAGAAACAGAGGGGGGAAAAAAGATGAGTTGGCAAAAATAGACAGCCTGTGAGCCAAGAACAAATACCATTTGAGAGAACATTCTGGAATACAGTTACGTTGACCAATGGGGAAAGTGGCGGGAATAAATTCATTATCCAGAGAATTGAGGAGTTGGGGGGGGGGGGGGTGTTTCAACAAACAGTTAAAAGGGATTGAGAAATAGAAAACGATCGCTTAAAAAAGCTCAAAATTATCGTTATATACAGGTTTCATCTTAACCCATTTATTGTTATAGACAGGTTCAATATACATTAAACTAATAGGATTTTTGCTGGGGCCAAATAAAATATCATTATAGACCGGTTTATTGATATAGACAATATCGTTATATACAGGTTTCACTGTATTTATGTTTTATGTGTCATGTAAGTCTTATACATGTCATACATATAGATATATATCATACATGCACTATATACAACTATAACTTGAACATATACATCATATGTTATTATAATGTCATATAATTTGACAATACATCTTGGTCACTTGGCGATTCATCGTCGGGAGCTGCAATAACATAGTACCCTTCTTAAAGATTATGATATTTATTTTTATACTTTCATGAAAATTTTAGTGAACTTCAGTTAATCCAATAATTTATAGTATTGAAATAAACATAATAATGCCAATGCCTCAAGCAGTAACCTTTCAACATCAAAAAAGCACAATAAATAAAATAATAAATAAATAAGTAAATAATAAAAATTTAAAATATTTTTATTTTTGTATTTGATAATGATCTTACTTCTATTAGTTTCCAGGCTAAATAGAGAGCAAGAGTAGAACTTGGAAAAAATTTCATAAATAGACCACCAAGAAAAGCAGCTGGTATTGCAAACTCAGCATGATTCTTCTTAAATAGCCACCGGAATAGACAATTTACAAGCTAAAATGAAATAATTTGACATATAAACACAACAATAATTCCAAAAAGCTTCTGAATCATAATAAAAAATGTCTGAATTTTTTATAAATAACATTTACAATAGACAAGACAATAAACATGATTAACAATAGACATGATTTGAGATGTGCTTTTTTACAGCAAAATATAGTCTCGTTTAAAATACCATATAGAAAAGCATTTTTGGTTATTTTAACAAGTACCCTACTATGCAGGAATATAGTCTCATACAAAATAAATTCTCATACAACTTTTCAATTTAATATAATTATGAGATTTTAGAGAAAGTCTTAAACCCCAGTGGAGAACTACAATTGTTATCAATAAAATGGGACATCAGCTGACACTGCAAAAATAGCCTAAGAATGAGCTAGTGACAAACTAGCAGATTTTTCATACAAAGATGAATGGATTTCTCTGCCCTCCCATTTAAATCTTCTAAATTATTTTGCATCATCCAAACTAAACAAATTCAGGGTCATTAATCTGACCCATTTTTAAAATGTCTTTAGAAAAATATGGGATGAAATACCCATGGATGCAATGCATGCTATATGCAATGGAGTTGGAAAAAAAAAAGTTTAAAAAAAAATTCAAAGAGGGAATCCCAGAGCACATGCTGTTGCAATTATTGTAAATTGCTTTGTGTATATCTTCCATGCAAGTTGTTTTTGTATGCTTTATATTTTAATCATACAAAAAAACTATTTAATATTACATGAGAACGTATTGACCATCAAGTATGCTCAATAGTGATCACTTTTTTTTTTTTTTTTTACAGACATATTTTATATACTAAAAATATATATAGATCCTGTACTACTGTTTATTTAGAAATTGTCTGAGTCTCACCCTCAATCTGTAGTGGTTTATTTTAATAATGCCCATAAATTTCATAAATTTGCAAGTAGTAACAAATTCATAACTTAGGGACTTATCCTTTAAAGTGTCAGTTCATATGCTTTTAGATTAACTTTTTTAGATCATCAAAATAAATTATTTACTTTAATTGTTGTTGCTTACTGCAAAATTTAAAATCATTTTCTCAAAAAAGAATGTCACAACACACAATGTAACTGCTAATCCATCAATTATCCAAATACAAAAGGATTTATCAGTTACTAGCTGTTACCCGTGACTTCGTTCACGTATCATTAAAAGAAGAATAAATGCATTAATTAAGCAAAATATCTCATTCCTGATAATTAGAAACGTAAGTAATTAACTAACTCTTTATCATATTCCGTAGGAGACAATACAGTATTTCTATGTTATAGAGGCCTTAATATAACTAAGTTTTTAAAAATTTAAATTTTGTGACAAATAATCACGAAAAGGAAACTGCAATCAATGAAAAAATGAGGGCCAAATAAATCGTGGAAATCGGCGAATTGTGTAAAAACATATGTCAAGTTTACCTGGTAAATTATTTTACTTTTAACGCCTTTGTGAAGCGTTTTAATAGCCATCCTTCAAAGATAATGGAAATAGTATATTCTTTTTCATTAAATTCAATTCTTGTGAATAGGGAGCAATAATTGTAGACCTAAAAGCAAGGAGCTTAAATTTGCCTCCTTGATTTATTCTATAACTGAAAAAAAATCTTTATTTCTAAATGAAAATATGTTGGCAAACGATTTTTGTTCTCTAGAATAAATTGATTCATGAAGTTTGAATATGTGAAAATACGTTTTTATTTTTCAAACATTTTACTGTAATCAAGATTTTATTTTTCTTTCACCATCTATTCAAATTGAAAATAAATTCTTCTTTTCAGTTTTAATGAGAAAAAATATATTAATCCGTTTTATTTCTTCTTTTTTATCCACAAAAATGGAATAATTTAGTAACCATTTTTAGAGAAACTTCATTAAAATTTACAAAATAATAATAATAATAATAATTATATCTCAGAATTTAAATCATTTTTTTTAATTCTGAGAGTTTATGACCTCCTCGGATCAATGATAACCGGTGTTAAGTAAATCGCATTGCGTTCGACAATCTGAAAGGAGTAGTTGCGAAATACAAACAGGTGGTCAGATTTTAATATAATAGATTCGTATTTATTTTTCTTTTCCTAATAATCATGGTGTGGTTTTTGGCAAATATCTTTCATCTATATGTAACCGATATTCATGCTTAATAAATGGTATAGATAAAAAAATATATATTTAAATTTTTCGTTTTAAATATGGCGTGACACTCATCTACTTTCTAAACTTACCAATCCTTAGATTATTAATGCAAGGAATTGATTCACGCTTCTTGTAAAACACATTTGAAGTTTTCCGTTTTATTTCAAATATGACGTCACCTTTTTCCTCAGAGAAATCTCTTTTTAATGGCATAATTCTTGTTAATTTTCTTTTCTGGCAATCAGGACGTAAATTTTAGCGGAAAACTCACATTTGTATGTAACTGGTATTCAATCTAATTATTAATCAGTATCGATAAAAAATATTTCAGTTTTTCATCTTATACGTCAATTATCTATCTACTTTCATTATACAGTAGAACTCCAATTATCCGAACTCCGACTATCCGAATCGCTGATTATCCGAATCGCTTTCAGAATTTCAGAAAAAAAAATTAAGATGGAAACGTACTGCGATTCGCAAAATAATGATTCTGTCTACGAGCGCTATTGTCCCTCCCTCCGCGAAGCTAGTGTAGGCGCAGTGCGAACATTATTGGGATGATGAGTCACAGTCTCATATTGCAGTTCGATTATAGGCTGTCGTCCGTCGCCAAGTGGCCGCCGGCCACCTATCACTGTTCGTTTTGATTAGTCAGTCAGTGTGACGTGATCTGCTAGTTGATTACTTGACCTGCTACTATGACAGTACTATTTTGCGTTGGTGCGTTGTTTTAATTGTGAGTGCGTTTCGTCGTTTACCATGACTTTTAAAAGAAAACGTGTTGTGTTATCGTTAGCGAAGGAAGAATAGAAGGAAAAGGAGAAAAAGGGAAAAGAAGATCAAGAAAAGGAAAGGGAAGAGACAGGAGAAGATGAGGATGACGTGCCACTTGAGGAATTCAAAAACCTTCTTTTGAAAATTCCTGGATGTTCAGAAGTTAGCGCTGAAGATATAGGAGAATGGATGGTGTGTGACTCGTCAAACCCTGGGTTTCAAATTCTACATGATGATGAACTTATGAAAGTATCGAGGAAGAAGCTGACCTTAATGTCGAAGTTGAAGCAGACAAAGGACCATCAGATAGTGAAGCATTTACCGGCCTTGAAATTGCGTTGAAGTGTACGGAGCGTCAGCCCGAGTGTGACCACATGTAACTTCTTACTGTCAAGCAGATGCGCGACTTGGCTGCCCGAAAACGGATGAAGACTGTCATCCGTTTAATCCATACGTCTCGGTCAGCTTACTTTGACCGAGATGTTCACGTTCAGCAAGCAATAACTTTCACTTACAGTACGGTACGTACATAATGTACTAATGTACAGCACTTGTAAGTACGCTTAACATGTAAAAGTGTTGCCTTTTCATTTAATTAATCAAAAGCTCTTTTCATTAAAAAAGTTTTTTCTCCCATTTTCAACATACATACTTACATACATACATTAATTAAAATAGACCCTTTTCTCGGAAAAATCCAATTATCCGAACTTTTGATTATCCGAATGGGGTCCGGTCCCAATTGATTCGGATAATTGGAGTTCTACTGTACATTGATATTCATGCTCCTTGTATTATTACGAGTATTTGAAAATACATGTTTTATTTATGATGTCATATTTGTCCAAGCCGAGGAGGATCCTTTCTATAGTTCCAGGGTCCAAGCGAAATCTATTTTTAATAATATAATTATTGTTCACTTTTCCTTCTAATTATAACGCAGTTTTTGACAGAAAAAGATCTTTTTAATGTAACCGATATTCATACTTCATGTATGATAACAAATACTCCATATTTTTGTTTCAAATATCACGGAAATTCATCTTCTTTTGAATTTTTTTTAATTTTCATTTTTCACTTGAAAATCATTCTATTGAAAATTAATTGTTGAGGAAAAATTACAAAAATTACTTTTCCGTGTTTTTATTTATTGGCAACGATCAAAACCCTAGCAACAATAAAGTAAAAGGTTAAATTTTATTTAAAAATGTCCATTTATTCTCTATGAAAATAATGAAATTTTTAATTATTAAAGAAAATATTTGAATAAAATAAATAAAATCTAGCCTATGTTCATTTGAGGGTTATAATCAACATATATGCAAAGATACAGGATCATTAAATGCTTCATTTTGACGCTGGCTTCAGCCTAACATTTGCACACAATCAGATTTATAATATTATAAGGATAGACAATTACTTTATTACAGGAAATTTGTTAATTTTGAATGGTAAATACGGCATTTTTTTAAAAAAGAAATCAGTTAAGACATCTCATCTTTTACATAGAAGACAAAAGACAATCCAGGCCGAACTAATTAAAAAAAAAAACTTTTTATAACTTAAAAAATAGAAAACACAATTAAAGGGGGTGAAGGAATGTATTCCTATTCTGAAAAAACACAATAATAAGTAATTTATCATATCATTACATAAAATTGTGTTTAATGCAATACTTCTAAAATTTCCGAAAGTTTCAATAAATCTTATATGCTTATAAATGTGTAAATAACTTTAAAAAAAAATAGAATTTTAGAATATAAAATATTATGCAGATTATATTAAAAATTAGTGAGATTAATGAACAATGATTTGTAGATCGGACGTTGAGGCCTCTGATCTGTAGATTTACTAGTACAGTAGAACCTCGATTCATCATTCCCACATCTTTCATTATCCCGTATGTATAGTCTAGTTTTAAAGGTCCTGTCACGAATACAATTAAATAATGTTAACTATACCCGCTTAGGTCGTTTTTTAAACATGCAGATTCCTGCATCTATTGTTCAAAAATTTTATCGACCTTCGAAAAAAATGGAGAATTTATCCCATTGTATTCATGTTTAAGAAAAAAAAAGTTGTTCTAATTGTGATCTTGGATGCATGTGCATATTGATAAACCGAGAGCGATTCCATGAAAGTGTGGTGATCTTTAAATGCAATCCCCAAACAGGCGATAAATGTGCCATTCCGTAAGTGGCAACCCTCCAGTGTACAGGTGGAATGAAAAAAAGTTTGCAATAGAAAAGAAAAAAAAATTTAAATGATGAGCAGTGAATTGTCTTTATAAAAAGTAGAATAAGAACTTAGTTTTAGTTAACGATGTGGCATCGAATATTTGTATTTATTAAAGTAGTCACCTGTAGTGCAAGAGAGGGAGGAAAGGGGGGGGGTGAAGGCCTTTCAACCAATGAAATTAAGGAGAGCAGTAGATCCTTCATGTGTTTTTTGAAAAATGTTGAAAGAGTGAATGATTGACAGAGAGGGAGGGGATTAGCTGCAAACGTCATAGCTTCTAGAAGTTAAGACATTGTCACTTTACGTTAGGCTCTCATTTCAGTTTTTGGCTCTAATAGGCTATTGTTGTGTGTCTATTGTTTTCATTATTTTTCACTTGTTTGTGACTAACATGGCTAAACAAATTCGTACTTTAGAGGAAAGAATTCATAGCATTGAAGAGGTAGAAAAACATCCGTTTGAAAAAAAAAAAAAAAAGAGTTCAAATTGCTAAACGTTTAAATTTACAACCTTCAACATTGAATTCTATAATTTAAAAAAAAAGGCGAAATTAGAAAGCAGTTTGATAAGTACGGTATTTCGACGAAAAAATGAAAAAAAGGTCGAGAATCAATATACAAAGATTTAGAAACTGTTTTGTACGACTGGTATCGTCAAGCTCGAGGATCACAAATTGCAGTAGATGGAACAATTCTGCGGGAAAAAGCCCTAGCAATCACTGCTTTAAAAGGTATTGAAAATTTCACAGCCTCAAATGGACTCACGCTTTAAAGAGTGACATGGATTAAAATTAAAAAAATTGTGTGGTCAAAACGCAGCTGTTGATGACAGAGTGGTTCAAGATTGGTTTTCCAAATTAATCTCGTGACATTTACAATGTGGATGAAATGGGGCTTTTTTATAGATATTTGCCGTACCACACTCTGGCATTAAAAGGAGAGGCTTGTCATGGAGGCAAAATTTATAAGAAAGACTGACTGTTTTATTGTGCACAAATAGTGATGGAAGTGATAAAAGAATGCCGATTGTAATCGGAAAGTCAGAAAAGCCAAGGTGTTTCAAAAATTTACTTGCGTCGTACAGTGCTAATTCAAGAGCATGGATGACAAATGAATTTTTCTCTGAATTTCTCAATGATTTTGACAAGTCAGTTGGAAAAGAAAAAAAGAAAAGTAGTTTTATTCATTGACAACTGTTCACCGCACCCTACGGATATATCTTCATTAAAAATGTGACAGTTTATTTTTATCCCCCTAATTGCACTAGTAGGGTTCAACCCCTGGATTTGGATATTATTCACCGTTTCAAGCACCATTACAGAAAGAATTTAGTTAGAAAAGCTCTAGCTTTGATGGATGAAGGAAAATGCAATAGCATCAAAATTGATGTTTTACAAGCCATTTATTTCGTTGTCTCTGCCTGGGAGAGAGTAAACCAAGAAACTATAATTAACTCTTTTAATAAGGCTAAGGAGGATGTCACAGAACTCGAAAATGTAACTGCTGATACTAACGATGAAGAGGAAAATGATTTATCACAGTTTGAGGCAAATGTCTCGAACATCACCTTTGACGATTATGCATCAATTGATGAAGAGGTTGCGACATGTGGCTTGATTTCTGTTCAAAAAATGATTGCAGAGAATGGAAAAATGGATGATGATACAGATGAAGACGAAAATGTCAATACAGAACCAGTTCCAACGCTTGTTGAAGCAATTAAAGGATTTGAAACAATGAGAAATTTTCTTTATTCACATGCATTAAGCGAAAGAGAGCAGAAAGATGTCACTAATGTCGAAAATGTATTGTCTGGGTTAAGAAGAAAACTGTGTATAAGCTAAAATTTCCCAATATTTCCAGTAAATAAATAGATCTATTCCTCTTTATTCTGCTTCATAAATTTTTTGTAGTAAGTAAGTATTTTTCTCCTTCAAATTTTCTATATTTCAATAAATTTATTTATGCCATATACTTTTTCACACAAAAATATTTTATGTTGACCTGCATTAATCGTTTTCCTGTAACTATCATTTGAAACGATGGTTCCTTGAGAAACGATCGATTGATGTTTTACTGTATTTAAATTTACTACATTATGATTATAAATATTTTAACAATGATCACATACAATAAGAATATTAAAAATTTTGACGTAGTTCAGTAAAATATATACATACATTAATAGACTATTCAAAAACAAAAAAATTAAGTAAAAACTCAGACTGATAAAATAGCCAGACATAATACCACAGTCCAACCCTAATAAAGCAAACTGAATTGCCAAAAAAATGAACCCTTCCAAAGATTGTAGAAATTGATTTCAAATTATCAGGAGTTATTTGAAAACATAGAACATACTTAAATGAAATACAGTGGACTATTGTTAATGCTTAAGATATTCTCTGCTTAAGATGCATATTTGGTTAATGAGGATAATTTTGTTTTCTACCATCATTTTCTAATGAAATTAATGTTAAGGACAACGCTTAATGCATACTATTCATTGGATAATGTGGAGAAATTTTTAGAAAAAAGTAATTGGGCATAATAAAAATAAACTGGTTTTGTACATTTTTCTTTCAAATGGAACTTTGATGCCACATCTTTTATTAAGAGATCAAGAAACTGGCAGTAACAGTGATGAGCAGAAAGAAAACATTCTACCACTGGCAGCATAAAAAATCCAAACAATGCTGAAGGCTGTTCGGTGATATTACAAATAAGAATCTCTTACAGCAGATTAAATTTTTAAATGTGTCACAAAACTGAAGAATGTGTGGTAAAAGGATAATTTGTTCAACTATATAAAAGAAAGGTGACAGATTATTTAAAAAAAAAAAAAAAAAATATGCAAGTATGGCAATTTTTTTGAATATTCTGTTTGTACTGAGTAATTAATTCACATTTTTGATAAAATTACTAACAGACTAAACTACTTTGCTAAAATTACTAGAGAAAATGTTTCTTTCAGCACATCATAATTGCATATACAAATAATTATTTTCATTTTTTGACTTAATAATAATTATACTTACCCTAAATGTTCCACCAAAGCCACCAAGGAACAAACCTAAATTTAAAGTTCTCTTCTCTGTTAACAAATTAAATAACAATGAAGGGTTCTTTGCTATTTTTTGCCACATAGCAAAGCATCTAATTCCAGAATAAGCTGCATAACCTATTAAAAAGGGTCGTAAGAATCCCTGAAATGAATATAAATAAGTATTTCAATACAAAATACATATTTAATGACATAATTTTTGTATGATTAACAATTAACTTAAAAAATTAAAAATATTATTAAAAAAAAATTCTCAAAATTACTCAATTTCATATGAGAAGAAGATATTTGTTATATAAAGGATAGCTGCCAATAAACACATATTTAAATTACTCATTTCATTGTGTTGTGTATTTAAACAGTTCCAATCATATATATTATTTCTCCTGTCAACATCCCTTTTTCTAAGAAAATATGAAACGCAGAACAACGAATGAGATACCATATGAAAGGTTTTTGAACCGGCTTCTGACATAGCCCACTTAACAATTCGTTAAAACATGTTTTTGATTCAAATTTGCTGAAAATTAAAAATTAAATCGGCATTGTTTTCATAAAAGAAATGAAAGGTTTTCCCGAAATTATTGTTGCCAAAAAAATAAAATACCACATTATATGATGCTCAGCAATTATTATAAAAAACACCGCACGGTTTATTTTATACTTATGATTAAAAAGCGAAATTGAAATGTTTAGATTTATCCGAAGCGGATGACGTCATCCTCTAATGCAGTCAAAATACGATTGTTAATTATTTTTCTCGCGCGTGCCTTTAGCAATCTTAGATCAGTTTTTAGTCTAACTTTGATGGAATAAATTAGATGATATTCTGGCTTGACTAACAACTAAATGTTGTTTGCAGATATTTTTATCCTTGCTTTTTCTTTAGAAGTTTAAACCTGCATCTAATAAATATTACATACTGATAAAAAATTATACTTCTCTATTATCCCGTCGACCACTTTTCATAATAAAAAACTATCGCCATATAAACGGGAGAACGTTGCCATTGGAATATCAAAAAATAAATAAATAAAATATAAGAATTTAAGGACACAATTGTTATTTTAATTAATAAAACAACTACTAAATCAGTAAAACATAATGAAAAATACACGCAAATGTCGAATGTAAAACCACCGAGGCTAACGAAAAAGAAAGGCTACCTCGGTGCTTTACACATATCTTTTTTTACAGACCGCGGGAGTCACGTGATGCTCAAATGCACCAATGCAGGTGTACGAAAAGTGCATCACGTCACTCTAGCGGTCTATAAAAAAGATAAGTGGAATGACCGCGGCAGCCTGTCTTTTTCGTTAGCCTCGTAAAACCACTAGATGACGTAACAAACACGCATAATGATTCTGACATCAAGTAAACGGGACTGCATTTTTGGCGTTTAATCTTACAGTTTGGCGGTAGTTTTTTGTTTTGAAAAGTGGAATAGAGAAGTACCTAAAAAATATTAGATTTCAGTGCGAAATCTTCGCACGGGCCCTCTGGTTTTAATATATTTATTGAAACAAATTTCAGCAATTTAGAGTTTTTTTTTTTTTTTAAACATATAAAAGTGAGGGTATGAAGTTCAACGATTTAATTTATAAAAAGTTAATATTTGAAAGAAACAAAATGGTTGCCAAGTCCTTAAAATATATTTCTATTGAATCTAGATTTAACCTTTTACACATTGTTGATACCTCTGATTGGCTTTTCGTTTCAGAGGACCAAATGATCAATAAAATAAATAGCTTTCATGCTTTTTTGTAACATTTAAGCAAAATATTTTACACTTATATATACAGCACAAAATATTATACAGCAATATATATTACAGTTTCTAAAACTGACACTAAATTTTATTAATAATAAGTTAATTTGGTGAAATGAAGGATAATCAAAATCAATATTAAGCATTTCAAAGTTGTGTGTGAGCATAAAATTAGCACTACTCAAATGTTTAATATTCACAACATTAATGAAATTCATGAATTTTGAGATTCCCGATACAACAGGCTTGCTAAATCCACAGTTTTTTCTTTTTCATTTGGTTTTCATAAGTGCACAGTGCACATACATGTGTTACAGTGATCCAAGTTTTAATAAATTTTATGTATTTTGAAATTAGAGTTAGCCTAGGCAAACCTTTTTGCTATGACAAACCTTTTTACATACACATGCCAAAAATTCACAAACAGTATCTATCTACATTAATATGTGCCAAATGTTTATGCAAAAATATTACAGAATAGGCTGCTTTTATGAAATACTAATTTATAGAACCAGTTTCTTTAATGCATTAAATATAAAACAAAACAAAAAAAAGATTTTTCTATACATTGCAGCGTTAGAATTCTTAAAAAAAGTCACTGGTCCAAAGGACCAGTAAGCATGAGAATTTACTGGTCCGCAGACATCATCACTGGTCTGCTACATAAAATTCTATTAAGTCCCTTTGACTCTTTGAGTGACCCTTCCTAGAATATAAACCAAACTTACTTTGCAGTTATCCAAAATTTCCAGCATAACAAAATGTAAAATTATAATTTGCTAAAATTTAAATAAAAAACTATAAAATTATTAATTAGATATTTTATTTTCGATTATATCAAATGACTGTAAGGTTTAATGCAATTTTTTTTTCGATTTCTCTCCAGATTGGAGCCAGAGTGTTATTGGTGGAATTGGTTCAAATTTTTCAATTTCTGGTGTGTCCAGACAAACTCTCATTAAATCTGAAACAGTTTCATTGTTTAACTGGTTTCTCCAGTCATTTTTAATTTCCCCTAAGATTCGAAACCCTCTTTCTGTTTCAACGGATGTAGAAGGAATGGAATGCAATACATCAATTACAGCCAAAATATTTCTGTGACCAATATGGAATTCAAAATTTATAGTTTCCCATGTCTGTTTCTTGGGTTCCTTTGTACTAGCATAAACAGCTTTCACTAAAAATGCTCATTCTTGAAAATTGCGGACCAGAGAAAGAACTGATTGATAAGTCATTTTTGTGCTACGGGATTACTAATGCCCTCAACGACCGTCACAGCGTGCACGCTCTTCTTTTCTTTCAGATTAGGCATTAGGCGCCTTTCGTTTTTTACAGCCAAAGAATCGCGCTTAACATGGAAGAAAGCATAAACTGCTGCCGTGGATCTTTTGTTTAAGAGAAGGGGAAAAATAACATACGATTAAGGTTTTTTTTTTGTATATATATAACATTTGTGTGATTTGCGATCGGTTTTCTCGGGGCCGGGAAAATATACGTTTGCCTGTTTGAGAGGGGGAAAAAAGTTACTGGTCCTGCGGACCACTAAATTTTATAAATTAGTGGTCCAATTGAATTCTTGTGGTCTCGGACCAGCGGACCACCAAGGATTTCGAACACTGCATTGGAACCAACTATTATTTTACTGAAATTTGATACGGAAATTTAATTTAGAAATCTAATAAGAAAAAATTATTTTATTTTAGTAATTTTTAAATTCTCACTAATGCAACATCTAACTTACAATAATCCAAGTTGCATAAAAAAATATATTAATAACTTATGAGATTTTTGCGTTTGTACTTTCAATGGAGAGTGCTTTATACCTATATTTCATATTTTGTTATTTTTAGTAAAGTAACAAAAGGGTAGAAAAATTGAGTCCACTTGTCATTTTATTGCAAAGATGTCTTATAAAATTTATTTGGATTTTTCAATGCGTAAAGCAAAATAGTTACATGTCAATAAGCATAATATCACATAAAAACTAATGTTTCAATTAATGCAAAAATATTTGCATTATTTATGATAGTCTGTGTTAAACTTTCATTTATTTAAAAAAAAGAAAAGAAAAGAAATTGAATTTTATCTATATTAGGATTATCATATTTAGATTTTTCATGTGCCAGAGAAATTGGAGTAAGTGCCACCCGTGCCCTAGGTTTGGCATACCTAACCTAGTGGTTCTAGTGGGTTGAAAAATAAGATAAAAACTGCTTTCTTCTTATCAATCTCAAATTATCCAAAATCTCAGCAATAAAGATATGCGTAAGGTTTTGGTCAAAGTTTTATTACATCTTTAAAAATTGTCACTCTGATGTAATGTACAGTACTGCAATGTGTTTTTACATTTTACTGTATTGTACTTGTACTGCACAGTTTGGAAACAGGTAAATAGAGGTAGTAAATAACTCAGGAGTTCAGAACAAATAAATCATTTTCATAATTTCTTATAGGAAATTTTATTAATTCTCAAACAATTTCATTCTCAAAAATTTTTTCAAACAAATTGTGTCCAAGAACCAAGATTACCACTAGGGATACACGGAATATCAAAATCAAACCAAATACATTACAAAATAAAATAAAAAAATTGTTTTTTTTTTTCTTTTAAATCTTACATTTCTATTTTTGACTATCAATAAATAAAGATATTCAGAATAATTAAGAAATAGAATCATATTTAAATAAAGGAGATTACTTTAGCATTATTTGTTATTTGAAAAGTGACACTTTAGAAAATTAATTATTAATGATGATATTCATAGGTGTTGGTGTTTTTGTTATGGTCAATTATCTGTGTGAGGGATATAGGCCATAGGGGAGAATGGGAGTCTTGGGAATCTAACACATATTTATACAAGTAGGATTGCCAGATTGTAAGTGTTCCTGTAATTTATACATTTTTATGTCTTATTGTACGTTGTATGTTATTCCCATACAATAATTTCTTCTGATTTTTTAATATCAAATCACTTATTTTAAATAATTCAAAAGCTTCATACTGAAGATTTTTTATTCTATAACTCTACAGTACGTCACTCATATGATGTAATGTTTTTGCCAAAACTTAATATTATTGTAAACTGAAAGCTCCTTTCTAATATATGCATACATATTTTGTTTTTATCTTAAGTTCTGAGGTTTTATTTATTTTATTAGGTATCTTGTTTAAATTAAAATACAAACATTCATGTTTGTAGAGATTCCATTATTAAAATGTTCATGATCATTAATGATTTGTAGGATATTTGGATTTATTTCTGTTTCTATAAATTAATTTTTAATTTGCAATGGGATGGGAAGTATGACTGCAAAATTTAGTTAAACTGTGTTGATAGAATAAGGTAATAAAAATGTTTTTGGAAAATAATTATAAATATTAATAAAAAACTGCTTTTAAGGAAAATTCCTTAAAGAAGACATCATTGGTAGATCCAACGTAGTTTAATAGGGCATGTAAAAAGACGGCAGTGTAATAAAACCAAAACTAACTAGTATCCATAAAAGTCTTCCCTTTCTTTTATAGACAAATCTGGTAACCTTATACGCAAGCTAAGCAAGGTTCAAAGAAAACCACAGGAACCTCCAAATGATTAGGCCGACAAGCACAACATAGGTTCAAACCCAGCACCTCCTGTCTATCAGCTTAGGGAGCAGAACCTTTCAGTTGCTGCTTGGACTTTGATATTCATAGGAATTAACGATGCATAAACATAAGCTTCTGAATATTGTCTGGTAACAATTTGTTCTTGCTTTTTTGCAAACAGGGTGTTTCTAAACTAAATGGTACAAACTTTTGAGGGTGATAATATAAATAAAGACAGTTTTTATGTAGGAAACCACAACCACATTTCACTTATTCAGTCAAAAATACAGTGTATCATACTCCAAATTTAACTTTGTAAATTTAATAATAAGGAAGATATTGTAACAATATTTTCAACAGACTTGCTTCGCTTTCTGTGAAATATGATAACATGAAGAGAAGTGCTTGAAATTGCAACCATCATGATCACATTTCACTTATTCAGTCGAAAATACAGTGTATCATACTCCAAACGGAACTCTGTAAATTTAACACTAAGGAAGATATTGTAATGATATTTTCAACAAACTTGCTTCGCTTTCTGTGAAATATGGTGAGATGATGAGAAATGCTTGAAATTGCAACCTTTCACATCCAAAAAACACTGAGCTAGATGCTTCATTATTCTGAATGCAGCTGACGGTACATATTGCACCAGTTACAAAAATTTAATGCACTTCCAATAATATTGTTACATTTCATACAAAGCAAAGTTAATTTCATGAAAATCTGATTAAAATATCTTCATTATTGTTAAAGTTGTGAATGAAAATTGGGGCTCAACTTGTAATAAGATACTGTTTCTGATTGAATAAGTGGATTGTGATGCTGGTTTCCTGTAAAAACAATTGTTTCTCCTAACAAAATTATCTCCCCTGAAAGTTTATTCCAAAATTTTAGAAATGCTTCATTGGAAACACTCCAACCTCTAAATATTTCCAAGCTCTGAAAATAATCGCTTACTCCAGACACTATCTGGAGTCACCTGGTACATTTAAAAACTTCCTTGCTAAATCAACCAAGGAGCAGGAAAGTTATTTTTGTGAGCTGTCACCATTTGAATAGACTATCTTTTATATTTTTAGTTTCGTCTATTTATGACAAATAAATACTATTTGCCTGTAAAATTTTCGTTCTAATAAGTCATGATTAAAAGAAAAGTGGAAGGGGAAATAGTTCACAAAAATCATAAATGGTTTAGAAAATACAAAATTTCTCTTTAGTTTTAAAGGATTTGTTTTAGAATATTAGAAAATTTTATTCATTTTCCTTAATTCACTGAAGGAGCCATGAAGTTTAAAGTTTTATTAATTAAAAATGTTTTAAGACCATCCTTTTCATAAATAACTCAAAGAATAGATTGTTTTTAGTATAAAGTTTACTTGTGAAAAGGTGTGGTAAATCAAAATGGAAGTATTTGCCTTAATTATGATGCAAAATGGCTTTAAAATTTAACTTTTTAACATTTTTAAATTCTGAAATATAGGAGTGTTCGATCAGTCAAATATTCAGTACTCAATTTATCTGTGGGCCAAATATTTGGTATTCAGCCAAAATCACTATTCGGTGCATCCCTTACCACTACTTTTATCATATAAATTTCAAGCTGATTCGAGAACATTTATAAAAATTAGAGTATATCTAATAAGACAGACAATAAAATTATAATCACATACTACACAAAATTACATGTAATCATTAAGAAAGCAAACACTTTTAAACAGGAAAATAAAGAATTAATAAAATTTGTTCATTACTTTCAAAATTACACATGAATATACATAAATTACACAAACATAAACATATGCACATGCACACACACACACAGACCTGAGTTTTGATAGCATAAAATGTTACAAGACAAGAAAAATGTTTGAAAATGTAAAAATAATTTAACTACATTTCAGAGAATGGAAGACTGCTTTGACAAAATAAAATTCATTTTAAAACATTCAATGTATTTTAAAGCAATCAAAATCATAACATCATTTTAAATGTTAGTTCAAAATCGGATCATTATTACCTGTATCACATATTGCATACAGCTTAAACTGTGTGGGCAAGAAATGTGCTTCATATCTTCCCATAATTTTTGTAAAAGATCCGATTGATCTGCAGTTGAAACTGATTCGGTCATCGAGCCAATGGTGTTTAGAGCAAAGAGAGCATCTTCTGACGCTGGTAAACTCTTTGAGGATTCTATAGCAACAGGCTTTTTCTTTTGTTTAGCTTCTTCATTCCCATATATGTATCTATTAAAGGTAGGAAAGAGATGTTTAAATTTTTCGTAAATTTTAATGCTTGCTTGTAAATTTAACAGCAAATGATGCTCAAAAATTAAAAGACCTTATCAATGTAAGTGGATTAAAAAGAAAACTAATTTTTCATAAATATTTTGTTTGATAAATAATTAATGAATATTTTTTGAAAATTCATTTTTAAAAATTCATAAATCAATGAAGTTGCATCAAATTACAAATACCCGTGTAATAACAAAAATCAAACTATTACAATGCAGAAATTTCGGTTAGTGGTATTTACTCTTAAAAGTTTAAACTTTTTTTTCCTCCCCTCTCTTTAAAACTATTTTTTATAACAATACTCAAAATAACTCACAAACCAATGGAGTAATTAATTTAAAATATGGAAAATATTTTCTTTGTACTCATACTTAATTTTTACAGATTTTTTAAGAATTTATTAGAAGTTCTATAGGATAAAAAACTATGAATAGAAATTTAACCATCTTTTACAGGCACATACTTGACTGGATTGTGGTGTGCAACGTCCAATCATATTTTTTTAATTTGTATAATTTTTAAAACTTTTTTTTTTCAATATTTTATTCAAAATTTTATTATCCGAATAGAGATTTAATTCATAGTTTGAAATATAGTAATTTTTTACTTGTTGACAGATTTTAAAAAGTCCAAATAATAATATTTACAAACACTTTTCAATGGAAAAATATATTTACACACAAATATTAAAAAAGAAAGAAACTAAGATATTTAAATTATTACATACGAAAAGCATTTAATGGTGAAAATTACATCATATATAAAATGATTTTCTGACTGTGTTATTATAAAAGTTCAAAAGGCAGCAACATTTTTTATTTAAAGGGATAGTCTACTTTAAAAAATTAAAATTTTCGATTTTTTTTGTATTTTTAAGGGCAACGCCTTTTAAGTGTACACCTACTTGCTAACTTTCAAAAAATTAAATTTCTTTTACTGCATTTTCTGAAAGTACAATTAGTAAAGGATATTCAGTTACATTTCCTAGTCAAACTGGTAAAACTTAAGAAAGTTACCACACTTTAATTTACTTTATTCTATCATACATAAATCATAACTTTAAATGCAATTATCTCAAAACTATGTTTTAAGGTCTGTGATCATGATAACTCCAACAAATCTCAACTAATCTTCTTCAAATTTTGACCAATTTTTAACAATAATATTATCTAAAGAATAATCATTCCTTTTGGTGATCTGATGATGAAAAATCAGTTCTAACTATAATCAGTTTCTAATACATCGATCATACAATCTTAAATAAAACTTTTATAATGATGTAAAATATTATAATTTTACTGAGTAATAAATTATTAATTTATTGTTAAATTACACACATTTTTACTTGAAGATGGCTATAGAACTAGGAAACTTACTTGAATCCCATGCTAACAAAATCCCTTGAGAACCCATGTTTTCTGAAACAGAAACACACTCATTTATTACAGCTACAAGTAAAAAATGAACACAAATACTTCTTTAAATTCTAACTGCAACTTTAAAGAAATAAAAAACCTGATATATTGGGCAATAAGTCCTTAAATGCAACTGCTACAAAAAATTGATTTATTGTTAAGTGATTTCTAAGAATGAACATCCAGTGGGGGACAGAATGAGCCAAATTTTGTTAACCAACTTTTTCTCAATTTAACTAACAATACAAGGTTAGCATAAACAAATGACTGGATTTTAAAACTTTATATTTTTAAAACTATTCTACATATTATAATAAGTAATATATGAAAATAAAGAAAAACATTCAAAGTGTTTTTGTTTTTTTTTTGCTTTCGCTCAATGCTGGATTGGACATGTGGGTAACAATGATCTACCCTTATTCACATGGCCATCCAGATCGCCAGATCTTATGAAATATGATTCTGAAAACACTCACAAAACTTAAAGGACACATCAGTGCTGCATTGAGAATCGTTGACAGCGTAACATTGCAAAATGTGTTGAACAAACTGGATTAATGATTAGATTTTTGTTGTATTGCAATAGGTTCACACATCAAACAATTGTAACTGAAAAAAAAAATTATTTTTCTTTATTTTTATACATTACTTATTATAATATGTATAATAGTTTTGAAAATATGAATTTTTAAAATCTGGTTATTCATTTATGCTAATCCTGTATTTTAACATATGTTCACACAAAACTCCAAGAACAAATTCAGATTTTTTTTCTTTTAAAGAATTAAATGAAAACACTTTACAGGTAGTTGCTAGTAATTTCATTAGGCTCTGAAGATAATATTCAAAATTAGACCAAGGAATTTTTCAATAACCAAGAATACATACAGCACAATTGTTGTACAAAACATTCATGAGTTTACCAATCCTGGTGATTAACTTTTGGTTTAGTAAGAAAAATTCAATTTTCATACAAAACCACGTAAATCAAATCAGGATCATTTGATGAAATCCAGAGGCAGATTATGGAAATCAAACTGTTATATTATCATCATCCTTTTTAATTTACTTCTAAATGTGTAACAAGAAATTATTTAAATTTAAGTATGTTAAAATCATAGTGATGCAAGTCACTAATTTTGAAAATTGTCACTAAGCATTTTAGGAGGAGTATCTATATTGTGGAGATTATCTAGACATATCAAACTATTAATAAGATGAACAGTATAAGTCATAATTTCACAAAACTCCCAGTAAATAGCACCAGACAATATTCCATTGCAATGAAATATATTACATGGTTTATACTGATTTAAAAAAAAACACATTGAGTTATGTTCTAGGATCAATAAACATATATATTATTTCTGTTGTCAACATCCCATTTTCTATGAATTTACAAAACGCACAAAAATGAATGAGATATCATTCAAAAGGTTTTTGAATCTACTACTTCTGACATAGTACACTTACATTTCATTAAACATGTTTTTTGATTTAAAAATATATGTTACTTAATTAAATTGGTATTGTTTTCATAAATAAAATGAAAGGTTTTCCTCCAATTAGTGTTGCCACAAAAATAAAATACTTCATTATAGGATGCTCAACAATGATTATAAAAGTACAAAAGTATAAAAGTATAAGAGTACAAAAAAGATAAAGTATGATATCTCCACACGGTTTATTTTATATTTCATGTGAAGAATAAAATGTATGCTTTGTTATATTAGATTAAATTGTATTTTAAACGCATTCATTTTATTTTTTTTTTTTGTTTCATGTTTTTCAAGAAGCAGATGATGTCATCTTCCAATGCAGTTAAAATAAAATTGTTAATTTTTTTCTCACGAGTTCCTTTTGCTATCTTCAATCAGTTTTAACTGTAACTTTGATAGAATTAATGAGATAGTATTCTGGCTTGACTCATGTTTTTTGCAGATATTTTTAATCCTTAATTTTTCTTTAGAAGTTTAAACCTGCATCTAAAAAATATTGGATACTGCTAAAAATTATTAGACTGCATTGTAAAACTCTAGCACGGGTCTACTGGTTTTTCATATTAACAATTAACAACATTTTTCAAATCAGTATAGTGCCCCCCCCCCTCCTATTTCCAGGGGAAAAAATCTCAAAAATAAAGTTTTATATCATATATAAAAACAATGTATTTAATTGTAGATTTACCTTAGTTGTGTAAAATTAGAAACTGTTTCCAAACACAGGTATTTGCCCAAAAATCTGCTGAATCATATAAGCACATATACACATCTCAAAAATGAAAAATTTTATAAAATTATTGTTACTGTATCTGTAATAGATTAAAGAATTACTTAAAACAAATTTTAACTTTACAACTTTAAAACAAACTTAAAACTTTTTTTAAACAAATGGGTAAGTATGATTGAAGATCACACAAAGGACTTCATTTAATGGTCCTTTCAAAACACTTTATCCTTTAATTAATAAATCCAAATAAATTACATTTTTTGATCAAATAAAAATTTACTCCTCGATTTTTTGAATTTCTTAAATAGAATATGATTTTGTGATACATTTTGGACTTAATGCTGAGGTTTCCATGAGATTTTACACCAATTTTTTTTTTCCCTATTTCCCTCTATTCCCAGGTTCCTCTGAGGAATATGGGCTCAGTAGTTTAACGTTTCTAGTAAATCCTTCATTAATAGACTTCCAACAAAATAAGCTCCATAATTTGTTTGTATATGTACTTTTTTAATGTAATGTTCACATGAATTTTGAACAGATGCTCTGACTTTCGAAACTTTTTTTGTTGGAAAGAGCATGTTTTGGTGCTAGGCCACTATAGATTTAATAAGAATTCAAAAATGGTCAATTTTTCTACCTTTCTATTTATTTGTTTTTGTAACTTTCAAGGAACTTTCATAAAAATTGGAGAATAGCCAAGAAATTTGAACATGTTGTTAAGGTACACAATACTACTATTTATTTTCAAAACAGTCTTCACATGAAGCATATTTTTTTACAGAGCTACGTCAAAAATTTTCATAAAGTATCATCAAATTACATGTCAAAAGAAGTGATATTAGCAACAACTGGATTAAAAATGAATGTTGAACAACAATAATAGGTTATACTATAATTATTAATACAAGGGGGGGGGGAGAAAAAAAAGTTATGTACATCACTCTCACTGACATACAATAAGAATATGAGTGTAATAATCACCTGAAATCAGTGTTTTTTTTCCTCTTAAAAAATATTTGTTTTGGAACATTTAAGAATATGAGACAGCCTCTCTGACTTTACCAGCCTCAAATATCAAAAGTATTCTTATTAATTATTTAAAACATTTGATACATAGTTATAAATTAATGCAAAACTAGCTGGCTTCGCCCGCTAGCGGGCCCCTAATTTACATCGGTGCCTTGAATCTTGTAAAACCTCAAATAAGGAAAGGGCATGTTTACAAACAAACACTCCCGTCAATCAATCTCCCCCTCTTCTAACCAATCAGACAAACTCGTCCCTGTTCATACACCAATAAAACCATCTTTTGCCCTGAGTGACATCAATACAGTCGAACCTCGTTAACATGAACCTCAAGGGGAATCAAAATTTTGTTCATGTTAACAGTAATTCATGTTATCAGTATCAAATCTTTGTACTCGTTTTTATAAGGGACTATGAAAACAGTTCATGTTAAAAGTAATTCACGTTAAGCGTGTTCATGTTAACGAGGTTTGACTGTATTTTGCCCTGAGTGACGTCAATATTTTGCCCTGAGTGACGTCAGCTGATCTTTCCTTATAAGATAAACTTCGAACCGAACGAACCTCCGACCCCGGTCCCCGTTGCCTTCGGCACCAGATAATCCCTTAATTTGCACATTGAATAGTATAAACCTCTAACCGAACGAACCTCCGACTCTGGTCCCCGCTGCCTTCGGCACTGTATAGATCAGTTTCAACCACGTGATCACCTGCCTACCAAGCGTTATCCAACCAATCATAATCGTCGATTTGTAACCTGTATTACGAACCAACCAATCACAATTCACCATCTTTGGCGGGCAAACAAAAAACAAAGCTAGTTGCTAAGGTGGTTGCTAGGGTATGACGTCAGTTGAAACTGATCTATACCGGTTGTGCTGCACATGCACCGCATAATCCCTTAAATTGCACATCAAATAGTATAAACCTCTAATTGAACAAACCTCCGGATCGGGTCCCCGCTACCTGCAGCACCGTATAACAGTCGTGCTGCGCACGGGCTGCAGTATACGTTAGTTCCACCTTCCACCACCAGATAGCGCAATCTGTTTATACGAACATAACTGAAATTGTTAAGGCTTTCGATGTCTAGTCGAATTAGCCATACTCCGTCGTCTTCATGTCCATAGAATTAGAGATAGGAAAGCGCCCTCTGGTGGTGAAAAAACGAACTAAAATAGGTAAGCTCTATCGATGTAGAGTCGAATGAGCCATACCCTGTCGTGATCCTTCCCATAGAAACAGAGATAGGAAATCGCCCCCTGGTGGTGAAACTCTGAACAAAAATCGATAAGCTCTAGTATACTCTATCGATGCCGAGTCGAATGAGCCAAACCGCGTCGTGATGTGACCCATAGAACCCAAGTTAGCGGCAAAATTTTTTAATTACACCTACCACCACCAAGGGGCGCAATCTGTTCTATACGAACATAACCCAAATCTGTAAAGCTATTGAAATCCAGTCGAAAGAGCCAAACCCCGTCGTAATCAGGCCCATAGAACCAGATTTACGGAAGCGCCCCTTGGTGGTGGAACTGGAAACTAAAATATGTAAGCGCTATTGATGTCGAGTCGAATGAGCCATACCGCTCCGCGAAGGGACCCATACGACGGGAGATATTTTGAAAAGAAATAGCTAATTCCTTAGCTTCTTTTATTTTTTTTTTCCCGTACAAAAATCAGGATTTTGCTAAAATCAAAAATTATGATCCGAATTCGAAAATTTTTTGAATCCCTGAAATGCCAGATCACTCAGAGCAAGGATGCCTATTTTTCAGATTCGAAATTCCCATATTTAAAAAATATATATATTGCCCATAAAAAATGGAATCATTTTAAAATGCATCTTTTTATCAATTTATCTCTGTTGGCCGAAAGGCGTCCAAATGTCTGATGAGAATACCTGCAAATATTTTACGTCTACCCAGTTGAAATAGAAATAAATTCAATTTCCATTTTCATTAATGAGTTTTAATTGATATCTTTAAAAGTTATTGGTAGATTTTTATGATTTTTTTTTTTTTTTTGTTGAATTTGCGATTTTTTTTTACACATGTTAGCAAATTTTCGTGAATGTCGAGTCATTATTTCCACTTGTTTCAAAAAGGAATGGAGCGATTTGATCTCGGATGTGTCAACCCGGCATTCTTTACAGCAACCTTTTTCCTGTCTGGGGTCAATGTTGGATGTCTGGTCAGTTTTTGGCCAAAATAAAAAAAAGCTACGGTCTGAATTTCAAAAAACTTGAATTTTTGGAACGACAAAAATCGGCCGCGTGTGTACCCCGATTTTCGGATCGATACCTCCGGTAGATTTTTTTTAATTCGATGATGCGTTTAAAAGAAACAATTTGGATGTCTGCGATTATCAAAACGGAAATTTTCTTTTCGGGTTTCGATAAAACTGTTTCTTGTTTTGCTAATTTTGATGAGGTTTTTAATTAATAACGTTCTTAATTAGGGGCCGACTTCTTCAAAACTGTAATTCCTGGAGGCCTGGATTTTTCCGAATTTTTTTATACCAAAATCGCCTTGCTGCGCTCGCAGTGTTTATCCAGGTACAAACACACACACACAGACGTTTACGGAAATTAATAATAATGATGTGGCATAAGAAAAAAATATTTTTTTTAATTAATTACTGCAAATGACACTTACTTCACAATGTATAAAAATAATGCCATAGTTGAACTAAACAGGTAGACCTGCATAATTAAAAATAAATACATCACAATCAATTTATATTTTTTTAAATAAATTTAAGCATGTAAAATAAATAGGTAACTTTTTAGAGGAAAACTTATTTCATGCAAATTAAAATAAACTTAAAATATAAAACATATACTGTAAAGATGAAGAAAGGAGAAATGGAAAGTATATTAAAGCATTACTGATTTATTTTATTTTCTCTTTTAGCAAAATTAAAAATCCCCTCCACCCCGCATTTGACTGTTATAAATAGACATTTAGAAAATTTACTAAAATTTATCAAAAATATACTAAAAATTAAAAAACACAGAAAATCAGAATCTTTACAATAAAAGATGAATAAACTTCAAACTTTTATCTAATTTTGATACCAGAATATGATCCTAGACACTCAAATTAGCATCAGTGTAAATTTTTATGAAGTTTCTGTGAATAATTCTGGAGATAATCAATATCAATAAATATAAAAGTTAAAATATTAAAAAACTTTTAAGATACACACAGTTAATGTTTATCTTAAAATTAACACCGAATTTCATGACTGCAATTCATATTATTCCAAAAAATGTCCATTGCAATACATAAATTTGGTGTGAGCCCCAATTTTGGAAAATTACCCACATTTATTTATGCTTGGTAGAAAGTGAGACTGGTGAATTTATCAAATAAATTTCATTTTTGCTCAGTTTTTTTTTTCTTCTTTTAATTATTATTATTATATGGGCAACAGGAAACAAAAAATCATTTTATGTTATTGTAAATGCTACATTATTGTAACAAACAAATATTTATAATTGAGTCATGTGACAATAGATTTTTTTTTAAAATTAAAACCATTGCTCAGTTTTATTTTGTTTTTTAAGATATGGTAAAAGGAAATTTTAAAAAAGGCAATATTTTAACCATTGAAGACTTCTAAACTGTTTTCTCAGTCAATGTATAATCCTAATTTATTTAATATTATTCGATTAACTAATAATTAAATTATGAAAATATTGTATTGTCATCAGGAACACACATACTGTACACACTTTCTAGAACTCTAGCACATCAGGAAGTGGATGAAAAATGAATTACAAAATTCCATCTTTCCATACATGAACCAAGTTAAATAACAGTGCATAAAAATTGAGCTACCGTATATTCAGATGTATAACACACACTTTTCAAACAAGAAAATTGATCAAATTTTACAGGTGCACATTATACTTCAGGTATAAAAATGAAAGCTTAAAAATTGAAATTTCTATATCAATGAACAAGAGAAGACGACAAGAAGATTATTTGAATGAACGAAAGTACAATTCCAAATGCTTTCCAGAGATTCAAGCAGACCAGGCTTGGCAGTGGCATATGTCCTCAATTTACATTTGCTTATTTTCTTTATGTTTGTACTAGTTATTATAATTTTCGTGCTATTTTATTGTATTTTCATGCTACATATCTCATAAAGATTTCTTTGTAAAAAAAAAAAAAAAAAAAAAAAAAGGTGTACGTAATATGTTGAATATACCTAAAAATAGAAAAATAATGTTTAAAATTGTAAATGCGCGTTAAATCCCGGAATATGAGGGATTTTTGGAAGCAATCTCAAAAATGAAGCCCTTTTATTATAAAATTCAGATGTAATGCAAAAATTGTTGATATTTTCCAAAATGGAACATTTAACTCGAAAACATTACATAAAACACATCATTCCATTAGATAACTAAGGCAGCTGTTACATTTACCAATTTTTATAAAAATAATCATATTTTTCGAATTATAGCGACACTCAGACAATAATATTGAAGTTTTTTTTAAGAATACTCGAAAAAATATTTGGACAAATTATCAGTTGAAATTTTGTATACATGTACTAAAAGGATTAAACTAAAACCTTAAACTGTAATAAATAACATGTTAAGAATTTACTAGCCATTTATCTTTATTTTTTTCTTTTATTTATATAACCATGAGTGTATTTAAAACAACTAATTTATAAAAGATTTTTAAATAATATACAAATAAAGACAAGAAATTAACTTCTTTCTAAAATACTGATTCACGCATGTAGAGATGGATAATTAACTTACTTCACCATTTGGAAAAGGCTTGATATACCCTCTTGCTACTGCCATACGAAATAATGTTTCAGAAGCCTATAATGAAATAGGTAAATTAAACCCTAAATTAGGATTAAGAATTTTTAAAAATAACATAGATATATCAAGTATTCACTGACAAGGATGGGAATTTTTCATAAAATTTTACCAACCAAAGATGTGTTTTTACCAGCCAGCAACATAAAATCACGAATTGTGGCAAAATTTACGCAACTGCAAAAGTAATTCTTATTATAATTTCACTGTCATATTAACATTTTATAAAATTAAGAAATATATGCTATAGAGGAAAGTTTAGCATAGGATAGAAGTTACTGCCATGTTTACATTGCAGCAATTTGGAAAAAACATGAAATATGGTCAACAAATAACTAATATGCTGTAGCTATCACATAACTTTCTTCTATATTATTCTAACACTAATATATTAATTGAAATAGCACTGTTACACACCAATAACAAAATGTAGTGCATTTATTTAACTTTAACTTGGAGTTATAGTGATAAATTTTTTTTAAAACGGAACAGTTCAACAACGCCCCCTGTTGGGTATTCAAATATAAAATACATTTTTAATTAACAACTTCAAATATAAAATTTTGTGCATTTCTACTAAAAAAAAAAAACTCGGATAATTCTATAATGTTCATTATAAAAATATAGCATAGGAGCATATCCTGTTGAGTGTAAACAAAGTCAAAATTGAATCAACATAATTTTTAATAAATATCTCACAATTAAATTTGTTAAAATTCCATCCCATAGATGCTATACATAGCTATCTTGAAAATCGTGAAATCTCTGCACAGCAGCACCACCTGTTGAGCAAGATGCACCCATACTTAATCAGTATCAATATATGGCAAGGATTAACTGAATACAAAGTTTGATATTTCATCCCATGAATGCTGAGATATAGCTATCACAGAAATTGTGAAAAACACAGCACAGCAGCACCACCTGCATACACCACAACCTAATCAGTACCTATATATGTCAAAGTCTAACTAAATATGAAGTTTGATGAAATTCCATCCTGTAGATACAGCTAGCTTGGAAATCATGAAAACACACCATAGCAGTAGCACCTGTTGGGTGATAGACACCCAAACCTAATCAGCACCAATTTATGCCAACGTATGACTGAATCTAAAAAAATTCCAAGCATTAGTTCTTGAGATATGGAGGCCACAAAATTTAAATTATATACAGACTAATGGACAGACATTTTCCAAAAATAGTCAAACTGTGTTCAGAAGATCACAAAACGTATAAATCCATCAAAAAATGCAAGTCGAAAATTTTCACTATTCCGATACTTTCTTCTTATGTATATAGAAGAAAGGAAAAACATAGAGGCCAATAGAGAGGGGGTAGAGCCAGTACAAATTAGCAAATTAATGGGACTCATCTTCTAGTCTGTTTTCTAAATATAACAGCAAAAAAAGACAGACTTACATACCATTTTTAAATTAAAATAACTAACAAATAATAAAATAAAATCAGAATTTGCTAGAATGCCTTTATAGCCAGGCCCAAGGCCCCTACTCTTGTATATGTATTAAATATTTGATAGTTGGGAATTTTATGCTTGGAAAACTGTATAGTTTTATTAAACATCAGCCGAATTCACATACAAAAGACGCAGAGCAGGCGTCACGCAGTTGGCTTCAGTGAAATATTAACAACCAATTCTCAAGTGATACATCTATACCAGTGGTCACCAAATGACGGACGGCGGTCCGGATCCGGACCGCCGTCAAGTTTTATACGGACCGCGGCTAAATTGTGAATAACACAAAATAATATTTTTACGCGGTTGGAAGCGGGTAAATTCTAGAAACGAGACGGGCTCGGGCTCGATTTTTATACCAGCCTTCGGTATCGGTGTGATAAAGATATATCACAGTTTTATCTTTTTTAATTACTTTATATTTCAGCTCAAGGTATTTCTATTTTATAGCCTTTCCAGTTTAATTTCTGTTCTTTTAAAATGCCTTTTTACCAGCGATCGCGCGCCTTGTACGTTGCTTCTATGGCAAAGCATCCCTCCTGAGTTCGCTTCAATCGGCGCTGAGCTGTGACGTCATCGTCATTCGGCGGCTCTTCCCCGCTCGTGTGTTGTGCGCATGCGTCACCGTCGCTCTTGTTCCCTGTGTTTTCGGGAGCTGTTTTGTTTTGGCGCTGCAAGCGAAAGGGGCGTGTCTTTCGAATACAAATTAGAATCGTTCTTTTAATTATTAAATGTTAATCAGTTTCTGATTTGCTCTTTTGATTTTTCGCGTAATTCCTAATCAACAAATTAGTTTAAATTAATCTTGCTCTCACATTTGTGCACCCCTATTATGCGTATAAATAATAATGTAGCGCATTTTTCCAACAGAATTTTAATAAAAATGATGCTGTAATTTTATGCTAAACGTCGTCTGGTCTGGAGGCCTGCTGGCCTGTGCCGGCGCTCGTATCCTAGAATCGCCATGCGTGGATTCTTTGGAGATCAATTTCGCGTTTTCAGTTTTTAATTATTCTATAAATATGCTGTTTAAATATGCTGTTGTAAATTTTAAATTTAATATTTTAAAAGTTTAAATCAACTGGTAATTTAATTAATTCTGCATTAATTCTACATCCCTTAATGGATTCGGCCAAAAGGAATATTTTAGAGATTCTTCGAATTTCATGATGATTGAGCCAGAACTTTATAAAGCAATGATGTGCAGCTGCTTTTATTCTCATCCTTCCTCCTTCCTCAAGAATTACAATAAAGATTTTATGGATCCAACTCTTATGGCGTATTCCTCATTTATAGTCTGCATCTATTATTTCACTCAAGTAAGACCGTTTAATTCATTTTATTATTATGATTGTTTCTCTTCTTAAGAATTTTTGACCAAAAGAACAGATGCACAAATTGTGCAGGGTTAATTGCTATTTCAATCACAACTGCAATAAAATAATTTAAAAGTTTACTATACGATCTATTCCTACCATCCATTAAGATAATAATATTATTACGATTTATTCCTTATTCTCCATCAAAACAAAATACCATCGTCACATTTGGCGCTGTTTATTCTTTTATGAAGAGAAAAAAGTTGAAAATTTTATTTTGTTCTTAAAAATTATTATGAAATTTTGAAACTCATTTTTATGATGCAAACAATATTAATTGAAGATTTGATGCTCTTAATTAATTTATATTAAAAATTGAATATTATTTGAGAATTGCTGATTTTGATTAAATTTTTAGAAGTTTAAAAAATATTCTTGTGCTGCTGAAATTAAAGAAATTTTCCACAGAAGATCGATGTTTGCAATACATCGTTAATTTCGGAACTTTTATTCTCAACTGGCTTGCATATATTTAATAATTTATTTATAATTGAAAAATTATATTTTAACAGAAATTAATTTTTATTCTGGTATTTTTCCATGAGATTTATTGAATCTTTTATGCAAATTTTACTAAAGAATGAAATTTTTAGAAAATGAATTTATTCTTTTTAACAAATGAAAAAAAAATATGGTACTTTTTATATATATAAAGTTAAAAATATATAATTCATGTAAATTCAAATATTTTTTGAAAAATGTGAAAATTGTTCTTGTTCTAAGTTTTGAGAACAAAATTTAAAGAGGCTATGGTTGTTCTTATTCTTGTTTTGGATTAATTTTTGGTAATTTATTGGCACTTTTAAATGAAATTGATATATTTTATGAATATTAAAAAATGTATTGAAGCAAATTTTATTGGAATTAAATTTATTGAAGCTGTGTTCTCATCATATTACTAATTTTGCTGCACTTATTCTGAGTATGAAATGTCTTCATAGAAGCTCAAGTTTTCATGTGATTTTGTAGTTGTTTTATCATACATAAATTTTTTGAGTTCTTGGTTGCTTCTACAAAAATTAAATTACTTATTGCAATAACACTACAAGTTCATTGACTCTCGCCATTTTTTACACAAATATTTAGTATGATTATGATGTGCAAACAGTCTGTGTTCTTTCTAGAAATTAAAATTCAAGAAATGTATTTATATTTTGAAAATATTACACAATAATTTGCATTTTCTGTTCTACATTTTGAGAACTCTGTTTTTTGAATTTCAAGGAATTGTTGCTTCATCCTAATATATATTTTATATTACACAGCATCTGCATCTTTTTATTGAAATTCTCATACCATAATCACAAAAAAGAGACTGGTATTATTATTATTTTCTTTTTTTGAGAAGTTATAGCCATTACCTAACTGCTCCATATTCTTGTTCCTGAAATAGTTACTGTGTGTACTTTGTTTTAACATTCTACAATCTGAATATATACTGACAACTTCAATAAACTGGTTATTATTATCATCTGACTTTGCTTACCTGGTGGAAAAATCTTCAGATTGTGTTATATCCATTGTTGGCTGATTTTCTCTGCTGTTTGCAAATATGATGGTTCCTGATAGTACAATAATTACTTACCTGCACTCTTTTGCGAGTTGAAGTGACTGTTGATGGTCGCCATTCATATAAGGCAAATATATCCGTGTGATTGCTCCTCGTCAGTCCTCTTCATCTTGTGGAACTTTCTTCTCCCTCATCAATATTACTCATTTTTATGGATCTAAAGTATTACAAATTTACAGCTGTGCCTATTTGCAATAGTTTTCTATCTTTTTCTACCCTCTGTTGCAAAACCCGATTATGGAAGTGTACTGTCATTTATTTTAAAGTTCAGTTTTGCAGCATTTACAGAAATTGCTGCTTCCTCAAATGGAACTTCTCAAATTTGGAAAAATTATTATTATTATTTGAAAATTTTTAGTATGCTTAAATTATAGTGCCTTTTCTTTTTATTATAGTATTATTTCACAACCCAAATATTTTCTAAATCATTTTTACCATATGCCTCACTTAAAGAAAATTATTTTATAAATGAAGAAAATTTATAAATGAAGAAAAATTTTTTGTTGCACCATTAAATTATATTGCAAAGTTACATGCAAAGCAACACATATTCTTAGAACTTTCCAGTGCATTATAAAGAAATATTCTACCATTGTGAAATGATTTTGGTGAATATTATTTTCTTCTAAGAATCTAAAATGCTTTTATAGTCTTTGTGACTTTCCTCAAATGTCACCAATCCCAATTTTGTCTCTAAAGTGTGCAAGTAGTGTTGTATTGTCTACAAATCTGCATGCTTGAATACACCTATACAAAAATGTATATAGGCAACTTAGACTTTCCAGCGCCTCTCAACAAGAGTCTTGTGCTCTTTGTGTTATTTTATTCTAGGTGCCACTTCGTCATATTATTCCTCAACATCGTGGAACCACAGTTCATGATTTAGTCTCTGCTCTTACCTGATTGTCTTCAAATGCTCTTACCTGATGTGTCTTCAAATGCTCATCATATGCCATTAAGTGCTAAAATTTTTTTAGTGCTAAAATGTCCTTATAAAGTCTTCAATTTTATTTTAGTGGTGTGTGTTTCAGGAAAAAGGCCAATTTGCTGCTACACTGCCATTGTGTCAATCAACCAACCAGTGTGCCACTTAACTTGCAAACTTTTCAACAAGTAGTTACTTTTTTTCTCAGTGTAATCATCTTTTTAAAATCAGACTGATTTTAGAACTCTTTAAAGGTATTACATCTGATTATTTGTTATGTAAAAGCAGAACGTTTATATCCTTCATCTGTAAACAAACAATTTTTTTTTTTTCCTTCAAACATTTTATTAGCAATATTCATCTGTTTCTTTACAATAGTTTTAGCAAGAATGTTGTATATTTTTGTCTAGTTTACATACTTGCTAATGGTTTAACGGGAAAATCGCTATTAGCATTTTTGTAAGTTTTGATGAATTTATATTATGTTTTATGCTTATTTGATTTGCAGATTCGTCATCGGTTCTGGAGATCGCCTTTGACAGTCTTGTAAGTTTTGGTGTTTGTTCAGTTTGCAGATCTACTAATTGTTTAAAACGGGCTGCTATTAGTGTTTTGTGAATTGATACGAATACATATTAATAGTTTATATTTATTTGATTTACTGATTTGATAATGGTCTCAAGATTGTGGGAGGCTATTAGCACTTTTGGTAAGTTTTGTAAATATCACCCAAATAATTCACATATTGTCAATAGCTGATTTTTCTATAGGATATATTATCCTTTTCATTAATGTTATATAAATTTATGATTATAACATGCTTTACATAACGGTGCACTGTGTTTGTTTTTATACTCTCATAAAATGTGTCATTTGATTTTAACTTGTCTTTCATTATGAAAGTTAATGGTTAATTTTTTTTTTTTTTTTTTTTTTGAGGATCCTCACCTTTTCTCAGTTTTTCTCTGATTATTTTTTTTGCAAAAAAACCATGGTATATTAAAAGAAAATTTATTGTGTATGAAAAGAAAATTTATTGTGTATACTAGAGAAAAATGAATTGAGTATATTTGAAAGAATTTTGTTGAATATTTCAGAAAGAATTTTATTGAGTATTTCATGAAAAATATTTTTACTGAATATTTACAGAAAAATTTTATTGAGTACATTAAGTATGGAGTATTTTACTGAAGAAATGTGTCATTGTTGGTTAAAAACTTTTTTATAAATCCAACTATTTTGATGAATTTATTATTAGTTATAAAAAATGAATTTAAATTTTGTTGCAACATAATTTTATGCAATTTTCATATAAATTTTGAGTAATAATTGTTATGCACTTATATATACTTGTTAGAATTGATATCAGTATTTTGTGCATTATATTGATTGCTTAATTTTATATGATTTGAATTATTACTAATACAAGGCCTTTGAATGAATTTAAATCCTTACAATGGATTATTTTTTTGTGCACATATATGTTATTTAGAGTTAATTTATATGCTCTATATCTTTAAAAGTCCTAGGCATCAGTCAGAATTTAAAGTATTCTTGACTTTTTGTTGCTTTAAAATTGCAACTTATTATTATTTTAAATATTTATGTCTAGACAAGTCGGAAGAAGAAAGAAATTACCGACTCTTTTTATGTTGCTTTACTGTTGCAACTATTTTGATATGATCTCATTGCTAATTTAAATTAAATATTAGCATTTTTTTTATATACTTGATGGTATTTGTTTAGAGATCAAGATTAATGGAAGGTATGCCTTTCTTTGCTAAAAAAAAATGCAATGGGGCTTCTGTATACTCTGTTATATGTATACTATAACATCTTGTATAATTTGTGATGAGATTTTTGAATGTACTAAATGATGTATATTCTTTCTCTTTTTGGTCGCTGCACATCACATCAAATTTTATTTAATTTACTTTTCATGGCTCTAATTTAAGTAATTATGTCATTTTTACTTTGGCATTTAAAAATTTTGTCTTCCCTTTGTCGAAAAAGGCTTTTACTGTTTTTAACCCTTTTTCTCCTTCTGGTCAGTCAAAATTTTTGTCGGTGAATGGGGGTACTGTGATAAAGATATATCACAGTTTTATCTTTTTTAATTACTTTATATTTCAGCTCAAGGTATTTCTATTTTATAGCCTTTCCAGTTTAATTTCTGTTCTTTTAAAATGCCTTTTTACCAGCGATCGCGCACCTTGTACGTTGCTTCTATGGCAAAGCATCCCTCCTGAGTTTGCTTCAATCGGCGCTGAGCTGTGACGTCATTGTCATTCGGCGGCTCTTCCGCGCTCGTGTGTTGTGCGCATGCGTCACCGTCGCTCTTGTTCCCTGTGTTTTCGGGAGCTGTTTTGTTTTGGTGCTGCAAGCGAAAGGGGCGTGTCTTTCGAATACAAATTAGAATCGTTCTTTTAATTATTAAATGTTAATCAGTTTCTGATTTGCTCTTTTGATTTTTCGCGTAATTCCTAATCAACAAATTAGTTTAAATTAATCTTGCTCTCACATTTGTGCACCCCTATTATGGGTATAAATAATAATGTAGCGCATTTTTCCAACAGAATTTTAATAAAAATGATACTGTAATTTTATGCTAAACGTCGTCTGGTCTGGAGGCCTGCTGGCCTGTGCCGACGCTCGTATCCTAGAATCGCCATGCGCAGATTCTTTGGAGATCAATTTCGCGTTTTCAGTTTTTAATTATTCTATAAATATGCTGTTGTAAATTTTAAATTTAATATTTTAAAAGTTTAAATCAACTGGTAATTTAATTAATTCTGCATTAATTCTACATCCCTTAATGGATTCGGCCAAAAGGAATATTTTAGAGATTCTTCGAATTTCATGATGATTGAGCCAGAACTTTATAAAGCAATGATGTGCAGCTGCTTTTATTCTCATCCTTCCTCCTTCCTCAAGAATTACAATAAAGATTTTATGGATCCAACTCTTATGGCGTATTCCTCATTTATAGTCTGCATCTATTATTTCACTCAAGTAAGACCGTTTAATTCATTTTATTATTATGATTGTTTCTCTTCTTAAGAATTTTTGACCAAAAGAACAGATGCACAAATTGTGCAGGGTTAATTGCTATTTCAATCACAACTGCAATAAAATAATTTAAAAGTTTACTATACGATCTATTCCTACCATCCATTAAGATAATAATATTATTACGATTTATTCCTTATTCTCCATCAAAACAAAATATCATCGTCACAATCGGATGGGTTCCAGCTCATTCTTTCTAAATCGGGAAATTTTATTTATTTTATTTATTCACGTATAAAAAAAATAAAAAGAACTTTTTTTTCCTTAAAAATTGCTTATTTTATTTCAAGTCATTTTAATGATATTTTGATCAGAATGAAGAGAAAAAAGTCCTTCCGGCCTGTACCGGGAGGAAAAGGTAGCTTTCCTATATCTTCGTTTTAAAATTTTAGCTAATGTTACACGAAAACAGCAAGCTAAAATGCAAAGAAACGTTTACAAAAGATTCGTTACTACTGAATTTGAATAAGAAATTCGCCAAATTATTGAGCAATAGCCAAATTGGCTTCATTTATGAAGACTTATTTTGATCGCCAAATGTCGCCAATGTCGCCAATTTTGGCGTTAACGGATATGAATATATAGTTTTATGCGTATGATTGGAAAAATTATTACAACAATGAAAGAAAATAATTTGCGAGTAATCGCGTTAATGTGCTGGTTTGTTTCAAAATGGCAGCCACCCTAGAATTTCAAACTGCTCTATCTCAGCCATTTTTTAAGATAGAGGTAAACCAAAAAAAGCTCTGGAATCCTTGTATCAAGGCCTAACACGTAATTAAAAAATAAATTTGAATTTTTAAATTTTTTGTATATTTATTTTAGATTTTAAGTTATTTTACATCTTTAAATGGCCGCCATCTTGAAACAAGATGGACCAAGCTGGCCAACGAACTCGGTCGAGACATTAGTGACCTTAATACACACAATTAGTTTCATCAAAATCGATTCATAATTACGGGAGTTATCGTATGACATAGGTCAGATATATATATATATATATATATATATATATATATATATATATATATATATATATGGATATATCTATATATATAAATCAACATTTGGACGGAGGGTGGTTTTGGGGTCTGGGGGTCATGATCGGTGAAAATATATCGAAATTTTCCGGAACTGCTTTCCTCCGAACGGCTGCAATAGGTAGCTTTATACTTTTTTGTATTGAAAGCTACCTAAAAGAAGTTGTGTGTTTCTATTCTAGTATTAAAGTGCTATTTTTAAAACAGATTTATTGTATTTGCAGACATTGATGGCGGCCACCTGTTGATATGGCGCCACCAAAGTCTTTGTACCACGCCACCGTGATTTCGATTGTGACATATAAACAGTAGGATATTTTTTTAAACATACTTTAGCTACCTCAGATTGCTATGCATTGGATTTGGACGAATTTTGCGATATTACAGATACAGCATAGCTAATTATTTTTGTACGCTATCTACCCGTGAACAATTTTTTGAAGAACTACTGACTATTTTGCTTATGTCAAGAACTACTACAGAAGAGGATTTGTACAAGGTTGTTACAGAATATTTCAACCAAGCTGGATTGCACATGAAAAATGTCATATTGGTAACAACAGACGGGGCACCGACAATGCTTGGGTGTAGGAAAGGCTTGGTTCAGCGACCTAGCAGTGTTCCAAAATGCAATGAAAATTTGATATCCTACCACTGCATCATTCATCAAAGTGTGTTGTGTTGCAATCTGAATCCCACTCTTCAGAATAAAATGCAAACTGTGATACAAATAATTATTGAAGAGACTGATGCTCAGTTTGACGAATTGCTTCTTGGCTATGTAAATACTTAGTGCTTGAAAGATTCTTTGCAGTACTGGAGGACATCAAAGAGTTTCTTTCAACTAGTGATCAAAAAGTAGCAAGTGAGCATTTAGGCTTGCTCCTTGACGTTAAAGAAAACGTGGCAACCATAGCATTTTTGACTGATTTATTTAGGCATCTGAATCTCTTAAACCTCAAACTACAAGGCAAAGGTAAACTTCTCTCAGAAATAAAATGTTTCTTAAAAAAATTGACCTCTTCTCCGAATATATTAAGAGGAGAACGTTTACACTTTCCCACACCTTAAGTCAGTTTGTGGCAGTAATGAAGGTATTGACATCAACCAGTTCGAAGATTTTTTGGAAAAACTTAAATCTGAATTTCAAGGGAGATTTTCGGATTTTGAAAAAATTGAGAACGTTGTGCAGCTGGTCAACAACTCTTTTTCACTTATGCCTAATGGCATATGGACGAATGAAGAGGCGAATGTTTTCAAGAGCAACAAAGCTGCCCTACAGTTGGAAATAATTGAGTTCCAAGAAGATATTGTTTTAAACAATAGTTATGCTGAAGTTTCAAAAACACTTGGAAGTGACCAATTTTGGATTAAAAATCTGTGTGAAAAAAGTATCCAGAACTAAAAGCTTTAGCCATAAAATTGTGCACCATGTATGGCTCAACTTATGTGTGTGAAGCAGCATTCTCAAAGATGAACTTCATTAAGAATCGGTACAGATCTCGACTCACAGATGACCACCTTAACAGTTTGATGAGAATCAGTTGCACCAACTTGACCCCAAATTTCAGGCAAGTTGTTCAAAAAAAAATAGGTCATTTTTCTCATTGAACATTAACCACAATGAACTTTAGTGATCAATCATTTTGAATTTATATCTACTTTGTATTGATCATCTTAATTTCTAAAAATCATAATGAAAAATTGATTTGGTATTAATGCACTTCATTTCACTGGTATGCATTGTGTTATGCATCTAAGATAACAAATGATTTCAAAGAGAAGCTTTACTAAGCAAAGTAGGTGGCCTAAGTTAGTAAAAGGTTGGTAGCGTGATGGATGGGATGGGGTGGGGTGGGGTGGGGGAAGGGAGTATGTGGAGACTTAAATCTTCTGGACCGTGTAAGTTTGACTACGTTTTGAAACGGACCCATGGGTAAAATAATTGGTGACCACTGATCTATACTAATAAAAGAAAGTTTTGCTTTCTGTGTGTATCTGCATCTGCGATGGCTAGCAAAATCTACCACACGAAGAAGTCTGAAATTTTTGGTGAAGATAGTTTAAGACAAGTCCTGATGCATCTGAAGCTCAGATTTTTAATTTTTTGATAAATAGCCAAGATATTACTCATCAAAGACTTATCTGTTTCTTTAAGAGCCAGCAAAGTCATTTGTGAATTCCCAGAACCCAATTTACGCAATGAGCGGAAACATAGACCCAAATGAGCAGTTTTTTTTTTCTATAGTTTAAATTGGCTTAAATTGACAGACATATTCAAAAAGATCATACTCTTACGTCTCAAATGGCGCAATCAATTAAAAAAAATATCGTTGTTAACCCTTTGAAAAAAAAATTCAAAAAGGGTTCTTTTCTCAGAGGATGTTTTTCCCCCCTATGGCAATGTCCCTCCAGGGCGCAATTTTAGAGATACCGACAAACCAAATTTGCTTTTAAAATTGAAAACTTCTTTTAATCAACGGTGCAATCTGTTTTAAAAAAATACGAATTTTAACCCTTTCAGAAACACCAGTAAATGCAGGTCACTTCGCACCTCATGGAGAACCTCTTTTGCACCTCCTTTTTATTCACGCCTCTTTTTTTCTATGCTTAAAGTAACTAAATGCCTGTATTTCGACAAAATCTTTTAAGAGCATTTTGGTAGGCCAGATTTGCATCACCAACTAAAATTTTAAAACATTCGGACATATAGAAATACTTAAAAAAGCAATAAAATCTGAGAAATTTTCCAAACGAAAAAACGGGATGCTTTGGCGTGCCTTCGCTCTACTTTAACCGATGCTTTCACAACTAAATATGAATATTTTTTCACATAATTTTAAAGATAGATTGGATAGTTATATTTATAAACAATTAAAATTTCATAGTTCGGAAAATGAGAGCTATTTTTTTTAATTGTTATGTTAAAGAAGCCGATGCAGAAAGAAAAAAAAAATTCAGGAAGAAAACAATAGTTTCTTTTAATTAATTATAATTCTTATAACTTATAATTATTTTATTCTTTATCACTTATAAAGCTTATGATTCTTTACAACTAGGTAACAAAATTATTTCACAAAATTTTTACACTGTAGATTTTTTTTACGAAGATACTTTCACTTCCGAAGCTTGTTCCGAAAGTGAAAGCATCTTCGTAAAAAAAATCCGCAAAGAAAATCGAAAAAGTAATCAACGGCAGAAATAGAGATTGATCTCTGCTATCCAATGCAAAAAAAATTGTTAAAAAATATTGAAATGCAAAAGAAGATATTAGAAAATAGGATTAACATTAGCAAACAGATGTTTTCAAGTGCGTGAAAAGGACCCTTAATAGAGTAATATGCTCGTTCAAACTTCCATCATTATTTCAGTTAAATCAAACAGTTTGATGACAGATTTTAGCTTAATATCTGCACGTTTTGAAAGTTAAAAAAAATATAATTTATAAAAACATAACAAGCATTATACTTACAACATTGGTTACATATAAGGCTAATGGTCCACGTCTGAAAGAAACATACATTTATGTTTAAAGGAAAAATAAACATACAAGAGAATTACATGTTTTTTAAATAATAGAAAAAAAAATTATTTAATAATATACCTATTTTTCCTTTCAATCAGAATAGCAAGAAAACTTGCAGCAAAGGCAGGGAAATATGAACAATGCAGATAATAAAACTTTCCCATACTTCGCCTGTAATAAATTATGGTAAATAAATTAATTCAATAAGCTAAGAATGTATAAAAATTAAAAAACTGAATTTATGACAAAAATTAAGATTGACATTTGTCATGAACAATTGAGCAAGAAAGACTTTTTTCTTTTCTAATGATCTAAATAAGTACAATATAGTTTTTTACTATTTTGAAAAAATATTTTATTCGATATCCATTCATGGAATTTAAACAAAAAACATGTTTTGTGACATTACGATATCTATTGTGTGTTATATTGGCATCATTTTCATAAATCACATATATACCTTATGGCATTCACAAGATTTGTAGCATGTAGGGTAAAGCAAATATTATGTGAAAAATTGTCTTATTTAATTTAGTTTTTTTTCATCCATAGTTTTCCTCATACTTATTATAGAATGTCATGAGTAACTATCGCTTAACAGAACTAATTAAACCACAAAAGCTCTGAGTAATTAATAAGTAAGACGATGCTGAGGCATTAATCCATGAAAATGATCTCTTAACTAATCAAGGTGCCATTTCCCCCTAAAATTACAAACATGGTGGAAATAGGAAACCCGGTACTATATTTTTAAACAAGTTGGAAATTGTACGTTAATCGTGACAAATGAGGTGCGTTCGTTCCATGCTATAACGAGTTTTACAATGTAAAAAAAATCATTGTTATTATTTCAGTGAAATAAATTATATCGTCTGCTATAAGCAAAATAAAGATGTTTTTTTTTATTATGTATTCCATGTTTACAGATGCGAATTCTTTTTTTCGACATCAGATAGCACTGCAAAATTCACCATGGAGATCTTGCTTTGCGAATGATTACCTCCATTGTTTAATATTTCTATGATTCATGATGAACAAACCTCTTGTGTTTATTTACTTTAATGGAAATTGGGATAAATATTGGGCTGTTAACCTAATTTTAACTGAAATTATCTCAGAATCTATACATTTTTTAATGCAACTCATCTCTCAAATAAACAATTTTTTTGAACAATCTTTCTAAAATTGTAACTTTTATTCAATTTTATTCGAAAAAATAATTTTTTATAAAAATGGCCTCTGGCATATAAAAAAAGAAGTTGTTAGCCCGTATTTGTTTTCCTCAATCATATGACTTGTGTTTTTATTATATAGATTATGTTTCATAGGATTTAAGAGAATGAAGAAAACCTTTATTAACAGCTTTCTAAGTTTTGATTTGATTTTCATAAAATTTGAAATGACAAAATTCTACAACATTATATATATTAAATTTCAAACAATTAGGTTGGGTAGTTTTTGCACTGTTATATGTGGATGGGCAGTCCAAACGACGACTATAGGTGCTACATATTTATATAATTACGAACAAACCTAAAATGGGCCCTTCCGAATCTAAAAAGTGTCTTTTTCTTACCAGCAAGACCCTGCCTTTTTTTAGTGTTCCCATTTGAGGTTTTTCAAAGGGTGCTGCACCCTGCCCTTTTCGTTTAAACTGCCGATGCACCCCATCGTTTTTAGACATGATAAAAGTGCCCTACCCTTTTTCCCAGTAGCTTCTTTGCGTCCTCTCTCTATATATTTTTTTTCAAAATATTTGGTTTTTTCCTCTCTTCCTCCAGGAAATTTAGGACTTAATACGCATTAATGGTTTAGAGTTGAAATCTCAACACTCCTGAGATCTGACAAATGACAATTCAATGAGAAGTGTCGTTTCACTCAACAAAAAGTGCTCAATATAAGTGCCCTTTTTTCGGACAAAACTGCCCTTTTCAGAAAATCCACCCTGCTCTTTTTAAAAGAAATGTGAACACTACTTTTTTTAAAACCTGAGGGAAGCTCTGTGAATGTACCAAGATATTTACCTCTTATGAGCTCTTGGTCCAAGCTTATCTAGTTTTTTCTAGAGCAGAATAAACTACTGGAGAAAAAAAAAAAAAAAAGCTGTTTACAAGAACAGCCAACGTACACCACAGTTCTATTCATTCTTTTGATCTGCTATTTGACCGTCCTTCATCAATCATTTGACCGTTTGCTAAAAATTAACCTAAGGAATCATTGATTTAAAACGCTTAGAACAGAGATCTGCACAGACTGGAATTTCCAGGCCCGGCCCATGTCAAACAAGTGATTGGCCCGACCCGACCCAGTATAAAATCTGCAATTTCGGCCCAGCCCGGTGTAAAAGCTAAAAGTTCTGCCCCAGCCCGACAAAAAAAAAGATGCTGGCCAGGTCCGGCTTGTAAGAAACAAAATACTGGCCCAGATCGATATACGAGTAAAGCTAAAATCTCGGACCAAGCCCTGACTGGTATAAAAAATAAAAAGTATGGAAGTTAAGATTATAAAAGCCAGTATTAAAGCTAAAAGCCCGAGCCCATCCCAATATGGAAGCTAAAAGTTCGGCCCAAGACCGGCCGGTACAAAAACTTAATTACTCTTGCCCGACCCAATTGAATTTCCGAAAAACATGCCGATATTTCCGAAGCAACATTATTCTACTATTACAATTACTATACATAGATTTTATTTTCAGGTTATGTTCGAAATACAAAATAACAATGATTTAGTGACCATTTAGACAATTGCGTACTATAGACAATTAGCGTTTGATTGTACATAGGCACTGATTTAAAAAAATTGACTTAGACAATTATATTCAAATAAATATTCAGTAAGACAGTCAATTTAGTTGAACAAAAAAAGAAAAGGAAATCGTAAAATTATAAAAAGAAAAAAAAATGTATATTTCAAAAATATATCTCTGTAGTTTTTTAAAGTAAATTTCTAAAGTTTTTTTTTTTTTGCTGATTTTTGCATGGATTGGTCCAGCCAATAATGATCTTCATACGACTTAGATCGTAAGTGGAAATTTCGGCCTTTGCAGACCTCTAAGAAAAATTAAGTTTAGGCTTGGTTTGGCCCAGAAAAACAAAGTCCAGCCCAACCAAACTGAGTCTGCAGAAAAAAATAAAGTCCAGAAAGAGTAAACACCAGGCCCGACCGGGTTCGAACATGCAGAATAAAGAAAGGCTCAAGCCCGGTCCAGCCCGAAAGAAGTAAAGACCAGGGCTGGCTCGAGACTGCAGAATAAAGTCAAGCCTGGGCCGTACCCGTTAGTAGTGTAGACCAGGCCCAGCTCGAGTTTTCAAAATAAAGTAAAGCCAGGGCCCGGCCCGAGCCTCCTAAATGAAAATCAGGGTGGGCTAGGGTCAGGCCTGGGGAAACCTCTAGCTTAGCGAATAAAACTTAAGATAAGCATTATTTTCTTTAAATAGAAATTTTTTGAGCAAAACTATTTAGTGCATAACATAAAAATACATGACTACTTAAAGAAATATTGAAAAGATTAAGATTAGAATAACTAGAATATCTACCTTAGCAAGCAGAATATAAAAATAAAGGCAAACGCATTAAATCCAAGAAAGCATGATGAAGTATAAATGCCTTGAATGGTGTTCCAAAATTCTTTTAAAGAAAATTTTCTCTGTAAAATTTGAGAAATCTGAAAATAAAACAATTAAAATGTCAATAATAATCATTAAAAATCTGTATATATATTCACAAAATATTTTATAGACGTAAAACGAAATTTGTGGCTTTTTAATTTAAACAAAATTACTGTAACCAAAATACAATTTACACTTGAACAAAACAAGTTTTCTAAAACTATTGATAACATACTATCATTCCATATATCAAGCTCAATTTGAATAAAAAATTAAAAAGAAAAAGAAACCGAAAGATTAGTCAAATTAAAAAAAATTACACACTGCAAGCTTATCAAGTATGTCCTTTTAAAACATTATTAAATTCCTATGCATAGTTTTTGTTCCTATAAAACTTTTTTAAGAGGACTATTTTGACCAACTTGAATATTAAATCTCTCTTAAAATAATTCTTAGATTTAAAAACTGTCTGCTTCAGCGTGTTTATCAAACATTTCTCTATAAAACTACAAATTTTCATATTTTTATATGTAATAGTTTTCTGAATATTAGTCCAGAAAGACCTTAAGGCACAAAAACTTCATTGACAGTGGTGGTGGCAGTTACTTTTTTTTTAATATATAAAGAGAGGCATAAACAAGCATGATTGGCAACAAATTGCACCAAGGCCCTATAATAGTTAAGTACCAAAATAAGCACCATTTGATGTATGTAAAAGAAATGGGTATGTAGCTGATCTGCTACACCATGCATTAAAGGGTTAATATCTGACTATTTCTATGGCTACATAAATTCATTGAAAAGTCAGATATGCTTATTTTCAATGCAATATTAATTTTCTTAAAATATTATTGTTTATTTGAAATCTTTTATTAAAATGTTTTCAATGATCATACAGTTATCATGCACTAAAAAGCTAGATATTTATTCAAAACATGTCCTTTTTCATTATCTCAGGACATGAATGTTTAATGAATAAGCATTTTATTTGTTCATTTTTGTTAGAATAATTACTATTTGCAACTCTTAAACAACCTGTAAAGAGAAAATGAAAAATCACGAAAGTAAGCCAAGGGAAAAATAAAAACGTAGAAAATTTTTCATGCTATATAACAGTGATAAATTCATATAATTTAGTCCCATTTTGGATGTAAAATAAAATGAAATATATTGTATGACTATTTTAGTTTGTTTTTTTTTAATTTAGAAAATATTAAAATTTAAAATCAAATTTAAACTAACAATGAATGCAGATCATCAAATCAAGAATAAAAAAAGAATGTAGATTCACAATGAATGTAGATCATTGAAGCAAAATACAATGAAAGACAGATTAAGTTCAAACATATTTGATAAATTTACGTAAAGTATGATCTTTCATGCCAAATCTTACTCTGCATTGTTTGTTTTCAGATTTTCTCCTCCTTTTTAGAATTTTTTTTTTTTTTTTACTTTTTTTTTTTACTCTTACTACATTTAAAATACTAATAAGTACTCAGAAATACATCTTGACTGTACTGAAACTATCCAAAAGCACTTTGATATGGGTGGACTAAAATATTGTATTTAAAAAAAGAACATGAAACTCTATTTCTTTTAAAGTCAAACATTAAACAACTTCATTTATATGATTTTCAAATGTTCATAACTAAACTGATCTTTCAAGAAAAAACAGAAACAAACTCTTTGGGTTTGAGTATATAAAATGTTTGTGACTTAATTTCTCAGAAACACCCTCCCTCTTTTTAATATGCATCCAATATTTTCTTTGCATTTTTGTATCAATCTAAAAAAAATTCAGAATTGTTTTCAAAAAAGTGGATTTCCTCCTTTAGGAGGAATTCTTTCATGCCTGATCAAGACAGCATGTTTCATATTCCATCCTTAATATGAGGAAAATTTTGCTTATTGCAGATTTCCCCTATTGATAAATTCTGAATATTATTCAAATTACTTTTAAGTGGGGGGTGGGGAGAGATTTATTTGAACAATATTTTGTTTGCAATAATAGTAAGACTAAAATGTAATGCCACTCATGTCATGTAGTTAGATCAAATCAAATCATGAAGTAAAATTAAAAAGCCAATGGGATTCCCCCCTCCCCCCCTGAATTTGTCCATTAGCTCACTGTATTGCTGGTATCTTTCTGAGTTTTCCCAATATTTGACTGGTCTTTTTATATGTGTTGCTTTATAGAATTGAGTACCAAATCAAGAAAAAAAAAAAAAATCTTTGGTATAGTTCACGTATGCGCAGTTATAAATTATCTCATCAAATATTCAATATATTAATTTTTTAATTACAGTATACTGTTTCTACTGTTCTTGGAGTCAAGCGTGCTTTATATCCTCAAATTTCAAGAACAATTTGTCAAGAATTTCAGTAGATATTTGACAAACTATGTAAAAAGCGAAAGCATCCTGTCACTGCCTCTTAAATATTAGACAGCAGTGTATCAATGTATCAAATGCACAAATGATTTGTTTTATATTTAACATCATTTAATACATGAGAAGAAATTTGTTTAATTTAGACACAAATAAGCCATATAAGGTTAGAAATTTTTTCATTGGTCACAGATTAACTTTGATGATTGTTTACAATCTTTGGTGCAAAATCACACTTTCTTAAGATTGAGTTATGCCAAGACACCCATAACAAAGAAGTATCCATATTTAAATTCACTAAATCATTTATTTTTACAAAAAAAAAAAAAAAAAAAAGAAAAAAAAACCTGAAACAAACAAAAGAAAAAGACATTCTATTCGCATTTTAAAAGTTTTGTCATTATTTTTTTCATATCCCGCAGTAAATTGTCAAATAACATAATAAGCTAAAAATATTTCAGAAATAAGTACTCTAAAATAAGTTGTAAACATAGTTTTAAAAAAAAATAATAAAAATAAGAAGAAAAAAAAAAAGGAGGTATTTTATTTTGAAATTTTATTCTACAAAAACAAGCCAGGGTAAAATCATGAAATTAAATTTACACCAAGCCACACTCATTAAAATACGACAATTGGCAACATACCCACTTACAGAACGCTATCCTAACATATTTTTCAATAAAACAGTGTTCAGGGTCACACAAATTGTTAGTTTGAAAAAAAAAAATCTCATCATTTTGCAATATATTATAAATATTTTAAAGTCATTTAGGGGACACTATCCCATATGAGCTACGTTCGGTTCACCAACCACTGTCTAACCTGCAGGTTTAAAAAACATGCTAATTTGCTCTATTTTAAAAAGATTGCCTGATTATGGAAGATCGAAAGATTATCACAACCAGTGATGATTTTCTGTAATCAAATTGCTATTCATTTCTGTTTGAATGGGATGTTTATCGGTCTCAAAGACCACATCCAAAATTGTAGCAAGGCAGGCTTTTGTGATTAAGTAAGATCAATTACATATTTGAAAATCAACTTGCATAAAATTGTTAAGCAAAAAATGACACTGCCTCTTGGACTACTATAAATTTAGAAGAAAAGTCTTATTTTAGATGCTATAAGAAAATAGTTTTAAATATGACAACTTTCAGCATTCAATGCTTTTCGCACACAATTTATTTTAAACATAGTTTAATTACTTTAAAGTTTTCTTTGTTTTTCAATATTCATGCGTGAATATATAATGCATATGAAAACACAATTATGAATTTGGAAATATTATTTGGGCTTTTTAAAATCTGGCAGTGGTAGATAAAAATGGCTATTTCAAAACATAAATTATTATATCTCTATCCACCTAATGAAATTTTAAATAAATAATTGACGAAAACCCTAAAAAAATTAGAAAAAAAATTATTGGACACAGCACATACAATCTAGTCAAGTATATGCTTGCAAAAGATGGTTAAATTGCTATGTGTAGTTTTTGATAGTATAAAATTTAAATTGTGAACTATCGTGACAGATTTCAACATTAAATGGTACTTCTCCATTATCCCGTCAACCACTTTTTATAACAAGAAACTATCGCCAAACTGTAACATCAAATAAACAAATGGAAGAATGTTGCCATTGGAATATAAAAATAAATAAATAAAATACAAGAAATTCAGAAAAGCCCCACTCACCAAAGTGTCAATTATCAGTAAGTTTAAACACAAAAAAATACAACATATTACTGAAAACAGGAAAAAAATAATCTTGCATATTTATTTATTTACGTTTTTTTTCTTCTTAATTATGTCTCACGGATAATGAATCAGTTGAAACTGATCTATTGCACCATTGCACGTAACTATGCACCACAGCATTTTTTTAATGCTTTTTCTCTTTTAATACCATTTACTCTTTTAATACCACCATTTAAGGGTGCAATTTTTATTTTAATTAGAGACAGTACATGGAATTGTATTTACAGTTACAATACTTAAGATTTAAGGGTTGAATCCTCAAACAAGGATGACCCTTGGCTGCGTCGAATTTGGCAAAGCGATAAATGAGTTTTTCTTGCTACCGGTTTGTTTCTTGCATTTCTTCCCCGCCTACTGTGGTTTGATCTGGAAATTTGATTGGTTTATGAGTGAATTACGTTCGTTTGCTTGAGTTGGTTGGTTTATTGTGTGCCGTATTGTTGGATTCAGAGAGTAATGAGGTAGATAGAGATGCACTATTCCGTAAAAATGTCTAGGAGTATGAAGCCGGTAATTTTGGAATTTACTAGGCCCAAAAAGGGAAGCATATGGAAGAAGGGCTGAATTTATTGGACGGTGAGAGGTTTTCAAATCAAGTCCCAAGTTGTTTGGGCCGACTTTAGTGTTGCATCACGGCAAACGTATACATCGCATGTGTATTTTCATTTGAAGTCTGGGTTTTGCGAAGTGAAGTGAATTTAATCTTTTGACGTGTTGTTTTTTTTAATGAAGAATGGTGCTATGCGGCAAATACGAATTTGAAATAGTGTGCATAATGTGTTGATAATGAAAATTTAGGATATTTTAGGTGTTTTTATTAGATTATTTAGAGATAAGTTTGAATTTTGTCCTCTTGAGTGAGCAGTTTAAGGGTCATTTTTGTATAAATACTGCTGCATCATCAGAAGTGAGCGGTGATAGTGTTTATCCCCGTGGCAGAATGCACGTGATGCTGCGACAGGCGTCGCAGACTTTTTAGTGCACCTGCAGACTAAAAACATACAGTGATGCCGTGGACGTGCTATAGCGCGCAAATTACGCGAAAAAATGGCAAACTTCATCGAAGGATCACGGAAAAATGCAAATTTAGTCAAAAAGACGTGAATTTCGTCAAAATGCCGTAAAAAAACATGAGTTTTGTTGAAGGATTGCGACAAAATGCGAATTTTGCCGAAGGGCTATGGAGAAAACGCCAACTTCGTCAAAGGATCGTGGAAAAAAGAGTTAATTTCGTTGGAGGATCACGAAAAAACAGTTAATTTCGTCGGAGGATCACGAGAAAACAGTCAATTTCGTCGAAGAAACGGCAAATTTTGTCGTCTGATCGCGAAAAAACGGACAATTCTTCCGATAGATCGTGAAAAAACGGCAAATTTCATCGAAGGATCGGCAAAAACCGGTAAATTTCGTTGAAGGATCTCGAAAAAACAGAAAATTTCGTCGGAGGATCTAGAAAAAACGGTACAATTCGTCGAAGGATCTCAAAAAATGATAAATTTCGTCAAATGATCTTGAAAAATGGCAAATGTCGCCGAAGGATCTAGAAAAAACAGTACATTTCGGCAAAGCATCTCAAAAAAATGGTAAATTTTGTAAAAAAAAAAAACCTTTGTAAATTGCAGTAAAACGAAATAAAATCCGTATTTACTTTGTGAAAGAAATTGGCCTAGGAAGTGTGTAAGTACAAGTAGTGACTTGTCTGCCGAAAAGTAAATGTTCTGATTGGGTAGAATTTGGAGGTTGCTGTTTTTTAGGTTGGCGCGCGTAAAAAAAAAAATCACCAAATCGGCCTTGTCTGAGGATTTTGCCGATTTAAGTTTTCTAAAACTAAAAGACTTGATATATTACTTGTAGTATAATTAGTAATAGAAATATGAAAGAAATGAAACTGTGGGTTGAATGTTTTAAATATTAAGTAGTAAAATGATTTTTTTTTTTTTTTTTTTTAACTGCAGAACTGACATTTGAGGTCCCTGATTTATTAGTTTCATTACTACTATAAATGTAATTCTTATTTATAGTATTTTTTAAGTACTTAAAGTTTTTTTGTCTGAGATGAATAATCAAACAATGAAGACAAAATAGATTTTTAAAACCTGTGTAACTTTATGTGAATGGGGATGGTTTGAGACCTATGAGCCAGCCCCTCTTTTTCCTATGCCCTTGAGCCTTTAAAATTATTCTTCCTTTCCTGATTGGTTAGATTGATTCCCAAATTATAAAATATGCAAATCAGTTGTATAAAAAAAAATAATCTGACTAACTCCATGAAATTACTAATTAAAAGCATCTATTTATAAAAATTTTGTTCTTATTACATTCTAGTAAGTAAAATTTAAATTTGATTATTTAGCTTTTCAGTTAAATCAAAAGATTTCATACACTAATAAAATTACACTTTAAATAATGGTCATATGTGGCTGTCCATCACTGGAAATTGACTAATTAAAGCATTTTAGTAATGGATACTGATCCTAAAGCTTTAAAAATAAATGAAATTTTGTAAATGGCCATTAGTATATAAAATTCAAAGTTTTATATTACTATAGAAACAAAAACATGCAATTTTTGCAAGAAAATACAGAATATATAAATTAGTCAAGTGAAGCTAGCTCTTATCATGTTCGGTACTTTTATGTAAGCCAGATGGCAGTGATCGTCAAAATTTTTTAAATCTCACCAACCTTTCTTTTCTCACAATTTTTTTAATATTAGGTAATAACAAATAGCCAATATTTTAAATATTGCAATATGTCTTAAAAAACTTTCTTAAAAATAGCTAAAATATAATTATGTCATATCTGGCACAGCATAAAATACGTAAGCACAAACGTATCAATACAAATAACAAAATCTCACATAATCGGTCTATTAATGATTAAGCTTTGTCAATAACAAAAATGTTAAAAGAAGACATAACATAAACTAGTACCTAATTTTACATGCACAAAAAAAGATACTTACATTATATAAAAAGTTTAGGTTATTAGAATTATGCAAGATGGATGATTGGAAAGGGTTGCAATTTAAATGATGCCAATTGAAACAAGATTTGGCGAGTTATCACTGACACCCAGCTAACATAAAGGTACAGCATGTTCATTAAGATTTTTGCAGAAAAACAGTAGAGCTGTGAAACATTATTTTCTGCTTCCTGGTTTGATGAAGAGTATCAACAATAACCCTGCTTATAAAATATACAAGGGGGAGTATAAAAAATAATAATAAAAGCTAAATTTTAATTTTTTTTTTAATAAACCAAAGACTTTGAAGTGTGTCCATTACTGGCACATCTACCCTATATGAAAATTGAAAAAAAGCAAGAGAAACAGTAGGTATAAGAAAATAACTAAAAGTATTACATTTTGTACTATTACATTTTTTATAGCATGAATTTCACTATTTAAGCCATTCAAGGGATTTTATTATAATTTATAGATGAAATAAATATTTTTTATAATTCAATGTGTATAAAATTTCATCATTTACCTACAGCATTCTTAATTATTAATATCAAAACTAAAGTAAAACAACCAAAGTATGAAAAATGCAAAAAAAAAAAAAGTATAATAACAAGATGTTTAAAAACGATACTACATTTTGTTCAACTATTTACAATTTTTATAACACGAATACTCCTTCTACTTAATCATAGTTTATTAATAGGTAATCGTATAACTTATTTAAAAGAGAAATTATATACCAAATAAAGTGGCGCATAAATTTTCATTCCTTCCACTAAACAGCAAAATCCAACAGATAGAGCGGCTTCATAGCATTCTGGAGTCCAGGTATGTCCGACTTCATAACAATTATAAGGAAGTGAAAGTTCTCTTAATTTACTCAAAACAGCCATTATAGTAAAAGTTAACACAAACTTCTGTGATCAAAAATGAAATTTGCACTCTTGAAGATATTAAAACTCAGATAATAAGTTGTAATTCATTATGCATAAAGAAAAAATGCAGAATTTATGGGAGTCATATCAAATACAGACCAGTTTAAGAATAACATAAAATAAACATGATATATAATAATTCAAATGCTACAGCTGGTAAAAATTAGAAATTTAAATTATAATTTGCCGAGGGGTCTAGGTGAAACGGTATTAGCATTTGGGTCTCGCTCTATTTACTCACTCAGTTGTATGTAAACGTCAGCTGTTTTGGTTTTTCGAATCGAATGATCGAATGGACAAACAATCACTTTCCGAATCACGGGAAAAAGCTGTGAAATTCTGAATCCCGTGATCTTATCACATCATTGATGCAGTGAAATTACTTAGGATTTTCCCCTTTGCTCTTAAAATTTTTATTTATTACTCATAATGCATAATAATTTTTATATTAGTTCTTTGGTGTTTATTCGCTATTTAGCTTTGTGTTTTAATAATCGGTCAAAAGATTTATACCTTCCTTGCGGCCGTCTGCAAACCATTCAACCACCTAATCGCCACTACAGTATCGACCAATCTCCATGTTATTACAAAAGCGTCTTCATGGTCTTTAACGAAGAAGCAAAAAGCCGAATGTTGTCCTCTGAGGTTGTACATGTGATGAAATTTTGATGTGATTTTGACGAAACAAAGTGACAAGTATGGCAGGCTGCATCGAAATTCCTTTGCGAGATACGGAGGAGGTAATTTCCTTATTTCAGGAAAAGTTTACTTTTTAAAGTGTATTGTTTTGCACGTAAAAATCCCCCTCCCAATCTTTTTTATTATTTGTCTGCTCTAGCATCTTCCTGATTTTGAAACAAATCAATCAGTTTTAATGTAATTGTTTAATATTGTTTTTGATTTGTTTGTTGCACCTGAAACGTGAATCTGTTTGTCTGTTCTTTTAGATGGGTATAATATTTGATTTATTTTCTATTAATTATAAGTATATTATTCAGTATTGGATATGTAGGGTTGCATGGAATTAACTTAGTTTGCTTACTACTGTTGCACATGATTAAATGCATGCTATGCATTAAAAAGATACTTCTTTGTTTTAACGGTGCCCCCCCCCCCCCCCAATGATGGATCGCCAAATGACAGTTTTATGTACTGTTGGGCAAAACAATTGACATCCATAAAATGGTGTCAAAATAACTATAATATGGGTGAAATAGCGACATTTGATTTGAATAGTTACATGTGAGGGAAGTGTTAAAAAAATACCAGGAATTAATATGGGTACCATTGATCAGTGTATCCCAAACTTTGATGCCATGCATTAGTTGGGCCCAGCCCAGCCCGAACAAAAGCTATCTTTGTCCGGCCCGGTGTAAAAAACTAAAAGTTCGGCCCATTTATGATTTTGAAGTTCATAAACCGACCCAGCGTGTTTATGATTTTCCAGTTCATGGCCCGCCCATTCAAATATCAGTGAAAACAGGCCCAGCCTCTGTAAAAATCAATCAACCTAATGTGATTCGATTTCTGCAAAAAATTCTGATTTTTTCTTAACATAGGATTTAGATTCTTATAATGAATACTGGGCAAAATCCTAGAACAAGCAAAACACCCGATTTGGCGATTTTTTTTTATATTTTTTATTTTTATGCGTGTCAACTGAAAAATCGACAACCTTCAAATTCTACCCAATTAGAACGCATGCTTCCTACAGCAAGGTTTTTCAAAAAGTAAACAGCGATTCATTCCTTTTTTCGGCTATTTACAAAGTTTTAGCAAAGTTTTCTTCACGATTTTTCGATTTTTACAAACTTTTAGCTATATTTCTTATGGATATTTCGATTTTTACAAACAGTTAGCACTTTTTTTCCTCCGGATTTTTCTATTTTTACAAATTTTAAGCTATTTTTTCATTCTTGCTTAAACTTTGTAAGTTGTCACAAAACGGAATAAAATCAATCTTTACTTCGTGAAAGAAATTCTCATAGGAACTGTGTAAATAATGAGTTCTCTGCCACAAAGCACATAGTTTATGATTGGGGAGAATCTCGAGATTCCTGATTGTTCAAATGCACGAAACTCATACAAGCAGCAGTTAGTAACTTACATGTATCATGCTTCGCGTATACATTAACTGAAAAAAAAAAAAAACCTGGATGCATGAAGCTCAACATGCAGCAGTCTCTAGAATGCATGAAATACATCTTATCAAATAAAATCAACAAAAATTCACTTACCTTTTGTTATTATTGTTTGTATTCATCTTTTAATCACATTGCAATTTAATTAGAAAGCTACGGTTATGAAGCAAATTGAAGTAAAATTAGAAGTAAATTAACAAAGGGATGTCTAAGTCAAGCAAAACATGACTCGTAAAGGCAGGGAAAGGTTCAGGAGAGAAATTGGCAGTAGAAGAGTAAGGTCCCAGTGTATAGGTCACAGAAAACATCTCTGCGAATGCAACATGAAATGACACACTGAAATGTGGAGTTGAATCAAAGTACAGTTCTGTAGAGAATGCAGTATTTTGGTCTAAATGCTAGAATTTCATGAAAAAAAAAATTATAAATCAAATAAAGGTTGAAAATATCAAACTGAGCTAAAATGCATGTTTATTAGACAGATAAATAGTAAGGTCATGTAATTTGGAGTGTTAAAATGTTTTATTCTTTCATTTATACCAAAATACTGCACTTTGCACAAAACTATAAAAAATGTAAATTATTATAAATTTTTAAGCAATAGAAGATATAAAAATGATAATATTTATAATATCACACCTACAATACTTTGTTTCTTTAAAATAGCATCAGAGTTTCCCCCAGACAGTTTCAGGAGGGCGCTGCGCCCTGCCTGCCCTTTGGTTAAACAAATAGCGCCCTTCTTGCCCCTCATCCAAAAAATAGCGCCCTTCTGCCCCTCGTTTTAAAAAATGACGCCCGTACTGCATTTTGTTGTGCCCGCCCTGAACGTGCGCCTGGAAGTTGTTTTCTCATTTACACACATAGGATCGCACGTTCGTCTCCCGTCTGTTCAAAGGCCGCGATCACGGTAGATTTAGAAATTCCCTGACGCAGGGGTGATTCTGGTCCGAATTTTCTGAAAAATTAAAGCAATGATTTCCGAAAATTAGAAAAAAATATCGGTCATAAATCCGAAAATTCGGACATAAAATGTATCGGTATTTCGGCAAATGATCGCTGAAAAAAATCAATCTCGTCATTCGTTCGAAGAAAAGTCGCCAATTTTGTCAAAGGATCACGGGGAAAACGTGACTTTCGTCATAGAATCGCAAAAAAACAGCAAATTTTGTCAACAGATCGCGGGAAAAACGTGCCTTTCGTCAGAAAATCGCGAAAAAACGGTAAATTTCGTCAAAAACATTGCGGAAAACGGCAAATTTCGTCAAATGATCGTGAAAAAACGGCAAATTTCGTCAAAAACATTGTGAAAAACGGCAAATTTCGTTGAAATATCGCGATAAAACGGCAAATTTCGTCAAAAACATTGTGAAAAATGGCAAATTTCGTTGAAATATCGCGAAAAAACGGCAAATTTGGTCAAAAGCATTGCGAAAAACGGCAAATTTCATCAAATGATCGCGAAGAAAAGGCAAATTTGGTCAAAAACATTGTGAAAAGCGGCAAATTTCGTTAAAAGATCGCGAAAAAACGGCAAATTTCGTCGAAAACATTGTGAAAAACGGCAAATTTCGTTGAAATATCGCGAAAAAACGGCAAATTTGGTCAAAAGTATTGCGAAAAACGGCAAATTTCGTCAAATGATCGTGAAGAAAAGGCAAATTTGTTCAAAAACATTGTGATAAACGGCAAATTTCGTTGAAATATCGCAAAAAGACGGCAAATTTCGTCAAAAGCATTGCGAAAAACGGCAACTTTCGTCAAAAACATTGCGAAAAATGGCAAATTTCGTCAAATGATCGCGAAAAAACGGCAAATTTTGTCAATAAATCGCGGGAAAAACGTGACTTTTCAAAGAATCGCGATAAAACGGCAAACTTCGTCAAAAACATTTCGAAAAGCGGCAAATTTCGTCAAAAGATCGCGAAAAAACGGTAAATTTCGTCAAATAATCGTGAAAAAACGGCATATTTCGTCAAAAACAATGGGAAAAAAACGGCAAATTTTGTCAAAAATATTGCGAAAAACGGCAAATTTCGTCAAATGATCGCGAAGAAAAGGCAAATTTGGTCAAAAACATTGTGAAAAACGGCAAATGACCCACTGGCCACAGGTTGTGCATGTGTAATTCATATCATATTGTGAGTTATTATTTAGTGCATAAACATACCTATTTTATTATTGTAAGACCTTAATTCTAGACAAATATATATATTTTTTAAATGTACTTATATAGTTGAAAGAGTGTCGTCCTTTAAATATTAAAGGTGCGTATAAAAATTAAAAAAGTGCCCTGAAGAATGTAAAAGTGCCCTTTCCTCATCAGCAGCACCCTGCCCTTTTTTAAACCTGGGGGAAACTCTGATAGCATCATTTATATACAAAGCAATACTATGTAGAGGGGATTTAAATTTGCTTTCAAACTGCAGTAATATTAGTTGAAACTCAAAAGATTTTTTTTTTTTTAATTATCTCTACTGGTAATTCAAAAAATGCAACTGAAAAATCATTTCAACAGAGACGTGATATTTTACAGGGTTCCCAGCATCATGGAAAGTCAGGGAAAATCTGGAAAGTCATGGAATTTCAAAGTAGTCAGGGAAATTTAAAAATATATAGAAAAAGTCAGGGAATTTACAAACATTTTCTAAAAAGTCATGGAAAAGTTTTGGAGTAAAAATGAAAAATGATGCAAAATTCATCATATAGTCTCAGGGAAAAAATAGAGAATTTTGAAGAGTGATCACAGAAAAAAATCACTAATTTTTGACAAAGGATTGCAAAAATAAGTAACAAATTCCGTTGTATGCCCGTTTGGTCAGAGAATGTTTTGAGATTTGGTCAGGGAATTTTTTCAGATTTGGTCAGGGAATTTGCCAGTCATGTTTTTCTGGGAACCCTGTATTACAAAGAATGGTGTTAAATTAAGCAAGAAAAGCAACTGAAAATTCTGAGACTGAAAGGCTGAACTTTTAAAAGCTGACTTTTTGTAATATATCCACGTAAAGTGGAAAAAAAAAATTTTCTTTAGTATGCAGAAATTAAAAAAATGTTTATTATTTTATATTTTTTAAGAAAATGTAACTTATTTTTGAAAAACATTTGTAAAAAAATCAATTTTTCCAGAAAAAAAAATGATTTTTTTTTTCCGCCACTTCAAAATGTCCGAAAATTTTACATCTCTAATTACAAGACATGGAAAAAGAGATTCCATGTTATGTTAGACAGGTTATCCTCTTAGCTGGTATTCTATTGCTTATAGTTTATTGTATTGTAGTTTTTTCATCCAGAACATTAATGTTTTCCATTTGAGTAGGGGTGCACAACCTTTTTAAGTGAAGGGCCACTTACAAAAATGACTGGGTTGTCGAGGGCCACCATCAGAAAATTTTCGTTTCGAGGAGGTGTGACCGGGGAGGGGGGGGGGTCAGATTAAAAAAACATAAATTTTAAAAGGGTAGATTTAGCCCCCTAGGTTCCTTCCTTCCAGTCAACGTATTCAGTTCTGTTGGCAATGATATATCAACAGTTTATGTTTGTATTTATACAATTCAAAGAGTGAAAATACTTCTTGACTTTATTTGAAGGAATAAATTTAGCTTTAATGATTGCCAGTGCCGAAAAAAAATTCCACTTCCACTCCACTTTCATGAATGAAGGCAAAGAATTGAGGAGAAACATACATTATTCTAAATTGTACTTCTTAACATATTCAGTCATAAAATGTGGATATCAAAGAGGTGCACAACCTTTATAAGAGGAGGGGCAGTCACAAAAATGACTGGATTGTCAAGACCCAACATCCATAGGGTGGACAAAATTTTGTTTCGGGCAAGGAGGAAGGCGGGGGGTCGGCCTAAAAGTTCATAAAAATGGGGGGGGGGGGCTAATTTTAAAAGGAGGGTTAGCTCCCCATACTCAACCACCTTCTTAGTCCGCATAACCCAATTCAGTTGGAAAGGATGGAAAAAACTTGTATTTATTTTTCCATACGCGATTGACAATATTCATAGTTTTTTCCTAGTGATTGACGAAATTCACGATTATTACGCACACGTTCAGAGAAATTTGTGATTTATACCTACCCGATTGAGCAAAATTTGCTATTTTTAAGCGCCCAATCGGCGAAATTTGCAATTTTTTTCGCATCCGATCGCAAAATTTGCAATTTTTCGCACCCGATTGGCGAAATTTGTGATTTTTACATGCCTAATCGGCAAAATTTGTGATTTTTACGCGCCTGATCGGCAAAATTCGCGATTTTTATGTGCCCGATCGGTGAAATTCATGATTTTTTACGCTCCCGATTAGCAGAATTTGCTATTGTTATGTGCCTGATCGGCAAAATTTGTGATTTTTACGCATCCAATCGGCAAAATTTGTGATTTTTACACAGACGATCGTCGAAATTTACAACTTACATGCATCCAATCGGTAAAATTCGCGATTTATACGCATACGATCGACGAAATTTATTATTTATATGCACCTGATCGGCAAAATTTGCGATTTATACACACCTCATCGTCGAAATTCATGATTTTTATGCACCCGATCGGCAGAATTCGTGATTTTTACGCGTCCGATCGGCAAAATTTGCGATTTTTACGCGTCCGATCGGCAAAATTTGTGATTTTTACGCAGACCATCGGCGAAATTTACAATTTACACGCACCCGATCGTCAAAATTCGCGATTTATATGTACCCGATCGGCAAAATTCGCGATTTATATGCACCCGATCGACAAAATTCGCGATTTTTACGGGCCCAATCGGCAAAATTTGCGATTTTTATGCATACGATCGACGAAATTTATGATTTATACGCACCTGATCGGCAAAATTTTCAATTTATACTCACCCGATCAGCAGAATTCGTGATTTTTACGGGTCCGATCGGCAAAATTCACGATTTTTTGCAGGCGATCGGCAAAATTCACGATTTTTACGCAGGCGATCGGCAAAATTCACAATTTTTACGCAGGCGATCGGCAAAATTCACGATTTTTACTCGGGCGATCGGCAAAATTCACGATTTTTACGCAGGCGATCGGCAAAATTCATGATTTTTACGCAGGCGATCGGCAAAATTTATGATTTATACGCACCCGATCGGCAAAATTCGCGATTTATATGCACTCGATCGGCAAAATTTGCGATTTTTTACGCACCCGATGGGCGAAATTTGGCAAAATTCGCGATTTCTACGCACCTGATCGGCGAAATTTGAGATTTTTTTCACGTCCCATCGGGAAAATTGATCCGCGGGCCACCAGTAATCCGATTGCGGGCCACAGGTTGTGCACCCCTACATTTGAGTTAAGATTCCATTTTTGTTGCTTTTCTGTGTATGTAAATAACTTAGAATTATTAAGCTTAGTTTATTTCAACTAAAAAATTCGGTACTTCTCTATTATCCCGTCAATCACTTTTCATAACAAAAAGCTATCACCAAATAAACAGAAAAAAGTTGCCATTGGAATATCAAAATAAATAAATAAATAAAATATAAGAATTTAAGTACACAATTGTTATTTTAATTAATGAAATAACTAATAAATCAGTGAAACATAATGAAAAATACACGTAAATGTCGAATTAAAAACCATTTGATGACATAACAAACACGTATATTGCTTCTGATATCAAGTAAATGGGGCTGCAGTTTTGGCGTTTAATCTTACAGTTTGGAGATAGTTTCTTGGGTGCTTTTCGGTTAGCCGGGTGCCAGTGATATATGTACATATCTATATACATATACACATATCTGGGTCATTCCCAAAAAAAGTATAAAAACTATGTCCAAGAAGTTAATATTTTTTATTTAAATAATAATATGCTTTTGAAAAACAGTTATGTTTGTTTCTTAATCTTCATATTGTTCTTAGTTGAAAATATTTTCCAAGTGTAAAAATGAATTACAATAATTTACAAAAAATAATATTTATAAACTTGGAAGAGAAAACAAGCTGTCCCAGGCACAAATTTAGAACATTTGAACATGTATGAGATGAACTGGTAGTGAGTTATAATAATAAGTTATATACTATAAAATGAAACCCCTAATTAAAAAAATTACTGACAAAACACATTTTTAAATTTATTTTTAGAGATATAGATTTTTATGTGTGTGTCCCAAATTTTATTAAGTTGTTTTAAGTCCACTCTGTTACATGGAATTAAAATATAAAAAAATAAATTATATTAAAGTTGGCAACAATACTGAACTCTCTAAAGGGCATGTGTTCATGTTGTATGCCATATTGCATTGGATGTTCAAGAACAAAAGGTATGATAGCTTTTATGTCTATGGATTACCTAAATGTAATTAGCAATTGTCCACTCTGTTACATTATTTTTTAAAATATAATAACTACTTTTTAATGAAGTAAATCATTAAAAAGGAGATCATTATTAACAGCTGTTAAATACTCCTTAGGTTTTTATTGTGCATGAAATTTTAAGCTACAATTCTAATTTTTGGGTTAGTTGTCCGCTCTGTTACATATACAGTGTAACAGAGTGGACAATTTGTAACAGACATGCTATTTATTTATTTTACTACAAAAGCATTTTACTCTTATATTTTTACTTTTAAGAGTATTGTGTATATTTAATCTAACACTCAGACATAGAGAAAGGAGTCACTGATGGAGTAGGAAGAATGCTAAAGAGGATGGCAGATAGAATTATATCCTGTAGGGGTGATGTAGCAGATGCTAATGATGTTTTTAGACAACCAATATGAAATTGTATCTTATTTCAGAGATAGATAAGATGAAGATGAGTAGGGCTGTTCCAAATAAAATTCACATTCTTAAAGGAACACTGTCTGTTCACAAGATAGCGACAACAGGGAATGGACTATTTAGGCACAGAAGTGTATCTTGTTTTTGCCAGAAAAGTAGCGAACTTTGCCCTTGCTATAAAACTAAGCAATACAACTGCCAAATAAAACTTGACCTTTCTTATCATAAAAAAGTTCCCAAAAAACTCAAAGTATCAGATATTTATTCTTCTGATTCAAGCTCAAATGGAACATCCACGGATGAAGAATGTGAAGTAAAAGTCGATAAATCCACTCCGAAAGTTTTTCCAAAAGCTGAGAAGTATATGTTGGCTGCATTTAAAACCGATGGAGCTACAAGTGATTTTAAATACAAGTATGTTGTAGTTGCTCAAAAAGAAATAGATGATGATGGAGAAGTAAAATTAATGTGTTTGAAGACAGTTAAAGACTGTGGAAAGTTATTTCGAGCTGATGAAAACGATATTTCATACATTAGTTTTGAATAAATAAATGTAATTTAAGAATAAAAAAAAGACATGCTTTCATTAACATTCACAAACATGTAAAAAAAAAAAAAAATGCGCTAAAATGTAGAAAATTTCGTCAAAATTGTCAGCTACTGCGAAGTTGGCTTCTTATCCGGCAATTTATTTTTGTCATCAAATTTGGCCCTATTGTGGTAACCCTGCCATTATTACCTCTCAACAATTACTCACTGTTGAAGCTGATGTTGATTTAACCATAGGAAATCACCCATTGCCCCCCCTTTATAAATCTAATTTTTAAAAATCAAAGTCCAATTCATGTATTGCACTCAGGAATACACATATTCCGAATTTCAAAGCTCTATTTCAACAGGAAGTGGATGAAAAATGAGTAACAAGATTTCACTGCCATGCACAAACATAATTCTAAGTTAAAAGAAAGCAAATATGCAAGTTGCAAGATGATCGTTTGTGCTATGAATTTCCAAGTAATATTGGTGTTTTCCAGAAAACTTAAATTGGATGTAATTCCTCTTATATGACAAATAAAATATTAGGTGAAAGGTAAGGTTATTTATTATTGATTTATACTATATAATCATGTTGATGTTTCCCCAAGAAATTACAGTTGTCCACTCTGTTACATTACAGATTTTTTGCATTCTAGGATAAAATAGCTTAAATAATATGAAATGAAAGTGTCCTCCTATTATTTTAGAAACTGTGCTATACTTGTTTAACACGTACAAATAATATTTTCTACATTGAAACAACACTTAAATAAACTTTTATCAAGTGTTATTACATAGTTTGTAACAGAGTGGACAGCAATATCGTTAAAAAACATACAATTTAAGAATTTTTGTAAAATTTTTTATATGTATAAAAAGTATACAGTACTAGCAAAGATATAAGTCAAAAAAGCTTAAAATGAACTGAATAATTTACACAGGAAAACAAAGTTTATTCATGTAACAGAGTAGACAAAATCTGTCATTTCCCCTCACAAAACATTATAAAAAACATAATATAAATTTTTAAACAATGTTAAAATTTATAGAATGATAAAGTTCAGAGTCTTGGCTGTCTCTAAAGCAAAAGAGTTATGGTGGAAATATAATTTATGAAAAAAAAGTTTCAAAAAATCAAATTTACATTTTTTTTGGGAATGACCCATCTACTTATACATATATATACATACACATATATATATACATATATGTATGTATATATATACATATGTATTTATATATGTATATATCACTGGCGCCCGGCTAACCGAAAAGTACCGTTTTTTGTTATGAAAGGTGGTTGACGGGATAATAGAGAAGTACCAAAAATTCCTACATAGCATTTAACATCTGTTTTTTCCCCCTTTTTTATTCAATAACTTGTTTGGAGATGTCAAATTCTGCATCACCTACAACTATTAATATCTATACATATTATAAGTAGCTAACAAACACATTAAAATTTTTGCTGGCATTCAAATATTGATTTTGTGTTTATTCCTAGGTGATAGAGTTGCAGCTTGATCAGTTACCAGAAGGAGATGAAGTATTGGGTATTCTTCGCCAAGAGCAAGCAACTCTTAATATATGGGTTCAGTTGGCAGTAAGTATTTACATTTTGTGTGTCACTTTTCTTTGTAGTACTTTTCTAGTATAGGGACCTTGGTGAGATAGAAGAAATGGCCTTGGCAAAAGAAGGAAATTTGATGATTTTCCGGCAACCTATTCACTGTTTCATATACACAAACAATTTTTGGCTAAGCTTTGGAATAAACCTGCTGTTTCTGATTGGTTAATGATCGCCGTCATTTGGCATTTTTTTGGCGAGTTTCGCTTTTGATGCTTGGTGATAGCAACCCTGGCTTTTTTGGCAGCCATAGAGTTTTTGGTACTTTTCGGTTAGCCGGGCGCCAGTGATATATATACATGTATATATACACACACACACACACATATATCTACACATATCTACATATATATACATACACATATATATGCATATATGTATGTGTATATATACAAATTTATGTATATACATATGTATTTATATATGTACATATATCACTGGCGCCCGGCTAACCGAAAAGTACCGAGTTTTTGACCTTTTTTTTTTTTGACGTACCGCTCACTTTTGCCATAGCAGAATTGGGAATACGACAATTTTTTTGCTCTTCTTTTTTTTTTTTTTTTTTTTTTTTTTTATGTTTCATTTTTCCAATTTATTTCTTATAAATGTATTAAATTTTTGAATTTAGGGATAGATTTCTTATTTTTGAAATTAGACTTTTGTCTTTTGACCATTTTTGATTGTTCTGTACCTTGTTACTTTTCTTCTCTCGATTTTATGACTACACGTAGTTTTCAACAGGAGGTATTTTTCTGATTTATTTATCATCAATGTTTTAAATAATTGAATTTAGGAATAGATTTGTTATTTTTAAAATTAGATATATTTTTGATAAAGGTTTTTAAGTTTTTGTTTGCATGCTGTTTATGTAGTTGCTTTGTAAATGTAGCGTTAGAGATTAGGGTCAGGTTAGAGATTGTTTTTTGAAATTTATTCTTGCTTCAAGCAATATTGATACCGGGAGGAGTGACAAAAAAAAATTAAGTAATCTTATTTAAAAATAAAAGCTAAAAATATAGATGCCTAAAATTTAATAAAAAAATCATTTAAAAATTTTTCTAGGTAAGTAAGATCATTGGTTTTCTGTTATTTTTGGATTTTGGTATTAATTTATTATTTTATGATTTAAATTATGCATTTTTGCTTTTATTTTGATTCTCGCGATTTAAATTTGCGTGGTTTTCGGAATACTCGTGTATATTTTAAAAATGTAATTTTGGCATTAATTTACTATTTTATGTTTTAAATTATATATTTTTGCTTTTATTTTGATTCTTGCGATTTAAATTTGCGTTGTTTTCGGAATAAGCAAAGCACACACAATTCACGAAGCATATGAGTTTGATTCTTACTTTGCCAAATTCTGAAAATTGATTTATTGTTAAAAGAAAAAAAATAGGGGTTCAGGGGGGCAGGGACCCCCTGACAACAAATAAACACTTTTTTATATCCCCCCCCCCCCAATTAAACTTTCTTCAACAGCAGCTGTTTTTAATGTTTCTATGTAAGTGAAATAGTGAAATCTTTTTATGTTTGAAGCTAGGTTTTTGCTACGCGAAAACATTATCTAACTTCCAAACATATTTTTTAAATTATTTATTTTGTTTTTTAAAAACTTACTAAAAAAATCATCATTTTAATAAATAAATCTAGGTAAGTGAAATGTTTTGTATTTTTCATAATCTGTGTTTAAAAAAAAATATTTTGCTGTTTTAAATTTGTTTGATTATCTATATGTTGCTTCCACCCCCATTTTTTTTTTCTTTCTTTTCAAATGATGTTTATTTGCTTTATTTTAATCTCAGAATCATTAAGTATTTACTGTTTTCTCGATGCTAACTTTGTTTTTTATGCTTCATGTCGCCGACTTGTCATTTATAACCACTTTAGGCTTAATCATGAAAGTAGATATTAAAAATCCAAAAATAAAAAGGAAAGCAAAGCAGTTATAATCATGAATAATTTAATAAATGTTTTATAAAATATTGATGATTTTAATTGCTTTGCTTTCCTTTTTTATATTTATTATCTACTTTAAAAAATTTTTATAGTTAAGCCTAAAACGGCTATAAATGACCCCTTGGCGACATTTACTATTTGGCGAAAACGGCTTTTTGGCACCAAAAATTTCCAAGATGGCGGACAGCAGGCTGATTCCAAAGCTGTTCCACCCAAGCTCCTAAGCAATAAAAGTGTGATGAGAAGTACATTTTCATCATGAGAACAATAGCAGATGAGCTAGAGCTTTCATCGTGGTCAGATGGATCGTGCAAATTTTTAGTTGTAGTAATTCGACAGACGGTTGAAATATCTTTATCTAATTATAATTATCGTTGTAAATATTTTGTCACATGTAATCAAGACATATTTAAATTTTTAATTTATAAAACTATTTTGTATATTTAATTCAATACTTCGTATAATTTTATATTCAATGTTTTCATAATGTAGTTTGCTATTATAGTTTTTCCTCTGGGAAATTTTCCCGTTTAAGACTCTTTATTTATCCGGTCCCCGGGCAAACTTCTTATGCGGGTTTCACTCTATATATATATATTACAAAATTTAAATGTCCGCGCTTCATTAAATTTATTCCATAAAAATTTTCCGTTCTAAATTTATTCTACAACCCTAATTATTCAATTATTTCCTAGATCTTAAGTAATATTCCTTTTATTTTATATATCTAACTCTCTTTCTATTTAAAATGTGTAATTTAATATTTTATTCCCACTTCAAAATAACCTAAAAAACACTTGTAATTATTTTTCTTCAAAAATCTTTTTATTTCTAAATTCTTGAATGCCGATATTTTATTCTGTTTAGAATTATCATGTTGTACCATTTTTCTTTTTTATTTTGTTCTAAAAATCTATTCGAGTGTTTTTTTCTGGAAATATAAGGGTCGATTTTTTATAATGGGCGATTGTCAATGGGATGACACAACAATAATTTCAAAAATCATTAATTAAACAATACAATTTTTTTAGAATTTGTCTTAGAAACGTATCAATATGTACTATTTAAGGAGATGGATATGTCTAAATCTTTCTCTTCAGTATATTTTATTTAAAACTAGCTGTCACCCGTGACTTCGTTCACGCAACATTAAAATAATAATAAATACATTAATTAAGCAAAATATTTCACTCCCGATAATTAAAAACGTTAATAATTAACTAACTCTTTATCACATTTCATAGGAGTTACTTGCGGTATTTTTTGTTATAGGGACCTTGACATAACTCAGTCTTAAAAAAGTGAAATTTTGTGCCAAATAGTCGCGAAAATGAAATTGCAACCAATGCAAAAAGGAGGGCCAAATAAAATCGTGGAAATAGACGAATTGGGTAAAAACAACTGTGAATTTCAGCTGATAAACAATTTTACTTTTACCGCCTTTGTGAAACGTTTTAACAGCCATCCTTCAAAAAAACATTAATTGGAATTAGTGTATGCTTTTTCTTTAAATTCAATTCTGCCTCCGTGGTTTAATGTATAGCTGAAACAAATCTTCTTAGACATGAATGAAACAAATCTTTCTAAATGACAGTATGTTGACAGGCAATTTTTGTTCTCCCGAATAAATTGATTCATGAAGTTTGAATGTGTGAAAATATGTTTTTATTTTTCGGATAATTTACTGAAATCAAGATTTTGTTTTCACCATCTATCTATTCAAAGTGAAAATAAATTCTGTTTTTCAGTTTAAATGAGAAAATGGTGTAAAAAATATACTGATCTGTTTTATTTCTCTTTTTTCATACACAAATATGGAGTATGTTAACGAAGTGGGTGTAGGAGTCCTACACCCCCTTCGGGACTTCCAATGGTTAATAATAATGCTATTGTTAACCTTTCCTCTCACCAATTGACACCATCACAGGAGGAAGCACTTAAGCTTAATTATAATTTTTCTTTTGCTAAACGCCCGGATTTACCTAACCTTATTGCTCCAGTAGAGAGAAGCTTTAAATTTAGCAAACTATCTGTTTCTCAAAAGGATTCTATTAGAGTTCTGATTAAAAATACTATTGAGCATAACGCAGTGAATTTTACACCGAATGTTAACAAGGATCTCAGTAATGCATTACTTACAATAAAGTCCAACGAAGACATTGTTATTTCTAAAGCGGATAAAGGGGGTCAAATAGTGTTGCAGGATAAATCAGATTATTTTAATAAAGTACACGATCTCTTACAATCTGGTCCATATGTTAAATTACACCGGGATCCATCTAACAGTTATCTTCTGAGTACTAGAAAACTCATTAAAACTTCTCCATGTATTGATGAAAATACTATAAATTCTTTAACTCCTTCCATAGCTAACTGCAGTCGTTTTTATGCTCTTCCAAAAGTACACAAAATTGGTGTCCCCCTCCGTCCTATTGTATCAAATATTGGTTCTGCTTCTTACCCACTTGCTAAATATTTGGTTAAACGGTTTTCTTTTCTTTCAGTTTCCAATTTATATACTATTCATAATTCAAGTGCTTTTGTAAACCGTATTAGGAACTTCCCCCCCCTCCCCCTCATTACGCATGGTGTCCTTTGATGTTATTTCACTGTTTACCCATGTTCCTGTCCAAGGGGCACTCCAGTGTCTCACTTTAAGATTAAAAGAATTCCATTACCCAGATTATGAGATAAACCACATTATTGAGTTATTCAGTATTTGTTTAACGCAAAATGCATTCCAGTTTTTAAATCAATTTTATTCTATGTCAGATGGTTTAGCGATGGGTAATCCTTTAAGTCCTTTCCTAGCAGATTTGTATATGCATTATTTTGAGGATAAATTATTTAATTTTATAAATTTTCCATTTTATTGCAGATATGTTGATGATTCTTTTGCACTCTTGGACCTGTCTATTTCATCCATTGATAACGTCTTAACTATTCTAAACTCAATAGATCCTGTTATTCAGTTTACATATGAAGTTGAAGTTGAAAATAAATTGTCCTTTCTTGATGTGTTAGTCACACGTCAGCCTAATACATTTGATACCTGTGTATACCGGAAACCTTTTGCAGTCTCACTCCCTCCGCATTTTAATTCGTGTCACCCCCCTTCTCAGAAAGCCTCGGCTTTTCATTTCTTTATTAATAGAGCAATTTCCATTTGTTCTGATAATGTTTCCCTTGGTACAGAATTGAATTATATTAGATCTGTTGCTATTAATCGTGGTTTTAGTTTGACTTATATCAACCGTTTAATTTTTCGTTGTCTAAATAAAAATAGTAATCTTGTTCCTTCTGATGTCCCAGAATCTTTTTCTAACCTCATTATTTTACCATTTCACAATAGCATTAGCTATAAAATAGCTAATATTTTAAGGCAATATGATTTTAAGGTTGTTTTTAAGCCAGTTAATAAACTAAATTTTTCACAGTTAAAGGATAAAATTTCACATCAAAACTTTTGGGGCATTTACAATATCCAATGTCAATGTGGTTTGTCCTATATAGGACAGACTAAACGACAACTCCGTTTCAGACTCAATGAACACAGAAATTACATTAAGAAAAAAGAATTACAAAAGTCCTCTATTGCCTGTCACTGTAGGAGTGAGGGACATAATTTTAATTTCGACTCAGCCACTATTATTAAGAAATGTAACACTCCATTAGATTTAGACTTCTTTGAGGCAGTTTATATTCATAAATTTGGTAACTCCCTGGTTAATGATTTTTCAAGTGTACCGTACATCTCACCTTTCTGGGTTGAGTTACTTTGTCATAGTGAATCCTCTACAACCAACCAACCGACTTAATCAGATTGGAGGAGTTTCTCGGTGTGTTGTTGTTTTTCATTTGGGTTTTTAGATTCATTTTCATGTCTTTGGGGGGATACAATAGGGTTTAGGTTTATTTACACTGAGGAAGTGAGTCCATGATACTCATGAAACGTGCGTCTGTTTATTACACGATGTTATTGTGTGTCAAACGTTGGTATTTTTAGTATATTTATCCACACAAGATTTCTTTCATTATAATAGATTCGTGTTCAGTTTCCTTTTCTTAAAATTATGATGTGATTTTTAGCAGAAAACTCTCATCTGTATATAATGGATACTCATTCTTAATAACCAGTATAGATTATAAAAAAAAAAAAAAAAAAAAAAACATTTAAATTTTTCATTATAAATATGGCGTGAAACTCATCTACTTTATATGCTTACTGTCTTACTGATCCTTGTATTATTAATGTAAGGAATTGATTCACATTCATTTTAAAACATATTGGAAAATTCCCATTTTATTTCAAATATATATTTCCCCAGAGAAATCCCTTTTAAATGACATAATACTTGTTAATTTTCTTTTCCAGGCAATTAATTTCAATACTGGCATAGGGGAAATTATGTTATTATAACGAAATAATATTAAATCTTTAGGTTTTATCAACAAAAATGGAACTATTAACATTCGTCATTTTTTTTTTTTTAGGTAATCTAGGTATTTCTTTTAGTTTTAAGAATGAAAATATTTTTTTCTCGCTATCCATGACATCATTTTCGACATGGATAATATTGAGGAGTATATTATTGACATTTGCTAACCATTTTCTTTTGAAATTTCTTTTTACTTTTTAAAAAATTAAATAAAAAATACGGTATAGTTATATTAGCCGTGCGCAGACGGTAAAACACCACGTATTGTTATCATACAAAAGAAAAAAAAAGAAAAAATTGAAGAAAAAAACCTAAGATCATTTTATTTCACCAATCAAAGCATATCCGCTTTATTTTCCATGTATGACGTCATATTAGCCTGTTTCCTATGGTTACGCATATTGAAACCTTGTATTATTATCAAAAACTAAAAAAAGTACGTTTTATTTCTAATAATATTATTTAATCTTTTTAATTCTTTATTTTTTTAATTTCATTTTCATTTTTCACGGGAAAATTTTTCAATTGAATCTAAATTGTAGAGTAAAAATTATTATTTCGGGTTTTTAATTAGTTTTGGCAACGATAAAGTATTAGAAACGGTAAAGTAAATTTAACCATTTTAAAATATTATACGAAAAAACGTCCATTTATTCTCCATGAAAATAACGAAATTTGGAATTATTAAGAAAAATATTTGAATAAAATTAACAAAAAACAGCCTATGTTCATAAGAGGATTATAATCCACCTATATGCAAAAACACAGGATCATTAAATGCTCCACTTTGACGCTGGCTTCAGCCTAACATTTGCACACAATCAGATTTATAATATTATTAGGATTGAAACTCTTATATGTAAAATCACAAAATATTTCTTTTATGCATGTTTTTGTCACCTTTTTTATTAAAAAATATATTCATGTAGGTAGATTGTTTTAAGACTTTTTTCTTAATAAACTATTCAACCCCTTTCATATATTTAAAAACTGTATCATTATTCATCTAATACTTTTGTAAATAGCTGTTTTAAAAATGTCACCCAATTGACACTCTCTCCCGTTTTTCTCTCAAAATACTCTAAATAGGTACCTTTTTTAGAAAATTTACCTGAATATTCATACTACATAATTTATCCTCATACCTGATACTAGAAATAACTTTAAATATGGTCTAAATTTAATTTTAATTTTTGAAATTGTCAATATCCATTTTGGCCCATTATAAAAAATCCATCCATAATCACTCCAATTTCATGGCGAGACTAGAGTCCGGACCTATTTCACCACTCTCATTGGCTTCCTCATTCATCACATTGCTGTAGAAACATTTGTACTGCTTTGATATTTAACTAAGTCAAGTTACTACATTTAACTAAGTCAAGACACGAGTCAAGTTTAGTCATATATGCATTGCTTGCTTTATAATTTACACTCTCATCATGAATCAGTCATGACGGATAATGATTAGCAGTGGAGTTCTCAGCAATAAACAGTGTCTTATTTGAGCCGATACAACTCATGTCAATGAGTAAAGTTGAAAATTTCCGAAAAAAGCAACGAGATTTTGAAATACAGATAGTTTCAGTCAGGCCGAAATTTTGGCAGCAGTTTCGCCGAAAACGAATATTCGGCAAAACTCAGATTTTGCGCCGAAACAAATTTCGGTCGATCTCTAATTGAAATGTGCGATATTATTTATCTTAAGTAATACAATGTAGTTGAAAGAGTAACTCAGTGTTTTCTAAAGTGGTGGATGCTTTATTTTGTAAGAATTCAAGCTAATAATAGCTAGCTCAATATTAGATAATAAATTATATTATCTAGTGCCAAGTAGTTGTTATATTTTGATTCTGAGAAACTCCAATGCTTTGAACACTATTGAATACGGTTCAATACTTATGACTTAATTTACTATCATAATATGGTAATATTCAATTATTGATTAGTTGGAGTACAGTACTGGAAAATCATCATATATATATATATGAATTGTTTTCATATCCCCTAAAAAAACGATTACAAAGATTTGATACTGGTAACATGAATTACTGTTAACATGAACAAAATTTTGATTCCCCTTGAAGTTCACGCTAACGAGGTTCGACTGTATATACACATATTAAGCTAAAAGATAGTATATTCTTATAATTTCAGAAATTAAAAAATGCCCTCCTCATACTCCCCCCTCCCCCAAAAAATCAATTTTAATCATAGTCAACTTTTTATGTATTAATCATAAATTCATGAAGAAGACTGACAATATTAAAAATCTTAATTGTCTTTCATTTTAGTGATAAACCTAACTTGATAAAATTACTATATCAATCAAGGGACACATTTCATTTCTGTATATGAAGTAAACCTTTTTACTATTTTAATTATTGAATAAACAATTTTAGTCTTATTTACTTACCTTTTGTATTTTGAAATTTCAGCAAGAATATTATCGACAAGGCAATGTTCAAGATTTCGTAAAAATTCTTGATGCATCACGTACAGAAGCTAACATTGATTATCCTAACATGGAGCAAGATCAGATGTCTGCTCTTGATACACTTGCAGCTTATTATGTTCAGCAAGCTAATAAAGAGAAAGATCGTGAAAAAAAGCGAGAACTATTTACCAAAGCTACTCTACTTTATACTACTGCTGATAAAATCATCATGTATGATTTGGTAAGTTTCTTTTTGTGTTTTTTGTTGCTCTAGATTCTCAACTATTTCCATCATATTTTTAGTATGTAAAGTTAAATTGCATTTTTTTTTTGTAAAATCCCATTTTAATGTACACTGTTTGTTTTTACAGCTTATATTTTTCTGCTATTAATGATTTGTTTCTTTAACCATTTCAATGGCTGCCCCGAGATAAGTCAGGGGTAATAACACTGTTTCCCTATCTCTGCTGCCGTTGAAGTGGTTAATTCCTACAATAATGTAAAAATGAGATTCTACTTTATCATGCTTTAAAATATGAAATATATATATTTTTAAGATTATTGTTTTCTAAATCCACGTTTTGGTGGATTTTCACTTTTAAAATCCCCCCCCCCCCCCCAAAGTACATTTTCTCTTCTCCCTGTTTGTTCCCTGCCTCTCTTCACACAAAGGCACAGTTCAGAGGTAATAATAAATAATCAGTCATTTAAATGGCTTCCATACAATTTTATTTTTCTCTTTTGCGCTCCTTCGCACAACATTTAAAATCTTTAACGTCTTCAGACCTGAGGGACACAAATGTGGACCTCTATTCTTTTCCTTATAAAAACTAAGCTGTTTGATGATTATTTTACATATACAACTTTAATCTTTAATAAATAACCCTTTTTCTTTCGGTTTTCTACTCGATCACATTTTTTTAAATTCAAAGGCAAAATTTTATGAATACCATTTTGTTCTTGTATTGCTACTGTCACACAAGAATGCAGCTAATTTGACAATAAACCAGTTTATCGGGACAACACGTCACACAGAACATGAAGAACACACATAAATATATAAAGATGAATATTTGTAGTAGCAGCAGTAGTTATAATAATCTTATTCCTTCTATCAAACCTTTAAATTTATTCCATAACGTGCCCACCGCACGTACACAACCTTCCACTTTGGCCTCCCGCCAAAAACTGTTACCTTCTCCCTCACTCAGTAGTAGAAGAGAAGAAAAAAAAAAGGGTTGCCATAAACTACGACGTCATCAGGCATGACACCCCCCACCTAAGATTGAAAAAGGGGTATGCCATTTTAGCAATCTGAAATCCAGACTGGTGACGTCACTACACTTCATCCTCTAACAGTAAACTACTAATGAATAATAATAAACTACAATATATATAAAAGGAAATACAAAAAAAATACTTAAACATCTCTGAACCATTTCTGGAAACTCCTGCTAGCTACTGCAATATAAAAATACAATTAATGTTTCATAATATATAATACTAAATACAAATAACAAATGAGGAACAGAATGCAAATTAATATGAAATACAATTTCAGCTGCAGCATACACAAAAGTGAACTATCAAAAGTTTTTGCTTTTAACAGTCATTAATTGTTCATCGAAAGTTAATAGTCATTTTATTATTCCGTTGTCTCCAGTCTAGACAATGCATCCGCATTCGTCAACTTTGCACCTGACAATGTGAAATCATGATGTCATATTTCTGCAACGCTAATGCCCATCGTTGCAGTTTGGAAGATTGGGCAGCATTTTTGGTGATGAAAGTCAGTGGGTTGTGATCGGTGATAAGTTCCAAGGGCGAACCAAAAATCCAAGTCTCGAACTTCTTTAGACTCCAGATAACCGCATAGGCCTCCCGTTTAATGGTCGGTCAAGCCTGCTGAGTTTTGGTGAGCTTTTGCTGTTGAGATAGACATGCACCGATGCCTATTGCAGATGCGTCACATTGAATGGTAAAAGGAAGTCCAATAACTGGTGTATAAAGACTAGGTGCCTCAACCAGACCCCTCTTTAGTTCGTTGAAAGCTTTATCATGTTCCTCCAACCAGCACAATTTCTCAGGACTGTTCCTTTTAGTAAGTTCTGTCAATGGGTATGCTGTTTCGGCATACTTAGGCAGGTAATCGCGGTAGTAGTTACACAATCAGAGGACACTCTTAAGTTGTTTTTTTTCTGTCTGTGGAACGGCTAACTTTCGTATGGCTTCAACTTTCTCTGGATCGGTTCGATGGCTGCCGGACCCGATGACATGTCCTAAATACTTAATCTGGTTTTTCGCAAAGGCGCACTTCTTCAGGTTCACTAAGAACCATAATTCTTGAAGTTTAGAAAATATCGTGTCAAGATGCGTAATGTGATCTGACCATGTTTCTGAAAAAACAGCTATATCATCTATATACGCTCTAGCAAAGTTCCTGTATTTTGAAAGTGCTTTATTTATTTCTCTCTGAAAGGTCGCAGCTGCGTTCCGGAGCCCAAAAGCCATCACTTTGAAGCGATATTGAGCCCTGTGAGTCTTAAAACATGCCAAACCGTGGCTTTCTGCTTCCAGCAATATGACCCAATATCCTTTTAGCAAGTCGATTGTAGTTATTACATTGGCCCTGCCAATGTTGAACAAAAGATCCATTGCGTTTTCCATTGGGAAATCGTCGGTTTTTGTGATTGCGTTCAATGCTCTAAAATCTACGCACAGTCGGAGGGCCCCATCTTTCTTCATCATGCATACTACCGGGTGTGGCGCCTCCGCATCACTCTCTTCGATCAGTCCTAACTCTAACATTTCTTCGATTTGTTTATCTACTTGGGGCTTCAACGCCTCTGGGATTCTATAAACATATGGTTTTTTCATTTCTTCGCCGTTTAATCTAATTTTGCGCTCTCCTACCTCAGCTATTTGTACCTTTTTTGAAAATAAATCTTTATATTTGTATAATAAATCTAACATCTCTTTTCTTTCTACATTTCCTAAGTGCTTCAAATCTACTTCTTCTATGTCAAATAAATTTGGGTTATCTTTCACACTGGGGGTGGGATGGACTTCTCCTAATTCTTCTTCATTTTCAAAGATTACTCCCACACCCGTACCCTAGGAGTAAATTTTCTTATCTTATTTACATGGATATTCCTAACATTCCCGTTTATTAATTTTACTTTGTAAGAATCAGGCTTACAGCATGCTACAATTTCGGCTGGTCCCATCCACCTAGCATAAAGTTTGTTCGTGGAATCCGGGATTAATAGATATACCTGGTCTCCTGGTCTAAATTCCTTGTAAATCGCTCTCCGATTAGCGTACTTCGCATACGAGCCTTGTTTAAATTCCGCTACTATTGCTGCTTGCTCCGCCGCCCTTTCTAAATTAATTTTTAACTCCTGAAGATATTCGGTTGTGCTCTTTCCAAGATTTATGGGTAGTGGTATTTCCCCTGACCATGTAGATTTCAATACTGCTAATGTGCCCCTCGCCTCCCTTCCGTATATTAATTTGAATGGCGATACTCCCGTGGTACTATTCTGAATTTCTCTATAGGCAAATAATAAATAAGGAATGTGTTTATCCCAATTTTTGGAATCGCTCTGAATTATATGGTGTAACATGCGTTTCAGAACCTGATTATATCGCTCCACTAATCCCGAGCTTTGCGGATGCCCTGCCGTCGCAAATCTAGGAGCCGCTCCTAGCCTAGCATGAAACTCCTGCAGAGTTTCCCCCAGGTTTAAAAGGGGGCAGGGTGTTGCTAGTGAGAAAAGGGCACTTTTTTTATTCTTAAGGGCACTTTTTGGATTTTTAAGGGCACTTTTCAGATTCTTAAAAACACTTTTTTTAATTGTTAGATGTATTCTTTTGATTTTTAAAGCCACTTTTGATATTCCAAAGTCAAAACACTCTTTTTAAGACAATATTGAGTCAGTTTTTACTATGAAAGCAAATTTTTTAATGCAAAAAGGAGAAAGGGCACTTTTTTTACTGAGGGCCAAGAAGGGCGCTAATTATTTTACTGGCGGGGGCAAGAAAGGTGCTAATTCTTTTTATGAGAGGCAAGAAGGGTGCTATTTTGTACACCAAAGGGCAGGCAGGGTGCAGCACCCTTCTGAATCTGTCTGGGGGAAACTCTGACTCCTGTATTAAACCTGAAACAAAATTTCTGCCCTGGTCACTCGCTATTACGCGCGGTATCCCTTTGTGCATAAATATTTCTAATAATGCATCGCACGTAGCTTTAGCCGTAATTGTTCTTAACGGGACTGCCTCCGGCCACCGCGAATGCTGATCCACTAAGGTAAGTACATATTGATGCCTATGCGCTGAGGGTGGTTCAATTTTTCCAATTATGTCAATATTTACAACGTCGAACAGGAGTTCCGGTCTCTCAATTGGGACAGTGGGTATCTGATCGCTAGCCCTCTCTCTGCTTCGTAACTGACAGTCTTTACAAGATTTACAATAATCCTCTACATCCCGTGACATATTCGGCCAATGAAATGAATAACGAATTCTTTCTTTTGTTTTTTTATGCCGAGATGATTAGCAAAAATCGATTCATGCGCAATTTTTAAAATTTCCCCCCCTCCTTACCTTTGGTACCACTAATTGCGTAACACAATCCCCCGTGACTCTTTCTTTATGATAAAGCAAATTATCTACTATAACAAACCCGTTTTTACCTTTTTCCGCATCTTTGAAAGCACCCTGTAATGTTTCGCAACTCTTCTGTTGCTCCCTGTATATACTTGCATCTGATCGTTGACCTACATTCAAATCTCCGTTATCATCTTTCCTTTCAATACAACTAATCATTAATTCTCTCTCAGCGTTTTGATTTTCACCTCGCCAGCATAAATTTTCAATATTTATATCATCCCCCTCTGTTTGGTTGTCTTCCCCCTTTTTCCTTTCAATTTCATTTCCCTTTTCCGATCACGTATCATTTACTGGCGCCAAAGAACATTTCTGTCTATCATCTTCCAAAGAACATTCCTTTCCCCCCTCGTTACTAGTTAACTGTAATATTTCATAAACTGCCGGTGTTATAATACATGTCTCATATAATTTATCCGTAACGGCAAACAGTACATCTACACTGTTGTTAAATATACAATTTGACTCTCCGGATTTTAAAGCTACAGGTAATGTCACAAGATTAGCAATTATTCTTTCTCCAAAAGCCGATATTAACTGAATTTTTGAATTTTCATTATTTCTAAATGAATCCGGTAATTGATTAGAGTTTATTACGGGTATTTCTGCAGCACTATCTAAAATACATTTGATCTCCTTTCCCCCTATCCACAAATGTTCAAATTGAAGTGGTTGCGTACTTATTTCGTTTCCAAAACAGAGTGTTTCAACCTTGGCGATTATTTTATCATCCTGCTTATTTTTTCCGACAAAAGAATCTTTTTTCGTTTGATTTTGCCAACTTCCAATTTTATCTTTTTCTCTATTATTCGGACAAAATCGCAAATGCGACGTCTGTTTACAAAGTCTACATTTTTTTGATGTGTTTAATTTTCTATCGCTACGAAAATTGAAATTATTTCTGACATGGGGCGGCACATATTTTCCATTATTGTAACCTATAGCTCCCGATTCATCATGATTGCGGGGTTTTACCGGTTTATCATATAATTCCGAAAATGTTCTGCCCTATGATGTAAACCAATTATCACATAATTCCGTAATTTGTCGGGGTTTTAACCAATTATCTAATTGTTTTATCCTGACATAACTTCGCGTCTCCGAATCTAGTGAACTTAATCTGTCGCTGACAATTAACTCATTAAGCGTGTCAAAATCATTTACTTTTCTCAGTTCACAATAGAAATCCCAATTGGCTCTGAGCCTACTAGCGAATTGCATATGATTCTCATTTCTCGATCGTTTTGCAAAAAGAAAGTTTTCGAGGCAGGCCTCTGGTGTGGGTTGAAATTCTTTTAATATTAACGCCTTAACCTTTTGGTAATCTTTCATTTTTTCTGTGTTTGCGTACACTAACAAATGCGCTGCCCGTTCTCCTACCAAATTAAACAAAATCTCGACCTTTAATTCCTCTGCAACATTTTTAATTTCGAATGCTTTCTCGAGCGAAGTAAAAAATAAATTCCATGATTCAGGCCTGCTGGGGACTGTAATAGTCAAAGTTTTGACGCTTTTGATTAGTGCCTCTAATGAATTAGGTTTAGGTCCATCCCTCCCTGTATCAGAATTTCTATACTCGTTTTGCATTTTTGCAATTTCTATCTGCGCTTTAACTAATTCCAGCTTAGTTTTTTCGATTTCCAATAACGTATCTTGTTCCGACTTCGACTTTTCTTTGTCGAATTTCGCGACTTCTGCTTCATGCTTTTCTCTTTCTATGCGGTCTGACACCGTTGTATTTAAAAATTCCTTTATAAATTCATTATCTTTTGAATACTGATCGCTTCCCTCAATTAATGCTTTCAAATCAATTATCCTGTGCTCACTTTCTACTTTTATGCCCAATTCTGTGGCAACAACAACTAGGTCTTCTTTTCTTAACCCTTTAATATTAAACATTTTACTTTTACTCTTAACACTTATTTACTAATACTCTAAATATCTCTATAAATATCTATATTATCTCGTTTCAAATAAAGCTCATAATATTAAAATTAACACATTGTTTTCAAACATAAAATATTTCTCAATATGATTCTATTCAAGTTATTTTCTATTTAGACTTCAAGAATAAACATACAGAAACATGAAACTTACTTCAATCATAAATCCAAGCTCTGATTCTACGTACGAGAGCGTGTAATACAACTTTAATAAATAACGCTTTTTCTTTCGGTTTTCTACTCGATCACATTTTTTTAAATTCAAAGGCAAAATTTTATGAATACCATTTTGTTCTTGTATTGCTACTGTCACACAAGAATGCAGCTAATTTGACAATAAACCAGTTTATCGGGACAACATGTCACACAGAACATGAAGAACACACATAAATATATAAAGATGAATATTTGTAGTAGCAGCAGTAATTATAATAATCTTATTCCTTCTATCAAACCTTTAAATTTATTCCATAACGTGCCCACCGCACGTACACAACCTTCCACTTTGGCCTCCTGCCAAAAACTGTTACCTTCTCCCTTACTCAGTAGTAGAAGAGAAGAAAAAAAAAGGGTTGCCATAAACTACGACGTCATCAGGCATGTCAAATGGCTTCCATACAATTTTATTTTTCTCTCTTGCGCTCCTTCGCACAACATTTAAAATCTTTAACGCCTTCAGACCTGAGGGACACAAATGCGGACCTCTATTCTTTTCCTTATAAAAACTAAGCTGTTTGATGATTATTTTACATTTTTACTTTATTTCTATATAGCTAAATGTTTTTTTGCTAGGGAACAAAGCCAATAAATGGCCAAGGGTGCAGAATATGTCCGATCCGGTAATCTAGGATCGGGAGAAAATTTAGAGATCTGGGGAAATTTTGCAGAAAAATATACAATTAATCTTGATTTTACAGATATGCTACTTTTCGGCGGAATTCCACTTTTTTCGTACTGAATTTTATCATCCCTGGGATCGAAACAGATATGCATTAAAATTTTGACATTTTTATTGGGGAGAGGGATAACGGTAGCAACCAAATAACAACAAAAACATGAATATGAACAGCGCCGAATTGTGTTTATTTTTCCGTTTAGGATCGAGAAAAAGAGCAAATTTCGTCAAAAGATCGCAAAAGAAACACGATTTTCATCAAAGAATTGCAGAAAAAATGCAATTATCGCCAAAAGATCGCAAAAAAGCACGACTTTCATCAAAGGATTGCGAAAAGTGCAATTTTCATCAGAGGATCACGAAAAAGGCACTATTTTCATCAAAGGATCGCGGAAAAAGTGTGATTTTTGTCAAAAAATCGCAAAAAAAAGACATGATTTAAGTCAAAGGATTGTGGAAAAGTCATGATTTTTGTCAACGGATAGTGATAAAGGCGTGATTTTCGTCTTATGGAAAAAATGTTGTTTTCGTCGACTTATATGAGGGACAGAAAAGTCTTTTTTTTTTTTTTCGGAGTAGAAAAACTTATGTTCCAGAGTAATTATGCAATCGCGATCCTCCGTATTTCTAGGATCTTTTCTAATGAATTACCTTAGGGAAAAAAAAGTACATTTTTTAATCTGATATAATATTATGACATTAAAAAATCAGGTATACCCGAACCCAACGTGCAAGATTTAAAATACAACCTGAAACCTTAAAAATTCAAAAGTCCTTCCGGCCTGTACCGGGAGGAAAAGGTAGCTTTCTTATATCTTCGTTTTAAAATTCTAGCTAATGTTACACGAAAACAGCAAGTTAAAATGCAAAGAAAACGTTTACAAAAGATTCGTTAATACTGAATTTGAATAAGAAATTCGCCAAATTATTGAGCAATAGCTAAATTGGCTTCATTAATGAAGACTTATTTTGGTCGCCAAATTTGGCGATATTTCGCCAAGTTTGGCAAGAATTTGGCGCTAACGGATATGAATATATAGTTTTATGCGTATGATTGGGAAAATTATTACAACAATGAAAATTTTTGTAATGTGCTGTTTTGTTTCAAAATGTCAGCCACCTTAGAATTTCAAACTGCTCTATCTCAGCCATTTTTTAAGATAGAGGTAAACCAAAAAATGCTCTGGAATCCTCGTATCAAGGCCTAACACCTAATTAAAAAATAAATTTGAATTTTTAATTTTTTTGTATATTTATTTTACTTTTAAATTTTTAAGTGGGCGCCATTTTGAAACAAAATGGCAGTCCAAGCTGCCCAACGAACTCATTCGAGACATTGGTGAGCTTAATACACACAATTAGTTTCATCAAAATTGATTTATAAATACTAGCGTTATCGTATGACATAGGTCAGATATATATATATCAGGGTTGGGTTTCTTCCAGGACAGTGGAAGAAACTGGAAAAAACCGGAAGAAACTGGAAGAAATGGAAAAAACTGGAAGAAATGGAAGAAACTAACAAAAAACGAAATAGATGCTCAAAATTAAAATTTATTAACTATATAAAAGAATTAAATTCAAAACCTAATTATATGAAATTTAAATTGGAAACTTTAATTAATATAAAAAATATTATTTATGGAAATAAGAGTTATTTTTTATAACAAACTTCAGGTTCAGCAGGTATTTACAGGTTATGTTTTTTACAACTTTAGAGGTAGGGGGATATTTTTTCATTGTTTATGTCATTTCATATAAAAATGCAATATTTTAAAAACCAATGTGCAACACTTAAAATAAATAAATTTGTAATTATGTATACTAGCATGCATATCTCAATGCTGATTTTAAAAGATAAATATTCTAAAAATAAACTCTTCAGGTATAAGAATTTTTTCATCTTTTTGCATTCATCCATTCTAAGTTGAAAAATTGATTGCAGCATTCTAAAGCTAAAATATTTTTGTTTTGTTATACCATGTTGCACTGTATTAAGGAAAATGGAGATTTTAATGAAATCTTTCAATGCAGTAATTATTGTATATTAGTTTCCTTAGTAAAATGGGTGTAAATTAAAAGCACTGTTTTTTATTTAAAGGAGTTTCATTCTACAATAGGTAAATGATTCACATACTATTTACTACTGGTTACAGAAGTTTAAATTATTTTTAAAAAAATATGCCTGTTTTTAATTGAATTACTTTTAATTGATTTTGTGTATTTTGAATAAATTTATTGGTACATTTCCGTTACACCTACACCATTGTCGTCACCAAGTGTAATAATTGACACAAAATGAAATTCATGTGAAATGATTCATTTGAAAAATAAATAAATAAGTTGGCACAAAATTGAGCAATTAAAAATATAACATTTGAAAATTAGACTTTTACGAACTATTTTATTAAATCAATACAAATATAGACTTAAAATGAAAGAACAAATAAATATTATACGATAAAATAATAAAACTCAATTTAAATGTCTCTTAGCATTGCAGTAGGGGAGAGGGGGGCACGTTTGAACATTTTTTTAGAAAATCAACATATTTCTTACTTGAATTGTATTTATTGAATTTTAAATATTACAGGAGAAAAACAATGTATTTCTTCATCATATGAGCCACAAATTAAAAGTTTTCCAAATAAATTAAATATCTTGTGGGGCTTTAAAAAAGTGAAAGATTTCTGTTCAAACCTGCCCCATGTAGGGGTACCTTTGAACAAGCTAGGGGCACTTTTGAACAAGTAAACAAAATATGAAAATATTAAAAGTTTTTATGAAAAACTGGATATCTTTAAGAAATATAAAATTTTCAGAATTAAATTAGACAACTACATTTTACTAAAATTACTAATTTTTTATTATTTAACCAAATTTATATTCATCAAAGTTGATGTCAAAGCTCATTGTTGAAACAGCACGCAAGGTCCCTCCAGTTATGTTTGGTTGTGGCAACTTTTTTACAATATCCTTGAAATCTACTAAACTGATATCTGATGCCTCTGGAAAATAAAACTTATCATTCTCTTTTTTACGAAGAAATCTGACATTAAACTCTGTTTTATCCTGCAATTGCAATTCAATCTGACCAACGTAATGAAGAGTAGTTCTTTTTGTATGAAACTGAACTAAAATGAAATTGTTCACATGCAAATCTTCTAGAACAAGAATATTTTCTTCTTGATCCTCTATATCAGTAATTAAATCTTCAAAATCAGATTCATCATGCACAGAGAATGTGCCTTCTTCATCACTACTTGAATCAACAAAAATATTCTGTCTCTTGTGGGCTGATTTTAGAAAAGCAGAATTACACTTATTTTTCTTGTTTAGACGTGTGTTGGTTTCAGCTTCAATTATATTTTTCTCAGGGGTCAAAGTCAGTATTCTGGATCGTCCTTTCTTACGTCCACCCCGATTACTTTTCCGTGGTTGGGCTTTTGGGTAGGGCCTGACTTGTTCTGGAGTAAAAGAAGTTGAAGCTTGTGGACTCTCTTCATTTTCTGCAATAGCATTGTGTGCTGATTGTTCTGGAAAGCATGAAATTTCAGACACTGGTCTATCGGTCACTTAAGCAGGCTCAAAGTCGTCTTCTGTAAAAATTGTTGTAGAAAAGGGATAAATCCCTGTTTTGCGAAAACCAGAAATAATGTTTGCCATTGTAAATGAAAGAGTATAGGCCTTGTTAGATAAACCTGCTAAATCATGAATCGTTATAGTGCGTCCTGGATTTGCAATCATCCAATCATTGAATGCCACCATCAATTTAGATTTGAAACTTCCCATCACTGAAACATCTAGAGGTTGTAATCTATGTGTACAATGAGGTGGGATTGTTAGTAATGTAAGTCCATGTTCTTTAGCATAAATTATGGCATCAAGAGAACAATGTGCTTCATGGTTATCCATCACCACAAGAATAGGGTCATCTTTTGAGCATCTTGTATGCTTTTGGATATGCTCGAGAGTTTTCATAAATAAAGCAGCTGTCATCCATCCACTGTTGGGGCTATTTGGCAAACCCAAACTCCCAATTGGTGCTCCATGCATTAAAGACTCATGCATTCGAGCCCTGGGAAATATAAACACTGGAGGAATTGTATTTCCTGAAGCAGTAATGATTCCACACATTGTTATCAAAGTTCCACGTTCAGCAGAAACAGCTTGGCCAACCCGTTTAGTACCAACTTTAGCTACAACATTTGGAGCTTGGAGGACAGTTGTCACCAGTTTCATCAAGATTGATGATTCTGTCTGCAGAAAATGGATGCAACTTCAATGCTGAAGCTAAATTTTCTTGAAATAAGGCAACATTATGCTTATTAAAGCTTGTAGCTCGAGACAAGCTAGTATTCTCAGGCTTTCGCAAGGATAATCCAATATGCCGTTTCATAAATCCTTTCATCCAATCAATGCCAGCTTTGCTGCTTTCATTCCAACTTGAGGGGAAAGAACAACCAATTTTTTCTGCATATTCAAATGCCAGTTGTCTAATCTGAAGATATGTCATCCCATAATTAATCTTAGAACACCTCAAAATATATTCTTCAAGTAAATCTTCTTGTGCAGTCGTGAATACTTGACGAAATGTGTATTTTGTGGAATACTTATTAGGTGTAGTAAGAATTTCTCCATCTGCATTTTTGGCTTTTTTAACTCTATAAAATAGTGCTGTGTTCTTAACTCCATATATATCAGCTGCATGTCTCAATGGCATTTTCTGTTCTATCACAGCTTTCACAGCTTTTTCCATATCCTCTTCTACTATTTCTGGCACTGTACATTTTTTTACATAATTTCTAACCATCTTGTTGATTTTCTGTAAAAAAAAATAAAAATAATAAATTAACTGTGATGATAAATGCCTATATCATCACACTATGATGATAAATGTCAAAATAAATTTTTACGTTATAAATATTGTCAATATTTTGAAAGAAAACAAACTTTTATATGGGAAAAATGACAATATGCAATATAGAAAACAATAGTTGTAATTAAAAGTAACAGAATATCAGCAAAGCTGCCAACTTTTGTGAATACTAATGTGTAGTTCAAATTCAGAAAATGTGTAATTCTTAAGGTCAAGTGTAGTCACTGTAGTTATGAATATATTCAAGGTAAAAAAAAAAATCTAAAAGATGATATTAAAAAATTGGCTAAAACCAAAATTAAACTGAATATTTTTATTTAAAATATTTCATGCAGTATACAAAGCTCTGCACAGTATAATATACATTTTAAATCATAATAAAATTAATATATCTTTTAAAAAGAAAAAGAATCCAAATACAAGACAAGAATCTCTCTTGTTAAAATACAACTTGACAAAATAAAGTGTTTTGTCTACACATAAAGTGTAGTAGTTGGTAGTCCTGCATCAGAACAACTTGACAAAATAAAGTGTTGTTTCTACACATAAAGTGTAGTAGTTGGTAGCCCTGTATAAGAACAACTTTCATATTAAGTATAATAACTCTTCATTAATCTCTTAATTTCTACATTTTCTAAAAAAAATCTAAAAATAATAATACTTAGATACATCCATAACTCTTTATTTCATAGTTTTAATTGTTCAATGGTGCCCCAACTTTTTTGTTCAATGGTGCCCCATTACATGGTATTTAGCATTATAACTATTTACACAATTAGGCTTAAGAATTTGAATAAAACAAAGCTTATGAGCTAAAGCTAACATCTTTATTTATATATTGAACAATCAATTAAAATTTTAGGGATATAAGATTGTCAACAAAAAGCTTACAACTTTATTTTGTTAAGTTTAGAATCAAGAAAGAAAAAAATACATACCTTGCCTAGACAGTAGTGTGCATGCGAAATGGTAAAGCTTTGTATCCTTGTTGCATTGAAACAGTAGTATTGTGCTGCCATCTATATTTTAAATATATAACTTTTTTCAAGGAAAATATTTACAGTGTTCAATGGTGCCCCCAGCTCAAAGGTGCCCCCCTCTCCCCTAAACATTTCACTTTTTGAATAAAGACGCTCATAGGTTTTTTTTTTTTTTTTTTTTTTGATTAAAGGATTTTTTTGTGCATCCAAAGTCTTGAAACAATTTTATTGCAGCTTCCTGATCATCTGGTAACTACCAAATGGTAAAATCCATATCAGTGTCAACAATAAATATAAGTTACAGCTTAATATTAAATAGTTTCTATTTGAAAAATAATAAATTAAGATGTTTTGCAAGTTTACAATTAAGTAATTATAATAAATGAACAGACTCACGTTCAATAAATAGCAAATCACAATGTTTGGTATATTTTGCAATAAAAATCCTTTGCACGTTCAGGATGGAAATAAATGGTACATTAGCATATATTTTGGCATGGTGTTAGTGTAACGGAATAGTACCATTTATTTTATTCAGGTACGCACTGATTGGAAAGCTTTAGACAGGTGTGTGATCTTGGCTAAAAAACTGGTGTATTTATCAATTTATCTTACATAATTAATTTTTTATAGTTCTAATTAAATTTACTTAATTTACTACTAGAAAAATGTATTTATTTTTATTGTATCTTACAAAGTTGTAACTTATATGATAAATTCTTAAAGAAAAACAGTTTCTATTGAAAACCCTCTTTCTCCGAAACACGTAATCCCAGCTTATCACTCAGGAAGCTATAATCAAACCGAAACTTTCTGCTCTTGAGAAACCAGATTGCTCGTGACGTCAAAGCCATGTGCGAGAACTTCTGTAAACACTTAAAACTGTGAATACCCCAAAAATGGGCCTCATGCAGCCATAGCAACTATGTTCTTTATATACTGTTTCAAAGTTAGTGTAACATGATTTTTCCGGACTGAAAGACGTGACTTTTAATCGCTCCTAAAGCGTATAAAACTTTTATATTTTTAAACATGTAAAAAATGTAAAATATACTATTAAATATTTTTAACCTTCTAAACCAATGAATCCATTCAATTTCATAATACTCAATTTTTTTAATAATAATTTTCTTCCTTCACGGTTAAGTAGTGATAAGTGGAAGAGAGAACGTGAAATGTGAAAACACGGAACCAGAGTCATAAATAAATGACACGATAAAATTGGATACACAATTCCTGAATCCCGAAAACAGAAGGTAAGAAGACTTTACCTATTTATATGATTTTCAACTGTTTACTATATAAAGACAGGAAATATATATATTTTTATATTGAAAGATTACCCCTACTTAAATATACATAAACTTAGAGTGGCCATTAACTGCACGTTAAAAGGTCCCACAGTAAATAAACTATTTTTACTACAATAAAAAAGATTCCGAGCCTGAAAAAGAATTCGAGACTAAATGTCTGAATCTGCGCTATATATAAAATAAAATAAAAACAAAAAGTAGTGTATAAAAAATATAAAAAGAAAAAGTAAAAGTAAAAGAAGAAAAGAAGAACTTAATGATGGCGTCATTTAGAGATACTCAAATGATAGACAAATTAAACGCCACAAACTACGCTAACTGGCGATTCAAGATCGAGATGATATTAACGAAAGATGATTTAATCGAAACTATAACGGAGCAAGCTCCAGCTAGCACGGATGCGGCATTTTCCGCTTGGAACAAAAAAGATAAGAAAGCGCGTGCTCTGATAAATTTGAGCATCGAAGACGCGCAAATAATACACATAAAGAATCTCGAAACTGCTCGCCAAACATGGGACAAACTGAAAGAAATCCACGAACGCGAATCCCTATCAAGCAAGCTCTTTCTCCTTAGGAAATTATACAACACCAAATTAAGTGAGAACGGAAATATGCAAACGCACATAACAAATATACTAGAGCTTATAGATAAATTAGCCGCGATTGGTGAACGCATAAGCGATTCACATATTTCAGCTATAATGCTATGCTCTTTACCAAGGTCTTATGACGTCTTGATCACCGCACTTGAATCGCGCCCCGAGACCGATCTGACACCTAATTTCCTAAGAACGAAGTTAATCGACGAATACATGAGAAGAGCAGAAAACACAGATATTCCGCAAAATACATCAAAAGCGTATAAAATACTAAAGAATTCTGCATACGTAAATAACAACAAAAGAGAGAATAGATACTGCACACATTGCAAAATGAGAAATCACAATACTGCCCAATGCTGGTTCGTAAAACGACAGAACCAAAACAGCTACACTCAACAAACATCTAACCACCATCCGCAACCAAACAGACATTACAAACAAAAGCAATACTCATCATCACTATGCTTCGAAAAGACAAACCCGAATCCTAAAAATGAGGAACACGAAACAAAGAATGATAAAATAAATAACGCAGCATTTTTAGCGGACAAAGCTCAAACAAATACATGGATAATAGATAGCGGCAGCTCAAATCATATTACCAACGACAAAACATTACTTTCAAACTTCAACGAAGACGCCGAAACAGAAATAACAGTCGCAAACGGTAACAAATTAACATCATATGGTTCCGGAGAAATAAAAATTCAAACGGAAAACAAAAGACAAGAAATTACACTCAAAAACGTCCTATACATACCTAAAATAGAAACAAACCTACTTTCCGTAAGCAAGGCGACCCAAAACGGTTGTGAAGTAACCTTTGAAAAAGAAAAGTGCAGCATAATAAATGACGGTAAAACAATATTAGAAGGAAAGTTGAAAAATAATCTATATGAAATAAATTTAACTAACGATACTAGAGAACAAAATTATGTAAACATGACATACAGCTGTCAAAATCCCAATTGTGTGGAATTATGGCACCGCAGAATGGGACACCGTAGTTATCAAACAATTAAAGAAATGCAAACAAATCAACTAGTTACAGGAATAACGATAAATAACTGCAGACACGAAAACAAATGTGAGGTATGCATAAGAGCGAAAACAACAGAAGCACCGTACCCCAAACACGCGTCATACAGAGCCACACGAAAAATCGAGTTGATACACAGCGACGTCTGTGGTCCGTTGCAGACCCCTACAATCGGTGGAAAAACATACTTCGTAACTTTCATCGACGACAAAACAAGATTTTGTGTAATCTATTTAATGTCCAGAAAAAGCGAAGTATTCGATAAATTCAAAGACTACATATCTCTAGTACACAATAAATTCGGGAGATACCCAAACAGTATAAGATCAGACAACGGTGGTGAATACACTAGTACCGAAATGGAAGAATACCTAAGCGAAAAAGGCATAGAGCACCAACTCACAGTACCACAATCACCCAGCCAGAATGGAATTGCGGAGAGAAAGAATAGATATTTACTAGAAATGACCCGCAGCATGTTAATAGAGGCGCAATTACCGCAAAAACTATGGGGAGAAGCAATATGCACTGCCAACCATATTCAAAACCGCTTACCGACAAGATCAAACTATAAAACCCCATACGAAATGTGGACAAATAGGAAGCCCAATATCCATTACTTAAAAGTATTCGGATGCTTAGCCTATGCACACATAAATAAATCAAAACGCGGAAAATTAGACGAAACCGCACAACAGGGAAAATTTGTCGGTTACGATAACAGAAGTAAAGGATTCAGAATATACACAAACGACGGAAGAGTCATACTTTCAAGATCCGTCAAATTCCTTGAAAATAAATGTCCTTACACTCAAAACAATAGCAACCCGGAAGAGGAAAAATCAAAACCCGTAGAAAATGAACAATTAGTTGAAAATAACTCAAAGGAAATATTGATAGACTTTACACCTGAAGAATGCGAACCACCCGCGCCCAAACAATCCACATGTGAACCGCGAAGATCAGAGAGGACAAATCGGGGAGTACCACCCGATCGCTTCGCATATACAGTGAAAACAAACATAATTAACGAACCCAAAGACTGGTTAGAAATGATAAACACTAAAAATCCCATTGAAAGACAAAATTGGATAAACGCCGCGCAAGAGGAAATAAATTCGTTAAAGGAGAATAAAACCTGGGAACTAGTCGAACCTCCACAGGGAAAGAAAATCATAGGAAGTAAATGGACTTTTAAAGTCAAATATGACGATATGGGAAACGTGAAGAGATACAAGGCCCGCCTAGTTGCAAAAGGCTTTCTTCAAAAATATGGTGAAAATTATGACGAGACTTTTGCCCCAGTGGTGTCTCACACAACAATCCGCACATTTCTAGCAGCAGCTGCGTACCACGGATTTAACGTGCACCACCTAGACATCAAAACAGCTTTTCTACACGGAGAGCTAGACGAAGACATATACATGACACAACCCGAAGGTCATGAGAAACCAGACCAAATAAATAAAGTATGCAAATTAACGAAGGCTATTTACGGACTTAAACAGGCCGCGAGAGCCTGGAACACGAAAATCAGTGAAACATTAAAGGAAATGAAATTTGTGCAAAGCACTACAGACACTTGTTTATTTACGCGCAAAGAGAAAAACAAGGAAGACACAGTCTACATAATTGTATACGTGGACGATCTGCTCGTAGCAGGAAACAAAGAAAACATTGAAAAATTTGTAGAGAAACTTAAACTTAAATTCAAACTTAGTGACCTAGGAGAAGTAACGAATTACCTAGGAATAAGCATAAAGAAATTAGACAACGGCTACGCTCTAAACCAAACAACGAAAATTAGTGAAATAATAAATAAATTTAATCTTGAAGAAAGTAAACCATACAGCACACCCATGGACACAGGTTATCTAAAAATAAATAATAACGAAAACCTACTTCCAAATAATCACAAGTACAGACAAGGAATAGGTGCATTATTATACCTAGCGACAGTAACTAGACCTGATATACTAACGGCTGTAAACATTCTAAGCAGGAAAAATGAAAAACCAACCGAAATAGACTGGAAAGCTTTGAAGCGTATAATGAGATACCTAAATACCACCAAGAACTTAAACTTAATTATAAACACCGAACATGCACCAATCTTAGAAGCATATTCAGATGCAAATTGGGCACAAGATCCCGAAACGCGAAAATCTACTACAGGAAATGTTTTTATGATAGGCAAGAATCCAATCTACTGGATATCCAAACGACAGTCTTGCATCGCTCAATCATCCGCCGAAGCGGAATACGTAGCAGCAGCAAGCGCAGCCAATGAAATCGTTTGGCTCATAAAACTTCTAGACGATCTAGATTTACCGCAAAATTGTCCAATTACACTATACGAGGACAATCTCTCAGCGATAAAGATGACGGAATCCGAGAAACTTTCCAACAGGACAAAACACATCGAGGTGAAGTACCACGTCATCAAACACCTAACAGAAGCAAAGATAATCGCACTGAAGTACTGTCCTAGCAAATCCATGATCGCAGATCTGTTGACCAAGCCCACTCCCAAACCTGAACATCTGAGAAACCTTGAAAGACTGAAACTGCAAGAACTTCCTTCAACCTGGGATTAAGGGGGGTGTATTGAAAACCCTCTTTCTCCGAAACACGTAATCCCAGCTTATCACTCAGGAAGCTATAATCAAACCGAAACTTTCTGCTCTTGAGAAACCAGATTGCTCGTGACGTCAAAGCCATGTGCGAGAACTTCTGTAAACACTTAAAACTGTGAATACCCCAAAAATGGGCCTCATGCAGCCATAGCAACTATGTTCTTTATATACTGTTTCAAAGTTAGTGTAACATGATTTTTCCGGACTGAAAGACGTGACTTTTAATCGCTCCTAAAGCGTATAAAACTTTTATATTTTTAAACATGTAAAAAATGTAAAATATACTATTAAATATTTTTAACCTTCTAAACCAATGAATCCATTCAATTTCATAATACTCAATTTTTTTAATAATAATTTTCTTCCTTCACGGTTAAGTAGTGATAAGTGGAAGAGAGAACGTGAAATGTGAAAACACGGAACCAGAGTCATAAATAAATGACACGATAAAATTGGATACACAATTCCTGAATCCCGAAAACAGAAGGTAAGAAGACTTTACCTATTTATATGATTTTCAACTGTTTACTATATAAAGACAGGAAATATATATATTTTTATATTGAAAGATTACCCCTACTTAAATATACATAAACTTAGAGTGGCCATTAACTGCACGTTAAAAGGTCCCACAGTAAATAAACTATTTTTACTACAGTTTCTTCCATTTCTTCCACTTGGAAGAAACCTATTTCTTCCGGCCGGTTTTTTCCGCGGTTTTTTCCACTTTGGAAGAAACTTGCCAACCCTGATATATATATATATAAATCAACATTTGAACGGAGGGTGGTTTTGGGGTCTGGGGGTCATGATCGGTGAAAATATATCGAAATTTTCCGGAACTGCTTTCCTCCGAACGGCTACAATAGGTAGCCATATACTTTTTTGTATTGAAAGCTACCTAAAACAACCTGAATCACTGGGAAAAAGATAGTCAACCTTATCCACAGCAAAAAATTAGAGTTAATCGAACCAACAGATCGGGTTAGGGTAAAATCGTATTATGATACAGGGTTCTCACAGGTAGGATCGATTTTTGAAATATCCAAGGGCATTCACATTTATCCATAAAAGGTCCAGTGGATAACTTTAAAGAACAACATTCTAATTCTAAAAACTGAATTTAACAAAAAAAAAACCTGAATTCTGAAAAGAAACCATCACTTCTAGATCAAGACAGTAGTATTATAAAAGAAGCTTTTACCAATCCTGATGTGTTCACTTATGTACCAAAAATAGTTTACCTCCTTGAAAACTGCTTGTAAATTTGTGAATCTATTTAGCTCTATTATTGGAAATCACATTTATTGCAGAACCCTAAAATCTGATAATCTCTTCCAAGAAGTGCTTATATCGTGAAATGGACCTCCAGTGAATAAAACTACGGAATTATTAAAAGCATCCTTAAACAGACATTTTCAAGGTTGGAAATTGTCATTTCACTAGATTTTCTTCAAGAAAACAGACTCAGGATCTACAAAACATCAAAAGTGATTTGACAACATTGACCACGGGTGCAAGACTTCAGTCTCAGGACTGATTTCAGTCTTGGTGAAATTTTGACTGATACCAAATTCTACTTTATATGTTTAAATAAAAGCAATTTTACTATCAAGAACTTTTTATTTCTATCTGTTATTGTAAAAGATCGATTTTTAGCCATAATACAAAACATAGAAATCTTCAAGTCCATATCCATTTGGTTATTCCTAATACTCAGAAAAAATTTTCAGTCTTGGCTTGAATCTACTTCTTGCATCCATGACATTGACAAAGACAGTGGAAGATTGCTGTGACCATTACCATTTTAATTGACCATTTACCAAAAGAGGAAGTCAAAAACATTGTATTTTAATACTGTGCATTTATTAATAAATATTAGGCATAAGAATTAGATTAAAACTTAAATGCATTAACTTAATTTACCTTTCAATAACTAGGCATGTTACAAGTTCTGCCTATAGGTTTTTAAAAATGTGATTTGTATATTGTAAAATTTTCTATACCTACAGTAATACAGAACTTGTGTGAGCCTATAACATATTTCATAAAATTTTGGGGGAATTTTCATATGGATTGGGGGAAATGCTGGGAGTAAAAACATTTTCTGCATCCCTGTAAATGGCAGCATTGATGTTTATTTCCTCATAAAATAAATGCTTTTTTCATCTGAGTTTGCAAAATGGCTTCAAGACAATGTGGCCTAGAAAATAAGAAATTTTCATAATTATTTAACTTAAACCTTTTGCAATAAAAAAAAAATTAAGTTTTGTAGATCATTCACTTGTTTAAAGCCCTTCAATTATTATTGTGTAAATTTAGATTATTGATAATTAAATTGATATTTTAAGGGGTCTTGTAATGTTTGATCTATATTTGTGAACCTAAATTACCAGTCTCCTAAAGCAGGACTGTCCAATGTAGCACCTGCAAGCACCATGGCGTCTTTTCGAATGATTCTAGTTACTAGGAGTTTTCTAAATAAAATTAATTTTTAAAAGTGCTTCTTTAAAATCATTAGTGTTTGGTCCACGTGATTTTTTATTATGAGTGCCATTAAATTTTTGTTTCCTTTTTCTGAAAAATATTTTGATAGGCTACTCTCTATGAAAATATAATTCTACATTTACAGTGCTTTATGCTTTTTTTCTGCAATTATTTTTCATAAATATATTTTTTATGAATATATTATGAGCAATATATTTTTCAGCTCTGCATAGTATATAATCTTATGGCTCACATTGTGAGGAGGTAGGTATCTGTGCATCTCTTATGTCGTATGCATCTGTATGTTGTTACTTCCTATCAAAGTTGCCAGTATGGCGTCCTTTTTTATTCAGAAAATATGAAATCATACCAGAAATTCCAAATAGTAATTTTACTTTATTTAATGGCAGGAATTTTAGGATTACTTAAAGTAAAAATTCTTCTTTTGGAATTTCTGAATATAAAAAAAAGAGACCAAACTGGCAACCCAGTCCCCTACTATAGTGAAGAAATATTGTACTAGGTTTCCAGACATATGTTAATAATGGCACCCTACAATCTTTGTCACTAGATGAAGTGTGCCTGCACTTGCTGAAAGATTGATCTGTCCTGTCCTGAAGTATCAATTTCAGAAAAAGAACTCTTTCTATCATCTATGGTGTCATTTTGTTTGAGAAAAAGCAATTGTCTATTTGCAATGTTATTTTACCTTCAGGTCTCAACAGGTTAAAACTGTCTAGTTTTTGAAAACTATCTACCCTATTTATTACTTTATAATAACAATAAATAAACTAGTCGGATGTGTCAATCCCAAAACTTTCTTCTATCTCACACAGGTTTCGCATACACTAAACAGAATCAGCACCCATTTATATCAATGTCTAACTGAAGCTCAAGTTTTATTAAATTCTGTGCAGTATTTCTTGAGATATGACTATCGCCAAAATCGTGTAAATCCTTCAAAATGCTGCATAGCAGTGCCACTTGCTGGGTGATTTTTACCAAAAACTAATCAGCATCAATTTATATCAGAGACTAACTGAATATAAAGTTTTATTTAATTCCGAGCATTAGTTCTTGAGATAGAGCTATTGCAGAAATCGTGAAAAATGCTGCATAGCAGCGCCACCTGCAGGACGATTTTTACCAAAAACTAATCAGCACCAATTTATATTAGGGACTAACTGAATCTAAAGTTTTATTAAATTCCAAGCATTAGTTCTTGAGATAGGGCTATTGCGGAAATCGCGAAAAATGCTGCTTAGCAGCGCCACCTGCCGGGCAATTTTTACCAAAACCTAATCAGCACCAATTTATATCAGGGACTAACTGAATCTAAAGTTTTATTAAATTCCAAGCATTAGTTCTCGAGATAGAGCTATTGCGGAAATCGCGAAAAAAGGTGCATAGCAGCGCCACCTGCCGGGCGATTTTTACCAAAACCTAACCAGCATCAATTTATATCAGGGACTAACTGAATCTAAAGTTTTATTAAATTCCGAGCATTAGTTCTTGAGATAGAGCTATTGCGGAAATCGCGAAAATTGCTGCATAGCAGCGCCACCTGCTGGGCAAAATAGTCTGGATTCTCTAACTCCACCAAAATTTTTGCTTGCTCTGTTTGACTATTCTCTCCAGCACACAAAAATATCTTTAAAAATATTTTTTTTTTAATCTCTAATTTTTACTTTCTTCTATCTCTACAAGAAGAAAGTATTGGATTCATGAAAATTTTCGACTTCCGGTTTTCGACGGATTTATACGTTTTAGAAGGTCCTGAACACGATTTGACTGTTTTTAGAAAATGTCTGTCTGTCTGTCTGTATGTGACACAAATATTGTGGGCGCTCTATCCCTAGAACTAATGCTCGGAATTTAATAAAACTTTAGATTCAGTTAGTCCTTGATATAAATTGGTGCTGATTAGTTTTTGGTAAAAATCGCCCGGCAGGTGGCGCTGCTATGCAGCATTTTTCGCGATTACCGCAATAGCTCTATCTCCAGAACTAATGCTCGGAATTTTATAAAACTTTAGATTCAGTTAGTCCCTGATATATATTGGTTGCTGATTAGTTTTGGGTAAAAATCGCCCAGCAGGCGGCGCTGCTATGCAGCATTTTTCACGATTTCCGCAATAGCTCTATCTCAAGAACTAATACTCAGAATTTAATAAAACTTTATATTCAGTTAGTCCCTGATATAAATGGGTGCTGATTAGTTTTTGGTAAAAATCGCCCAGCAGGTGGCACTGCTATGCAGCATTTTGCAGGATTTACACGATTTTAGTGATAGTCATATCTCAAGAAATAATGCACGGAATTTAATAAAACTTGAGTTTCAGTTAGACCTTGATATAAATTGGTGCTGATTCTTTTTAGTGTATGCGAAACCTGTATGAGATAGAAGAAAGTTTTGGGATTGATACATCTGACTAGTTATTTTATCATAACAATAAATAATAATCATTTAAATTTCCCCCTCTACCTGAAATTTCTTCCTTTTCCTTTTAGGAAGTTTTAAATAGCAAACAATAGCAAAGTTTCCCCCAGGTTTAAAAAAGGGCACTTTTTTATTCTTAAGGGCACATTTTGGATTCTTGAGGGCACTTTTTAGACTTTCAAAAGCATTCTTTTGATTTTTAAAGCCACTTTTAATATTTGAAAGTCGGGGAACTCTTTTAAAGGCAACAGTGAATCCATTTTTACTATACAAGCAAATTTTTTAACACAAAAAGGAGTAAATGCACTTATTTTGGATGAGGGGCAAGAAGGGTGTTACTTTGTAAATCAAAGGGCAGGCAGAGTGCAACACCCTTCTGAAACTGTCTTGGGGAAACTCTGCAATAGCTGAAAGAACATTTCCAGCAACTATCACTTATAGACATTATTGTAACCAAATTATTTTGTGTGTCCCTGTAAATGAACTATACATGCTATGCACTCATTATACAAAGAGCATCTTGTATAGCACTTCAGTAATGCTTATCAATTTCATTAAGTTTGAAATAGTGTAACATCAATAAAATACACTGCAAACATTTTTGCCCCATAAACCATAATGTAACAGAATACTTTTGTGTTTCCCTCTAAAGGAATAATAGGTGCTAGATACACCATATTCTCATAGAAAGCATGTTTTGATGTACCTCAATAATGCATAACAATTTCATTATGTTTGAAGTAGTGTAACACCATTAAAATAGACTGCAAACAGTTTTTTCCCATAGACCGTAATGCAGTTCTTTTGTGTATCTTTATAAACAGACTAATGATACTACACACTTCATTTTCAATAAGGAATTTTCTATATTGAACTTCAATACCATATACAAATTATTTGAAAATCCAAGTATATTTATGTGAGTTAGATGGCAGACGAACCGAAGTCATACACACTTTTCAACTATGTTGGAAAGTGTTAAAAAGAGTGAATTCCCAGAAAAAAAACTCCCAAAGCAAAACTTTTCCTCTCTCTCTCTCTTTTTTTTTTTTTTTTTTGCTTTTACCCTTGAAGTTGTAATGCAAAAAATTCTTTGCTGTCTTGCATAAATTTACCAAACTTTCTGATTTTTGAGTACTATTATTTCCAAATAGAAATATTTGCTACATTTAATGACAGAAATTTGAGATTAAATTAAACAGTTATTTTTCAAAAATAGTGGTACACAAAAATAGAAAGATTTGGAAGCTGTAGATCTTGCATTATAACCATAAATCAATGCTTTCTTTAAAAAGTTTTATTAATTTTATGTATTGATTAATTTATTTTTCAGAATCATTTACTTGGACGAGCCTATTTTTGCCTTTTGGAAGGTGACAAAATGGATCAGGCAGATGCTCAGTTTAATTTTGTGCTGAACCAGGTTTGTTGTATTTCATTCATTTTAAAATTATTTCTTCCTCTATTATTTTTGTTCTTATCTTCCCATGTTTCAAGTTATTTTTTCATTAATTACCAGCCTTCCTTTAAATTGAAAATAGTGTTTCCTTATGAACACTGTGTTTTCTGTGATAGGAAGAAATGCTGCATCACCACGTGCCGTTCCTAAATTACAAGATCATTTGCATCAGTTGACAAAATATCTTTTTTAGGGTTTCGTTCATCTTACGAAACCCTATTACTCCCGCTCCGTTGTCTGTCCATCACAGAGCCATTCTCAGAAACTATATAACTTACAAGCATGAAAATTTCTGTGCTTATAGCTAAATACCTACTATGAAGATCAAAATATTAAAATTTGAAAAAATGGTATTTTAATATAGACAAAAAAACAAAATTCTAACAGCTTTTTCTTATTAAATTTAAACATTTTTCGTTATAGCATTTGCCAACAATTAAAAATCCACAATAAAATTCTTTCTACAATAATTAATTTTCTATTGAAAGGTTTCCACGTGAAAAATGAAAATGAAATAAAAAGTTTCACCAATTGGAAAAAACTATTAATATGACATCATATCTATACTAATAAAAGAAAGTTTTGCTCTGTGAGTGTGTGTGTGTGTTTGCCTGTCTGCGATGGCTAGCAAAATCTAGCCCTCCTAGAAGTCTGTAAATTTAGGTGTGGATAGTACAAGGTCTGGCCATGTGCACCTGAGTCTCAGAATTTTAATAATTTGATAATTACCTAAGATATTAATTAGATTCTCAATAACCATCGTTTCTAAAATGACATCTTTTAAATCAAAATGGCAAAAGAAATGAACAGGCGCATTGGATTTGTAAGCGGAAATGAATGAATTCGAAATTATTTTACTAATTAGCGAATTTTAAGAAAACTAATTGATATATCAATTTGAAAATTTCTGAGCACATGTAAAAAAAAAAATTCTGCATCTGACTATGTGATTTTTGAAAAAATCGGTCGGTAATTTTTCTTAATTTATGAAAAAATTTGCCGGCGCCAGTGAAAACAATCCGAGAAAGTTTCAGACAAGGATCTGCTTTCATTAAAAACTGAACTACAAAGAGATCTGTTTCTCTGGCCGATCCCTCCATTTAGTTTGCGAAAATGAAAGGAAATAATTGCCAATTTTTACTAATGAACAAAAATTTTGGTAACTAATTAAGATATAGATTTGAAATTGAGGTCGGGAAGGGGTGTCATCAGCCGGCTATTTTAGCGTAGCGTCTTAGTTATGTTCAAATTATCAGAAAAATGTAATTTTTTTTTTAATGATCGTATTAATATAAGTGACGGTGGTTCTCTTGAACAAGTTATTCATTATATTTGCGAGTATGGGGAGGGAGGAGGTTAACACCTTTCTCTGAGATTGTAATTATCTCGGGCCCGGGCAACGCCGGGCGGGTTATCTAGTTGATAATAAAATGTAAATTTTCAAACATTTCTCAATAATACAAGGAGTATGAGTAAGTATGTATATGTACAGAAAGCAGATTAATATCATGTCATTAGAGAATTAAAAAGAAAATTAATCTGACGTCATATTGGAAGTTTAACAGATTTTTCAAATGTTTGAGAATAATACAAAGCGAGTATCAATATGAGTAATAGAGAATAGTAAATATATGAGTTTGAGGAGCGTATTGAATCACGATAAAAACCCGATTATGAAAATATTGACATATTTAAACTTTTTGAAGGTCTCTATACAACATGTTTAGTTATGAAATTGATTTTTTTTTTTAAATATCGCATTTAGTCTACATGACAGATATTATTATGACAGAGTATAATAGCGGGCTTCGCTCGCAATTGGGCCAGTTAAGATATTTTAAAAAACGAGAAAAATAGACTAGTAAATTTTTACTTTATAAAAAATATGACTTTTTTTTTTAAATGAAATTTATTTGGATTTATTAAAGTAAGGATAAAGTGTTTTGAATGGAATATTAAACAAAACCCTTTGTGCGATCTTCGATCACACTTACCCACTTGTTTAGAAAAGTAGCAAAGTTTGTGCTTCTGCTGTAGGCAAGTCATATATATATATATATATATATATATATATATATATATATATATATATATATATATATTTACATGATTTAGCCTGGAATCCTCTGCTAAAATAATAAAGTTCCAGTTTTTAGAAACATGCAGACTATACAATAAATGTTTTTAAATATAAAGTGATTTTATTATTATATTTGTAATTATTATTTTTTATTTATCCTTTGTGCTTAGCTAAGAGAAGAGTAACCTTAAAAAAATATGACAGAGGTATTAAAAGTTGTCATTTTTTTTTTTTAATTAAGAATGTTTTTTTTTTCCGTTTATTAATAATAAAAATTGATGCATATTGAATATATGAATAAGTTTGCTTCTGTTAGTAAATTAGAAATCTGAAGTTTGTAACAGTATCAATTAAATTTGCATTATAATAATCTTATTAAAATAGTTGAAAATATGCATAAAATTGATTAGTCTAACTTTCAAAATACAGGATGAGTTTTTTTAGGAAGCAACTCTGACTTTAAATGCAGATCACATCTACAAAATATACGAGAGAATTTTCGACTGCTATCCAAGTAACACTGCATCAAGATATGCATGTCTGATGAGCTTTGTTCTAAATCGTCTCTAGTTCTGTGTGTGATGTAGCACGTTGAAGTAGCCATGGCTTATGAACATGTTCACAGTCTCTTTTGTCGTTGAGAATTATTTTGCATGCCACTCGTACCAAAACATGCAAAACAAATTTTTTGGTGTATTTCGAAATGTACAAGTACCGAATAAGAGCACTATTAAACGATTTATTGATTGTTTTTGTGTGCATAGTGAAGTATGGAATCTGCAAAGACAGTAAAGTAAACAGAAATTAACTCCAGAAAAAGTGACTCATCCTCATACTGTAGGACATTTTCAACATCTTTTGTGACAGTTCGAATTATGTAAATAAAAATTAACCACAAATTGTTTGTTTCCATTGTTCCAAGTTGCATTTTAAAAAACTCACCTTGCATATTTAAAAAATACCACCATTGTATTATTTATTACATTATTTGTACCAATGTTGGAAATTGAAATTGTGAAGCTAGGCATCAGTATGGCATTTGGAGTAAATTTTCTAGGCATCAAAAGGAAATGTTTAGGTAGCATATTTAATTATTTAAAAATGTATAATATTATTTTAAAAAAAAAAATCAATTATAAATATTTACTGCATAACGGTGAAAAAAAAAATAATGAATACAGTTGAACTTAGCTACCTTGAATCTTACAGAAATGTAAAAAAATTCAAGATAGAGAGGTTTAGAGATGTACTGTAATGATAGAAAGAAAAAATAATAAAGGTATATACATTTTTACAAATTTATTTTTGTTCATCCTGTAACGACATCAGATCACCATAGTTTAATGGTTTTTCAAAGTTAAAACGTTCTGAGTAAAATAAAGTATTCATTAGTAGATAATATATAATTTTGTACTCCTGCATTTGAGTGATTTTGTTGTTTTATCACAATTAGTTCCATATTACTCAGACTTGAGTTTTGTTTATTTGTAAACATTTGGTTCTTAGATAAGAATGATAATATCTATTTGGTTCTACTCTTCATAAAAGTATTTAGTTACAATATGAATTTAATAATATTGATTTTGAGTTTTAGTTATAATTGAGTTTTTTTAATAATATTGATTTTTAGAAACATTCATATTTATTCTCACAAGAAACTATATTTATAGTTGAACATTTCTAAACATAATGGATTAATTTCTTGAACTCAATAGCTAGGGATAATTTAGCATTCCCTGAACTTAGAATGTTAGCTTTTTTTCTTTTGTTCTGTTCACAGTGTGTGGACGTCAAACATTGTGAAATGTACTAGCACTTAGCTAACACATAAGATTTTATTTAATTTTAACTAGTCTAAATTATAACTTAATCTTGAGCTATATAGCTTTCACCTCTGCATTGTTGTGCATTAAATAAGTGAGGCTGATTTCCGTTCAAATGCTTTTTGATTTTGCCCATACAGCAAGTTAGTCTTCAATGACTTTTTCAGTCTATTTCTAAATGGTGTGACAGAACTTGTTGTGTTAGGTCTTAACATAACAAAAGAAAGCAGTTTCAAAGTTAAAATTAAATTGTTCATTACCACCCATGATAAAATAAGGAAAACTGAAAACCCAAAATTACCCCAATTAGACCTATTACTTAAGAATTAAATAATTAAAACTTTCCCACATAAGAAAATATTACGTTTATGAATACAATAAGGAAAATTTATAAACAGATTATAAATTAAGATAGACAATGAAATGATTTTACTAGGAGAAGTAGGAGTTGCGTTGTGAGGTACTCCTGGTTTTAGAATAAAGAAATTAAATAATTAAAGTTAAATTTATAAAGTAAATAACCCAAGCCATGGTCGGTGAATTAATTTATTTACTGATTTAGCATCATCTTCATGTTGGCAAGATGTAACAAATATCGCTGCAAATTTATCCAATCAAAATGAATTTAGTAACCAAGATGTAGGATCTAAAATTTTGAATAAAACAGATGACTGGCCCTCATGAAAACGATCTTATATCCCTAAGGGAAAAAATTATAATAATAATTGGACACTGCAGGAAAGACTCAAAATATATAATTAAAAGGGGTTTATTCAATTAGATATGAAAATCTTTACATGCTATTGTTGCAAAATTTGATGAAAATTTAAACATTTGTGAGACGATTACTGTGTAATTAGATCATTAAAATTTAATTATAACATGGGACTTATTGCAAATATTACATAATTTTCGTCTATATTCTATGTAATTATAGTGATGATACATAACTTCCATAAGATTAAAATTCTTCACAACTAGACGATTCACTGACTTTTAAAATGATTACAATACAAAATTGTCATTTGACAGTACCAAACGATCTGTTATATTAATGCTCATTTTTTTTATTTTAATTCATTCTCTTTCATCAAAATATAAATTACTTTGTATTTTACTTAAACATATAGTTCACCCTTTAATTACAAAAAAAATATTTGAGCTATAGAAGGTTGGATAGCACCTTTCATTGTGCTACATTTAAAAATTGGCCCACAAAAAAAATAAATAATAATAATTTTAAAAAAAAGATTAATTTGAATAAAGAAGGTAAATTAGCTGCATCATGCTGTACAGCTAATATCATAGAAAAAGGAAGAAACTTAGCGTCATTGATGGGCCCATCTTATTTCTGAATCATCGCTGCTACTCTCTGGAAACACGTCTTTCTTCTTGCTGGCTGAAGAGAGAATCCTCATTCATCGCTCCCGCAGAATCCACTTACATTTGTTACCAACTTTAAATACTACCACACTAAAAATATAGTGCAGAAAAAAAAAACTGTGGGATGGGTGTCAAATTATCTTTTTATGAAATATGATGTGCATAAAATTGCACATCAAGACTTTAACTTTTTTTTTTCACGATGTTAGATGACAAGATCAGTAGAATTTTATTTAATTTTTAAAATTTAGCTGTTGGAAAGTAGTATCCCTCCGCGGAGCATGACGTCAACCATCTTTCAGTCTCACATGTGACCATTACGATCGTTTGGCGGGAGAAGCCGTAGCGATGTTATGAGCGTTGCCAACCATGGGTGCAAGACCTTCAGTATTGGAGAGATTTTTGATTGAAAGTAAATTAAACTTTATAAGCTTAAATAACAGCAATTTTACTATCAATAAATTTAAATCTCTTTCTTTTATTGTAAAAGAGCAATTTTTAGCCATAATGTATGTCATAGAGAACTTCTAGCTCATTTCCATTTGATTATACCTAATATTCGGAAAAGTTTTCAGTCTTGGCTTCGAAGGACGTCTTGCACCCATGTTGCCAACTGAACTTAAAAGTGCAAGAAATGAAGAAAAGAGAAATGCCACGATAGAAAAGCAAAAATATAGAAAGGAATTTTAATATTAAAGTGAAATAATTTAATAAAAATACCTAAAATAAAATAATAACTCCAGTAACTCAAAATTCAAAACTAATAACTCCAGTAGCTCAAAATTTACTTCTATAATTACACGATTTTGTATACCTATCTTTTATAAAAATAACTATATAGACATTATTAAAATCACAATTAGTTAATTTTTTGTGAAACATTTGATAATCCACAGACTGAAGGCATGCTATTTCAACCTGCACAGCACCAGATACATAACATCCAATCCAACAACCGATTGAAACATCATTCATACACATAGAATTTTTATTTTGATTTAAACCCGATGGATAGTGTGAAAAACAATTAAAAATTTTTGCCAAAGATTAAACAAAACAATTTAAAAACATAATGAATTTAAGTTTAACTGCAAAATATACTGTGACCGCTAACCCTATCAACTAAAGCTGCGAAAATGTAAACAAACCAGACCGAAGTCACGATTTGTAAACAAACAAGATCAAAAATGCGATCTTGAATAAAAACAAACCCCAAATTAAAATTTAGCAAAAATATGATTTTAAATTAAAAGAATTCCGTAGAATAAATATGTGTTGTTTGTGACAGAACAGTTATTCCACTTAGCAGCTCAATTAATTGGTTGATGTATTTCCTAAAAATAGATACATTGTCAAATACAGTAGAACCTTGCTAATCTAAACTAATTGGGACTGTTACCTGTTTGGATTATTCAAAATTTCATGATAAAAATAAATAAATAAAGGAACAGGCAGTTGGTGATCCATTAATTCACAGACAGCAGTTAGAGTATTTCTCCCATTTCAGTAGCAATGCTTTTTTTATCTATGTATCTTTATAAATAAACTAGCTATCATTTATCGCAGTCAGTTTAATTTTCAAGCTTTAAAAGTGATGGCCTGCTTTTTGAAATTATATCTTTTAAGATTTTAACTTACTTCGACTATTAGGAGATGAGAAATGTCATAACAATCAAGATGTCTATGTAGAATACCATCCTTCAAAGTACAGGATCTCTGAGAATTATTGGACACATTACAAAATTAGGTAAAACAAAAACTAGATGGTATAGAAACAAAATATCTTTACTAAGTTACAATAGAAGTACAAAAGTTAATAATCTTCATATGTATGCCAGATCGCTTCGTTGATCGCTGTAGTAGGTCCAAGCGATACTCTATCTCATTCCATGTATTTGCAAGCATCTGAAGAGTTACGAATTGAATAGCAGCTGTGATACACTGCTTCAGTTCCCGCAAATTAATAAAAGGTATTTAATACACACAAACGCAATTCCTCACAAAAGTCCTCATGAAAAAATCCAATGGAGTTAAATCTGAAGATTGAGGTGACCAAGGAATCAGACCATCATGACCAATCCATTTGTTCTGTAAATTTCTAGGAATGGCAATAACCAATATTCAATTAATCAAAAATATTCAATTAATCAACAACTTCAATAACTGCAAAAAACATTTTAGAAACGTGTTATTAATATGTGACATCGATAAATACCAAAGTTCTTAATCATTTTTGTTTCATAATTTTGTATTGTGTCCAAGCAATCTCATATGGAGATTATTAACTTTTGTACTTCTATTGTAAGTTTGTAAAGATATACTATACTATCTATTTTTTTTTTCTACTTCATTTTGTAATGTGTCCAATATTCTCAGACACTTTGTATATTGTACTATTTATTATTTGTTTTATATGAGTAAGATGTTATATTTGCTTACTTCTGTTAAAATTTTGAGAGGTCTTTTTACTTATAATTAATATTTATTATCTTCCAGTCTATAAATAATATCCCATCTCTTCTGGGTAAAGCTTGTATTGCTTTCAACAAGAAAGATTATCGCGGAGCTTTAGCTTTGTACAAGAAAGCCTTGAGAACCAATCCTAAATGTCCAGCTGCTGTTCGTCTTGGCATGGGTCATTGCTTCTATAAATTAGCAAGACTAGAAAAAGCTAGGTTTGTATATTTTAAATCTAAAGGTTATTAAAATTATTTAAGACTCAGATTTTTCACTTTTTGATAATTAATCAAAATATTATTTAAAAACCACAACAAACACTCATCAGAAAGATATTATTTTTCTGAAAATGGTGCACGAAGATTGCTAGTAGAGAAGATCAAAGGACAAAATCTGTTGTTCCTTTTTTTTTTTCTTCTCAGTCTTTCACAGCCCCCATCAGTTAAATAGTTAAGAGTATGGAAAAACAAATCAGACAATCTATTACAGGGTACTTTAAGTTATCTAACAGAGCACAAAAAATATCAATAAAAATGAATAGTTCAAAATTCCTTTAAAAAATAAATATTTTTGAAACTTCAATTTTCACATTTTTTTCCTTTTTCTTTTCCAAAGCATGCATCTGCAGAATGAAAAGAAATACAAAATAATAATAATAATACACCAAGTTAAAGATCGCACTTACAGCTTCCAAAAGTTGTTTTTGGAAAATAACAATATTTCAAAAAAATGTCCCTTTTTTAAAAAAATTGTTTTCCAAAACTCACTCTGTTGATATTAAAATAGCTAAACATTTTTAACGTCTGATGAATAAATTTTAATTAAATTATTTTAACGTCTGATGAATAAATTTTAATTAAATTATCACATTTAATCAGACATAAACATTACATAAATACACTAAAACATTAAATTACTGCATGCAAACGTTTCGGGCTATAACTTAGCCCCTCCTCAGTGCAATTACATACGTTGACTGGAGAGTTTTCAAACATGTGTACAGTTACTAAAATAAACCAGTTAAAACTTAAAAATATTTGAACAACCTCCATTAAAGCAAAATCGTGTATTCAGGTGGAACAGCACAAGATTCATTGATTGGCGAAGTCTGTTTACAAGTGAACCAACCCTCAAGAAATACTCTACTCTTAACATTATTGCAGCTGGATCTGATTACTGCGGTACTTGCGAAATCCGGAATATGATCTTTATCCAAAGAATGCTGTACTAATTTTGATTGAAGGCTACCAGATTTATCTGGTCGGATCGCTGAAATAGTGATGCAATTCTTGGAATCTGAAATAATGTCCCTTAAGGGCCCATTGACCTGTATTTGGAAATGTTATGGCAATGACGTTTTTCTTGTTCGAGGATTTGAATGAAATTCTAGAGGTTGCGAATGCTATCTGCCCAGCGATCCAATTTACTATCTAGATGGAGAATGACCGCAGATTGCCTTTTCTCGATGTTACGGTTGAAAGAGTGGAAAATACTGAGTTTCAAGAGGTGCTAACATCTGTGTATCGTAAGAGTACGAATTCTGGACAGTATCTAAATTTTGAATCCATAAATCCAATTTCCCATCATATCGCAGTTGTAAAAACGTTGGCCAATCGTGCTAGTCATTATTGTTCGACTGAAGCAGCCCTCCTATTGGAGAAAAAGAAAATAATTTCTGACTTAAGAAAAAATGGTTACCCTTTGAGGTGGCTGAAAAGGTTACTTTCTGAGCATCGCTTCTCAACATCTTTAGTTCGTAGAAGCCCCATTAGACATGTGTCTATTCCTTATTACAAAGATCTTTCTGAAAGAATTTCTAGTCTGCTCAGGTCTAATAATATCAGTACAGCTTTCAGACCACAGAATGTTTTAAAAGAATTGCTTTGTAATTTTAAACCTAGAATCCCTCCCCTACTTAAAACCGGCGTAGTCTACAGTATCCGTTGTGGGATCTGTGACTCTGTTTATATTGGTGAAACGGGTCGTACTTGCGCCATTCGTCTTGCCGAACATAAACGTGCCTATAAATCTGGTAGTCTTCAATAAAAATTAGTACAGCATTCTTTGGATACAGATCATATTCCAGATTTCGCAAGTACCGCAGTAATCAGATCCAGCTGCAATAATGTTAAGAGTAGAGTATATCTTGAGGGTTGGTTCACTCGTAAACAGACTTCGCCTATCAATGAATCTTGTGCTGTTCCACCTGAATACACGATTTTGCTTTAATGGAGGTTGTTCAAATATTTTTAAGTTTTAACTGGTTTATTTTAGTAACTGTACACATGTTTGAAAACTCTCCGGTCAACGTATGTAATTGCACTGAGGAGGGGCTAAGTTATATAGCCCGAAACATTTGCATGCAGTAATTTAATGTTTTTAGTGTATTTATGTAATGTTTACAGGGGTCGATGCGGGGAAAATTTGGGGCCTATTTAGGGCCCCTTCACAAAAATCTATTTAATAAAATGGGCCCCTTCACAAAAACCAAATTGATAAAATGGACCCCTTCACAAAAATAAATTTGATAAAATGGTTCCCTTCACAAAAATAAATTTGATAAAATGGGCCCTTTCACAAAATTCTATTCCATAAAAACTTACTATTTAATATTTATTCATTAATTTGTAATGTTTTAAAATGTGTAGTTTGTAAACAACAAAGTTCACCAGAGAGGAAAACTTCAGCAAAAGGATTTTAAAAAGTTTGTTTATAAATGCCTGGTTCAAATTTGATTAACTGGATTTCAACTTTCGTTACAAAATGTTATTTTTCAGAAAAATATAATAAATTTCACAAAAAAATAACCTTTACTTTTCACAAAATGGACCGCAAGAAAAAAAACCTGCATCGATCCCTGGTTTATATCTGATTAAATGGGATAATTTAATCACTCTGTTGACTTTAGTTTTTTTATTCATACTTTAAAATTCTGCATCCAGTTTGAAAATCTAAATACGAAAAAACAAATCACACATGATTAACAAGTCTATATATAGCTTTTAAAAGACATCTTCAGTCTTAAAAAAATATTATTAACCCTTTTTAAAAAAATGACTAGAAGTCTCTTTGCGACTAATCAATACTCCTTTTTTTCTCGGTAGAAAGGAACTAAATATCAATATTTTAACACGCATTTTTTGCACAGTCTTTGGATGTGTAATTTACATCACACTAGCAAAAGTTATTGTTGAAGTATGCCAAATGGTATTCATGTGCCTATTTTCATTAAAGGAAATTTTACTTCTACAGATAATTCAAAAACTACTAATTAAGCCACATTTTGAGTAAACTTCATTCTTATACTGCATTAGGCAAACATGAGACTTAATGAATTAGAAGAACTAAAGTTAATTCTAAATAAATGGTAATTTAGAATATATTTTGAAGATTTTTTGCTCATTTCATTTTAAATTTTTTAGAAACCGTACTTAGCGAACATGTTAAAAGTAACCACCATGCCAAATTCCAAGCTTCTCGTTATCCAAACTTTTATAACGAGTATAATATCACGGAAATTGCAAGTTTAGAACATTTTTTGCTCCTGCATACATTAAAATTTCTAAATTTTTAAAAACTGTTCTGTGGGTGAATTTATCGCTAAAATAACAGCCATGTAAAATTTCAAATTCCTATTCCTAACAATTTCAGATAAATCATAGTTTAGAAAGTTTTTAGAACGTTTCCCACTCATTTCATCCTTTTAAATTTTTGATTTATTATTTTTTTTAAACAGTTTCTTAGGGAGTTTTTTGTAAAAACTATTTTGTGCAAGCATTTATGTTTTAAAAATAACAGACATATCAAATTTTAAGTTTCTATCCCTAACAAGTCTTAATAAACCATAATTTAGAACGTTTTCTGCACATTTCACACACCTTATAATTTTGGATTTTTAATAAACTGTTTATACCGTGCATTTACATCTTAAACGTAACTACTATACAACAATTCAAGTTTCTGACTAGACTAAATCGACCAGTTACATTTTAAAAGTGACAGCCACGTGAAATTTCAAGTTTCTATCCTTAACAATTTCATAGAAATTGCAATTTAGAGAACGCTTTCCTCTAATTTCTATTAGTACCTTAATTTTTTATTTTTTAAAAACCATTCTTAGTGAGCATTTGCATCTTAAAAGTAGCCGCCAGGCCAAATTTCAAGGTTCTAGTCCTTTTCAGTATCATAAAAATCATAATTCAGAAAAAAAATTTCTCCTGCATCTGCTTAAATTTCGAATTTAAAAAAAAAACTGTGTGTGCATTTGCGTCTTAAATTATGACAAAATTAGCACTCTCCAGTTGGTGAGTAATACTGAAAATTTGGTGATTAACTTTATTGCCACCACCGGCCAAACTTAATAGTCACTACTCGTCAATCTTGATGATTGAATGGAAAGTGTACGAAAGGAGGCGCAATCAAATTAACTTTATATATACATCGATATTCGGCACTATAACTATTGCATTTGTTAATAAATCCTACTAAGTTTTGAGTAAAAAATAAATATTCAAGATGTAATTTTTTTTTTTTAATTAAAATATATTTTGATTTCAAAAATCCATTTTTCTTGTCTGTTTTGTACAATGCATCAACATATCTTTAAGTATAGTTTATCACTTATAATTTGGCTGCAGTAATTAATTGTTTATATTTCTCTGCTCAATGGAATGTACAATTTTTTCTATCGAATGCAATCTTACCAAAGGATAAATGAAAGATATTAGTAAAGAGGACTTCATTGGACAATACTGTGCAAGCGCTCAATATTATAATTAGTGACTTAAGGAAAATTTTAGATTAACTGGATACTTCTTTGTTTAAAATTAAGGTCCAAAAAATTGAGTCGTCAACAAAAAATGAGCAACTTAGTTTAACAGTGATAGTTAGTAAGTAAGGTATAAATTAGATTCAGTATGATCAGTAGCTTTAATTTTATAACTTTTTTTATTTGTGTAGTTTTGTTTGATACCAAAGCTCCAAAAATTTGGTATTTTAGATTTTTCACTGTACTAGTTTTGATTCACAAAATAGGGACCCAAGACAATGAATGCATACATTGGCTCCTGATTAGGGCTGGATTATTTATCAATATATCGATCAAATATTGATATTTCTTAATTATCGCAATAACAATATCTAAGATCTGACACTGACGATATATCCCAATATTGATAGCTAAGCTCTGACTCTGGCAATGTATAACAATCTAAGTTAAGCTCTGATTCTACCGATATATCAAAAAAACATTTTTTTTCTCGATTTCAAACCACAAGAAAAGCGCTGAATATTCCGTATAATAACCTCTTCAACCCATTCCTTTCGTCCGATCCATGCATTTATATTCACTTCTCTACTTTATTCCAATCAGAATATTCCCTCCAACAATTATCCTTTAATTATCTCGCTTTCATTAATATCCCCAAATAAAGAATATCACAATATATCCCAATACGAATACACTCTCTTATTATGTCTAAGTTCGTTACTATCCTCTCAAACTGCAAATTAAACTCTTTACTTAAACTTCTTTACTGAATAATACAGCTATCGTCCAGACTTATTCGTCTCGATGCTGCGCTGTTGCTATTCGTCCAGACTTCATTGCAATAGGTCAAGGTATTGATATGTGATGGCCAATAAAATACGAGCTAGAGTATCTGTTAGTTATTCTCGAGTTGATAGCTAATTTTCTCGGCCAATGTTATCGGTAGCGCCTTGATATTAAAATGAATGTATGGTGTCGTGTAGTGCGTGTGTGTGATTTTGTTTGTTTGTTTTTGTTTAATTTTGTTAGCCAATAACTTATTTTTATCATTTGCAATTTATTTTCTTTTGAATTCAATGGCACTTTGAAATAAAAAAAACAGGTTTAAATATCAAACCTAGTATTCTGCATAATAAAGCAAAATTATATGGTACATTTTAGCTCACAGGCTATCAAAGCCTAAGAGCTAATGTGCCCGCCGGTTCTGTATGTATGTATGTTTGTACGTAACGCGATAACTCTTGATAGAAGTAACCGTTTTGCTTCAAATTTTGTTTATAGGCTCATTGTGATAAGGTGTTTCCCTGATAAGTTTTGGGGGTTCATTGGTTAAGTATAAAGGAGGAAAGTGGGCTAATTCCCCCCCTCCCCCTTAATTTAGCTAAATAGGTTTTTCATGCAGAATTATCAGATTTTCTTCAAATTCTGTATATAGGCTCATTGTGATAAGGCGCTTTCCTGATTAGTTTTGGGGGTTCATTGGTTAAGTATAAAGGGGAAAAGGGGGCTAACCCCCTGAATTTAGATAAATGGGTTTTTCATGCAGAATTATCTGATTTTCTTCAAATTTTGTATATAGGCTCATTGTGGTAAGGTGCTTCCCTGATTAGTTTTGGATGTCCTTTGGTTAAGTATAAAGGGGGTAAAGTGGAGGGGGATAATCCTCTCCCCCTTAATTTAGATAAATGAGATTTTCATGCAGAATTATTCGATTTTATTCAAATTTTGTATATAGGCTCATTGTGGTAAGGCGCTTCCCTGATTAGTTTTGGGGGCTCATTGGTTAAGTATAAAGGAGGATACGGGGGACTAATCCCCCCTTAATTTATATAAATGGGGTTTTTTCATACAGAATTATCGGATTTGCTTCAAATTTTGTATATGTGTTCATTGTAATTAGAGGCTTCATTGATTAGTTTTAGGGGTTTATTGGTTAATTATAAGGAGGGGGTCGGGGGTGATGAGCCCCCTTATTATATTGTCGATTTCTTTATTTTTCGAGAGGCTTATTTCAAATTCTTTGAAATAAGAGTATAATATACAATTAATGGTGAATAGCCTGTGAGCTCAATGCCCTCAGTTTAACTGGGGGTTTCTTTGCTTTTCTCTTATATATATATATATATATATATATGATTTGTTGCTTTCTACATCTGTTGGTATTTAAATTGCTCGTACATTTGTCTTTCGAAATTAGCAATATTTCTATCCCCACACATTTTAAGGTAGTTATCGCGATATATCACCAATATCGATATTAACTCGATGATATATCGCGATATAAAATTTTTGATATCATCCAGCCCTACTCCTGATATCATAATGTATTTTAGATGTGTATGTATGCATAAGTAAATATACTTAATTATGTGTTTATATATTTTTTTTCAGACAAGCGTTTGAAAGAGCTCTTGCTCTCGATTCTCAATGTGTTGGAGCCTTAGTTGGTCTGGCCATTTTAGAACTCAACCTTAAAACACCAGAGGCCATTAGAAATGGTGTGCAGATGTTGTCTAAAGCTTATACTATTGATTCCTCATATCCAATGGTTTTAAATCATTTAGCTAATCACTTCTTCTTCAAAAAGGTATAATATGTGGCTATTTAGTTTATTTTGCATTGTTGATGAATTTTTTTTGTTTTAATTCTATGTTTTTGTTAATAATGAAGTTAAAGTAACAATGTAGTTAATTTTGTACCAAACCACGCTCGCTAAAATATGCCAACTGGCTGTGAAACTGCAATATTTAAATATTTTAATGGTACTACTTCTTTGTTACAGCTGTCCCTTGGTATGAATTGCCAAATAATACAGAAGTAATAAGTCTTCCCTATCTAGAAAATGTTTAATAAATGACTAAATGATATAAATCAAGGTTTCCCAAACTATGGTACGCGTACCAGTACTGGTACGCAAAGCTCTGGCTACAGGTATGTAGAAGTACGTTACAGGTATGTGGAATAAAGTACAGAATACAGCATATTATTATGGAATCAAAAATGGCGTGTCCTTATTAACTTGGAAATTTTCAAAAAAATTTCGAGTGTGATTTAGGATCTGTAAACGCTTTTTCTAGTTTTTCGTTACGAGAAATGTTTGTTATAGCAGACTTGTTGAAATTCGCACACACCACCAATGATACAATTATTTTTCCAGAATTAAAAATATAATTATTAGATTTATATGGATAAAAATTGAATATTTTAATAAAGACCTAATTTTAAAACTAATGAATGAAGTATTTTTAATTAGCGGATAAACTGTTTTTAAACATGATTTATAAATTGAATTATCTAAAGGTAAAGTCTGGATGCTTGGAAGTAGGAGAAGATTGTGTGAGTAGTAGGAGTTAAACAAAATAAAATTCCAAGTGTAATTTATAACCCATTGTTCTCTTTGTACTAGAAAAGCTTCTAGGAGGTGTTGTAATAAAAGTTTTATTTCATACATAATTCTTAAATTAATTCATTCTGTTGATAGAAATATTTTTCTTCCCTTGTACAAAATGTGTATAGTTTCTTTCTATTTCATGAAAATCGGTTTTTAACAGAGTAAGTTTATTTAAAATGGTTATTTGAAATCAAACAAAAATTGTGGTCATAAGCAGTGCGGATATGAAGTAAAGCTTCGTACATATGTATTGAGGTGGTATATGAATAAAAGTATAAAGAAACTTCCAAATGTGTGCCTACTGCGCGACATTATTATCGCATTTAAAGGTATGCAGATTATTAATACAGTTGTATTGAGCCTATGTTAAGTGCGCTAACTAAGCTTTGAATAAGAAATTCGTTTCTCATTTGAGACACTCTGCTACTGTCTCTCATGAGAGAGGAAAGAAGTGAGCTTATTCAGGTTTCCTGTGATGGACTACCGGAGTCCACATTCAAAAGGATGAATGTAACAGATTTTTCGTTGGTGAGAATAGCAGAGTACTGTCTGATATCATCAAATTTTAGCAAATGCTTAGCAAGCTAAAAAGCTTGTGTTTAGCAAAAATATACCTCTGTGAATGTACTTTTCCCTCCTTCTTTTTATGAAAAACAAATACGGGAATAAACTAAACATCGAATCTGACTTATGACTTAAACTACCTAATATTGAGCCAGACATGAGGAAGCTGTGCTTGATAAAACAAGCCCGCCCTTTTAATTAGCAATAGAGGTAAATTAGTGGAATCAGCCTACTATAACAGTATATGAATCAAATTGCGGCAATATTCCATTAAGTATTGTGGCTGTTTTCCTACATCAAAACACTGTATTTTGATATCGTATGACTTATTAAAAATTACTGATGATACTCTACTTTTTACTTGAATGTTATTATAAAGCAGTCAAAGTATCAATTCGGTAATGTAATCATTCATTTTTAAATATAAGAAAACCTGCTAAGACGGATATATATTTCGTCTTAGACATGTTTATTTTTACAGGTTTTTCTATATTAGCTTTACGTTTGTTACTTGGTGGGATACGCGGAAGTATGAACTTCGATTTAGTGGTACGTGGGTGTAAAAGTCTGGGAACCCCTGATATAAATAAATACAACTGCATAAGTGAGAGACGTATAAATGGTGCGCTCTTGAACTAGTAAATTGCTTTAAAATATTTTATTAATATAAAAAATGGAATTTATTTTCTTATCTTAAATTTTCTGTATAATTTGATAGATTCAATTTATTTCCTTTTCTTGCTTTAGTGAAACTATAGTTTGGTTCTACAGTAGATGCCCCATTAGAAGATTTAAGTAAGCTTGTTCCAACCATTTGACCTCATGTTTGGCGTACACGAATATTGCCCCTTAAAATAACTTTTTTTGCAGTACGCTCATTTTGTCGAACAATCCAATTTGCACAATTCTGGCAATAGATGGTGCAGTCACGATTTTGTTAGCCTTCATTTCTTAATGGTTTAATTTCTTTTCTGTGTCATCTCGTGGCAGCATCTGATCCGACCCCGCAATATATATATTCAAACAATTTATTAACTAGGTAAACAAGTAATAATGCTTCACAAGTTTCTTTTTCATGACCGTTTATAATATTTGTCAACAATAATATTTTCTCAATCTTTAATCATGATATCTTGAATCAAGCTTCTATAAAAATAATGTACTGATTTTGTAACTAATTTTAGATGCTTTTGCAGTGTTAAAATAACAGCAATTTTTTGTGCTTTTTTTTTTTAATCACGGTTTTTTTTTTTTTTTCTATAAAATTTTTTATTCAAAGCAATATAGCAAAAAGTTAAAATAGATTGATGAGATAACTTACTCAAAATAATTTAGTGTACAAGGGGAAAGATCTCATGAAATAAGAAAAATCTCATACCTTATATCTTATTAAATCCTTGTGATTTTTTGTATGGTATAGTCTAAATATTTTGAAAATCACTATGTTTAATATTTTATAGGATTACAGCAAAGTGCAGCATTTGGCATTGCATGCTTTCCATAATACTGAAAATGAAGCAATGCGAGCTGAAAGTTGTTATCAACTAGCCAGAGCTTTCCATATCCAGAATGATTATGATCAAGCCTTTCAGTATTATTATCAAGCTACCCAGTTTGCCTCGCCTAATTTTGTGCTTCCACAATATGGTTTAGGACAGATGTATATATACAGGAATGATATGGAAAATGTAAGTTATGTGTCTCTTTAACAAATTTTCTATTTGATATGTTTTTTTTCTAAGCAAAGTATTTATGCTCCTTTTTTATTCAATTTAAAGGCTGCCCAGTGTTTTGAAAAGGTTCTAAAAGTGCAACCAGGAAACTATGAAACCATGAAGATTTTAGGATCACTGTATGCCCACAATCCAAACCAGTCAAAACGCGACCAGGCAAAGGTATTATCAGAAACTAGGTTTTTATTAGTTCCCTTAATTAATTTTTAATCTTTGTCATTTTGCTCAATATTGTAATTGAGCTATAATAAAAAAAAATGTTTTATTTATTTATTTCTGTGTTTATTATTTTATAATTTGTAGTTAACAAATCAAATGTTTCATGTGTGGTCATGTTATATCCTATTATAATTATATATTGACTGAGTCATGATGTTTGATTAAATTACAATATTAAAATTATTATTTAACACAAATAACATATTATTTTTCCCATTTAACTAGTGTTAATTCTTTTGAATAGCTGTAAATAAACTAGGGCAGCTACAAATGCAATTTTGGAACTGTTGAATGGTGTTCCTTTTTCAATAGAGCATGGTACTGCATCGTCATTGTTTGTCTGTTTTTAGATAAAACTTCATAACAGTCTACTAATGCATACTTTTTTTTATGTCATAATCCATCTTCATGAAAATACTTCACTGAATCCTTTAGTAGGTTCCATATTTTTATTTTTTTATGAGAGAGAAAAATAGATTAATTAGCTTATGTGCTTTCATTAAAAAACTAAATTGGCTTATCCCCACCCCAACTAAAAATAATACCATATGCATATCTTTTTTCTTGGCGCAGCATGTTCCAGAAGGGACTTTCTGCCAGTAAACCCCATTCAACCAACCTACAATATGGATAGTCAGACAAAAAAAGAAAAAAAAGGACACAGGGACTTAAATTATGGAGTAGGTACAGTATGTAAAATGGGTAGCAAAAGTACTTTTTTACAATTCTGCACTCATATTAGCTTAAAAAGATTAAAAACATTGAAAGAAATTAATGAGTTTATGCAATGAAATCCTTATCACCATAATTAAAGTATTTTCAAACATATTTTTTAATGTTAAAACTTCTAAACTTTTGCTAGTTTTTTTTTTTTTTTTTTATACCTATTCTACCTGGCTTGGGATAAACCGAGTAGTAGGTGGGGTAAAAGACAATTATAACTACCCCACATTGTATGGAAATGTATTTATTTTGTTACCAGAAAGAATTTTAGATATATTAGCTTATAAATTACATTTAAAAACTGCAATGCCCACAATTGTTACATTGTTTCCTTTGAGACTTTGAGACTTTAGACTTTTTTTTCCTTTTAGACTTTTTCTAAATGGCACGAATGTCGTGATTTTCTAAAAATATATTATACAGACATCCCTGCTTAAACGAATATTGTCAGTTCCAGAAATATTATCCAATTAAACGGGGAAACTTATAACTGTAATATTTAATACATCATGAAAAGGTAAAATTACCAACTACAGTATAATTAATTAAAAGCATAATGAAATCGTTAAAAACTTGGACAGAATAGTGCAAACTGAAATAAATACTTTTGCTAATGTTAATATAAAATGAATACGTAATAATTTATCATAAGTACATACATGTATGTTTTTTACATTAAATTACACTTAATACAGCTTTATTAGGATTGTTAAAATTTAATTTCTTATTTCAGGGCTCCCAACTGGTCCCCTTTTTCCCCCTAAAGTCCCCTTTTTAGAAAAAGGTCCCCTTTTGTGCATTTTGGTGCCCTTAGTCCCCTTTTATGACTGGAAATAAAAGAAAATTGCCGCAAAATGCAAAAAACTTTAAAAATTGCTAAAAGTTAAAAAATTGTAGAAGACAAAATTTATTATAATGCGCTAAAACATTATAACCAGAATTCTTTCAGGAATGTCAAAAAATTGCCGTGGAATGTAGAAAAACATTAAAAAACGGATTGGAAATCTCATTAAAAATCACTAAATTTCAAAAATCTACAAGACAAAATTTACTGTCATAAAATCGTCGCAAAATGCACACACACACACCAAAAAAAAAAATTGCATAAAAATTTAGCCAAAAGTCAAAAATTGCTGCACGAATTCTGAATAAATTTTATTGAAAGGAAGACAAAATTTATTAAACTGGGCTATTGAAACCGGATTCTTTTTCATAATGTCAAAAAATCATTCCAAAACGAAAAAAAAAAAATATCTAAAACTCATATAAACTGTGCAAAATTAAAAAAATTGCTGCACGAATTCCGAATAATTTTTATTAAAAAGAGGCAACATTTACTGTATTGGGCTAAAAAAAATTGAAACCAGATTCCTTTTACTACTTTGCAAAAAACCCCTACAAAATGTATAAAAATTGCAGAAAAAAAATGTAAACGGAATTGTTTCACACATGTCAAAAAACACCGCAGAATGTGGAGAAAAAAAAAGAAAAAAGCTAGAAATTGCTAAAAATTCAAATCAAAAAACATAATTGCAGAAGAACAAAAATATAAAAGTTTGCAAGTGAATTCTTTTTACGAATGTCAAAAAATTAGCACAAGTCACAAAAAAAACCCTGTAATTTTCATAAAAAATTCATGAAAAATTTAAAAATCACTATACAAATTTTGAATAAACTATTGAAAAAAGGAAAAAAATTACTACTGGGCTAAAAATTCTTAAAATGAATTCCTTTTATTAATGTGAAAGAAATCACCATGAAACATGGAAAAAAAGGGGGTACAAATTGCCTAAAAAATTAAATTAAAAAAAATCTTAATCAAAAAATTTAAAAACTAACTTTAGACATGTAGGTACTTTCCTGCCAAATCTTGTGGCTCTATGCGCAACAGTCTCTTCATCACACAGATAAATTATAGATATATAATAGATATATTATAGATATAGTTTTATTTTCAGTTTTGATGGAGAAGTATTATCTCAGCTATTAAAGGAAATCGTAATTAAAATTTCTTCTTTTTTATAATGTTTTCTTTAATATATATTTATCAGAAGAAAATATTGGAATCATAAAAATAATTTCCTCTTTTTTTTATGGATTTACACATTTTAGGTTGACTTTAATACGATTTGATTATTTTTTAAAAATCTCTCTCTGTATGTGATATACATTTTGTAGCCATTCTATATCAAAATCTGAAGCAAGGAATTTCATCAAATGGCTGATTATGTTTTGGCGTATATGGCTCAACAGGTGGCACTGTTATGCTGCATTTTTAGATAGATTTTGTTAGAAATACTACCTATTACATTCTCCCCTGAGTTGGAATTTCGGAAAATTTTTTGCAGATCTACACTGATCATGACTCCTAGAACCCCCCCCCCCCCCCCCCCCCCCCCCCAGTTCAAAACTTTATCTATCTATCTATATCACTTTTTTATGGGCACGATAACTTCAATAATTCTGCACAAATCTTTTCCAAACAGATACATAAAATCTCGGTCAAGTTCGTTAATGGGCAAAATCGAACCAGGGGGAGTGGAAAGGGGAGGGGGGCTTTTTGTGAAAACAAAAAAAAACCATAACTTTTTAATTATGATACGTATCAAATCCGTTTAAAGTTATTACTTCTAGGAAAATCTACGTGCACCTGTAGGCCGAGCCATCAGGGATTTTTTTTTACTTTTTACATGAGGTATTTTAATAAGACAATCTGGGTAAAATTTCATCAAACTTCACATTAAGTTAACTCTTAAAATAAATCGATGCTGATTAGATTTTGGTGTATTTCACCCAACAGGTGGCGCTACTGGGTCGCATTTTTAACTATTTCCCTGATAGCCAGATCTCTGCATGTTTGGGATAAAATTTCACCAAATTTAATATGTACGATGATTACGAATATTGGTTTTGACCACTACCAATCCTTAACCTAGGAGGAGTTGCCATACTATGTTTTTTCGAATGAACATTATAGCATCCCAGTTTCTATTGTATAGAAATGAACTGAATTTTATGTTTGAGTTAAAAATTAACAATATATATTTATGTTAATCTAATTTTAAATTTTATTAGTTAACAGGAGGCACTGTTATGCTGTGCTTTTTTATTCACTGATTACCGTTACTACAAGTTAAATTCCAAGAAAAGCACTGTTCTTTTGTAATTGTTAATGTATAATACTGCTAACAATTGATTCATTTAATATTTTCTTAGATCCATTAATTTTTACTATTTATAGTTTATTCCAAATCATTTTTTGCTGTTCTAAATATAACCCATCTTGGCGTAGGATATTTGAGTGTGTTAAATAAAGCTATGTATATTGTTTAGTGACAAGATAATCAATTGTTTAATGATACCTTTCCTTTGTAAGGATAATCAATTAACATATTTTCCGAAGTATATTTTAAAAAATTGCATATTTAGGGAAACTTGGTGCTGTATTTTTAGACATGTATTCCCTTTTCAGTCGCCTTTTTAAATATAACTGGTCCCCCAAAGTTCCCTTTTTTAGTATAAATGGTTCCCCAAAGTCCCCTTTTTGAATAAAAATGGTCCCCTTTCCCCCTTTTTGAGGACTAAAATGTGTTGGGAGCCCTGTATTTATATAGGCTTAAAAAAAGTCTTTTAAAGTTGTTTGTTTACAGGGAATTTTAGAGAAGAAAATATAGACTCCTTTTTCAAATGCATACAAAACATCATAGTTACCATCTCGAGCATTGAAGTGACCATTAAAGCCTGGTTAACAGCAAGGAGTGATGGTGAAGGTTCAGCTATCTCATCCTCACTTTCTTCTTTTTCATCTTCCTTTGATGTTGGCAGGGCATCTTCAGGTTCTGTCTCTTCGTCCCTGTCTATATCGATAAACTCCTTGAGCTCTGATTCTGTGAACTGCAACAATCCAAAATCCTCATGACGGACATCTTCTTCAAAGTCGTAAATTACTGTTTCATCATCCGATATATCAGGGTTTGGGCCTTTGTCTTTTCGTTTCACAAATCGTGCTTTCTTGAAACAATTTTGGATGACTTTTGACTATAGGTGCAGATTCACGGTCGCCAGTCACCACGTGGCGACTAAATTTTTTGGTTTGGCTACTGACTTTCGATGCCTACGTCGCCATGTGTTTTACAGGGAATGCCCCTTTTCCGCCGAACGGCAGATTGCCGCCTTTTTTTATGTAAAATCTGCAGACTGTCCTCCATAATTCCACGATATTTAGCAGATTTTTTCTCTTTTCTATAGTGCATAATTAAAAACTATAACTGAACATGGATACCACATTTCCGCTGATCTGCTACTTTCCTGTTTTCTTCTTTAAAAAAAACTGCAATGTCTGTGTAATCAGAAAAAAAAAATCATGTTGATATACATTGCGAATTAACTCTGCGGCGGCAGTATACCACAATTAGCCTGCAACACAGAAAAATTCATGCTGAAAAGAGAATAATAATTTTGTGTCCCACCCAATAAATTTATAGCTCTGTGATTTTTCAGATATGTTCTTACAGGTAGACATGGATATCAGCATATGATTCTTCCATGAATTAGCGGACCTACTCGAATTATTATTATTGTTATTTTGGATTTCTGCAAAAAACAGTTTGTCAATCGGTTATGAAAAGAAATCAGGAAATTACCTCAATCGGTCGCAAACTTCATGAAAACAGTCACGAAGAAATCATCAATCAAATTTCATCAATTACTCACAAAATAAAACTGCAAATTTTGTCAACCGGTTGTGAAATAAAACCATGAATTTCATCAATTGATCTCGAAAAGAAAAAGTGAATTTCGTCAATCGGTCAAGGAAAAAAAAAACTCAAATTTCTTCATCAATCGATCACGATAAAAACGCGAAGCTCATCAATCGGTTGCAGAAAAAATTGTAAATTTTGTCTAGCGGTTGCATTAAAAAAAAGTGCTTCAAACGAGGCTTATATTGTTCGATCCATCATCTCTGAATGTCAGAAATTGTTAAATTTATTTTATTAAAATCAAAAACCTAAATGAAAATAAATCTCCTCCATATTTTTTTCATATATATTTTAATTTTTATAGACATATGTTTTAATGCAAATCCCGATGTTGAGCATTTTCTTTCAGCTATGAAAAATACTTTGGGAGGAAAAAATGTATCTATAGAACAAAAGACTTTAGAGAATTGTTTATCCATAAAATGTTCAAGCCTTACATTTATTCTTACAAATTGTATACAATTATGGCTGGAAGATTTTATAAAATCCCGTCGTACAAATTTAATGGAAAAAAAATATTGTTTTAAAGTGTTTGTTTCACAAAGTGGCCACTACATTTTTAAGATTTAGGAGCCACTGGCTCCTTCCAGATTTAGAAAATCTGCAGCTATACTTTTGATGTCACATTGTTCCATGATCTTTTCACAAAATGCAGCACAGTCAAAAGGCTAATTTCTTTTAAGTTTCACAAAACGATTTTGTGTCTGTGCTTTCAAGGAAACGAAGTAGCTCTTTAATTACTTGCTTTCTATAATGTGCTTTAAAAGATCGAATAATTCCTTGTTCCAGAGGTGAATTTTACTTGTCGTATTGGCAGGAAGGAACTGAAGCTTGACATTGGTGAAGCAGATAATCAATTTTGTGACAGGATACATTATCCAAAAACAAAATTATTTTTCTGTTTCATTTTTCCATATCAGCATCTAACTTCGTTAGCCCCTTTTTAAATATTCTCGTGGTCATCCATTCATTTTGCGAGTGCGTGTATGACACTGGATAACTTGTGACATTCTTTAGCTTACTTTTTACCTATCACTAAGGGCTGTAGCTTCTTGGTCCCAGTTCGATTTGCACAAAGCAAGAGCACAACCGATCTTTATTTCTTTTAAACCCTAGAACCTACTCTTTTTTTTTTTTTTTTTTTTCCAGTAATGGTTCCAGAAGGCACGATAAAAAAGTTATGTTTCATCATAGTTAAATATATTTTCTGGACTATATTCTTCTAGTATGTGCTTCAAAATACTGTCACACTGTGAATCATCAACTAATCCTGATTTTCCATATCTAGTTTTGAAAGCTAAATTGCTTCTCTGTTGTCAACGGTAGAGCCAACCTTTCGAAGCATAAAACTTTTGCGAGTTCATTCACTTTCTGCATAATCATTGTGCCATTTATTAATGCATCTTTTGCTCTTTTCACTGAAAACCATTCTAGCACACATTTATCAATATTATCAAAATGGGATTTACGTTTCCTCTTTCAATCCAAATTTCCATTGTCTCTCCATTTTTCTTGGATTTTTTCTGCATTGTGTTTTATATTGGCGTCTGTGATATTTTAAAATCTTTTGCTACCTGGACTTGCGTTTTCTTATTTAACCCTTCCAAAACTTTAAGTTTATCAGAAAGATTCAAATCTTTCTGTTTCGAATTCATCATTAACTTTTGACGAATGAATAGCGCGATTAAACAAAATACAAAAATGTTCCACACTGACCAATTTATTTCACCCCTTTCTCAACCATTCGAAGTAAAGGCGCGGAGATCAAGTGACCTGTCAACTGTAGTGTAGGAATCTGCTCTTTCTCTAGGCCACAGCTAGCGAGGAGAAGTTTTCATTCGTCCAATGGTGTGCTGCACCTTTCTTCCCTCTGCTTTCATGTGGAGAGCTTTTGATCACGTGCTACGTAGTCGGATCTCAGAAGTTCGGCAATGCATTCATGTGTTATTCTCGCTGTGACATTCACAACATATTTGGCTGTTTTATGTTTTGTTAAATAAGGTTTATTTTTATAATTAACCTTCTGATTAATCGAGTCACTAAGATATTGCTATTACGATCTCCTGAATATCATCTAAAGTAGACAAACCGGCGAAAAACCACGCAGGAAGAACTGGAAATTTGTTTTCAATGTTTAGGAACCAAAAATGACAAAAGGTTTGTATGTGTGTGGTGGGGGGGGGGGGGGGGGATTCCAGATGAAACGTGTTTTCCGTACCCATTGTAAAACATCAGTCGCTCAGTTGTTATTCCATTAAGCGGTGACAGTTCGTGAAAAGTATTCCATTAAAAAATAACATTGACCCAATGGGATAAATTCGGTTCCTGAGGATTGTATTTGATTAAGCAGGTTATTCGATTATCCTTGACCCGATTAAGTGGGAGGACTGTATTTACAAAATGATGATTTGCTAATGAATTTCCCAACATCTATGACTATAATCTTCTCAATAAATATTTGGATTGATTTTTATCCTGTTTATTCTACTATGGCCCAATTGTCTCTCAATATCTCAGGCTAACTGGAAACTGAGGCTGATATAGTTTTGTCTAGTGATTCCACTAAGTTTGTAGAATGTGTTCCACTACATCAGATTCAGTCATCACTTTTCCAGCTTTATATCAAACTAATTTTTGTTTTGCATGGCATATTTCAGATCATTGTATCGAGAAGAAATGACAGAAATGAAAAAACCCTTGAAGTGCATGCCTGTTCAGGAATTTTTTCTGCTGCACTTGATGTTGAAAGTTGTATTACATCCCCTGTGTCTCTATACCATCTATCATATTTCTGTGTTCAACAACACTTTTGTCAACATTGTGAAGACCAGATCCTTTAAAACAATTTAATATATGCCCACCCTTTGAAGTTTCTTTGGATACTTTTTGAAGATGGTCATGCATACTTGCCAACTTTTACACTTTAGGTGTAAAATTTACACTTTTTGACCATTTTTTACACTTTTACACTTAGGATACTTATTTTTACACTTTTTGCAAAGTTTCACCCAAGTGTCATTTTTCCTTATTTGAATTACAAATTACTTTCTAACTGCTTTTAATAATGGTAAATGCTGAATGTAAGGAAATATGTAATATTGTTAAAAGAATGATTTCAAGTTTCATTGTCTAAAATATTCATAGAAAATATTTTAATTTTCATTATTTGTCAAATGAAGTCCTGTTTTGAATAAATTTTTGTTCAGGTGGTCTTTAAAACCAATATTTAAATAAAAAGAAAAAAAAAACCTATGTCTTTAAAATCAATTCTTAGTGAGTGTTATAATGTTTTTCATATTTTCCCATTAAACTATCTTTATATGGTCAGCAGTGTATTTAAAAGTATTCATGCATTATGTGCTTAAAAATGTCGTTTATATGTTACTTATAAAAAAGGTCATATATTCTTGTGGAAAAAAAAATATTGTGAAATATTTATCACACGTCATTTTACACTTTACCTTTTTCAAAAGTTGGCAGGTATGGTCATGTCTTCAGAATTTTTCTCCATAATTGTTTCAATGGGGTGAAAATTGCAACATCCAAAAGTTTGTAGTGCATTATTTGTGTTTTTTGGAAAACGAAGAATGATTATTTCATTAACTATTCCTTACTTTAAAATTTTGTAAGGCAGGTAGACACCATGAGCATAAAATATTTTGGAGAATTGGTTTTTCATGTAGTTTTTACATGTTTGACTCAAAATTTGAAATATTAAAGATAAGAGATTGTAGTTTTCAGTTGAATTTTTCTTCTTTTGTAACTTATCATAACTTTTGTATTAAATTTTGCTTTGATGGAATTCAAAGATGTAAACACATGAATAATTTCTCCCTCTTACTTTCTAGGCTCATCTTAAAAAAGTTACTGAACAATATCCTGATGATGTGGAGGCTTGGATTGAACTTGCCCAAATTTTAGAACAGTCTGATATTCAAGGAGCACTTTCGGCTTACGGAACAGCAACAGAAATTTTAAAAGAGAAAGTTGAAGCTGATGTACCCCCAGAAATTTTGAACAATGTGGGAGCTCTTCATTACCGTCTTGGAAATTTTCAAGATGCCAAGGTATTTTTTGATAGTTTTTCTCTATATTTCAGTGTGCTTTTTATTCAAATTGAAATAAAGACAAAAGTAGGATACATGTGTTTAATGTGATGCATAATTGTACATTTATTAGTTAGAACATAAAGCTCAGGGTGTTAACTAATTTAGATAAATGAGATATTTTTTATTCATCTCTGGGCATTACTGGTTGTTACATAAAAAATATAAAAATAAAGAATTTATTACTTACCCATCATACGTAGTATAGGGTAAGTCTTGTAATCGTTTTGAAAATCGAAAAAAAATTTTTGACGGATTTACACGTTTCAGACACTGGAGATTCCAAAAAACATATTTTTAGAAAAAAATTTTTGCCATCCGTCTGTGTGTCTGTAAACGCTCTATCTCCCGAAAAAATTGAGATAGACACTTGCAATTTGGTATGTACTTAGTATGTAATAATGGGAAGAAGCCTATTTCATTTCAATAACCTCGATTAACCGGAACTATTTTTTTCGGACTCTCGAACTATTCGTTCTGATAAAAGGTATATAAAAATTTTCGAAATTGTTTATTTTAAGAAATGAATATAAAAGACAATAAAAAAACATAAATTTTGCATAAAGCATGAAGTTGATCGGATAATTAGTTGCTGAGATATTTGTAATCCTATTTTCCACACTCTTCGATTTTTCATGACCTTGTATTTCATCCAAATTTCACTTCAAAGATATATTTTAATTGGAAATTTGACGCTTAATCAGATGCAATAAACCGCTAGTTAATAGGATTATTATTTTTGGAGTTATAAGGAAAAACCTCTTTCAAGCAATTCAGTAATCGAGCCTATAAAGTTATGACGTCATCAAGCCACGATTTTATTTGAATTGCTATGCATTTTATAAGTAGTTTACACAATTTTGTTTTAATATTTTACATTATGCATATCCATGATGGGTAGGTATTACGGTGGCCCCCAACGACTAGTTTTTATATATATAAAAAGGAAATTTTTAGGAGTTAAATGGCCGTTAAATTAAATTTAATTAATCGTATAGTGGTTAATTAGGAAAAGTAAACATTGTGTTGCAGTTGAAAACTTTAATGCTTAAAATTTATTAATATTGATTAAAATGAAAACTATTTAAGATATGTAAAATTTCCTAGAATTACGAATATTTGAAAACATAATAAAAAATATATGATGGAATAATTAACAATGAAAATTTCTTACCCGGAAAATGGGAGAATGCCGATTATCAGAACAAAAATGACAAATAATTTGAAATCACGTACTATGACACCATTTTAACAAATAAAATCATTTATTGTATAGAAAATCATAATAAGAATTTTACGGTGCAACGCTGACCTTATAAAATATATAAAAAGATAAATGTGGAATCTTTTAAATAACTATGATATTGATTAACTTATACACAATTTCTTACGGTCCATTATCGTATACAACAATCATGACTTCTCCATAAATCAGTTCTTTCGTGATAAAATACGTTATATTTAGATGACAGAGTCTGTACAACCAGTTTAATATCGTTTGATAATAAGCTTGCTATAAAATATAAGTCTATATTCAAATAATGGAGTTCAAAACAAATTATTAAATAAAATTTCTCATTCTGAAGTATTAACATTTCTTCATAACAGCTCTCAGATCTTAAATAGTTTTTTACTTCAGACCTGGCACTTGCTAATTCAAAAATTCTTAACACACAAGGCATCTTAGTAGGACTCCTTTCAATAAATTTAAGTGGAAGCGTAATATTGATTCGGCAGAAACTGATTGCAGGTTGGGATATAAAACATCGCACAGCATAGCTGTTGGATGAAGTCGGAGCCGTAAAACATTGTGTAATGATAAAAGTTGCTCTATAAATAAAAGGTTGATTCCCTTTTCCGTTACGATATGGGATGCAGCGTAGGACTCTATTCTTCTATTATAAAATACACGGAGAGACAAAATGAGGGCTGGTAAAATCTTTCCAGTATGCCTTATTTTCTTGATACCTGGCTTGAACGCAGCATCTTTGACAATTTCTTCTTAATGCAATATTAAAGAAATTCAGGATTTAACTAGATTACTTTCGATCAATCATGGAAATCATCGCAATATTACGTAGTCAAGTTGAAGGCTGGATTATATGCACAGCTCAAAAACTGACTCCGTATTTTTTCGCAGCTATGAATTTTACGTCTTCTCTATGTTAGATTTGCAGCTCGAATTTTTCTCAAGAAAAATTCTCAAGAGACGCTTTCGCGGCTTAACTTTTTAAACTTTCGGCCAATCAGTGAAGCCCACGCGGCATCTCAAAGGGGGAATTTGCGTGGGAGGTTAGCGTCCCTACGAGGTTCAATGAACTTTTAAAGAAGATGGAGCAATATTGGTAAAGAAAGCTTGTATTTAGCTTGGGAGCGAAGCGAAACTTAGAAAATGCTTCTGACTCCGCCATTTTCTTTAAGCGGCCGATTTTGAAGCCGAAAAATAAATGAATTGTTTATTGTTTAAAAAGGGCTTAAATTTGGATAAAATGAGTAATAAAACTTTGAGTATTGATAGCAAAACGATATAATTAATTGTTAAATTATGATTTTTATTTTTAATTATTTATTTTAAGCTAAAATATATTATTTAATTTCGAGTTTGAAATGGAGAAAAAGGTTGTTGTAAATATTAGATTTTAAAGGAATTTTGAATGGAAATTTTCTGAATTTATTAAATATTTCTTTTATTTTTTAAAAAATATTAATCCCTTTTAAAATGTTAGAAATTTAGAACTAAAATATTTAAATTAAAGAAAAATAAAGATTGTGGAAAGACTTGGAGATTGAATTTAATTTATTAAAATTAATTTAATGAGAGAAATCAGACTAATTAATATTTAGAATTTATAAATTTAAATTATAATGCATATATTAATAAAGATGGTACAAGCATCTTGTAACACTGGTGTCATATGTCATGTATGTCTAAACCAGCATTAAAATGATTTGAAATGGAAATAAATAAAATTCTGAATTTAAGACAGATTCAGCCCAAACCTGAAGACTGATATAAAAATTGAGCCTGTTTCATCTCCATCTCTTACGTGAGCGAAACATTACATCATTTATAAGTGTTTTGATACAAAAGATTGGAGATGAGAAGGAAAGTGTAATTTAGGATTCGTTTTTTGGAAGGGTTATTACACTGGGCTCCGGAGCGCAGTGTTTATGAGCTCCAGTGAATTCTGGCCAATATTTAAATATTTACTAAAAACAGAAAAGTACCGGTGGGGGGGGGCTCTGGTGGGCTCCGGCGCAAATTAAGCCCTGGTCCATGGATAGTTTAACAAAAATAACAATCAATCATAATAAAGGGAATTAGATAGCTTCAAGCGATGGGCAGCAACAGTTGTTTTTAAAATTTTGTCTTCATTTTACCGGGTCTTGGGGCAGGTCTGGGGCTGTGCAAATCTCTGGTTTTAAAAGAGCTAATTTTGAAAACTCATAGTACAGCAATTAAAAGTTTAAAAACCACTGTTTTAGACAAACTTTTTTTATTTTAATTCTATATGGAAACTTTGAGTTTTGTTGTTGTTAAATTTAATAAAATATTTCTTAAACCTGCATAAAAATATATGGGTGCTACGACTAATGTGTTGTATTAATTCCATTACCAATAACCTCAAATTACAAAATTATTGTGGCTTCCTGCATTAATTTAACCCACTTTTAAAAAGCTATACTTTTCTAAAAGAAAAATCTGCTAATTGAAAATTCAGTAGAATTAATTATATCATATGTAACAGTTGAGTTATTTTTGAGAAATTTGAAAAGAATCCAGAGAAGAAAAAATAAAAAAATATTACGTTTGACTCATATTTGACCAGTTGCATATTCTCTTTTTTTCTTTATGATATGATAAATAATAATTGTTTTAACAGTAGGAAGTATTTATTAAATGTCTTTTCTTTCAGAAATTTTTTAAGGCATCTGTGGAGCGTTCTCACAATGAAGCAACACACGATGAGAATTACTATGGTGCAATATCTGTGACCACAACATATAATTTAGCTCTAGTGTATGAGACTCTAAGTTCTTTCAACAAGGCTGAAAGGTTTTATAAAGATATTCTACGTGAACATCCTAATTATGTAGATTGTAAGTAAATTACATACATTATATATATATATATATGTGTGTGTGTGTGTGTGTGTGTGTGTATAATAAAACTTTTAGCGATTATTATATCTATTAAATTGCAAGAAAATCATTAAAATATAAATTAACCAATAATTATAATACAACAGAAAAATATATATCCAAGATAAAAATCCAAAAACAAGAATTTAAAATATTACAAATTAAAAAAAGAAAATGGAAACTTATATATGAAACACCTTTCAAGTGCAATATTCTACAATATAAGTAAGTTGCAATTGATTTCTGTTTGAGTCCATACTCAAGCCTTTAACCCTTTAGCGGGCGGTGTCACAAAAAAGGACACCTAATTTTAATTCCAAAACTGCGCGCTGGGACGATTCCGAATACCTAAAAATTTTGACGAAACATATTCAACACTTTCCCCAAACATCATTATAGGCGCGATCGTAAGTAGCAGTAAGATTGCAAAGCCATAAAAGTTAAAGTTTAAGAATATGTTAAATTCATCTGAGAGTTTTAAAAGTTAATTCTTAAGTTAAAGTTTTAATATTAAGTTAATTTTATAAATAAAAAATTATGCATCTCAAATTTCAAATTCCTAAAAACATATTTACTTCAAGGAAATATAAAATACATTATAATAACATCCAAAGCAGTACAGCAAGTGGTAAATGAATATAAGTAAAATAAACTCACCAGATCAAAGTAAAACTGTTATTTATTCACAAGTGCACTCAAATAAACAAAGTATCATTTTAACTTGAAATTTTCTTTTTTTTAACACTTTTTACAATCAAAATATATTCTTCTTAAAAAATTATAAGATGAGATATCGATAATAATCACATGGTTATTTATACCTACATAAATGTGATAATTTATCACATGGATGGCATATTATTATCTTTGAGATAGTTAATCTTTTTATCAAATCATATATGATAATGATGAAATATTACAAAGTTATTTTAAATTATTTTTAATTCAGTTCAGTGTTCAACATAAGATAAATAAAACTTCTTTTATAGTTCCTTAGTCATAAAGACAGGGTTGGGTTTCTTCCAGGACAGTGGAAGAAACTGGAAAAAAACGGAAGAAACTGGAAGAAATGGAAGAAACCGACTGAAAACAAAACAGATGCTCAAAATTAAAATATATTAACTATATAAAAGAATTAAATTCAAAACCTAATTATATGAAATTAAAATTGGAAACTTTAATTAATATTATAAGTATTATTTATGGAAAAATAAGTTATTTTTAACCGACTCAAAAAGGAGGAGGTTATCAATTCGACGTGTATGTATTTTTTTTTTTTTTTTTTTTTTTTTTATGTATGTACACCGATTACTCCGGAACTATGCGTCCTATTTATGTGATTTTTTTTTTATTCGAAAGAGAATACTCTCGAATTGGTCCCATTTAAATTTTACGAAAATTAGTTCAGTACTTTTTCAGAAATTCAACAAAAACGAATAAAAATAAACATTTTAAAAATAGTTAATTTGTTGGCTTTTGAGTGTTGCCAAATTTGAAAAGCAAAATTACATAAAATTGTGAATTGGATAAATATAATACAACGTACAGATAAAAACTATAAATTATGCTACAACAAATCTACTTCTGAATCTTTTAAAATCTTTTATGTATGTTCACCGATTACTCCGGAACTATGAGTCCTATTTATGTAATTTTTTTTTATTCGAAAGAGAATACTCTCCAATTGGTCCCATTTAAATTTTATGAAAATTGGTTCAGTACTTTTTCAGAAATTCAATAAAAACGAAAAAAATAAGCATTTTAAAAATAGTTAATTTGTTGGGCAGACGACTTTCATTTAATATCATAAAATATTCTATTACGTGAATTTGCAAATAAAAACAAGTTGGAAATTGTACGTCAAACGTTACATACGAGGTGCGTTCGTACTCACGTTTTAGAATTAAATTCATGATATCCCGTGCGTAGAACGGGTTAAACAGCTAGTTAAGTATATATTTTATGACACTGTTCATACAAATATCTTAACTAGTTATATAAATATTCAGATATATATGTATCAGCTAGTTATATAAATATTCAGATCTTGATGATTTTTAATTCTGTGAAATGAATTATATCGTCTGCAGATTAATTTCTGTATTAAAATAAGTATCTCGCTCGCTTGATGATTAAACTTCGGAAGCTCCTATAACAAAAAAGCACCAATTTAAAAAAAAATTCAAATTTCTTAATAAATATTTTTATTAATATCTCCTAAAGTTTTGATTCGATTTTAATAAAATTTGAAATGTCTCAACAAAATTCTGCAAAGATAATATATTTTAAATTGCAAACCATTTGGTTGGGTAGTTTTTGCGTTGTTATATGCGGACAGACAGACAGACGGACGGACCAAGCGACGACTATAGGTGCTACGTATTTATATAATTACGAACGCACCTAAAAAGACTGACATATTTAAATCAGCTTTAACTTATCGGATTATAATTCTGCATAAATAAATTAAAGGGGGGATTAGCCACTCTCCCCCCCCTCTTTATACTTAGCCAATGAGCTCCTTATCACAATGAACGTATATACAAAATTTTAAGCAAATCGGTTATTATCAAGAGTTACTACGTTCGGGTCACCAGCTGTTGGGTTGACGTCTTTCATGTTGCAAATAATAATAAGTTGGAAATTGTACGTCAAACGTGACAAATGAGGTGCGTTCTTAGTATAGCTAGTTTTATAAATATTCAGATCTTGATTATTTTTTATTCTGTGACAGGAATTGTATCGTCTGCGGATTAATTTCTGTAATAAAATAAGTATCTTGGTCGCTTGCGATTAAACATCGGAAGCTCCTATAACAAAAAAGCACCGATTTAAAAAAAAAATTCAAATACCTTAATAAATATTTTTATTAATATTATATATATTATATAATATTTTGATTCGATTTTAATAAAATTTTAAATGTCTCGACAAAATTCTGCAAAGATAATATATCTTAAATTTCAAACCATTCGGTTGGGTAGTTTTTGCGTTGTTATATGCAGACGGACGGACCAGACGAAGACAATAGGTGCTACGTATTTATATAATTACGAACGCACCTAAAAAGACTGACATATTTAAATCAGCTTTAACTTATAGGATTTATTTTCACAGAACAAACTTTTTAAGATCCAAACAAAAACTAAAACTTTTGAGTGTTGCCAAATTTGAAAAGCAAAATTACATAAAATTGTGAATTGGATAAATATAATACAATGTACGGATAAAAACTATAAATTATGCCACAACAAATCTACTTTTGAATTTTTTAAAAGTTCCATTGTTACAGTTTCAGAGTGGTTTGGCATATTTTGACGAGCGTTTATTGGCGCATAATTAAATTCGTTGTTGTTTCAACTATCATACATTATATATACCAGAATTACATACCAGAAAATATTTGGCGATTTATCACCTGTGGCGCACTAGTTGGAAACTGCCTTTAAAATATCCAATTATGTATATTATATTATACAATACAGTTGTATATAAATGCTTCTGCAATTGTTTTTTAATATTTCTACTACATATTATTAACTATAGAGTGACAATATAGAAAGAAAGAAAGAAAGGGGTTATATATACTACGGATAGTATTATAGGCGACATTGTTAGCGCAGTGTATTTACCTTGTACAGATCGTAAAAATCAGTACACATTAACATAAGCACCGAAATCAGTGAGTTACGCAGTAATCAGAACTGTACTATACAGACCGGTTATGACACATTATCCAAGACGATTAGGTGAGAATAATGATAAAATGTCTAATCTTCCGTAATCAAGTCTACTGCCAAGGTTAGCGTGAAGTAAAAAATATATTAGCAACAATATGGTTTAATATAAATATAGATATCATTAAAGGCTTTAAAAGACATTAGATGGGAATAATGATAAATTTTCTAATCTTCCGTAATTGAGTCTACTGCCAAGGTTAGCATGAAATAATAAATATATTAGCAACAATATGGTTTAATGTTAATATAGATATCATTAAAGGTTTTAAAGACATTAGATGAGAATAATGATAAATTTTCTAATCTTCCGTAATTGAGTCTACTGTCAACGTTAGCATGAAATAAAAAATATATTAGCAATAATATGATTTAATGTTAATATAGATATCATTAAAGGCTTTAAAGACATTAGATGAGAATAATGATACATTTTCTAATCTTCCGTAATCGAGTCTACTGCCAAGGTTAGCGTGAAAAAAAATATATATTAGAAACAATATGGTTTAATGTAAATACAGATATCACTAAAGTAATAAATAAATAAATAAACGAACTTTTTAACCAAAAAAAGAACCGACTTCAAAATCTACTAAAAAGCGAAAAATAAACTTTTTAACCAAAAATTGAACCGACTTCAAAAACTACTAAAAAGCGAAAAATAAACTTTTTAACCAAAAATAGAACCGACTTCAAAAACTACTAAAAAGTGAAAAATAAATTTTTTAACCAAAAATAGAACCGACTTCAAGAACTACTACAAAGTAAAAAATAATTTTTTTAGATAATAGTTAATAAGAAATTAAAATAAGAGCATTGTATTTACCATGCATATTATTATATTTATGTACATTAATTTGATTTTTTGGAGTCTGTGCCAGCCAAGCCAAGTACAAAATTCAAAACAAAATAGCCAATATAAATCGTAACACGCGTATAAATTATATCTACATAAATACGAGACAAAAAAAAAAAAAAAAAAAAAAAAAAAACGTATAACTCATCAAATGGTAGAAAATACAATGATTTAAATGATTAACTAATTTCCAAAGTGTTTGTCGACATATAGGTGCTAATCTCATTTGAAAATATACATGCATAACGTCAGATGAAATGTTTAAAAATGGTAATTGGCTTTAACTTGGCTTGGCTGGCACCGACTCCAAAAAATCAAATTAATGTACATAAATATAATAATATGCATGGTAAATACAATGCTCTTAATTTAATTTCTTATTAACTATTATCTAAAAAAATTATTTTTTACTTTGTAGTAGTTCTTGAAGTCGGTTCTATTTTTGGTTAAAAAATTTATTTTTCACTTTTTAGTAGTTTTTGAAGTCGGTTCTATTTTTCGTTAAAAAGTTTATTTAATAATAAACTTCAGGTTCAGCAGATATTTACAGGTTACATTTTTTACAACTTTAGAGGTAGGGGATATTTTTTCATTGTCATTTCTGTAAAAAACAAAAACAAAAAAAAAAAAAGCTACCTACCAATTCTTTATTTATCATATAAAAATGCAATATTTTAAAAACTATTGTGCAACACTTAAAATAAACAAATTTGTAATTATGTATAGTATTAGCATGCTGATAAAAATAAACTCTACGGGTAAGCCAAAAAATTTTTAAACCCTCCAAGTTCTGCAGGACTTGAAAAAATATCTTTTGCATTCAACCATTCTAAGTTGAGAAATTGATTGCAGCCTCCTACTGCTAAGATACTTTAGTTTTGTTATGCCATGTTGCACTGTAGGTAAGGAAAATGGAGATATTTATGAAATATTTCAATAGAGTAATTATTGTAATCAGTTCCCTTAATAAAATATATCCAAATTAAAAGCACTGTCTTTTATTTAAAAGAGTTTCATTCTACAGTAGGTAAATGATCCACATACTATTTACTACTGGTTACAGAAGTTTAAATAATAAGAAAAATGTGCCTGTTTTGAATTAAATTACTTATAACTGATTTTGTGTATTTTGGATAAATTTATTTGGTACTTTTTCCGTTATACCAACACCATTGTTGTCGCCAAGTGTAATAATTGACGCAAAATGAAATTCATGTGAAATGATTCATTAAAAAACATTGTTGGCACAAAATTGAGCAATTAAAAATATAACATTTGAAAATTACAGACTTTCACGAATTATTTAATTAAATCAATACAAATATAGACTTAAAATAAAAGAACAAATAAATATTATACAATAAAATAATAAAATAAAACTCAATTTAAACTACAGGCATGGAATTGTAAATGTCTCTTAGCATTGCAGTAAACATTTCACTTTTTGAATGAAGACGTTCATGGTTTTTTTTAATAAAAGCTTTTTTTATGTATTTAAAGGTCTGAAACAATTTTATTGCAGCTTCCTCATCATTTGGTAACTGCCAAATTGTAAAATCCATATCCGTGTCAACAATAAATATAAGTTACAGTTTAATATTAAATATTTTATATTTGGAAAATAACAAATTAAGATGGTTTGTGAGGTTACAATTAAGTAATAATAATAATAATAATAATTAAAAAGACGAGGATTCAACGAATAGCAAATCACAATGTTTGGCATGGTTTGCAATAAAAATTCTTTGCACATTCAGTATTGAAATAAATGGCACATTAGCATACATTTTGGCATGGTGTAAGTATAATGGAAAAGTACCATTTATTTTATTCAGTTACACAATGATTGGAAAGCTTTAGACAGGTTTGTGATCTTGGCTAAAAAACTGATGTAATTATCAATTTATCATATATAATTAAATTTTTATAGGTCTAATTAAATTTACTTAAGGTTATCTATTAGAAAAACACATTTATTTTTATTGTATCTTACAAAGTTGTAACTTATATGATAAATTCCTAAAGAAAAACAGTTTCTTCCACTTGGAAGAAACCTATTTCTTCCGGCCGGTTTTTTCCGCGTTTTTTTCCACTTTGGAAGAAACTTGCCAACCCTGCATAAAGATGAATCGAAACATTAGTTTTAATGTTCATTAAGTGTAAATTGTAGAGCTTTAGAAGTTTAAATTTTACTATTTGAAGATTTCTCAGCCACCAGTATATGAATGACGATGAGGACAAAAATTTATTCAGCAGCTTATAAAGAAGCATCAATAGGATGTAGATATCCTAAATTGCCGACGGTATCGAAATCAATATGAAGGAGAAGACATCCGTTAGAAGGCTATAATAATTCTGCGGGTGTATCAACATGAAGATAATTATCAAATCATCTTGACTTCTTATATATATATTTTGTAAACATCACAAGAGCAGACGAAAGAGACGAGGAAAGATAATATAATCATAATCAGGATCACTCAGTTCTGAGAAAGAATCAAAGTTTCTAGTATTAACCATGACGCCAGAAGTAAGTTTGAGTTATGTTGTATATATCTTGAGACCTTAAATTAAGTTGTTAAAAATTTGTAGAAGCACATTTTCCCCGATCATTACCAATGACAGCAATCACATTATCAGTTGATTGAACTTAAATAAAAAGAATTAATTTTAAGGAAAAACATATTTCGATGTATAACATTCATTATTCTCACCGCAAGCCAAAATGGCTTAAGCTCCGAAGAGCGAAATCCAAATTACGTTACATCTTTCAGATTTTTTTAGGAACTGAACACTCTTTACAATTTCCTACTCAGGTAAAACTTTTTGGCGGTTACGGAATAACCAATCAAAAATTAGGAGCCGGATGAATATCACTTGTTATGATTTAAAAATTTGACTCTTAATTTATTCAGTATTTTTACATTTAACTTTAATTTATTCATCAATTTAATTAAACTCATTAAATTCATTTAAATTAATTAAGCTAAATTTCATTTTTGCATTTTAAATCTAACATTCTTTTTAAATTGTTTACTTTTGGTGAGAATATAAATTAATGTCAGAATCTTTCCATTACATATGTTTTAGGATATTTATTCATTCAATTTAATTTACATATTATTCACTTTGCAATATTAATTAAACTTCATTTCAAATTATCTAAAATAAAAATATTTCTGACTTACTTTTTCTAACTTTTAAATAATGTCCATTTTTTTTAAATAATATACAGTCTAAAATAAATTATTCTAAAATATAGTGTATTTCCTTTTTAATAATATTGATTAAAAATTGGTTAATTGTTAATTTTATTCTTTTCAGAAAGTTCAAATTCATTTATTTTAATTCAGGCAAATTCTTTCAGAATAACGAAATTTTCCATATATCATTTCAAAATTTCTAAGTCCAATAATCATTTTTCAAAATTTCTTAAATATTTTACTTTCAAAAACATATCTGGTGGAAAGAAATTTTAATTTTATTTAGATTGCTGAAATTTCATTTGTTTTCATCCATTAGTTTGGCAGTTATAGATTTTTAATTACTTTCGTTTATTTTATTTTGATCATCGTCAAGATTTGCGATGAGACGCCATTGACAAGCTTTTAGATGTTTCGGGTAAACAAGCAGGCGTTATTTCAGAGTTCCCGCGCATTGGTATCTGGGTCAGTGACTTACGATAGGCAAGGTCATTATCAGTCCGATTCAAGGTGACAGATGGAAGCTCATAGAACATTCGCAATGACGTGTCGTCAACAGTTAATATTTGACTTTGACCGCGTGGGTGAGCTTCTTCAAAAAATCCATCAGGTGGTGTCACGAGCGCGACAGTTAAATTTGCAACCGTTGGGAAATGCTGCTGTCTGATTGGAGGGATTTTTAAAATCGTAAGTTTTCCAGTATTATCAGAAGTGCCGTGTGAACTCACTTCTCAACGAAACACCAGCATGTAAAGATCATCTTTTTTTTAAGCTGCCAGGCCTCTGGCCTAGCAGCGGGCCGTAGAATGCCGATCCAGCGAGCGTCAATTTAACATTTTATTTTAAGATTCTCAACATTTAAGAAGATCTCTGTTTCATCTTTATTATTCTAGATGAATGATTATATATCAATCATCCTACCAAGATTCGTTTTTCAGTGTCATTCAGCATTGCTTTCGATGATGAGATGGGTCCACCGCTTATAGCCACCTGATGATTAGGAGTTAGTTTTTTTTTCTGGATGCTTTCTGAACGCCTCATCTACGCCTATATTCATTTCCCAGTGAGTGTGTTGATACTCTGCTTAGAAGTTCCTTATAACAACGTTATGGTTGGTTCTACTGAGTCTAATCTACAATGATGCTCCATCCGTACAAATGTCTTTCGACATAGCCCATTTAACTTTTATAATAACTTTTGCCTCCTATTAACTTAATTTTCTTCATATGAACATTCGGAAAGTTTCTAGTAATGCATCTACAATTTTCAGAAACTAAATAGATAACCTCCACGATAAATTGAACAATTTGAACTTTGCAGAAATCAAATTATTATTTAAATTAACTGGAAAATTAATATAATGAATTATCAACTTACTTATGTGAACTGAATACTCCAAAATTTTAATATGGTTATAAATATAAAAAAATGATTGATTTGAGAAATATTATATGATATCTATTTCTATGGTGAAACAAGTGATTTTATTCAATGAAATATTAATATTTAAATGCATTGAAGATGTCAATAAAAGTCTGTGTTTCTTACATCTGGTGAGTTCTTTTATTTTTATATTCTCCTTTTACACCAGGATCAAGTTGATATGCAGATAAACTTCAGAATAATTTTTATGATGTACATGTACTGTAAAATCTAGTCTTTGATTTTATATGCTAAATATATAACTTTAACTTTGCTTAATAGGTAGTTAAACGTAATACTATGAATTTTAACTTAATATTTTTATTACTTCTCATGGCTTCGCAAAGTGTGCTGCTACTTACGATCATGCCTATAATGGTGTTTGGGGAAAGTGTTGAATATATGTTTTGTCTAAATTTTTAGGTTTTCTGAATCACTCCGGTGCGAGTCGCTGGTGATTCACCCTTTATTAATTTTTCCTTTTATATTCATCACGATCCTCAGATACCGTTATATCACTGATCAAGCCCAAATAACCATAGTCAAAGTTACAGCTAGACTTTCACCTATGCATCCACCCCCTAGCAACAGCATCGAAATCGCTTTTCGAACATTCGATCGCGATCTTGTAGCGTTATAAAATCAACCTTGAGTGGACCCGGTGAATGACCGAATGAAGAACACACTCAAATAAGCCCGCGATTGTTTGAAAAGGGTAGAAATGCCGTTGAAGAAGAAGCAATGGCGACTTGCCAAAAAATTCATGTTTACTTCTTAGTAAAATAAGAAAGATAAACAAAAATCCATAACTGACAAACTAATCGATGAAAATAAATGAAAATTTAGGAATCGTAATAAAATAAAAGGTTCTTTCCAATAGATATGTTTTTAAATCAAACTATATAATTTAAAGAATTTTGAAAAATAATTATTGGACTTAGAAATTTTGAACGATATAAGAAAAAATTTCGCGATTCTGAAAGATTTTGCATTGATCAAAATCAGTGAATCAGAATTTTCCAAACAGAATAAAATTAGCGATTAACCATTTTTAATAATTATTATTGAAAAGGAAATACGCTATATTTTAGAATAATTATTTATTTTAGACTGTATTTTATTATGATGGATATTATTTAAAAGTTAGAAAAAGTAAGTTAGAAATATTTTTATTTTAGATAATTTGAAATTAAGTTTAATTAATATTGTAAAGTGAATCAATTGTAAATTAAATTTGAAATGAATATCCTAAAACATATATAATGGACAGATTCTGAAATTAATTTATACTCTCACCAAAAGTAAACAATTTAAAAAGAATGTTTGATTTAAAATGCAAAAATGAAACTTAGCTTAATTAATTTAAATGAATTTAATGAGTTTATTTACCTGGATGAATAAATTAAAGTTAAATGTTAAAATACTGAATAAAGTTTAGCATGAAATTTTAAATCATAACATAAATGATAATAATTACATTTTTAGCTTATGACTTATACATTATAATTTAAAAAATGTATTGGTAAGTGTAATTTGGACCTAATATTCCATAATTGTAACCAAAATGGCTTGCATCATTAATAAGCAAAGAAATTATCCCTTAGATACTATAATATGTTTGTCTCACAAAAAACAAACCTGGTTACAACAATACATTTCATTTTGTGCCAAACGGCGCTATATAAAATGTCAATTTGGTGTGGACCCAATTACGGAAGATCTAGAAATGATAATAATTTTAAGTCAATCGATTTTTAATTTTACAATGTGTTATGATTTAAAATTTTATTCTTAATTTATTCAGCATTTTAATATTTAACTTTTAATTTATTCATCCATTTAATTAAACTCATTAAATTCATTTAAATTTATTAAGCTAAATTTCATTTTAAATCAAACATTCCTTTTTAAATTGTTTACTTTTGGTAAGAGTATAATTTAGTATCAACGATCTTTCCATTACATATGTTTTAGGATATTCATTTCAAATTTCATTTACAATATTTACTTTAAATTCTTTCCTTTAAATAAACTTCACTTCAAATTATCTAAAAGAAAAATATTTCTAACTTACTTTTTATAACTTTTAAATAATATCCATCTTAATAATAAACAGTCTAAAATAAATAATTATTCTAAAATACAGCGTATTTCCTTTTCAATAATAATTATTAAAAATGGTTAATCGCTAATTTTATTCTTTTCAGAAAGTTCAAATTCACTTATTTTGATTCATGCAAAATCTCTTTCAGAATAGCGAACTTTTTCAAATATCGTTCCAAAATTTCTAAGTACAATAATCACTTTTTCAAAATTCTTTAAATTAAATATTTTTACTTTCAAAACATATCTATTGGAAAGAACTTTTTATTTTAAGACGATTGCTGAAATATCATTTATTTTCATCCATAACTTTGGCAGATATAGATTTTTCATTACTTTCGTAAGTTTTGTTTTGAAGTTAATACATTTTCGCTAGGAACGGCCATTGACAGATTTTCAGATGTCTTAGTGTAAACAAGAACCTTTTTCCCGCTTTTTTGCGCAAGGTCGTATTGGCAGCATTCAAGGGGATTTTCGAATGTTCGAAAAGCGATTTAGATGCTGTTGCTAGGGGTGGATGCATAGGTAAAACTTCTAACTGTAACTTTATCTATGGTTGTTGGGGCTTGTTCTGTGACATTCATCCGGTTCCTATTTTTTCATTGGTTATTCCGTAACCGCCGGATATTTTTACCTGAGTGGGAGATTGTGAAGAGACATCAGTTCCTGACAAATTCTCAAAGATGTAGCGTGGGCTAGATCTTGCTCTTCGGAGCGTAAGCCAATTTTGGTATGCGGTGAGAGTGATGAAAGTTATACATCTAAATATATTGCTTCTAATTCTCCCTTTTATTCAAGTTCAACCACCTAATAAGGTGAATACTACCCTTGTTCTCATTGGCAATTTTTCGAGGAATGTGTACTCCCTCTAATTTATAACAACTTACTTTGGGCGTCACAGTTAATTCAAGAAACTTGGATTCTTTCGCAGAGCTGAGTGATCCTGATATTCTATACCTTTCTAACAGACGATTTCTACTTCATAATGAGTTTCATTCCGTCTGCAATTTAAAATCTCGACATATGGTTGAAGCATCTTCATAAGAGTGCTGAAATATTTCTACTTCATAATGATTTACATTCCGTCTGCAATTTAAAATCTCGACATACGGTTGAAGCATCTATAAAAGAGTGCTGAAATATTTCTACTTCATAATAATTTTCATTCCGTCTGCAATTTAGAATCTCAACATACTGTTGAAGCATCTTTATAAGAGTGCTGAAATAATTTATCGTCATCATCGTTATTCACATACTGGTGGCTACTAGTAAATCTTAAACTTTAATTTCCAAAGCTCTACATTTAACACTCAATAAACAATTGAACTAATATATCGAGATCATCATTATGACAAATCCACTTTTTTTTTTTATTGCAAGTTGTGCACTGAACTGAATTAGTATAATTTTGAATTAACTTCATAATATTTTCTCATAATCATGTACAATGTTTGTGAATGATATAATTTGTTAAAAAGAGTAACGATTTTAATGATAATAATATGCCATCCAAGATATAATTTCACGTTTATGTATGATTTAATAACGAAATAATTTATATCGATATAACATCTTATAATTTTTGAAGAAGTAAATATATTTGTTGTAAAAAGTGTATAAAAGAAATTTTCAAGTTGATATTTTTACTTTGTTTACGTGAATGCATTCTGTAAATAAACAAGAATTTACTTTGATCTGGTGAGTTTGTTTTACTTATATTCATTTACCACTTGCTAAACTGCATTGGATGTTATAATAAGGTATTTCATATTTCCTTGTAGTAGATTTGTTTTTAGGAATCTGAAATTTGAGATGCATGATTTTTATTTATCAGATTAACTTAATATTAAAACTTTAACTTAAGAATTAACTTTTAAAATTCTCAGATGAATTTTTCGTAATCTTAAACTTTAACTTTTATAGCTTCGCAATGTTACTGCTACTTACGATGTGTTTGGGGAAAGTGTTGAATATATGTTTTGTCTAAATTTTTAGGTATTCGGAATCGTTCCAGCGCTGGTCGCTAGCGATTCATCTTTTTATTAATTTTTCCTTTTATATTCATCACGATCCCCAAATATCATTATACAATGTATTCATTTTAATTTAAAATTTAATTTTTAAGCATAAATAGCTAATATTTAATTATGCCCACTGCCCAGGTTGGCATCAATGATAAGCAAGGAAATAATCACCTAGGATGCCATGAAAGTGAAATGTTTGTTTCATGAAAAATACAAAGCTAGTTTCAACAATATATACACTGAGTGGGCAAAAAATTAGATGCACCTCTAATTTCAAAGTAAACCAGTCCGACAGTGACATAGTTACATAACGCAGAGTTGCTTATATAAGGAGCTATCAGCTGTGTACAATGTAGTTAGCATAGAAGATACAACAAAAATGGGTGACAAAAGTTTTAAGGGACTTTGAATAAGGAATGATCGTCGGTGCAAGAACTGGTGCCAGCATCTCTGAAACAACAACTCTTTTAGGACTTTCTTGCCCAACAGTATCTCTGGTGTTTAGAGAATGACAGTTGAGAAAAATAACTTCAAGCGATAAGTATCATTCGGGTCGAAAAAGGTTGTTGAACAAGAGAGATGAATGGCGAGAAGCACGCATAGTCTGCAGCAACAGAAAAGCAACAACACAACAAATTACAGCTGAAATAAATTCAGGTGCATCACAAAGGATATCCCAAAACATAATAAAACAGACATTGGAAAGGATGGGCTTTAAGCAGCAGAAGACCAGAGTGCCTCTGGTATCACAGAAAAATAGGAAAAGCTGCCTGTTGTGGACAAAGGAGCGACAAAATTAGTTGCTTGAGGACTGGAAAAAAATAGCCTGGACCAATTAATCTAGTTTCCTGCTCCATCATGCAGATGTCAGGATCAGAATATGGCGCAAACAGCATGAATTTATAGACCCCTCTTGCCAAATGACAACTCTAAATAATCTAACTCTGACAATAGGTAATATTTAATTACTGTGTCCACAGCCTAGGTTGGCATCAATGATAAGCAAGGATATAATCACCTAGGATCCAATGAAATGTTTATCATAAAATATACAAAGCTGATTTCAACAATATATTTAATTATGCATTGCTCTCTAAAATATGGAAATTGATAGTGGACATGGTTATGGAAGATAATATAAATAAATATAATTTTATATTGGTCCAACTTTCAGCTTACAACTTATTCTTTTTAGTTTTTAAACTGAAAAAATAAATATAAAAAGCTAATATTCCATAATCAAAGTTAGTATCAATGATAAACCAGGAAATGGCCATCTAAGATAACTTTGGTGAATGAAAATAGACTGTGCTGTACACATTCTGCCTACTTGATATTACTATATAAAATTTACAGTTTCTGACCATTTTTTACATTTAAGATACTTATTTTTACACTTTTTTGAAAAGTTTCTTCCAGGTTTCACTTTCACTTTACTTCCCTTAAATTATAAGTTGCTTTTAATAATGGTAAATAGTGAATTCAAGGGAGTTATTTAGTATTGTCAAAGGAATGAGTTCAGGTTTCATTGTTCAAAATAACCAGAGGGAATCATTTAATTTTCATTATATGTTAAAAGAAGTCATGTTTTGAATAAATTTGCACAGATGTTCTTTAAAAATCAAAAGTCAAGTAAAAAAAGGGTACTTCTCCATTATCCCGTTGACCACTTTCCACAAAAAAAATGTATTGCCAAATTAAATGATTTAACGCCAAAAATGCATAATCGTAGCATCACATTCATGTGACGTCATATGATGTCATCAAGTGATTTTTACAGATATTTCATTTGTTTATTAGCATCACAGTTTGGCGATAGTTTTTTTATGGAAAGTGGTCGACGGGGTAATGGAGAAGTAACAATAAAAGTTATGTATATGTCTTTAAAATAAATTTCTTAATGAGTGTGTTATAATGTTTTTCCTATTTTTCTCACCAAGCTATCTTTATAATGATCATCAATCAATGTATGATTTAACAATATTCATCTACGAGGGCAGTTTCATAAGTTCTTGGCCTAACACAGAAATGGAACAAGTATGACCAAATGACAATGTTGTTTGTAAAGTATGATCCTTTAGATGACATGCCGTCGAGTTTCAGACGCGTGAATTTATTGGTTATTGCTGGGCAATAAAGTAAAGTAAACAAGTTTTGACATTTTCGAAAAATTGAAAAAATTGAAGTTCGAGCTGTCATAAAATACTTTGTTAAAAAATATTTAACCCTCACAAACATACAAAAAGAGTTAGTCTATCTTAAAGGATTCTTGTATTTCATATTCGACGATAAAAATGTGGGCTGCTGAATTTAAACATTGTAGGAAATCAATTCACGATGATGAAAGATCAGGACAACCAAAAACTGCTACGACTGACAAAATAGTCTCAAAAATTCACAATGCCACATTGAATGATCGCTGATTGAAGATACGCGAACTTGCTGACTTTGCAAAACATCTCGATAGACTGTTTCCACCACATTTTACACAATGTTTTCATATTAAAAAGCTTTCTGCTTTATGCGTGCTGCGCTTTTTGAACGTCGACCAAAAATAGAATGAACATTTCTCAAGACTCTTCTGAAATGTATAGACGCTTTCAGTCGTGACGTCAATTATGACGTTTTGCTTGGTTACTGACTCCAAACAAACGGTTGCTATGTGGTATTTTCTATATTGTTTATATATTATAGATATATTTTATAGCTATATCTCACAGTTAAGTGTTTTAATACTTTATATGCAGTGGTAACATTTTCTACGATTTATATTTAGTAAGAAATCAAACATAGCAACCGTTTGTTTGGAGTCAGTAACCAAGCAAAACGTCATGACTGACGTCATGCTGAAAGCGTCTATTGTGTTGCAAGATGGAAAATAAAATGAAATATTGTCAAAAATCTTGTATTTTCTTTTTCAGGCCGGGAACTTTTTGAACCACCCTCGTACAGGGCTGCACTAAAGAATTCGTGCATCTTAAGAGTGTATCTTAAATGTATTGAGTTGCAAGGGAACTGCATTGAGAAATACACTGGCCTCCAAAAGTGAAGGTATAACATGTTTTTCGAAGCTCACCAGACAAAAAATGGCAGTCAGATTAAACTTCATAGTTTATAGGAATGACAATAATAAGCTTTAAAAAAACTTACGCAAAAATTACAGCTACCACTTTAATTTTATAGAAAAGAATAGGTATTTGTGAATGAGAGAAAAATATGCAATTACGAAGCTTTCATAATTTCGCATGTAAGTTTTGTTGTATTCGAACTATTGTTGTCAGTTTTGTTCACAACAGCCAGTAGAGTCTAGAAATGTCTAGAAGAAGTCGTTTGCCCGATTCATTAAAGTGGCGGGCACTAGGATAGGTGGAAATGGAGTTGTCACAGGCCGATACTGCTAGACGGCTCAATGTGTCTCGCAGTGTAGTCCAACGACTCGGGAATCAGTATGAATCCTTAGATTCTGTGTCCAGAAGACATGTTCCAGGCCACCCACGTGTTACAACACCTGCAGAAGACCGGTTTCTAGCTCTTTCAGCCCGAAGGAGAAGACTCACTACTGTGCCGTAACTCATTGCAGACCACTTTGCAGCATCAGGGAGAAGAATCTCCGCTACTACGGTGCGAAGACGTCTTTACAATGCAGATCTCTATGCAAGGCGACCAGTTGTGTGTGTCTCCCTTAACAGACGACAGAGAAGGGCCCGCTTATGTTGGGCAAGAGAACATGTTTCCTGGACCAGAAAACAGTGGGCTTCTGTACTCTTCACAGACGAGTCCGGATTCACATTGGAGAGCGATTCAGGACGTCTTCTGATCTGGAGAGAACAATGCACTCGATACCATCAATCAAACACTGCCGAAACACACAGGTACAGAAATGGTGGAATCATGGTTTGGACAGGGATCTCACTCTGAGGCCATACTGACCTGCATGTGTTCCATGGAGGAACTGTGACTGGTTCGAGATATAGGAATGAGATCCTTGATTCATATGTGCGCCCATATGCCGGTGTTATTGGCAATGGTTTCATTCTAATGAATGATAATGCGAGACCACACCGAGCTGTGGTTGTTGAGGATTATCTTGAGGATCACGGTTTGGAGAGAATGGAATGGCCTGTTCACTCTCCAGACTTGAATCCGATAGAACTTCTTTAGGATTATCTTGGAAGACAGGTTTGCGGCTTTAAGTCCTCCTCCAAGGTCATTAAATGAGCTGGAACAAGGCTTACTCCAAGTCTGGTCAGCGTTACCTATTTCGGTGTCCGACAATTTAATTGAGAGCATGGAAAGTCGATGCCGCCAATGCATTCAAGTCCAGGGTGGACATATTTCGTATTAGAACCAGTTTTTTAATGTTTCTGTCACATTTTACTGTGTAATACTGCGATGTACTGATTTCTCCAAGAATGGAATTTTCCACCATGAGTGCTTTTTTGTTGTAATTTCATTTATACGTTTAACTTAAGTAAATTTCTCTGTCGCATTTAATAAATAACAGTTTAGTGCACATTTCCTCCAAATTTGTTGTTTCTATATTCATTCATTTGCAAATTAGACTCAAAAAACATGAAATTATGTCAAAAATCTTGTGTTTTCACTGTCAGACCGAGAACTTATCAAACCACCCTCTTATTATGTACTTTTTTAAAAAAAGTGTAAAATTGTCATTTATGTGTTATTTAAAAAATAGGTTATACAGATCTTTGTTGAAAAAAAATTTGTGAAATACTTAGTATACTTAAATACTGTGTGTCATTTTACAATTGACCATTTTCAAAAGTTGGTAGGTATGAATCTGTTGTGTTAAAAATCTGACAGTGTGTTTGTATTTCACAACTATTCTTACTAGAATATAGCACAGTGATACTAATATCAGTTGTTTATATGGATCCAAGGATGTCATAACAACTGGGAATTTTGAAACATGAATTAGTTTCCAAAATAAATCCATTGCTAAGGAAATAAAGGGAAATATTATAATTATACCTTTTTGCTGCCATTTTCTTTCGTATTAAAGCTTAGAAGAAAGAAAACCAATTTGAATACATGTAATGCCGCAATTATAATCTGCTATCCAAACTTCCAATCTTTGGTTTTATTTTGGTTCTGTAAATCAATTTAATGATCTTTTACTTTACTTTGTCTTTAAAAAATATATTGTAAAGAATATTTATGTAACTTACCTAACACACTTACCAAAGTATTAAAAAAAAATAATTGAAAAATGGCAAAATTATTGATTAATGTGAAATACCATTTTTCGAATTTGAAGAAAATGTAAATGATAATGGCCTTTGATAGAACAGAACATCGAGCTATTGTAAACTGTTTCCTTTGACGAATTAGGCAAGTAAAGAAATATTACCTTAACAATAATTGCAGGCTCGCCAAGTACAAGATAATGGCAAGCAAGCTTCTCAAGTTTTTGTTTCCAATAATCCTCTCGACCAATCAAATTTTATCAATCGTATGCCATCACTCATCTATGTAACTGCAAAAAAAATAACATAATTTGTAAATTGTAATCAATTTTTAAAAAAAATTAAATGCAAAATTTTTGTTTATAGTAAAAAAAAAAAAAAAAAAAAAAAAAAAAAATACCTATATTGTTCCTATACCTATATTATTCCTTATTTATAATTTTTTTTTGGTACTTTTCGGTTAGCCGGGCGCCAGTGATATATATACATGTGTATATACACACAAAAACACATATACACGTATCTACGTATACGTATATATACATACAGATATATATACATATATGTATATAAAGCGAAGATCAAGCTTGAAAGAGGAGTAAGACAAGGAGACACCATTTCGCCTAAGCTTTTTACTGCTGTCTTAGAGAGTATTTTCAAGAAGCTGGATTGGGAAAACAAAGGGATTAGAATAAATGGGGAATATTTAAGCCATCTCCGGTTTGCTGATGACATTTTAATTTTCAGTAATAGCCCTGAAGAATTGCAAAATATGCTAAAAGATTTGGCAGAAGCTAGCATTAATGTGGGATTAAAAATAAATTTGGAAAAGACTAAGGTGATGTTCAATTCATTTGCATCAAAAAAGAAAATCGTCTACAACAACACTGAGATTAAAAATGTTGAAAGTTATGTGTACCTTGGACAAGAAATATCTTCAGACAACAGTATCATGAATGAAATCAATAGAAGAATAAGAAATGGATGGAGTGCTTTTGGGAAGAACAATATTATTCTGAAAAGTAACATGCCTCTTTGTTTGAAAAGAAAGGTGTTTAACCAATGTGTTTTGCCTGCACTAACTTATGGAGCAGAAACTTGGACACTAACAAAACGGATGGTACAAAGATTACAAACAACACAGCGAAGTATGGAAAGATGTATGCTAGGCATAACCAGAAGAGACCGAAAGAGAATAACGTGGATAAGAAGTCAGACGAAAGTTTTTGACATTATCGAGAGAATTAAATGGCTAAAATGGAAATGGGCTGGGCACATTGCAAGAAGACAAGACAATAGATGGAGCACAAACACCCTACAGTGGTATCCCAGAGATGTAAAACGACCAAGAAGACGACCTCAAGTAAGATGGAGTGACGAAATCAGAAAAGTGGCCGGTGTTAATTGGATGACTAAAGCACTAGACAGGCAACAATGGAAAAATCTGGGGGAGACCTACATCCAGCAGTGGATTGAAAATGGTTGATGATGATGATGATGATATATACATATATATGTACATACATATGTATTTATATATGTACATATATCACTGGCGCCCGGCTAACCGAAAAGTACCTTTTTTTTTTATATATATAAAATTAATATTATAAATATTTTTTAAATGTAAAATACAATTAAATTTCTCTTTCCCCAAAAATCTCGAAAGATCGTATAAAGTACAAACAGACAGCTCGTTATTAATTAAATTTACCAAACCTACATTAATCTCTTTTTTAGGTTATTTAAGATTAGGATGTATGGCAAGAGACAGAGGACAAATTTATGAAGCTTCTGATTGGTTCAAAGAAGCACTGCAAGTAAATCAGGTATGTCATGAATTGCATATCTTATATATATAGATTTTGTTTGTTTTTATTTAAAAAAATTTTTTTAGAAAATTTTTGTTTCATGTAAATTATTTCAGTAATTTGATTTTTATCTAAGGACATTTTATAGGCTAAATGTTTTCTTTATTAGATACTACAGGGGTCGATCCAAGCAAAATTTAGGGCCCCTTCACAAAAATCAATTTAATAAAATGGGCCCTTTCACAAAAATCAATTTAATAAAATGGGACCCTTCACAAAAATCAATTTAATAAAGTGGGCCCCTTCACAAAAATCATTTTGATAAAATGAGCCCTTCACAAAATTCCTTTTACTAAAATAGGCCCTTTCACAAAATTCTATTCCATAGAAACTTACTATTTATTATTTTATGATGTTTTAAAATGTGTAATTTGTAAACAAACAAGTTCACCAGAGAGGAAAACTTCAGCAAAAGGATTTTTAAAAAGTTTTTGTTTATAAATGCTTGGTTCATATTTGATTAACTGAATTTCAACTTTCGTTACAAAATGTTATTTTTCACAAAAATATAATAAATTTCACAAAAATAACCTTTACTTTTCACAAAATGGGCCCCAAGAAAAAAACCCTGCATCGACCCCTGTATCAGCAAAACCTGCAGCTTTACACATGTGGTTGTTGAAATATGCCAAGTGGTATTTGTGTGCCTATTTACATTAGGGAAAATTACACTGCTACAGATAATTTAAATATTACTGATTAAGTCACATTTTGAGGAAGCCTCATTCTTGTATGGCATTAAGTTAACAACCACTTGAATTAATGAGAAAATATTCATTCCAATTAGAATCCTGCATGGGTCAGGTTGTACTTGACCCAAGCCTGTAAATTCCATTTGAAGTCAACCTGCAACCCAACTTGAACCCGACAAAAATAATTTTCAGCAACCCAAACCTGAAATACTTCAACCCGCAATGAAAGGACAATAAACCATGTTTTAATGCTATAATGAAAAGTAATGTACAATTAACCTCTAATACAAATTTTATATTTTATATAGAAAAATGAACAAATCTATATTCTTTAATATTCAAATATAGTGAAACCTCTGAATAGCAGACACCTCAAGATCATTGAATAGAGTCCTGCATCACTTCAGGTTATTTCTGTTTTTTCCCTTCTTTTCGCGTCAGGATGGCTCTAATTTTCTTTCTGCGTGTCGGGTTCACCCTAGAATAATTCTTTCGGGTCGTATTTAGGTTTTTTACAAGTCTGATTGTTGGGATTTTCACAAAAAGTTTGAAGAGAACTATGTTTCAGATGAAAATAAATACGTGTTTTAATATGAATGAGTATATATTCAATTTACTGCATGAGAAAAAATAAAATGTGTATAGGAAATGTAATCATGGATTATTCTTTCTTTACGTTGCAGTTAAGAAACATTTTTTCTTTTTTCAGAATATGAAAAACATTTTGTTTATGATACACAGAAAAACACATATATCATATTTGTGATAGTTTATTTTATGCATACATACACGTGCTACATGTGTGTAGATTTGGAGGTTCCCACTATTCCAAGGTGTAAGCGTACATATATATGAGTGTTAGGAAGTGAAAAAGTATTCGCTAAATAGAGGTGTCTACTTTTTGGGAGTGTCCATTATGGAGGTCTTATTGTATATATATTTTTTTAATCTGAAAAAATATTGTGGTCATTCTTTTGAAAAAGCAGGTCAACCCAACCCACAAAAGTCAAAACCCAACGCGAAACAATGAAAGTCAACCCGACCCACAGCAAAAAAGTAGAAGTCTACCGGACCTAAACCCGAACCGAAATGAAAAAAAAAAAAATCCCTGACGGCTCGGCCTACAGGCACAGGTAGATTTCGAAGACGCAGAACGTGGGGTGCCTGTTTGTCGGGAGTTGCGGAAGAAATGACCTTTTTGCGGATGATGCTGCAGTTGGAACCGCCTACTTCGAAACGAAACTTGTTTGCAGGCGGAGCCAGCAAGGATTTTTTTTTTTTTTTTTTTTTTTTTCTATAAGAGTTGGTCCTATAAAAAACATGTCAATATAAAAGTTTTAGATAATATTAAGAGGATTTATAATATATTTAAGCGGATTTGAAATATTGGGAATTGACGAAGTTATGAATTTTTTTCTTCTAAAACCCTCCTTCCCTCCCCCCCTTAAGGCAATTTTTAATTATATCAAAAATCTGTCATACATAAGTTTTTGGCCCTGTTCCTAGAAGTAATAATAACTTTAAACGGATTCGGTACGTATCATAATTAAGAAATTATGGGTTTTTTTTTCTGTTTTCACAAAAAGCCCCCCCCCCCCCCCCCCCCCTTGGTTTGATTTTGCCCATTAACGAACTTGACCGAGATTTTATGTCCCTTGATTTTATGTATCAGTTTCGAAAAGATGCGGGAGTTGGAACCGCCCACTTCGAAAAATAACTTGTTTGCAGGCGGAGCCGGCAGGGATTTTTTTTGTTTTTAATTTTTTTTTGCTATAACGGTTGGTCCTATAAAAAACTTGTCAATATAAAAGTTTTAGATAATACTAAGCGGATTAATAATAAATTTACGCGGATTTGATATCTTGTGAATTGACGAAGCTATGATTTTTTTTCTCCTAAAACCCCCCTTTCCCCCCCACTTGGGGCCATTTTTAATTATATCAAAAATCTGTCATACATACATTTTCGGCCCTTTTCCTAGAAGTAATAATAACTTTAAACGGATTCGATACGTATAATAATAAAGAAATTATGAGGAGTTTTCTGTTTTCACAAAAAGCCCCCCATTCCCCCCCCCCCCCCCCCTTGGTTCGATTTTGCCCATTAACGAACTTGACCGAGATTTTATGATCCTTGATTTTATGTATCAGTTTCGAAAAGATGCGGGAGTTGGAACCGCCTACTTCGAAAAATAACTTGTTTGCAGGCGGGGCCGTCAGGGATTTGTTTTGTTTTTAATTTTTTTTTTGCTATAACGGTTGGTCCTATAAAAAACTTGTCAATATAAAAGTTTTAGATAATACTAAGAGGATTAATAATAAATTTACGCGGATTTGATATCTTGTGAATTGACGAAGCTATGATTTTTTTTCTCCTAAAATCCTCCTTCCCTCCCCCCCCCCCCCCCTTGGGGCCATTTTTAATTACATCAAAAATCTGTCATACATACATTTTCGGCCCTTTTCCTAGAAGTAATAATAACTTTAAACGGATTCGATACGTATAATAATAAAGAAATTATGAGGATTTTTCTATTTTCACAAAAAGCCCCCCCCCCTTGGTTCGATTTTGCCCATTAACGAACTTGACCGAGATTTTATGACCCTTGATTTTATGTATCAGTTTCGAAAAGATGCGGGAGTTAGAACCGCCTACTTCGAAAAATAACTTGTTTGCAGGCGGAGCCGGCAGGGATTTTTTTTGTTTTTAATTTTTTTTTGCTATAACGGTTGGTCCTATAAAAAACTTGTCAATATAAAAGTTTTAGATAATACTAAGAGGATTAATAATAAATTTACGCGGATTTGATATCTTGTGAATTGACGAAGCTATGATTTTTTTTCTCCTAAAACCCCCCTTTTTTCCTCCCCTTGGGGCCATTTTTAATTATATCAAAAATCTGCCATACATACATTTTCGGCCCTTTTCCTAGAAGTAATAATAACTTTAAACGGATTCGATACGTATAATAATAAAGAAATTATGAGGATTTTTCTGTTTTCACAAAAAGCCCCCCCCATTTCCCCCCCCCCCCCCTTGGTTCGATTTTGCCCATTAACGAACTTGACCGAGATTTTATGACCCTTGATTTTATGTATCAGTTTGGAAGAGATTTATGCAGAATTTTTCCAGTTATCGTGGTCAGAAAAAAGTGACATAGATAGATAGATAGATAGATAGATAGATAGATAGATAGATAAACTTTTGAACTGGGGGTGGTTTTGGGTTCTGGGAGTCATGATCGGCGTAGATCTGCAAAAATTTTTCAAAATTTCCAACTTAGGTGAGAATGTAATAGGTAGTATTTCTTACGAAATCTACCTAAAATGTAGTGCCAACCCGACCCATACCGCAGGTCGAGTGCAGGTAAAAGTGGGTAACCTGATCCGATGCAGATTAATTTCAACCCTTTTTTATTCAGCCCCTTCTAGAAACTGATATAATGCAGTATACTTTGGTATTCTCTTTATTATCTGTCCGACAGTGAAAGAATTTGTAAAATTGGTTCTGTAGTCCATGAGTGTATTTCCTATGTAAAAACATTTGTTTATTTTTTAAAGTATTAGTATTATTTGAATCATCATAAAAATTAAAGTACCATTAAGTAATAAGTTGGAAAAAAATGGTTTAATATATTTAACCATCATCTTTGTGTGACGAAAAGCTAAATATTCAGTGCTTCCTTACCTAGTTGCGATAATATTTCTTTATTACTGCCATTTTAATTCATATAGCAAAATTTCAAGTTTTTTGCTCCTTTGCCCCTTGCAAATAGTGGTACTTGCATAAAATACAGCCTATCTTGGAGCAGAGACTGTCACCATTATTTTGTCACCATTACTTTTGAAATTGGTTCAGTAATTCCAGAAATTACCCTTCTACAAACAAACATTTCTTTCTTTATAATATTAGTATAGACGTATGGAAAACTAATTCATTTTTATGTTTATAAATATAATATTTATAAAAATTTGTAGTGATCTATTCAATCTATGTTAGATGCAGTGTTGAATTCAAACATTTTTCTCCAAAATTTCTGCAACGTCAGGAGAGGAGGGGAGGGTGGAGTATTTTGATGCTCCTGGGGGATCTCAGAACATTGAAATGTTCCCAGCGCAGTGGTTAGATGTATAATTTTTTTCTTATTATTTATGTTATTGTTACAGTTTTTTTTTTCTTTTCTTTCTTAAACGTATTTTATTATCTTTGTCTTGATACTATTTTCTTAACCAGGTAACATTTTTTTCATCTTAATGCAGTATAACTTTTGAATGAATATGCTCATTTTGATAATTTTTTTTTCTGTTTGAAATGGTTCATATTCCTGAGTAAATGTTATTAAAATTGAATGGTAACAAAAGCTTTGTCTGCGTACTTATTTTCTGTTTTTCTTGTTCCTCAATTTCCATAATAATATTCCAACTGTTACAAAATGTAAGTATTTTGTTAAGATAGATTGAAGTATTTTCTCATTTGAAAATGAACATCATATTGGTTTTCTTTTTCCCTTCAAACGGAAATACAGTGAAAAAAAAATTTAATATTTATTCATAATTCTGTAAAAATTCTCAAATTGCCATAAAAGTTGAACATTTTGTTTTGATAGAAAACATACATCTTTTTTAAAAATATTCATGATATCATTCTTATATGTTTATTTATTTGTTAGTGCCACATTAAAAAATTGGGTACATCAGTTTCATTACACGTGTTTGTTACATCATCAAGTGATTTTTTATTCAACACTTATCTGTATTTTTAATGATATTTTGCTGATTTATTAGTTCTTTTGTTAATGAAAATAACAATTGTGTCCTTAAACATTAATTATGGCATGATATTAAAAGAGAAAAGGCATTGAAAAAACTTTGCAATGTATAGTTACATGCAATAGATCAGTCTCAACTGATGTTACAAATGTTTATCCATCAGTCGAGAGGAATAATTAGGTAAATAAATATCCAAGATTTTTTTTTGTTGTTGTTCTTTCATTAATGTATTTATTGTTGAAAGTTACTGTTAGTTGATGCTTTAGTGATCGGGGCTTTTCCGAATTACTTGTATTTTTATTCAAATACAATGAGGTTGCTGCATTAAGTGTTTTTTCATGTGCATGAAGAGCTCATACATGTGTATAGTGACTAGTGAGCACAGTATTAATGAATTTCTTTTATTTTTTATTTATTTATTGGTGGGGGGGGGGGGAATTTTGATATTATGAAGTTGCTGCATCCAGTGATGTTTTTCTTTTTTCATGTGTGAGAAGCACTCATACATGTGGTTAACAAGTTTCATGCATTTTTGATCGTGGCATTAACAAATTTCATGTATTTTTGGGATTCCAATAAAGCAAGGTCACTGCATCGAGTGAGGATTTCTTTTCTTTTCATATGTGTGAAGCAGTCATAATGCGATATAGTGAGTGTGACATTAAAGAATTTAGTGTATTTTCTTTTTCAACTTAGAAATGATCATTAGCATTTTTTATAATATTGATGAAATATACATTAAATGTTGTTTCTTACTGTTCATATTAACTTTTTTATATATATCTTATTTCTAAATGCAGTATCTAAAATAAATCACCTGTTTGCTTATTGTTAAAGTTAATAATTCTGCATTTGAATTCTTAAATTATTCTTAGCATTCTTTTATTCAAAATTGTCTGAACGAATCAAATTTTATATCTGGCATGCTGCTACTCTCGCATAAAGGCACACTATTTTTCAGTGATGTTTTTATTTCTAAATTCATTAATTTTCCTATCTGTAACTGTTTAAAAATTTAGAATGGCAACATTCTTTCAATTGTTTATTGGGCATTATAGTTTAGCAATAGTTTTTTATGGAAAGTGGTCGACAGGATAATGAAGTACCAAAAATGTAATTAAATGTATACTATTTAAAATTGTAATCAATCTTATCAACAAGTACACAGTAATGCGTATCCAGTATGAAACAGCTTTTACGGAAACCAGTTGCCCAAAGTCTTATATCCAATCGACTGTCTTCAGAATCTTTCCAGAAAAACTGCCATACAATACCAATCTGATATGTGCATTGCTTAATGCAATACCACCTGCAGGGCCCAATCAAAATCTAGGATTTTAAAATGGAAGCATTAGATATAGGGCATTTTGATTTTTAGGCAGAATTATTGTTTCCAAAGGTATTTCATAAGTTGTTCTCTCAAACTCTCATTATTTTTTATCTTGATTGGATTTGATTCTTTATCAGGTTAATGTAATTTGAAATCGGAAACAATGCACAGTCACATGTATTCTACAAATCTGATCAAATGGGTGTTGCTTTGATGCCCAACCAGTTAACTGCAGTTATGCATAATGCATCTTATTGCGACCATTCTGAATAAATGTTTCAATACTGTATAATTTTTAATGTTTAAGTTCCTTCATAATAATAAAAACTTTATTTTGGATTTAAAATTGGATTTCTTAGTATAGCGGCTGACTCTGATAATGACATGAAGATTTTTTTTTACTGGTTTTTAAGTTTATTGATTTTGCTTAATGTAATTGTAAACCAATGAAAATTATAATCTGAAGTAGAATCTGTAGACTTTTGTTGAATTCACTGTTTGTGGGTGAGACGTGAAGCTTCTATTGTTTAATTTAAATTTAGCATATGATGAGCCTCCTGATGAATCTGTCTAGTGTTTTTTTTTCCATAAAGCAACAAAAAATTTAATTCAGGGAACTAGTATATTATATACAAAAAGTTTGTTGTGTTAAAAATAAATAAATAAATATATATTTGCATTTATTTTTATTAAACTGGCAATATAGGTGTCATGTTAGTTGAAATATAACATCGTCAGTGGACGCATGCAAGACTTTTGCACTGCAATCTTTAAGATTATTTGCTGATGCATTTTTTTATTTAATGTTTAATTAACTGCACTTTTTAATCAAACAGTGTGTTTTAATGAAATGCGAGTATGCTATGTCAAAAGCCAGTTAATAAACTTTTCATATACTTCATTCATCATTGTGTATTTTGCATGGACATAGAAAAAGGGATGTTGAAATCAAAAATATATATGATTTTTTTTTTCTACCATGCTGAACTGTACTCATGGTATTCTGCTGAAATGCAATAATTCTCATGTTTACTGTTAACCATGTCAAACTGTAACACACAGTTCAAATTCTATATTAATGAAAGCTTAAGAGCAGTTTTGATAATGCATAATTTGAACAATCAATACAATAGGATTTTTGTTAGGGCAGTTGAAATAGAACAACCATTTCTAACCTAACTGAAATATAACCCGATCCTTCATCCCATTGATATAAAAACTCAGTGTCAATTTACAAAACTTGTCATAAATATGTTTTGCAAAACTTATTGCTATATGATTTTGTTTATTCACAGAAGAATGGGTTTATTTTTCAGTCTGAAATGATTGTAATTATTTTATTTTTATTTTATATTGCCTTAAGAACATCTTTATTTTTTATATTGATATTAGTTTTCTTGGTGCACTTTTGGTTTAATGCAGTTGTGAATTTTAAACATATATGTTTGTTAGTGAATACCATTTAATTTTTCAATTGCAGGACCACAAAGATGCTTGGTCCCTAATTGGTAATTTGCATCTTGCCAAACAAGAGTGGGGTCCTGGCCAAAAGAAGTTTGAGCGGATATTGAAGAAAGCTCCCAAGGACACTTATTCGTTAGTTGCTTTGGGTAATGTGTGGCTCCAAACACTCCATCAACCCAGTCGAGACAAAGACAAAGAAAAGAGGCATCAAGACCGAGCTTTACTAATGTATAAGCAAGTTTTATGTATTGACAATAGAAATATCTGGGCAGCAAACGGTATTGGTAAGTCACTTTAATTTTTCATCTTTTTCCATACAGTAAAACCTGTGAAAATGGAGTCTTATTATTTTATAGGAATGCAGCTTTAAATGGCCATGGTCTACTTCAGGGATGGCGACCCTTTTTACATGAACATGCCAAAAATTCACTAACAGTATTCATCAACAGTGCAATTTTTATTTTACTATAAATGCTTTATATATTTTATACAATCAGTTGTTTTCCAATAGTTGTTTTTAAAATCTGCTTAAATCTCCAACTTTGGCACCATTTTCTGAAAGATTCTTAGCCATTAAAAGAATAGAGAAATGCTATTCAGCTTCTCAGTATATAAATAAGAATACCCTCAAATTTTGTGCATTTAAGCATGAAAATGACTGCATGAATGTGTCAGAAAGCATCAAGTTTGAATTTGAGAAAAACATAGCAAAAAAAAAGAAAGTTATTTTTATCCTGAATCTTTTTGGCAAAATTTCAAAATATTCGAACACAGATGCCTGCCCAAAGTATCTGACCAACTGATATTCAGTATTCGGTGAGCCTAATATTAAGCAAAAGGACAGACTAGTGGCCAAATATTTATTACATCCCTAGTAATTATCAAAGTTTCATTAAAAAAATATATTCATAATGTGTATTAATGATCTTATTGCTGCTGTATGTTTGATGGAGAATACTTTATATGTGGTTCATGTTTTGTTATTTTTAGTAATATACATAGCAAAATTGGGTCAATTTGTCATTTTATTGCAGTGATTGTCTTACAAAATTCATAAAAAAAATAATAATAAATAAAGCTTTTTAAATTCATATAAAAAGGCAAAATATATGTCAAAAATGTTACATAGCTTTACAGAAAAAAGAGTATGCATTAGTTCATACAAAAAAATTGCATTATTTGTGACGATCTGTATATGTTTTTAAATGATTATGGCAAAAAGAAAAATTAATTTTATCTAAATAACGATTATTGGATATTGTTTTGCTTACCAGAGAAATTGTCATGCATACCAACTCAGGCATGCCTTGTATTATGCTCCTGTTTGCATGCCATAGATTCATCAGCCTTGGTCTAGTCCCTGGCAATTTCATCTTAGCATATGTATTACTGTATTACTTTTCCTTTGATTTGTATCTTTTTCTTTTTTCAGTATATTACTCAGGGTTCATATTCCTGTGGAAATTCGAAAAATTGCTTTGGCCTTAAAATCTCGGGAAAAAGTCAGAAATTTTGCCCAAAACCTGGAAAACTGTTCATTAGTTCTGGAAAAAATTTCCAATCTATTTTTTAAAGTTCATATTAGCCAGCAATCACTGCTATCCACCATGCTTTATTATTGATTCTTGATATGGAGATATTAACTCTGAAAAATTACACAGGGAAAACTCAAGGAATTTGTGTGTGAGTGAGTGAAACCCTGTTAATAGTAATAGTTTCATGAAAGGTTCTGATTCTTTTCTATATTCAAGAGCCTACACTAGTAATGCCAAGACTAGTTAATTTTAAATCAATGACAGTGTTTTTTCAAATTTCTCATTTGCATTTTAAAATGAATTTTTTTTTTTTTTTAACATAGGATATCTGAGATTGTTGTCTAACCAGGTACTTTTGTACTTTTTCAATTTTGGTTGCAATATTTTTTTTTTTAACCTGAACACACTTTTATTTTAAAAATCAGTTCCAAAAGTGTGAGTGTTTCCCTCCCTCCCCCTTCCCCCTCCTTCAGAAAAAAAAAAAAAATATATGAAAAAAGTAACTAGTTAGTCACTAATCTCAGATGTCTTTTGCTAAAAAAAAAAAAAATCAAATATAAAAATGCAAATGAGAAAGTGAAAAGAACACTGTCATTGATTTAACACTAACTTGCAGGTGTCTTTGTGTAACTATCATAAACTCTTAATGTATGTGTTTATGACAAAGCTTACATTTTTTTGCAATTTTTTTTTAACATATGAAAAATTGGGTACATTTCTATTATCTGGACATCAGTACTATCTTTTTTATTCCAAAGCACCAAATGTGGCAAACTGGTCATTACAAAATTTCTTATTTGATGAAATAATGCCATTTATACATAAATTTTGGTGATATAAAATATATTTTTCTAATTGTCAAAAAGGCAGTTGAAGCCTTTTGTTGAGACTCACTTGGATTTTGGTGTCTCTGTATTTGTTCTGCAAGTCACAAAACCATCCAATTTGCTTGAAATTTGCTGTTATGCTTGTGTGATATGCAAAGTTAGCTGTATACTTTTTGTGACTTCATACAAATATTGTCAGATAGTTTTTGTTTTACCAAAAAATAAATTTTCTTGCTGAAAGTTATCATTGGGGAAAAGAACTTTTATAAATAATATTTACCTCATCTTATAAGTAAAACCTAAAACGAAAAAGTAGGATGAACGCACACACTAAAGCATTGATTTTTTTCAATTAATGTCATCAAGAAAAAAATAATCTGAATGGATGAGTTATTTTTTCTTTAAATTGATTAAAATGGAGAAAATAACATAGGCTGCTCCTGTAGTTTTAAGAAATTTCAAAATTAAATAATACTTATCTTTTAAATATTCTGTAGCCACATCTTAAAAAGAACCTGGGAAATTTAAAAATAAAATATTTTGACAACAATTCCTTAATTTTGAACCTTTAATGTATGTTTTTTAAATGCAAAAAGTGACATCAGAATGAATTTAACGTGCATTTTCATTTCAAATATAAATTTTAAAATTGTCACTGGATTAACTTTACCTGGCAAAAAAATATATATATACATATTATATATTTAAACGAAATGTGCATGTAAATTAAGACAACTTAAATAAGTTAATATGAAATGATGGTGCTAAATTGATGAAACTTCTATTTATTTTCCAATTCACGAGTACCAGATCTTTCTACTACATATTTTAAAATGTAGCACTTGTCGGAATAAATTTCTTACCCTATTATTGGTCTGTTTGTTAAAATAAAATGAACTTTAATTTTAAAACACATTGAATAAAAATTGGAGAAATATGAATTCCTTTAATGAAATTATAGTATTTTGCTTCAAATATGTTTTTGTTAGACTTGATGTTGTTTTCATCAGAAAAAAAACATTTATTTTAGGTGCCGTATTAGCTCATAAAGGGTATATAACTGAAGCCCGAGATTGTTTTGCTCAAGTAAGAGAAGCTACAGCTGATTTTTGTGATGTCTGGCTAAACATTGCTCATATATACGTTGAGCAAAGACAGTATGTTGCTGCTATTCAAATGGTAATTATATATGTTTATTATTTCTATTAGATTGGGGCATTTATGTATTCATGGGTACAAGACCTTCAGTCCCAGATCAATCTAGGAGAGATTTTTGACTGATAGTAAATTCTACTTTATATACTTAAATAATAGCAATTTTATTATCAAGAACTGTTTATTATTTTTTATTGTAAGAAATTAATTATTAGGCATAGAAAACTTCTAACCCATTTCCATTTGGTTATTCCGAATGCTCAAAAAAGTTTTCAGTCTTGGCTTGGTTGGACTTGTACCCATGTATGTGTTATACAATTGCCTAGAAAAATTAATAGGGATCTTGGATAATTGGTTTCTAGTATTGATTTCTGTGTAAGAACATGCAGTTGATCAGTAGAGGAAAATAATAATAACCAGGGCTTTACAAATTTGATAAAATCTGGTAGCCAGAAAAAAATTCTAGTAGCCAGTAAAAAATATTTACCACCTCCTCCTTCCTCGTCATTAATTTTCAAAAAGCACAAAAGTTTTTAGGAATTAATTGAGGAAAAATAGTAACAAGCATTGTTTAGAATTATTAGTTACATAGTTTAGAAAGATAATATAAACTAAGTTTTCTAATGAAACCTATCAAAATCGTATATCTTTAAAAAAAAAAAAAAAAAAATTACTGTAAAGAGTGAATTAACCGGCATGTTCGGAAAATACTGATTGCCGAATGCTTCAAATGTCCGGATAGTTGAATGCTACAAAATCTATATCTGCTGAGGAGCGCATCGACGAAATAGTGAAGCAGGAAAACAAGTTTCGCCTATTTTTCTGTCGAAGTCTCAAATAATTCTGATTTGATTATTTTAAAATTTACATTTGATGAACTTATTTTTGCCAAATTAAAAACAAAAGTTAAAAATGTTTTTTGCGTGAATATAGTTTCAAAGTTTATTTTTTAATATTGGGAAGGGGGGGGGGTGGCATTTGTGCTCATTTCAAGAAAGCTTAGGTCAATTTTTGTAAAAAAAAAAAAAAAGAAACAACAACAAAAACCCCATTAGATTAAATAACTTGGTCGCCCCTGACGACCGTATTTGTCAAGCCCTGATAATAACAGAACCTTAATTTTTCTTGATCTTTGGAATGCCTTTAAAACTAATGATTTCAGAGTTTCTGGATTAAAATACTGTAAAGTAAAATACCTTTGTTTATCTCAATACTGATGAATTTACAGAATTTACTGAAAGATTATATTATATTTAACAAAATGAGTAAACAACACATTGTAAATTAGCGTGACAGCATATTTTGTTTCTTATTTAACCTATAAGTTGGGTAGTTTTTTCGCCACTTTAACTGGTAAGAAGGAATATATTTCTCCTTACTAATATTTTTTGTGGGCACTCAACAAAATCAATTACATTGAAACATTTAATATTTTTATAATTTGTTTCATTATTTATTCCTACATATTGATAAACAGGAAAACAAAAGCATTATAATATGATACAGATGAAAATATAAATCAGATGTGTAGGTGTTACAATATTTTCATTTATCAATAATATTTTTTACTGGAAGAATATCTGCCCCACTTTATAAGTTATGGGCTTATAAATTAAGTTGATTGTTTTTACAGGCAGAATAGTGTTAGGAAAAAGCAGTCCCTAGTTCTTATCACCATGCTTACTCTTTCCATTACCTCATTTACATTTCATTAAAGTCATATAATACATAATATAATCTTTTATAATATACTATACTTTCATGATATAATATTCTTTATTTAATCATTAAATATAATACAATGCTTTAAATATATACTAAATATAATTACTTTAAAGCTTACCTTTTATTTAATTTATCCTTAAGAGATATACTTGATAAATATCTTTCAGTGACATCTTTGATAAATGTTTTTATTAAAATAACATTAAGTCACTTTTAATGAACTTTCTTTCAAACTACAGTTTCATATTTTATAATGTTTAAAGCTCTTTTACTTCACATTTCAATCTCTATCTCACGGCGTTTCCGGATAACTTCATATCGTCACATCAACCACATTTCTCATGTTTTTCTGAGTAGTTCTTATGAGTGCTCATAGATGGCGGTGCGTTTCAACGCAGTCGTGGTTCGTTCCTTGCCTCGTGCCGATGTTGGCAGATTTGCATACAGCATTCGAGAAGTTGATAGAAGAAGTGATCGGACATGCGTGGAAGCTTCTCTTTTAGGGTGTTGCAAGTATAAATAGTTCTGCCCATTGACATTCGTGGCTTGCAATCCGTTTTTAGTTGTTTTGTTTTTATCCTCGTGTGGCGTCTGGAGAAATGAGAAAGCTGTTGTATGACACCGGACATCTTGCCGGTATAACGCAATTGAACGGAGTTTAGTTTATAAAGTTTTGTTTTAGTTTTACATGTGTAGGAATATAATTGTTAAGATTAAAATCGTAAAGCTGTGTTTGATTTCTTTGGAACTTTAGACATTTTAGTATTTTTAACGATGATAGACAATGGTGAAGCCTGATGGGTTTTCCCCATATGTTTTTAAGGTGAAATACGTGTGGTGAACCTGGCTGGATATCTTCCTCATCGAGTGAACATCGGGTGTCAACTTTGTGTTAGTCAACGTGCTCTTTGTTCTAAAGTATCGACATATAAGTGTTTAAATATCTTCAATTGGATTTTCCTTTTATGTGGTGTTTTTCAATTAAAGTTGTGCTGGAGATCTATTTGCTGTTTCTTGGATATTAAGACAAGTTTCATTCAAGTTTTTCACAAATCAAATAAAGTTAAAAATGAACGTTTTAATTTATTTACCTTGGGTTCCAGAAAGGAAATATGATTTGTTTAATGAAGCTTTGGTTACACGTCATGATGTCTGTCTATCGTTTATTTAAATGGGTTTATTTCTATTTTTAAGTAAGTGATTATATATATTTAAGTTTACTATATTTGCATTTTTACATGTGTTAAGTTTTGAATAAATATATTGATTATTTTAAATATAGTTGTCTTTAATTATAATCTTCATGGAATTCATACATTTACTTTAATAGTTAGTTTAGTTGGACATATATTTCATGTTAAAATTGAATCGTAATTTAATAGTTTAAATTAACTTTTTGGGGTTATTAAAAATCAGCTATTACGCTTCTGCTGTAAATTTAATCTGCTATTTCTTCTAAACCCCAGTCAGTACATTTGTGCTGACCAATAAATAGTAATGCTGTTAGTAAGATCTAAGGAATCTTGGGTTCCTAAAATTCAGTTACTTTTAAAAACTCAAATCTCTTTCTCAAATTAGCGAGTTTATTTTTTTTTAATAAGATATTTGATGTGAAGTATGTTACCCTTAAGATCATACCACAAAATTTTTATTTCTTTCTAGAAAAAAATTTGCTTGTCAAAGAATGATTTTTTGTTGTTGTTTCTTCTGTGTATTTTTTGCATAATTTGTGTGTTATTGGCAAAACAGAAAAGCTTATTTGCCTCTATTTCACTATATATTAAATATTTTTATCTGTTACAATTTTATTTATTGTTATTATTTTTTAATCTGCATAAACTTTCCTTGTCAATAGAATAATACAGAGGTACCTACTTACTTTTCATTTCTTACCATGATTTTTTCAACTATTTTAATAAATGTCATTCTCTGTTTAGAAGCAGAAAATAAGCAGTGTGCATACCAGTTTATTTCAGCATAGATGAGGTTGATTGAAGTAGTTTTATTTAGATAACAGCTCTATAGTTATATTCTATAGTAGTCTGGTGTAATTATTCTAAAAGTGACTATTTTTAATTAGTTGCTTTTACAAGAAGATTGATTCATCTTTATTATTATTACTAGCAAGCTACGCCCACTACGCTGGTCAATTTCTCTTAACGAACCTTTAATCAAGTGAAATACGGACTTTGTATTTGACCTTGTATTTTAAAACCCTATGGATCTTTACTTGGAATGTCCTTCTGCATTTCTGAAAAAGATACGAACGCTATTGCGTTATTACATTTTTAATCTGTCAGACAAAATTTGGGCTGTGAAGGACAAATTAAGTTAATTCTCTGTAGACGTTATTATGGAATAGGTCAGCATTTTAAAAAAATGAATAATTGTGTTAAATTATGGTGTCTATGGGGTTTACATTATGGTGGAAAAATAATTTCCGTTGGATTCAAATTGGGTTTGAATGAAGTTACAATTTACAATACTTCAAATATAATGAAATTGATATGCCTTACTGAGGTGGACAAAATTATGGTACTCGTCGAGAATTAAATAAAAATCATGCACTCGCAACATCATAATTCACTGTTATATTTTAACAGAATAATACGGTTACTATAATTTGTGACTCGTGCTATAGTCAGTATATATATATATACGTCAGGACACAATGCCGTTATCATTATCTTTTTACGCGTGAAGCTTTCGCTATGGTACTCCATTGTAAAATTTGGTAATTTTTTAAATTCAATATTTGAAAAATGGCATAATCATTAGATTTGAAATTTATATCAAGAAAAATACAATTTTTTAACTTTCTAATGCAGTTTGTCTAACAATTTTCTGAGAAATACTTTTCAAGCTATTAATTTTTTCAGTAACTTTAAATGTTTCATTTTCCGAGATTAATCTGTGGCAACGATTAGCGAAAATCCCAGTCGTCAGCAACACATACCTTTTTATTAAAGAGGATTACTGCACTTTCATTTGTTTTCTTTCTTTTTTGCAACTTTTTGTTTGTAAACCCATGTATTTAACCATTTTCTTTCTTTCTTCTCTTTTTTTTTTTTTAAACCATACTAGTTTTTGTACATAAAAGGGCTATTCCAAAGATTTTTTTTAACAAAAAAAGTTTCAAAATGATAGAATAAACATTAAAATAACAAATAAAAGGAAATGTGAAAAAAAAGTTATTACATTCTTTTAAACCATAATCTGTTATCTAAACTAATAAAAGAAAGTTTCGCTCTGTGTGTCTGTTGGCGATGGCTAGGAAAATCTGGCCCACCTAGAAGGCTGGAAATTTAGATTTAGGTAGTCCAAACCCTCTCCTGTTGCACCATTACTTCAGAATTTTAATATTTTAATTACTTTCTGAAATATTAATTAAAATGCACAAAGAACTCTCATTAAAAATACGCTTTTATTCTCTTGAGTTGGTTGGTTCACTGGTTGGTTGCATCGATACTTCACAGAAGTAATTAAATAAACCAGAGTAGCGATGCATAAATAAGGATTTCTAACTAAATAGTGTCGTCAACATGGATTGAAGTTATCAGCGGAGAGGAGCCATGCGAATGTCACGCCACCTGTACATGACAAATTACACATACGTCCCACTGATTGAAACATTTTGCAGGCATATTTTTCTTCATGACAATTAGTCAGGTTTAAGTTTTTTTTTACATGACATTTATTATTATGATGGAGATTGTTAATACAGAAAACTTTATTTAACAGATTCTTTTTTATATTTGCGGGAATTAAGAGGGACAAGGGTCTAATTACATTTAAGCTTCAAGGTGTATTTCTAGAAAGCAGTTACCAGAATTTCCGAATAGTAGTGTAAAAGTAGTAAGCCAAATTTCAAATTAAGTTCCTAGCTTAACCAAATGAATCAATCATTAAAGATGTATTGTGATCCTCCTAATTAGTTATTTGCTGAAGGCCACTTGAACAACCCCCCCCCCCCCCTCCCAGACCATCCTTCAAGGTTTTTTCTCTAACTCTGCTCCGTTTCCATATCTCAGCAACTATCTTTCCGATTTCAATGCAAGTGATTTCAAACATTATAATTAATTTAATAGTCACCCTTTATAACATTAAACTAAATTTATGAGTAGCGGTTACCACTATTTACGAATAACAGTTTAAGCCAAATTTGTAATTAAATTCAAAGCTTAAGGAAACGAAAGAATTTTGAAAGATGCATAGTGGTCCTCCTAATTAGTTATTTGCTGAAGGCCCCTTAAACCCCCCTCCCGGCCCGTCCTTTAAGGTTTTTTCTCTAACTATGCTCCGTTTCATATCTCAGCAACTATTTTTCCGATTTCAACGCAAGTGGTTCCAAACATTATAATTAACTTAATAGTCACTCTTTATAACATTAAACTAAATTTATGAGTGGCGGTTACCACTATTTCCGAATAATAGTTTAAGCCAAATTTGTAATTACGTTCCTAGCTTAAGCAAACGAACGAATTTTGAAAGATGCATAGTGGTCCTTCTAATTAGTCATTTGCCGAAGGACACTTGAACAACCCCTCCCCTCCCGGCCCATCCTTCAAGGTTTTTTCTCTAACTCTGCTCCGTTTCCATATCTCAGCAACCATCTTTCCGATTTCAACACAAGTGATTCCAAACATTATAATTAACTTAATTGTCACTCTTTATAACATTAAACTAAATTTATGAGTAGCGGTTACCACTGTTTCCGAATAATTGGGTAAGCCAAATTTGTAATTACGTTCCTAGCTTAAGCAAACGAACGAATTTTGAAAGATGCATAGTGGTCCTCTTAATTAGTCATTTGCTGAAGGGTACTTGAACAACCCTCCCTCCGACCCCTCATTCAAGGTTTTTCTCTAACTATGCCCCGTTTCTATATATCAGCAACTATCTTTCCGATTTCAACGCAAGTGATTCCAAACATTATATTTAACTTAATAGTCACCCTTTATAACATTAAATTAAATTTATGAGTAGCGGTTACCACTATAATAAGAGTTTAAGCCAACTTTGTAATTAAGTTCCTAGCTTAACAAAACGAATGAATTTTTATGCATAGTGGGCCTCCTAATTAGTCATTTTCTGAAGGACACTCGAACATCTCCCTTCGGCACTTCACTCAAGGTTATTTTCTCTAACTGTGCCTTATTGCAATAACTGGGCTAATAATGTTCCAATCTTCTCGAAACCATCTCAATTTTGTAGTGCGCCTACTATACAGTAACGTAGGCAGCAGGGACCTGTCTCAGAAGTTCGTTCGGAAAGAGGTTTGTTTAGAACAGAATGCTCCCCTGGTTCTGGTAGGGGGAAATAAAAGATTTTCTAGAGCGTACGAGCATGCCTGGTATACGGTTCCGAAGCCATCGTAGACCGTGGCCAGAGTTACGTTTCTTAAGAAATTTAAGTTTATTACAAGGGCTCGGGCAACGCCGGGCGGGTCAGCTAGTATATGAATAAAAAGTTGTTATCTCTAATAGAATTTTATGCCTAAGTTTATGTGGTTTTTTTATTTAATATTTCTAGTATGAAAATTGTCTGAAAAAGTTCTTCAAACATCATAATGTAGAAATACTGATGTATTTAGCTAGAGCACATTACCGCTGTGGTAAACTGGCAGAATGCAAGCAAGTATTACTAAAGGTACATAATATTTTAGCTTTCTCATATTCTTTTTTATTGCACTAGAAATTTTTAATTGTTTGCTGTAATAAAGCCTTTGTTTATTTCACTTTCAGGCTAGAAGAGTGGCACCCCATGATACTGTTATTCTGTACAATATTGCATTGGTTCTTCAGAAGTTAGCAACTCAAACATTGAAAGATGAAAAAAGCAATTTAAAGACTGTATTATGTGCTGTGCATGAACTTGATTTAGCACAAAAGTAATCTTATATTTCATCTTAATTGTTTGAAATGTTTGCCATCGGTTGTATTTAGCATCACTTTTAACATACAAAGTTTCTCTTTCTCGTTTTTTTTTTCAATTGGGAAGAAGTGTTAAATACTTGTTGCAAGTCTCGTAGTTTAGGAAGATTGTTTTCATCAATCTCCTACCATACCTGTATATGTTAAAGTAGACACAGATGAAATCCTATTTTTTTATTTTATTACTCTGTGTCAAATTGGAACAAGATAAAGCTAAATCTCATCCTTGATTCTAGCACAGGATTGTCTAACCTGCAGACTGGCTGAAAATTGATTTGAAAATTTCCTTAAATTATTGAGATTTTAATGTAGATTTTGTTATTATTATTTATTAATTCCAACATACATTTATTGAAAATATTACTACAAGATGAAGACCTAATGAGACTTGGTCCACAAAAAGTATACAGCTGACTCATTTTTTGGTTGATATACTGGCTGAGAATTGATTTGAAAATTTCATTATTGAGATTTTAATGTAGTTTGTTTTATTATTTATTGATTCCAACATACATTTATTGAAAATATTACTACAAGATGATGATACAAGTAGTATAAATTTGTTATTAAAGAATGCATTCATTGCATTTCTTATATTACACTGATCAAACAAAGCAGGACAAAACCAAAATATATCCAAAATATTATTGCACATAACAATTTAGGAAAGGTATGTTACAAATGCTGGGGTCATTTAGCTGCTTTTTTGTCGAATGAGAATAAATCTAATGGGCAAAATCTCTGATTTTTGTTCTTAATAAAATTGTAATCTGACTGTATTTGAAGCTGCAAAGCATATCTCAGGCCAACATCTTTGAAAAGTGAAAAAATGGCAGTAAAATCAGTAGTAGGCGAGATGACATCATACAACCACAACTGATAAAATGTCCGAAGCATGCAAATTTTCTGTTTACTCTGGTTACAATGCATTCCAAACTATGTGTTTTCAAAGCATAAAGCTGGTATAGGACAAGGTATGTGTTGGTCAAGAAAATATTTTCTGCTTGAATTTAGTCTGGAACTTCTCTTCAAATACAGCTTAAAAGAAACGTGGGCATGCCTGTTCTATCACTTGAATATGCCATGTAGTGAACAAAAGTTTAGGTTCTCTCCTGGAATACATACTCAAGATCCATAACATTGTATTTTTATGTAATATACACATGATTAGATTTTCTGTTATTAATGTCATCTGAAAGATTAAATTAAATAACTCATATATTGAATGATAGAGAGAAAATTATCTGAATTTAAATTTCTAGAACTTCTAAATGAGGTCTAGCCACCTGGAAAAGTCAAGAAAATTTACATGGACTGGAAAAGTCAGGGAAATTTACAATTTCGGAGAAAAAGTCATGAAAACTTGAAAATTCTGAGAAAAAGTTAGAAAATTACGAACTTTCAAGAAAAAAAAATGTTTTTATAAAACTGAAGAATTTGAAATTGCAGCATCATTAACATCAAACTTTGCTCTTCATAACTACTGTAAAGAGTATTTCAACCTTTTGTGCAAATCATTTTGCCTACCCCCTTTTAGTCCTTCTTTGTAGCACAGAGATTTTCAGTTCCAGCTTCAGTGAAACTTTCACTGAATGTTGTAGGATTGATTAAGTGCTTCACTCTGTTTACTTATCTTTGGGAACTGAACATTTTTTAGCTTAATTTATTGAATATTTATTAGTTGTATTAAAATATGTCAAAGCAATCTGTATTTAACTGTGACTGATGTGATAAAATTTTTTATCCTGATTTGGCAAAATGGATAGAACCTGATGCTAAAAGTGTGTATCCGCAAAATGTTCAACAATTTTGTTAATTTTGCAAAAAATAATGTAACAAATCAGTAATTTGTGCCTCAGAATCAGTTGTGAAAGGTCCTCTCATAAATTTTAAAATTTTTTGCGTGTAACATCACAAAATCTGGATACCTGGAAAACTCAGAGAAATTTGTTGCTGATCTGAAATAGACACCTTGTGTAAATGCATATATGTATGTTATACATATTTTTGTTGTATATTATGGATGAAAATTCACTGTTTTTAATTTTTTTTTCATCTAGATATTTTGGCTACCTTAGTCAGCATGGTGACAAAATGAAGTATGATTTAATACAAGCATCTCTTGAAGCAAGGTATAAGGTTTTATTTCTTTATATTCTTGCATGATTAATTCTTTGCTTTTTTTTTATTACAGGTGTAATGAAACCACTTTTATATAGTATTAAAAATGTTTAACTAAAATTAAATTACAAATGCATATTTAATCAAAAATAAATTTTTATAATACTGAATGAAACAGTAAATGAAGTACATAGTTGAATCTCAAGGATAGATTTCTCTGATAACCTTGATGGAAAATATTTATGAATAATTAAATTGAAATTTTGTAATTCAATTTCTGTAACAAATTTTTATTAAATCAAGTTTGTTTATGTGTTTATTTGTTGTTATTTTAAAATTTCCCAAATTGGCGTAAAGTATGATTAAATGTATTTTTCAATTAGTAAATTACATTATTTTTTATTGGTCTGTATCAAAATATTGGATTACATTATCATGCATTGTCGTTCTAAAATTTTGTTCAGATTGCCCTAAAAATCAAATGTTATTGAGATGGCCTACAGCATTATCATGGTAAAAAATCGTGCTACTGTGGTGCTCTCATTAGAAAAACCCTGAGTAAGTTTCCTGTTTTCGAAGGTTCCAAAACTTACAGATAGGGAACTTCGTCCGTAGGAGCAAAAAACTGCGATAATTCTCAGAATGACCAATTGAATGGGAGAGACTCGGCATGAAAAGAAAAAATGCGGGACTTCCCTAAAATAAAGTCGACTGACCAGTTACCCTGGCAACAGGACTGTGGCGAGACCGGTTCCAGAGTCTTTCTTAACTTGGTAACACAGTATGTATAATTTTTTTATGCAGGAAATCTGAAAATATTACTAGGAAGTAAAAATCACAATAATTTTTTAAATATAAATTATTTGAAATGTAATTAATATCATATATAAAGCAAAGCAACTGCTCTGACTAAAAATAAATTTAAATATAATTTTTTTATTACAATTGTTTGTTATATGACGGGGAAAAGTCCAAATTTTCTTTACATTATATAATAAAATTGGGGGTTGTTCATTTTTATCCCCTCTTTTTCTCTATTTCAATATTTCTGTATGTATGTGTGTGATTTTGATACTGGCATGTATGCTAAAAGAGTGTTTTAATAATATGTTGCTCTTGTTTTAAGTTGTAACCCATCTATACTCCATTCGCTGAAAGAAGATAACAGAAGTAAACAAATGCACATGCAGATTGGTGATGCTTAAATCTTGCGCTGTGCCAGAAGCGCCAAACAGACTGTCTGAAGTGTTTGAGCTTCTGCTTTTTCAAATCGAAATAAAAAATAAATTTTGCAAACCTAGGGATTTGTGCCAAATGTGTGGCTCCTTGGCGATTTTTCTGCAACCCGTTTGTTTACTTTTGTTATCTCCTTTCCCTGAATAGACTATAGTATAATAGTTAACACTACAGGGCAAATCATATAATTAATTATACTGATTTCTAAAATCAAATGCCTGACAAGCAATGAATTATAATATATTATGAATGAATTATAATATATTCTTAGATATTTTATTGTTTTTTTTATCCTACATTGGGTACAATATAAATGAAAACACATTTGGCACAATGTACTGAGTGGTTAGGTAATCAAATGTTTGAAAATTTGGATTTTGTTCGGTTGTGGAAGTAAAGAAACAATTCAGTCAAGAAAGCATATTACTGTTAAATTTTCAAAGGTTTTCGATTTTTCAAAAAATATATATGTGAAAGAGCAATATTTTATGAGTATTTTAATTAAAACAAACTTAAAAAACAAACTAAAAAATTCTTATAGTTATGCTACGAGGGTTGTAAATTAAATAGTGGCAACTTAACCTTGAAACTCGCAGAAGGTTGGGCATGCGCAAATAGGATATGGGAGCGGTGAGGTGGCGCTGTTGTCGATGTGTAGAGTGCAAAAAACAGTCGATCTGCTTAGAAGGGTAGTTGTTGTGTGGCGTTAAAGTGAGGAGTTTCGTTTCCATCGCTCTAACGCATGTTTTCAAAAGGTGATCAGCAGTCGTGGCTTAAAATCGAGGTTGCCCGTGGCAAAAATGCAACAGAATGCTATTGAGGATTAGTAGAAGCCTGTGGCACAAATGCTTTACCGTATAGGACAGTAGCATGATAGGTTCAAGCATTTCATTCGGGTCGGAATGAGACTGTGGATTTGCAACGCACAGGTCGGCCCTCCATTCCGCAAGAGCAGATTGACATCCTGAGCAGTCTTACCATAGACTGCCGATGGACTGTCCGAGAATTATCCTTACGCCACGACCACTGATCACCTTTTGAAAACATGCTTTAGAGCGATGGAAATGAAACTCCTCACTTTAACGCCACACAACAACTACCCTTCTAAGCAGATCGACTGTTTTTTGCACTCTACACATCGACAACAGCGCCACCTCACCGCTCCTATATCCTATTTGCACATGCCCGCCCTTCTGCGAGTTTCAAGGTTAAGTTGCCACTATTTAATTTACAACCCTCGTAGTTATGATTAAAAATGTGTCTGTGTTCCTAAATCTAACATTGTAATTTGTGTATATTTAGCAAAAATTTTATTTATTAATTTCAAAAGTGTATTTTTACATATTTTATTTTGGAGTTTTATCTATACATAACTTGTTTTGTAGCTGGAATGATAAACAAAGGTTCAGCCTTAAGATTGATGTATAAAAATAAATCTATGAAGATTGCATATAATAATATTAAGGAATTTCACAGTAACACATTTTTAGTCATAACTAGCATAACTATATTGATTTTTTTTTTTTTTTTAATATGCAGTTAGTTTTTAAATGCTTATAAAATATTTTGTATATACTTTTTTCAAAAAATCAAAAATTTTTGGAGATTTAGCACTTATGTATGTTAGAGTCCTGTACAGTTCGGGTTGTACTCGATCTGAGCCCGACAAAAAAATTTCATCAACCCAAACCTAACAAAATAATATTAGGCAACCTGAGCCCGACATATTTCAACCTGCACCCAACCCGAACTTGAAATACTTCAACTTGTAACACAACCCGAAGCCGAAATCAATGGAAAGTAAATCTCGTTTTAATGCAATTATGAAAAGTAATCTGCAATTATATCTCTATAATACCAATTTTGAAAAATGATCATTAGGATGGAATGAATTTTTTTTTTTTTTTCAATATGCTATAGTTTTTAAAAATTGCCTATGATCAAAACAAAGACGGAAATTAAATATTAGCGTAATTGGATTATGTTTAGCGGTGCTGCAAGAAGGGTAAACTTTAGGCTTTTATTAAAATTTTGACAATTTTCACAATTATGTTATTTATTTATTTTTATTTCAATATGCTATAGTTTTTAAAAAAATGCTTTTTATCAAAATCAACGTGTCAAATCAATGTCTTATGTAAATATCTCACTGTCAGCACTGGACATCACAAAAAAATTGGCAAGTCCTTTCCATTTTATTAATTTTCGAAGTGTTGCCTGTATCTTATTCAACATTGAGGATCCTAACAGCCATTTTCAAACGAACCTGGAACATAAATTGATTGCAGAAAATATTGCTACATCTGTAATCATCGACATTATTGCCTTCTCTGTTTTTAGGCTTTTCCAAACCATGTAAGGTCTCAGTGAAATCTCAGTGCTCAATAAGTTATATCATAGACATATTTTTGAAAAATTGGGTCAACCTGAACCAGACCCGCAAAAGTCAAAACCGAAACTGAAACCAACCTGAATCACTGAAAGTCATCCCAAACCACAACAAAAATATACAGTATCAACACGGACAGATCCGACCCATGGGTTGGGTCTGGGTAAAAGCAGATAATCCTGACGCGATGCAGGACTCTTAATCTAGGTTCACGGCATTTTTTGAAAATAGCAAACCAAAAAAATAACTTTTGATTTCACAGATCAGTCACATCCAAGGAGGTTTTAAATTACTTATTGTTCTAAATTTAACATAAACTTTGAATGGTCAATATATCATATTTCATGACTTCATAAATAATTTATTTTTATTATATATAATAGGCAATGTCAAGATCTTCTAAGTCAAGCTCAGTATCATGTAGCCAGGGCCAGGAGGTTAGATGCAGAAGAAAGAGAGTTTAGACGTAAACAAGAAGAAGAAAGAGAAGCTCTAAGACAAAAGATATTAGAGCAACAAGTAAATAGAAATTAAATTTTAGTTGTATGTTGTTAATTAAAATAAAAATTATTCATTATTAATTCCCTTTCTTTAATTTTCTTTTCTTAACTGGGATAAATGTATATTTTTAAAAGCATAAAATATTACTTTTTGTACGTTGTTATGAAATTTTGCAATGATTTAAGAATAGAAAAAGTAAATAATCTACAAGATTTAATATTGAATACAAATTTTTACAAGAACATAACAGCAAGGCGCTCAAATGGAACATTTCAGATAGCAAATTAGATTATACAAGGTGGCCATCATTAAACTGACAGTACTCTGATTGTTCTGTAGTGTGATCTAATTGCGAGAATAAAGCCAAATTTTGTAGGAGGATTAAACAAGACTGGGGACAAAGGATTCCACAAAAAAAAAACAGTATACATATCCTCCTAGCAGTGACTTTTTTTTTTTTCCGCAAAATCCTTCGTATCCTGCCTTTTTAATCGTCCTACAAAATTTGGCTCCATTTTTGCAATTAGATTGCACTACAAAACACGCTGAGTACTGTCAGTTTAATTTAGTTCTTTTGGTTTTAATATATCTCGGATTTCATTTTGATACGGGGCATAATATTGTCATTTTTAGGCTTAATGCTGACAATATTTGAATAAATTGCATATCTTTACTGTGAATTATACTTAAGATGCTCCTCTGATGAATCCATAAGTTATCCATAGTATTTCATATTTGATTTTCATCTTATTGGGTTTAATTTTGTAGTGTCATTTCATTTGAATTTTATACTGTTTCTTTCTTAGTTTTTCACACATGTGATTTCATTTTAACTATATATTATGAAATTTAAAATTCAGTCCTATCTTATTAAAAGTATTCTATAAATTTGCCCCATCTTATATATTTTCTAATACCCTAGTTTATTTAAATCTCACCTTTCTTTAAAAATATTCCAATAATTCAATTTGCCCTACTTCCAGTTCATCTAAATATGTGCAATATTACATTTATTTTTATTTTCAAAAACCTATTAAAAACAATTCACATATTATTGTTACTAAATGGTTTACTTTAGAACCCATATGTCTAGCTTCAAGGTCTTTAATTTTTTTTTCAATCTTAAACGCTGATGTAATATAATCCATTAAAAAAATATGGCTTAAAAGTTTTATTTTTGAATGTTGTTTGACCATTTCAAATAATAGAATGTTTAGTTTACTGGTCTTGTCAAACTGTAATAGAGTATCCAAGATTTTTTTTTTTTTCTTCTTTCTTTGTGAGAGAGGAGTTAAGCAGGAATAATATGTGTGGATATGAAGATGGGCAGGATGTACCCATGATTAGGTTTTTTTCTTTATTTTTTATTTGGGAGGGTGTAGGAGTCCTTTTATCCACCCCTCCCTTCCATATCACACACATACATTGGCTATACCCCTGTCATAGTGTTTCCCTCAAATGTTTAATTCACATAAATTAATTGTAATGAAAGAAAATTGTCTTACATTAAAAGTGTTATATTATCTCTACTAAAAAGTCACCAATGCGCTTTTAATATTTTTTTTTCCATCACTATTTGCCATACTCCACACAGTAACATTAATCCTTGTTCTCAAATGAGGCAAGAATTTTTCTTCTTCTTGTTTTTTTTTTTTTCCTCCCAGCTTATTTATGTTCAACTCAGCTTTTCTGGTGACCTGGTCCTAGTCGTATCTGGTGTAGTTACCATGTGGTAATCTGGCAATTATTCACCCTACTACCAGGTATTGATCTAGACTGGACCTCGTGTCTGGTGGGTAATATCCTGGTTGATGGTATGGAGTCTCAATACGGAGCCAAGAAAAATGAGTTGAAGTTAATTGTTGAATATGAAATGATCATAGTTATCATCTATAATGATAGGTGATAATAAGAAACTGAGATGCCTATGTTAAGGAAATATATATATAAAAATTGGTTGTTTTTCATAAATATCATTGTGTTTGCTTTCTTATTTTCCATGATAATAATCAATTAAATATAATCATTCATTTCAATTATTCCATATTTCCTGATTTTATAAATTACTTTATTTAGCAAAAACAACAAGAAGAGAGACTGAGACAAGAACAAGAACTCATTATGAAACGTCAAGAATTTGTAGAAAAAAGCAAAGCTAAATTGGTGTTCAACGAGATGGATGAGAAACCTAGGAAGAAGGTAAGACTATTTCAATGTCAAACGATTTTTTACTGGGTTAATTGCATTATAAATATAACTCTTATTGTTCCAAAATAGGGAAGGAAGGCTGATGCTTATGTCAGTGACAGTAGTGGGTCTGACGTTGGAGGTGAAGGAGGAGATGGTGAAAAGAAAAGGAAAAGGAAGGAAGATAAAGATAGGAAGAAGAAAAAGAAGAAGTAAAATATTTTTTATTGTATTTTGAATGTTTAAATACAGGGGTCGATGCAGGTTTTTTTTTTTTTTTTTTCTGGGGGACCCATTTTGTGAAAAGTAAAAGTTATTTTTGTGAAAAATAACATTTTTAACAAAAGATGAAATCCACTTACTCACATTCGAACCAAGCATTTATTAATAATCACTTCAAGTTCTTCTGCTAAAGTTTTCTTTTATGATGAACTTGTTTTGTTTGCGAATTACACATTTTAAAACCTAACAAAATAAAAATAATTAATGAAGAGTATGTTTTTATGGAATGGAGTTTTTTGAAGAGGCGTATTTTATTAATTTTATGAAGGAGTCTGTTTATTAAATAAATTTTTGTGAAAGGGCCCTCAATAGCCCTCAAATTTTGCCTGTATCGACCCCTGGAATGTGACTTGGAAATTTTTCTTGAGCCCAGATTAAAATTTTATTTATAATTTAATGGAGGGATGGGGTAAAGAAATGTTGTTTTTAAGAGAAATAACACATCAAGTATAAGAAAATAATATTTATTCACATTCCAGTTTTAGAATTTAATGTGTGCCATTATTTTTCCAGTATATTATATGCACTATAATTTTTCTACTGTATGTTTTTGAGTTTTTGATTAAATCATTTAAATTACACCATCTTAAAAAATACATATTTGAAATAATTTACAAAGTGGCTCAAACATCTCTCAGATATAATAACTTGAAGAATTTAAATCTATAGAAGGTCTAATAAAAGGTTCTTAATGTATGATAAATTTTGGGAAGTAATATAGTAAAAAATAGTATAAAATTTGTCATATCGTCATGTGCAAAGGCATCAAGTATTGTTGCATATTCAATTCTTTTTGCGACACAGTCAGCAATAATTTTGGAACACAACAACCTATATGACAATAAGTTTATAGCCAGTATGTCTTGTATGTAATACTCAGCATTTATTTTTCTCTCTTTAACAATGAGTGCAGTTTAAACCATCACAGAATTCGTATCCAGAAAACTTCTTATCTTGAAGGTTTTCAGTGTATCTGTATCATTTAAAGTTCCTTACTATAGAATATCATTTTGGGAGTTTTTACACAGTCAGTACAAAAAAGCTTTTTATACAGGCATGGCACTTTTCCACGAAAACACGGATTTCTGCTTTTTTGCTTTTTTTTTTCAAAATCCGCAAATTTCTGCTTTTTTGCTTATTTCTTGGATGAGTGTCCCTTTAATGCGTCAAACGGAACCAACCAACCAATCCATCTGTTGGAAGAACTCCTGAACACTTTCTCCTGTGTGATTGGTGAGTATATTTTGACATCATATCATCAGTGGGAGTATTCACGATTCAACTGACCAATGAGCACAAAGTGTTGTAGCTTTCGATTTGAAAAAAAAAAAATAGATGTTTACCTTTTTTTTCTCTTTTTTTTTTTTTACACACATTGTATGTTTTGTATACCTGTACTTCTATTTACTTTTTATTTAAATGCAGTGTCACTTTAGAATTTACTTTTACAGTTTGTAATTTCCTCATAATCTTCCATTTGTACTTCTGGAATTTTTTGTGTTTCATACAAAATTTCTAAATGGTATGAGATGATATGGTACTTCATATGGAAGTGTTATATATATTTTTTTTAAATCCTAATTTTAGGCGTGTACCAAGAGATGACCGAGAAACTGATGATGAAGGAGATGAAGATGGTGGTAAAAAATCTCGTAAGCGACGTAGGAAAGAGAAAGAGGCTAAGAAAAAGAAACCTAAGGAAGCTGGACTTACCTCTAAACAAAAAAGTAGAGTGGTTTCTAAAGCCACTATTTCATCTAGTGAAGATTCAGACAGTGATAGGCCCAAAAAGAAGAAGAAGAGGTATTTAATGTTTTAAGCTTTTTTTCACTTGTTATATTCAAATCATACTTTAGCTTTCATTAGCTGCTTTATTTATATGTACTTTAAAGAAAAATAACTTCACACCTAGAGTCAGTAATGATCCATATAAATTTTCTTTAGTTTCTTTAAAATATGTTTTATACTAAGTTCTATAGAATTGTTTGTTTTGTTTTTACATATTTTAAGTTATGTTTTGCTAATTGGTCAAGTTAATGCTGAAACTTTTAAAATTTCCTTTCTGTTTGTGGTTTTATTTCCCTCTTAGTATTAAATTTCAGTCTGTGATTTGGTATTTTACCAAAGATTAATTTTAAGGATTATCCACTACCCCCCACCTCTGCAATTAGATTTATTATGTTCAAAATAAATTCAGTATTATAACATTGTACTATGAACTGTTACAAACAGATTTTTTTTTTTTTAATTAAGATTTATATTTCAAACAATATAATTGTTGTTTAAATTGTATTTCAATTTTAGGATAAAAATGTACTGAAAAATGATTTATTTGTTTGATTCCATTTTAAATAATGATAAAAATATATATATTTAGTTTCTCAGTTATAAGAAACTTGAATGGTTTTTGTTTTTTAATTTCAGGGGGGGGGGGAAAGCAACGAGGGATTATTATATGAACAAATGTTACATTATTTTATAGTATTTTCAACATTAAATTCTCCCCCCCCCCCAACTTTATTTATTTTTAATAAAATTTTAAAATATCTAAATAAATAATCACAGGGTAATAGATATTTAAATAAATGATTTATTCATTTTAACCAGAAACAACATGCATTATCAAGTCCCATTTGGTTTCTTTACTTTGAGGCACAAAATATCATCTTGTTCATTTTATTGTTGCTATTTGAATAATTTCTTTTGTTGGATTCTGTTATTTAAGTTTTAATCTTCCTGTAACAAAGAAACTTCTTAAAAACGAACTTTGTAAACTGTGTTTCTATTAAAATATATAAAAATAGCATAAAAATCATTTTAATATGTGTATCTATTCTTTTTTGTAATCTCCTTCTTAAGAATTATCTCTCGTTTAGAATTCAGCTTAATATTTATTTGTGAACAGTACTAAAATCTTAAAAATGGGTTATCAAGTTCAAAATTTAAATAAAAAGGTCATTTTGAAGAGCACATTACAAATAGTTTTAGATTTTTTAAAAAATGGCTTGAAATGAAATATTAAAAAAGTTCAAGTTCAAGTCTATAAAACTCTTTTTAAAAAGGTATTCCTTACCATAATCAGCATGAATCTAAGTTTACTGAGTATAGCACTGTGAACATTTCTAATTAGACACCTAGTGATTATATGATCCATTTTATAGCAGGGCAGAGAAGTGACACAAAATTACATTTCTGGTATGCAAAAAACTTTCTTTTCAATAATAGTAAAAATTCTTCAAATTGTAGTTTTAAATAAAATTTCCTCTCAATTATCCAACTTTCAATTAATCAGCATGCTCGTTTAAATGCACCTATCTATCACATATTTTTCCCTGCTAAGTCTGGCTTAGGGTTATTTATGGTGTTGAAAAAGTAAAGTTGTAATTTTAGATTTTGGTTATTAAATTTGTTTAGTTTTTACTTTTGCTACGTAATTGTTTGTCATATTTATATTATTTTTAAATATAGTTTGGTATTCATTCTTTTATAAAGTGTTGCTATTAGCATGGCATCTCTTTTATCAAATAATTTTGATTATTAGACATAACCTTAGTTTGGCGAGGGTTAGTTAATCAAGAGTGATGTTCATATTGTAAAAAAAATGTATATATCAACTTACTTATTTAAAAAAAAAAAAAAAAAAATTCTAATAAATTCACAAGGTCAGTAACAAGAAACAATACTGATGTTTTGAATATTATTTATTTTTCTGGGAGCTATTTTTCTTTATGCAAAATTTCTTCTGGGATTATTAAAAAAAAGTCATTAAAATATTGAACAAATTGGTGATACAATAAAGGATTCTTAAGAACACCATAAAATTAAGAAATGTGCTAGGCTTTTTGAAAGAACTTTGTCTTTCTTCTTCAGGCACAAAGAGGATGTGCTGCCACTTTAAAGGCAGGAGCGAGGCTGAAAGGAAATGGAAGAGAAAAGTTAAAGTAAGGAAGAGGACAAGTTAAAGTAAACAGCCAATAGAAAAGCAGAAGACATCAGCCAATCACACGAGCACTACCCAAACATAAGAATGCAGAACAGATATAGAATTATGAAGCAAATTCAATAAAAACAAAGTCAGAAAAGTTAAAGGAAATTATAAGAAAATATAATACATATATATAACAAACAAAAAAATAAAAAAGACAATAAATAAATTAAGGAATTGAAAAACAAATTAGATATAATAATATCTAATAATTTTCAAATATCTAAAAAATTAATAATATATATAAATATTAAAATTAATACCAATAAATTAACAATAATTAATTTTTAAAAATTATATGATTGAACTGAATAAGTTTTTTCAAGCTGCAGAGTGCATGGTGGAATCTGATTTTTCATTAACTATAAACTTACCAAAATCCAATTCTGATATGCTATTGACAGTAAGAAAATTTTAGCATTTTGAAAATTAAAACTGTGGCTGGAATCTCAAGAATACTTTGCATTAGAATATTTTGAAATTTCTTTGTTAGAGACATAATTGAGTGGGGTTTTTTCAAGCAGAGTAGCATTTATAGTTCATTTACAGGTACGCCCAGAAGAATTAGGTTTCATTATGGTCATTATGGGGAAAATCTTTTAAAGTGTATTTTAATGCTGCTACAGAATTTCAAAAGTAATGAAATTGATATGCATTTATGCGGTGCAGTTAAACATGCTTTATGTTGAATATGGAGTGCAAAGAATTTATCATTCATTTACAGGGCCACACAGAAGAATTTAATTACACAATGGTCTACAGGGGGAAATTATTTGAATGAAATTTATATACACTATTGAGATGCATTAAAAGGACTTTCTGTAGAATATAGAGTGTTTCAGTTATTCATTTATAAGAATGCACAAAAGAATTCGGTTACAGTACTGTCTATCAGCGACAATTGCTGGAAGTGTGTTTTCAACTTTGATTTGTGTTTTTAAGTTTAACTAAAATTTTCCATACTACGTGGTGTGTAAATTCTATAGATCATATACAGGGCTACATAAAACAATTCGAAAACTTATTGTCTATGAATAGGAATAGCTTCAGGGTGGTTTTTAATTGTGTAATGCATTTTCTAGCTGAATTATATTTAGTGCACTAAAATATGTTTGTAGACTACAAAAAGATTCATATACATGGCTACACAAAAAACTGAATACATTGCCATCTATGGATGATAACTGCTGGAAGTGCATTTATAGTTGTGTTATGTTTTATACCTGAATTTTAGCTTAATATCTGGTGTGTATAAAAATCTGTAGATCATATTTGTTTATGTAGATATCATTTTTCACCTTATTAAATGCTGAAGTTTTGTTACAGTATTCTCAAGTGCTGGAAAGTGTTTTATAATCTATGCTTGAATCAGGATTTTTGTTTTTTGTTTAGATATAGTACTAGTAGAAGCATGCATGATAATTTAACAATCTGTGTATATGCTCTCTTTTCAGATCTAGTATTAGTGGAAGTGGCAGTGAAAAAAGTTATAAATCTGCCAGTGATAAGAGTGACAAAAGTGATAAGAGTGACAAAAGCGATAAGAGTGATAAAAGTGATAGGAGTGGAAGTGATGAAGAGTCAGCTCCAAAAGGAAAGAGAAGAATTGTTTCTGATAGTGGTAGTGAGTCTGAAGGTGCTGTTGCTTCTAAAAAACGCAGAGTTCTAGATTCTGATTCTGAAGGTTATTTCTTTTCTTATTCCAAAGTCAACATGCTTTATTTTCTATGCCATATTACTCTATTGCTTTCCTTGGAAAGTATTGTAAACATGTTTAAAAAAACTGATTATGGAAATATTGGTATATTTTTACATTTTGAGTTTTCCTAAAAAAAAAATTTGCTGTTTTTTTTAAACGTATTCAATATGTATGCATGCATGCATATTGGAATTTTATTAATTTCCAGGTTCCCAGAGCCCATTTCTGGTATATTTATGATATGTTTCTATGTATGTAGGTTGTGTGAGTGGCAGCGCCCAAATTATGCTTTCAATTAAGCTTCCATTTGTTGAATATGTTACAGGCCTTCATACAACTCAGTCATTGGGTTTGATATCTAAACCATTTTTCGATCCTATGAGTAGTAATTTTTCAGAGTGAAAATGTATCTAGGCTTAACTCAAACCCAGCATCCTTTGGCTTTAATTGCCATTGCTTTCTCAATTGAGTTATCTGTGTGACATCCCAGTCAACACAATTCTCTCAGACAACCATTTGGTAATGACATCTGGTCTGTTATTGGAAACAGCTTAACCGAATAAACTGCAGGTAAAGGAATTCCAATAAACTATGGATATGTAATTACACATTTATTAATTTAACACAATAAACTGATTGGTAGAGTGGAAATGTGTCCAGACCAGCACTCTTAACGTAGAAACTTTTGACTCTAATTTCCAATGGTCTTCCAATTGAGCTATCTGGATGATATCCAAGTCAACACAATTCACTCAAAAGTGTAATTATATATCCATATTTTATTTTTATTTATTTATCTTGATCTCTAAGAGAGACTGCTCAGGCTGGGAACCAGATCTGTAGAGCATATATGCCCCTCCCGGTCCCTTTGTTAAGGTCTTTGAAAAATATATCTATACATATTTCATCTGAAGCTGAACTCACCAGAAAACATGACAGGGGTTGGTGTGGAAAGAGATATACTATGGTCAAACTTCCTTAAATTACGTATAAGGTAGCTTTCTACCAAAGACATACCACCCACACAACAATGGGCGGTGAAGGTGATGCTTCATGAATGACTAATACTGGTAACTAGGAGTCAAATCTGTAGCTCAGGAGCAGATGATGTTAGAGAGATTCATTAAAAACAAAAAGAAAAATTAGGCTTGTTAAGAAAGGATGGAGTAGCTTCCTTACCTGGGTTTATTCTGTATTTCTATGTTTCTAATAACAGACCAGTCAAATGATTGTCTGAGTGAATTGTGTTGGCTGGGGGATGATATCCAGATAACTCAATTGAAAAAACTTAGGCAATTAGAGCCAAAAGGTTCTGGATTAGCAACCTGGCTAGGGTGCATTTTTAATCAGTTGGAAAAGTTACTACTCGTATGACTTATTTACCAATCAGTTTGAATGGATTAAAATAATAAAAGTGCATTTTTCAAGCATTTTGTGACCAAAAAATACTTGATAAGTATTTTCTTATTTAATTTAGTTATTCAATTAAATATTTTTATTTTTAGCTCTCATCTTATTTTGATACAAAAGTCATGTTTTACTAGAACATGATTTAATTTAGTAAAACAATTTTTTTTTTTTTTCAATTGGCAAAGAAAAAGAATTAGAACGAGTTTTATTAATCTGATAAAAACAAAGGGAAATTTAAATATTGTGTGTTGAAAAATAATGACAAAATATCTATACTTTAAAAAAATTATAATACATAGTCTCATTAGTATGACTATGTAAATTCAATTTCGATATTTATTTTAATTAACAGCTCTTAATTTCAGCTCGTGTAAAATGAATTCATTGAAAATTATGTCATAATTTTAGAAAATAAATTTGACTTTTATGAATAAAAGTACATTTTCTTTAGAATATGAGGTCATTTTCATAAATGGAAACATTTCAACTTTGTGAATTTAGTATCTAAGTTTTTGTTTATTTTTATATTATTATTTATTTATTTGAATGCATAGTATTCTCTTGGAAACTTGGTAGTTCTTGGAAACTCCAGATTTTTTTTATATTGATTTAAAATGTCTTAATTTCTCACTCTTTAAAAAAAAAAAAAGGAATTCAATTATTTAAATTTCCTAATAATTTTTTTAGTAAATTTATATGTATCCTAGTTGTTAAATAACTGATTGTGTTCGTAGTTTACATCTCATTTAAATGTCTTATAAAATATTTAAAAATTTTTGACTCTTTTTTTTATAAATTGTTATTTTTAACCAAAGATTGTTTATACTGTTTGATCGTTTTGTGGTTATGTAATATATACGCACATATGTGGAGAGAGGGATAGATAGATAGATAGATAGGTATAAAATATCAGAGGTGTCATAGTTTTGAAGGGAATGAATAAACTTCTAATAACTAACATAGATGAGAGCGCTGTGCATATAAGTGTAGATATAAGTAATGAGTATGCCGTGGTGAAAATTGGTGACATGGCTACTCCTAAATTCGTAACAGAAATTTTAGGATTTATAGATATTAAACTCTCAGTTCCATACATGAAGTGACAACAGCAGTTTAGACATTGTTCTGAAGAATTTATGAAAGGCACAGGAAGTCACAATTCATTGGAGTTTTACCTCAGGAAAAAGTCAGTTGGTCTTAATCACATCTTTATTGAAAATAAAACAAGTCCAGCATCAACTGGAAGAATTTTCAGTAGTCATTATAACTTTTACAGGAATTTTAAAATAACTTATCTTTATACCTTAACTTAAACACATTAAATAATAAAAAAAAAAAAAAAGACAAGCTTCTTTCACTATAGTGTAAAATTTAGAAAACACTGATGCCATTAATCCTTTAGACATGGAATAAGATGACAAAAATGCTTCCTGAGCCAATGCAGATAGTTTTATTGGTAAAGCAATAGGATACAAAATACAAAGTTTAAATAATGGTTTTCATTGCTGCAGAACATTAATTCATCTTGGTTTGCTATGCATAATCATATCATTAGGCAATCCTAACCATATCTGAATAATGCATTACACATTACAAAAATTTAAGCTATTAATTATGATTCAAACAAAACTTTGATTTTTTAAAAAGAAAAATGGAGGGGAAATCAATCAAGCCTTAGAGTAGTTATAATATGAGACTTTTTTTAAAAATAAGCTTTGTTCCATGCAGTAATTGCTCAAGTATAATTAATATACATTTTTTTTTCCTTCTTTTATTTATAAATATCTGTATCATTGTTTAAAATGGATATTAGATTTGGTAAAATGCAAGAAAAATAATCATTTATTACTCCTTCCAAATTAAGGGAAGGAGGGAAGCTAAGACGCAGTTTATCTTTCAGTGAGATGTAGCAACATCCCACATTGTTACATGTAAGCCCATCTCTTAGCTCCCAAAAGGATTTGGTTTTATTTCATCCGACTTCTTATGAGATTATGTTGAAATTTATATTTAAAAATCTGATATTTAAATCTTAATCACTTTAGGTTTGTAAACAGACAGGCAGTTGCAAGCATTCTACATCTGAATTCTGCAAATAAATGCTCATTGTGATATTATTTAATTATTTTTAATTTTCTTGATATCTGCAATGACTATTTACTTTCTTTATAAAACCTGTAATTGAAATAAAATAAAATATATGTCATTCTGATAGATTATGCTTTTTTAATTGGTAATCTTTTTGTCACATAAAAAAGCTTTAAAACACTGGTTGAGTAATATTAAAAAATAAATTAAAATGAATTACAAGAATTTTTTTTTAAACAATCCTTCCGGCTGAAAATAGGCTGTGATTTCATTATATCACATTATACAACTTAAGATGTCACAAAGTGACTAATTTTGAATCAAATAATAATGGATAGTAAATAACTGTAAAATAGGCGTTAAATTGGTTAATTGGATAACTCAATTGTTTTCTTCTTAATTCAACTTATTAGCTATAAATTTTGACTTGTATATTATATAAAATTTTACTTTGTGAATATAAAATTTTACTTGTTACATATTGAACTTATGTTTGTAATCCTATAATTTCTTTGAAGAGTGATAATTATTCAATGACATTTTCTTGCTTAATATCTATCTTTTTTTTTTATTTTCAGGTGAAGCTAAAAGGTCATCTGATTCAGAGAAAGGTAAAATATATGTATATATACTAAATAACATTAAATTTGTTTCTGAGATGAGTTTTCTGTTCTGAAAGAATTCACTTTTGATTTTTTATATATATCATTATACAATGATTTTCGAAATTTTCTGTCTCTTTTCAAAATTAATTTTAGGCCTATTCTTTTTTTTTTTTAAATAAGATGGAATTGGAATTAAAATTAATGCATTATTTTATTAGAAATACACTGAGTGGCCAAAAAATTAGAGACACCTTCTAATAATGAGTTGGTCCACCTTGAGCTCTCTCTGATCACAGCCGATATTCTTCTTGGCATAGACTCAACAAGTTGCTGATACCGATGTTGAGGAATGTTGGCCCATGCTGACATAATGTCATTTGTAAGTTGGGTCAGACTGGATACTGGCGTTTCCAAGCTTTAAAGTGCTCTTTCGACTTCATGCCAGAAATGCTCAATAGGATTGAGGTCAAGGGACTGAGCTGCCCAGCCCATGGAAGCAAACTCTGATTGATGTTCCTCAAACCAGTTTAAGACTGATCAAGCACGGTGGCAAGGTGCATTATCCTGCTAAAAGTGACCATCTCCATAAAGGAACATTATAGCCATAAACAAGATAGGCAACAATGTTGAGGTAAGCTGTGCTGTTCAGAGTTGTGTCCACAGATATCAAGGGACCCAGTGTACTCTGGGAAAACATTCCCCACACCATAATGCCACCGCCACCAGACTGAAGAGTTGTCATTTGGCAGGAGGAGTCCATGAATTCATTCTGTTTGTGTCATATTCTGATCCTGCCATCTTTATGATGGAGCAGGAAATGAGATTCATCAGACCAGACTACTTTCCTCATGTGACCAATTTCATTGTTCTTTTGCCACAACAGGCCCCTTTTCCTATTTTTCTGCTATACCAAAAGCACTCTTGGTGGCCTACTGCTGCTGAAGCCCATCTTTTGCAAAGTCCATCTTGTTGTGCATTGGGATGTGCTTTGTGATGCACCTGCATTGATTTTATCCGTAATTTGTCGTGTTGTTGTCCTTCTGTTGCTGCAGACTATGTGTCTACTTGCCTGTCACCTCTCTCATTCTCCAGCCTTTTTTGACCAGAATAGTCCTTATCGCTTGAAGTTTTTTTCCCTCAACTGCCATCTCTGAACATCCGAGATATTGTTCGGCAAGAAAATCCTAAAAGAGTCGTCATTTCAGAGATAATTGCACCAGCTCTTCTTGCACCGATGATCATCCTTTGTTCAAAGTCACTTAAATCTTTCGTCTTACCAATTTTTACAGTAACTTCCATGCTACTTATGTCATACGGAGCTGAGAGTTCCTTATATAAACAACTCTGCATGGTTACATCATTCTATGTCACTGTCGAACTGATTTACTTTCATATAAGGTCTCTGTTTTTTGGCCACTCTGTGTATAAATAGCATCAAAACTTCTGAATACTTTTTCAAATTTTTGTGTTTTAGAATTGGCATACTTACAAAAGATGACATGTTTCATATAATGCAATTACACATACATTATTGGAGGGGGGCAAAATGACAAATGAAAAAAAGGAGAAGAAGAAAAAACCTAATTTGAGTACTTTTATTACGTAAAATATTACCATAAACATCGTACTCATCTTGAAACTATACAATATACTGATGCTATGACATCATGCATTTTAAAACGTTCATTGTTTAGTAAGTAGCCTTTATTCTTGATAATGGATTCACAAGGTTTTCTCATTGAGTTAACAAGCACCTGAAGCCCTAACATGCAACCATCATTCAATTATAGATTCTGTTAATTCATGCCAGACTTTTCAAACAGTGGCAGATTATTTTTTTATGGGTATTAGGATTAAGTCGAGTGTTTCCTGCCCAAACTTAAATTTATTTTCTGTTAAACTATTCTCTTTTACATATCTTTACTGTGCAGCATTTTTTTTTTTCTGAAAGTTATTGAAAAACAACTAGAGCCTTGAATAGAAAGAAATAACTTATAGTAGGTAACAATTTAGGTTTCAATAAACTGTCAATGTACTTCACATTCATTTTACTTTCAGTTATATGTGATAGGTTTACACCATCAACGGGTCACCTATCCAATCAATGGTTTATATTTTTTTACTACTGAATTATTTTCTTGCATGGCAGTAGGTTTCTTTTTTCTTTTTGTTGATTTCACCTCTAAATTACAATTTGATAATCTTCTCATTGAAATACACTAGGCAGAAAAATGCCTATAACAGAAAATTTTCTCAGTTCTGATCGATTCCACCACAGTAAATATTCTACTGTACTTATAACAACTGCATTCAAGTTATTTTTTCTGACTTTAGAAGAAATTTTCTGTGTTTAATGTGTATCGTTTTTATTATTGACTCTTTAACAAATTTAGTACAGTTGTTTCTTTCCATTTTTTTTTCAATTTCTACTATTAGCTCATACCCTCTATATATTTATATATATATATATCTTGTTCAAATTTTCAATCGTTAATAAAATACCTTTAATTCATCCACTCAAGTTCAAATACATTTTTTTAAACTTGTAGTGGATGACACTTAATGTTAATACAGTTTTTTTAAATATTAATTCATTAATTAAATTTAATTAATTTTAGTTTTCTATTTCATTTCTGTTCAAAAGTTTAGACTCACTCCATATTTTAGTCTTCTTTGCCCGTGCACCGCCTGATCCTCGTCAGTGAACAGCCCCATTATCTTTTTATGCGTGAAAGTTTCACTATGGTCAGGGTTGTGTGAAGAGGGGCTTTCGCCCTGGGCATGGAGATTGAGGGGACACCAAATTTATATAGTCAAACCTCGTTAACATGAACACGCTTAACGCGAATTACTTTTAGCACGAACTGTTTCTGATTGCCCCGTCCAGTTGTATGTAATGTATTTAAGTTCGGATAACATGAACAAAAAAAGTTTCTCCTTGAGTGTTCACGTTAACGAGGTTCGACTGTACTACCAACCACAGTTTTATTTATTTATTTATTCATTCATTTTTTGGCCGTCGATCAGGGGTTTCTGGGGAATTTAATTTTCTCTCTTCGTCCTCCTTTTATTTTTTGTCGCAAAACATTATGATTTCTCTAAAGAAATAAGTGTAATTTTCTCATGTTATTTAAGTTTTTTTAGTTGTTTGGAATTTCTGAATTAAAATTAAATCTTTTAAAGTTCCAAAATAAGCGCAAAATATTTATTCAATAGAAATTATTTCTGCTTCTGCAATTTATCATTTTTTTTTTACACCTGTTACAAAGAGAAGAAGTGAAGGGGGTGGGGACGGCAAATTGAAACTTTGCCCCGGGCACAGTTTTCTCTTCGCACGGTCCTGGCTACGGTACTTCATTGTGAAGTTTAGTAATTTTTGAAATTCAATATTTGAAAAACGGCATAATCATTAGATTTGAAATTTATATCAAGAAAAATACAAATACATTTCAAAAGTTTATCTTATATAAGATATTTAGCAGATAATTTAGGAATAAATACCGTCAGTGGCAAAGTGTGTAAATTGCTGGGGAAAAAAAATTATTTTTGACCTAAGTAGGAAATGACTTTTAAAAAAAAATTATATTACTTGTTCTTGTTTTGTTTTCTCATATTTTTTTTACTCCAGATGTAGCCACATTTCAACTCACTTCCCTTGCAATTTTAACTTAAGAAAGAACATTTCCGGTTGATACAACAATCCCAGTTCTTTTTGTGTGTGCCTACACACAGTTTAATTTTTTTTAAATCATTAATATACTTTTTTGAAAAATTCTGCAATATATGTTATTTTGAATGACAATATAATATTTCTTATTAATCATTTCAAATCTCCTCTACCCCCACAATGAAATGTTCACTTCTCTTTCCCTTTGCCTAAAGTTGGACAAGTGATTTTGTGATAGTTGCTGAAGTGAACTATGATTCAGCACACAAATATTGTAAAGCTTGTTTTTTTATTTTTTATCTGTTTCCTTATATATATTTTTTAATAGGTTGGAGAGAACTTCATTTGAAAGTTTATAGCTATCATAGATTAATAAGGAAAGCAATTCCTATTACATTCCTAAGAGCAAATTTATTGGTCGGATGCTGAAGTAGAATTTTCAATCAATATTATCCGTATTTCGAAAATTTTTATATTTTTAAGTGATGCAATATTTATTTTTCCCTTTCCATGTCCTGCACACATTTCTCCTATATGAGTTGCAACCTTGCTGTAGATTTCCCAATGAGTAAGGGCTTTAGCTTTACGCCTTTATAATTTTCATGTTCCCTTGCCATAGTGCAATCTGGTAGGTAGAAAATGATAAAATAACAAGAATAATAATTTATTGTATATATAAAATACAAACAAAAATTCCGTTCCGACTGCTTATAACTCAAGTTCTGCTGATTGAATTTTGGTGGAACTTGCACTGTTAGATAGATAATTTTTCAAGGACGGTTTTAGTATATAATAGATCATTCTACGTAGATTAGTTATAGAATTATGACAGAAAGTTGTTATTTTGGGTGTAAAGGTTACCATTTGCCTTTTTTTTTTTTTGGCGACCACTATTGTCCTTGAAAGAATTGAAATGGCTATCATTTAGAAAATAATACAAACACCTCAAAAAATAAAAGAAAAATTTACTAACTTTATTTATTTATTTTTTTAAGCAAAACAATTTTGATGCAAAATAATGTTATAAAACGAAAATATTTAATTTATACATGAAAGGAAATGTTCATGATGATTAAAAAATTATTCAATGTGAAATATTGTAATTGAAACCATATTTGACGATTTATAGTTTGCGTCAGGTTAAGAAAAATGCATCTGAAAATTTCATTAGGTGAAATCTGAGTAACAATTTTATTTTTGAGTTGATCTTTTTTTATTATTTAATTTTTATTTTTATCTTAACTCCTGCATCATGTGACTTACAGAAGAAAATAGCAGATGTAATTATAAAAAAAATCCCTGACGGCTCGGCCTACAGGCACAGGTAGATTTCGAAGGCGCAGACCGTGGGGCACCTGTTTGTTGGGAATTGCACAAGAAATGACTTTTTTGTCATGATGCGGTAGTTTGGCAGCAGTTACTTCAAAACCTAACTTGTTTGCAAGTGAAGCCAGCAGGGATTTTTTTTTTGTTTTTAATTTTTTTTTCTCATTAAGTGTTGGTCCTATAAAAAACTTGTCAGTATAAAAGTTTTAGATAATATTAAGAGGATTTATAATAAATTTAAGCGGATTTGATATCTTGTGAAATGACGAAGTTATGAATTTTTTTCTTCTAAAACTCCCCCCCCCCCTTGTGGCCATTTTTAATGATATAAAAAATCTGTCATACATAAATTTTCGGCCCTTTTCCTAGAAATAATAATAACTTTAAACGGATTCGATACGTATCATAATTAAGAAATTATGCAGGGGGGGGGGGGGGGGGAAGGGTTCTGTTTTCACAAAAAGCTCCCACATAGATAGATAGATAAAGTTTTGAACTGGGGGTGGTTTTGGGTTCTGGAAGTCATGATCGGCGTAGATTTGCAAAAAATTTTCAAAGATTCCAACTTAGTGGAGAATGTAATAGGTAGTATTTCTTACAAAATCTACCTAAAATGACAGTAATTGCAAGTCACATGTTATTTATTTATGATTCTTATTTTACTTTTGTCGCCAAACAATTTGATTTTAAGCCCAAAAAAAAAACATAAGCATTACATTGGTCACAATAATGCATGTTCACAATAATGGTGTTTTTTCAAGTGTACAACATTATTTTTGGAGTATTTTTTTTATATTGAAATGTAAATTATATAGATAGCAGTTAATATTACAAAATGGAGTCCAATATTTAAATTTTAGTATTAATGTCTGTTACACACTAATTATTAACACACATTTAAATACATTTTCACATTTAATTTCTTTTTCATTTTCTTTGCATATCTTTTCTTCTTTATGAAGATTTTTAAAAGATTCGACTAATCTTCTGTAATAGGGTCATCCACCAATTGGCGTATTTAATATAATGTTGGAAATTTCTTTTATATTTGAAGGGGCCTCTGGTTGGTGAATCTGATTGCAGCGAATTTGTACTCAGCGATATGGTTTTTCATTATGTAGCAAACAGACAAAAAGATATTTAGTAATGAATATTTTATATCTGTAGTTATTCTACTATCACTAAAAAAGCAATACTTGCAATGTACGAAAACTACTTTTAAATACCAATGGTGGCCAAGGAACAATATTTGCTAACTTATCATTTTAGCCTAGATAAGATAAAAAGTACCTGGAATTCAGATTAGATAAAATTTTGATTATCATAAAGCTATTTCGTCTAACGTAGCCGCTAAGCTTAGTCACAAATTAACCTTATGGGGTTAATTTAGACAACAGACTGAAAAATAATTTAATCTTGAACATAAAAGAAATAGCAAGCCTTATTAATTCTGCAAATTGTGATGCTCTTTAGAAAAAAAGCACAAAAATCTTCGGTTCAAGTATTCATTAAAAATATTATTACTAAAAATTTTGTATAACTCTATTTATCATTCTCAAGGAGTTTTATTGCTTGAAAGATCTATAATTAAGTCAACAGCAATTTGACATTATTTAACGAAAAATAGTTTGCCACGTAATTAACTTCGTTTTAAAGCTAACTCTGGTACATTTGTAACTAATCCTTGCAAAAATTTCTAATGTTTGACTCCAGACGTGGCTGTGGACTCCATTAAGGAAGATAGGAATATTTTATTTGATGGAAATTAGAGGATTATTTTTTTTTTACCAGAATCATTTATCGAGATTTTTTTTCCAGGTTAATGGTTACATGATTGCAATTGGTATATAAAATGAAAAAGCAGTGAAAATAACATTGTTTTAATTTTATTCAAACAATTGAGCTTTAAAAACGCACTTTTTTATGATTCACATTTCTTCTAAATATGAAAGTTGAACACTGTTCTTTGTGTGCAAATAATGTATAACATTTTTCGCTGTACTCTGCTGGAATCCAAAGATAAAAAACTGCAGTAGACTTGCTAAAAGGTGACGTATATTACGTTTTATAATGTAATGTATAGTGAGATAGTATTTAAGCTACCAGAACCACAATAGCACTAAGTTGAGATGCCTGGAGTTCAAGTACTAACAAACAAAAATGAATAATCCAAGCATTATTTAAGTTCAATGGCCAATCTTTGCAATGATTGCAATGTTTTTTTTTTTAGTAGTGTGGCGACTCAAAGAACATTTTAATTTCTGTTGGTCACAATGGCCACATTTCTCTACCAAACTCTACTATAAATGATCAAATAAAAGAGTTGCTTCTTAATAGCCCGAATTTTGTCTAATGCATAAGATAATGTAATATCGCAATGGCGTTCACATTGTATTGAGCAATGTGGAAAGACTTTCCAGGTGAAGGTCCATATTACCTTAAAATAAGGTTGAATTCACCATTTCGTTTAATTCAAGGTTCATTTGGGAAATGGACCAGCACAGCGAGCATAGCCTGCTAGTAGTAAATAAAAACAGTTTCATTGGCATTGAAAATATTTTCTGGTAAATACTTCTAATTTTTTCATTATTATTTTTTTTTTTTTTCATTCATGTGCAGCTGACACATTGGCATTTTTTCTTCTACATAAATTTGTCTCATGTTATGTCGAACCTGACACGGAAATAAACAGCCAAATTGAACTTTTTAATTTATCTTTTTTCATAACCTCTGGAAGGTCTTTGACATTACCTTGTAATAGGTCGAAACAGGCAGATTTGTTTGATCCAACATCTTTAAATCAAGTCCATACAGCTTCATCAATTACTTGATACTTTCCAAGATACAATTGTTTCCTGTCTGGGCTCATATTAGGCCACTCAGAGAGTTTAACATTTTTGGTCCTTTACATAACTAATGTAGAAATAGCTGTATCAACTTCTTTCTCTACATCTACCTGCCTTCCAGAACTTGCTGCTTTTGTAGTATTAGTTTTATCTTTCATTGAAAATTGCTTTCTTTTCCTTTTCTCTGCCATTTTAGAAAATAAATTCAAACTCCAACTATGAATTGTTGCAGACAATCATTTATCATCTTCGAAGGTAAAGAACCACTGCAATAATAAATTTTTGGACTCCCAACAATTTTTTTAAATAGATGTATAACAGAAACAGGAAAAAAAATGTAAAAGATAATAAAAGGCGATTGGCTATGAATGTAAAAGATAAATTTATTATTTTTGCAGGTGTGCATGAGAAGGTAATTCCACCCACTTTCTCAAAAATCAGCTTCGAGATATGCTTTAATTTCCAAAGTCATAATGTAAAAATTAATTTTTTAAAGGTTTTTTTTTTCTGGAATTCTAGTTTATCAATAGAATTTTTTTTGCTCTTGCTAACTCAGCATTCATAAAACTTAAGTGTCCATTATTTTTAATTCTTCTATATTTTTTTTAATTTGAAAGATTCATTAATATGAAATGTGTTAAAGTGACTAATTTTAGAATGACAAAGCATAGGATTTTTTTAGCAATTTAAATAATTGTTTAATGTCAATTTAAAAAATTCTTTAATGTGACATTTATAATAATGAGGTTCTACTGTAAGTATATTATATTTCCTTAAAAGCACAAAATTCGCCTCCCCTCAAACTTTACTTACAACAAATGTTTGACATTATTATAAATTAATACTTAAAAAAACATATTAATTTCCTTTTATCTGTGAATGATTTATTTTTTCTGTGTCATCTTTAAACTCTTTTTCTTCTTTTTTTTAGATGCCAGAGATAATCGGGGATCTGAATCAGAAAAAGAAGGCAGTGCCCAGTCAGGTGAGAATTCATTATTAAAACATAATGTTTTGATTATCTGAAAATAAGTATCATTAGTTGTTTTTATTTATTTGTTTATTTTATGTTTGAATTAGATGATCTAATAATTAATAAAAATACAAACAATTTCTCTATTTCTTATTCTTTTACTATACAGTAACTTTTTATAAGTTTCTTCTTTTGCACCAGTCTGTTGTAGTATATTAACTATTATGAATTCAATCATTGATTGTACTATATATTCTTGTTGAGTTTTATTATTATTATTATTATTATTATTATTTGCTGGTTGGATACATATAAACTATTTTTATGCAAAAAGTCCTCCTTGATCATAATACTATTAAGCAAATTCTTCAAGCAGTCTACATATTTTTTAAATCTCAAATTGCAGTTTCCTTTTCTATGTTATTATTTATAAATAGCATTAAAATATGACACATTCGAGAATTTTGAAAAGCAATAAAATCAGCTTTCAATTATTGGAACATAACTATTCACTCTATGTTTGATCAAAAGTATCTGAATATCACAAATAGTTCATGAAACAAGTTTAATTCTTTTGATTTGTTCAAAGTTCTTTTATTTTTATAATTGAATATAAATTTTTGTGAATGAAATGTTCGTTTCCTCAATATTTCAGGGTGCTAGATTATAAAATCTATAATAGCTTCACTACTAAAGATGTAATTAATGCTTAAAGTGATAAAAACATTACAAAAATGGCTAAAAATACCTTTTAATATATAGATGATTAAAAAACTTAGCGAAAATAATTTATCATCGTTGATCTTGAAGAAGCTGCCTTTTGAGTGTTCAAAACATGTCATCTTTATATTAAGTATTTTAAGCTTTTTTTTTTTTTTTTTTTTTTTTTTTTTGTAATGTTTTTATCACTTTAAGCATTAATTACATCTTTAGTTTAACGCTAACAAGAGATTTTATTATATTTGTAGCTTCACTACTGTCAAACTGTTATCTGTTTTGTCTGTCTATTCTTATTCATAAAATTTTATGATGGTATTTATCTGTGACTCCATTGCTATTTCTATATTTCTCAAGTATAAATGACTATTTTCCTGATGTTTTACACTGAGTTATCAGATATGTTTACATAGTGCATTTGTTCTTATAAATATTTCATCAATGTTGGTAGCTGCTTGCCAAATTGTGAGTAGGTGGTCAGAAAAACTTTTTTTTTTTTCTAGCAAACTACAAGTATTTTAACAAAAATACATCTACTTTTTTAAAAGGCAGTGACTACAAACTATTTTTCAAAAGTTTTTTGCTACTTTCTGATTTTATTGATGGATTCAATCTGTACTTGAAACTGAGGACACAGTAGAGGTCTGCATGGGCCAAAATTTCCAGGCCCAGTCTGAGTAAAAGATACCTTGACCTGGCTTATTTATATTTTTTAAGCTCACTATCCAGCCCATGCATAAATCACTGAAATCAGACCAGACTCAATTTCTACAAAAAAAACTAGATTTTTCTTAACATGCAATTTAAATTCTTTTAAAGAATATTATATACGTATTTATGCGAAAATGTTGCAGTACATTTTGGATTACATGTCCACAAGCCATAGAATACAGTATAGCAGCATCAATGATAACTTACTCTTAGACTATTATATTCAAATAAAGACTCATTAAAAAAAATTAATATAGTTTAGAACTTTTAAAAAAAAGGGATGGTTCAAAACATAATTTTTAAAGATAATAAAATGTATATTTTTGAAAATATTTCCGAAGATTCTGTTAGAAAAGTTCATTATCAGTATTATTTTTAGAAAAAAATTTGCTTTCCCAACACGTCCTGGGAACAATTAAGTCCATGTCTGGCTTGGCCCAAGTATGTAGGGGAAAAAAAACTGCAAGACTAAGCCTAGTTCGAGTCTGCTGAAAAAAATTAAACCCAGGCTCTGATACAATGTGGTCTCAGGTCCAATGCAGATTTCTTAAAATTTCTATATGGCTGCTAACCAGTTTGGAAATTAGTCTTCATTTTTCCAGCCCACGCCTGTACAGACCTCTAGGACATGGATTAAATAATACTGTGACCCCTTATTATATTGCATCTGTAGGGATACAGATAAATATCAAATGAATGTGATATAACTGAGGACATTAAAAATTTAAGAAAGATAACTGTTAGGAAGGAAAATAAAATGTGAGGTTTAATTAAATTAAATTTAAAGAAATCAGGAATAAAGTAAATTTGGAATTATTAAATATGGAGAAAAGTAATTAATTAAATATTTAAAAAACGATAAAGGAGAGAAAGAGAGATTAATTTGGCATATTAAATAGTAGTAGTACATTATATATATATGTTGCAGTACAGTTGTAAAATTAACAAAGTAAAATGTAAATAAAATACTGCAACCTTTCATTATAATGGAAATATAAAGTACATTAAGAAACTAATAGACAATGAAGCAAGAGCACAAATAAAAATCTTGATGTTTAAAAGGCAGACAGCTGTTTTGGAGTCTCTAAAGCTCCATCCTCAGTGCAATAGTTAAAATTACAAGAAATAAGTATGTAAAAACATAGGAGTAAGGAATGTAGCCCCTGCGGTCAAGAATAAAATGGCAGTGAGTGGGGAAATAGCAGAATTGAGGATATGTGGTATAACAAAGGGGACCAATGAAAAGGAAATGCCCATTTCAGAGTGAGGTAGGTGTCACGTGATGGCTGTAAATTGATACTAATTTAAATGTTTTAAAAATCATTATTTCAAATCTTTATTAATTTAAATATTTTCTATTCAATATTTTAATTATTCCAAATTTAAATCATTTATCATTCTTAATTTCAAATGTAATTCATATATCTCTCATCTAAAAATTCCTTTCCTAAATATTACTTTAACATCATTTATTACATTTAATTTCCCTATCTCAATGTAAAATTACTTTTCTTAAATATTATCTTATTCATAAATATGAAAGTTCATCTTCCATTCTCAAATATATAACTTTATTTTTCTGTCTAGACTTAAAATGGTTCACTTTTTTTTCCCTCTGCAAGTCAAAATTCTTATCTCTAAGTAACGGCTACATCTAAGGTCATTGTCTGCACCCTTTTCCCTCTCTGCAAAAATGAGTATACTTTTGCTGATCATGAATACAGTGTTCGTCGAAGTGCGCTCTACTGATCGTAAATAGAGTTTTCTGATTGGTGTATTAGTGGAGTCTAGCGGTTGGAAACTCTTAGCTGTCCGGTATCTTCCCGCTAATTCTTTGGATTCGGGGTGGCGTCTAGCGTCATCTCTCTCTCTCTGTTCTTAAAAATTTGGGCTGGTCGCTAGAACTATACGGGTTCTGCGGCCGGTACCATTTCTCAATTTTAACTTTTTAATATTTAAACCTCATCTTAATGAAAGTAATATTGCTACTTAAATTTATATGTTTTTATTGGCACCGTGCAGATGGTGCTTCACGCTTCTAACGTCCTGGCTGCTAAAAATGATTTTGCTTCATGAATTTATCTGGAGTGACAGCCATTTTATTTCTCCTACTTTGAAATTCATTAAATAGCAAAGAAATTGATTACTTTATGGAGAAAGTCAGTCATAAATTTGTGATTACTCTATGGAGAAAGACAGTCATAAATGCACTGACTGAATGAAGATTGATTGATCGATAACTCATTTAATTCATGGATAAGCAATGAAGATGAATAATTTGCGGTAAGATTAAATAGTGTGCGCATCTGGTGATTTTAACAATTGGTAAGAAATTTCCAATATAGCTTTATTCAATCTTTTCTGTGATTTCACAATTCATCTTAGATGATCGTTGATCAGTTGTGTTCATTGGTTTGAGTCCTATAATGAGTAGCGCAAAGTAATTTTTATTCATAATTTCTTTTACATCTTGTTATGTGATCATTTACAAACTCTTTCAACAACCATGATTTTGAAGAGATTGTATAAACTTTCCAGACAGAAAAAGTGAAAAAGCATGTTAATCAAATTTCAGATTCCTTTTTCTACTTTCTGCACGATTCAATAATATGTATTCCGTAAATTTAAGTCAATCTATATAATATTTAAATAATCATAAAATTGTATACATTATGTTGTGAATTTAATAATTTTAATCTATAATTTATTATTATGATAATTTATGTTGAGAATTTCTGATCAGATAATTCATATAATATATCTATGCTCATATCAAGTAATATTATTTTAATAAAATATATAGTTTATATGAATACTGTCTTTTTATTTTGTATTTCATCTTACATTATTATCCCTGTATATATATTTTGGAAATAATATTGTATGTGCCTTGATTTTAATCTATAGATAAAGCTTAAAAACTTAAATTATGGTTAATGATAATTCAATAGGTGGAAATCTTCAGGATTTGACAACAATATATATATATCAAATAATATGAATATCATAATATACAAACTCACATTGAGATTTATTTGCAGTAATATTAATGTGGTTCATATTAAATATAAAATTAATTCAGGTACAAAATTTGGTATGTTGAAATTATGTTTTCAATGTAGCGTTCATATATTAGCTATTTGTGTTCTAAGTTCAGGTAAGATATTCTTGTTTTTTATTTCACCATGATCTTTTTAATGATATTTATCAATGTTTATAATACAGGAAGAACTTCTAAAATCCGGAATCGCTCGGGACTCTGCAATTCCAGATTTTGGAGACTGAGAAATAACAATTTAAATTCTAAATTAAAGCTACGCTTAAAAATAAGAAACACATACTGTAGAGTTTCTAATACTCTACACCCGAGCGATTCCAGATTTTAGAAGTTCTACCGGTAACTTTTCTATTGGTACTTCCACTTTACATAAACTGTTTTTGGATCACTGGCTCATATTTGAAATTCATTCCATTTCTCATTGTGATAACTTTCAAAATTTAAATATCTACCTCGTTATATTCCAAATTATTTTCATTTCTATTTCAGCATTAAATATTCCACCCTTATTGCATCTCCCTGGCTTCTTAACTGCATTATGGGTAAATTAAAGCTTTCTATTGCAGTGCGGGCGAGATTGCGAGATATGATTTTAAGAATTATGCTGCGTCAAAAACTATGTGGTGGGGGGGGGGGGGTTGGACGTTTTGCCCTTTCGGCAGGAGAGGTGGAAGAGCGTGAACACAATTAGGAAATACAATAAAGCGATCTGTTTTAAACTTTACAATATTTTATAACACATAATTTATTTTTAAATGAAGCCCCATCATAAATTATGGGGAGGGGGGGGGGGGCGTTTTGCCCACAAGGGGGGACACTTTTCTAAATTTTGCCGAAACCCCTCATGTGATATATCGTTGGTAAGGTCTGTGGCCACTTAGTCGTATTATGCATCGCCGGTGTCCATCCCCCCACTTTGCCCCCTCCCCCAAGGGGGGCATTTTTCAAAATTTTTTTGAAACCCCTCATGTGATATATCGTTGGAAAGGTCTGTGACCACTTAATCATATTATGCATCTCCAGTGTCCATCTCCCCACTTTGCCCCCCCCCCCCCCAAGGGGGGTACTTTACTAAACTTTGCACACACCCCTCATGTGATATATCGTTGGAAAGGTCTGTGACCGATTAATCATATTATGCAGCGTGTGCGCAGCACGACTGCTATACGGTGCAGCAGGCACCGTATAGCAGTCGTATAAATAAATAATACTATAAATTAATATAAATAAATAATATATAATTAATAAATAATAATAGTATAAATAAATAATACTATATATTTTACAGGGACCCAAGCCGGAGGTTCGTTCAGTTAGAAGTTTATGCTATTCGATGTGCAAATTAAGGGATCATCCGGGGCCGAAGGCAGCGGGGACCCGGGTCGGAGGTTCGTTCGGTTAGAGGATTATACTATTCAATGTGCAAATTAAGGGATTATCCGGTGCCGAAGGCAGCGGGGACCCGGGTCAGAGGTTCGTTCGGTTCAAGGTTTTACAAGATTCGAGGCACCGATGTAAATTAGGGGCCCGCTAGCAATAACATTCTACACATATATACTCGTTATTATTATTTTCTTATGTGATAAAACAACATAAGATTTTATCGATAGCTTTCACACACCGCTTACTAGTGTCTCTTTCCAAAGTGGTTGCAAACGTATTTTGCACAATTGAATAAAATTATTTGCATAAATTAACATGATTCGTTTATTATTATTATGAAGATGAGAAACACAATCCGTTGAAGTCCGTTATATATATATATATATATATATATATATTTTTTGTTAAAAATTACTTGTATTATTTTAATTGTTAGAATAATCAATGTTTGAACTGTATATTTATATTACCAATGCTGATTTTGATCTGTGCAGTCTTTTACATACTTGCCTCGTGCGAATCTTATCTGCTTCATATTAATTTGTTATTAAAAAACTTGAGATATTAAAAAAAAGTAACTTGCAAAGCAAATTAAAAAAATTAATTTATTTCCATATTGTTAAGCCCGAGAAGGGACAGATATTAAAATTATTTTATTTAGTCAATGTTACAATAATGTTGCATTTTTATATTAAATCTTGTTCAGTCTATTTAATCTTTAAAAATTAAATTTAAATTTGAAACATGATATTAAAGCAACTTTAAAACATTTCATTTAGTTGAAATGAAATCTAAATAAATCTTCAACTTTTTTTTTCAGTTTTACATGCATTATGCAAAATTTGTATTGTAGCAAATTCTAACACACAAGAAACGTGAGAAATTCAAATAATTAAAAAGGTTGAAGATTTATTTAGATTTCATTTACACTAAATGAAATAAATTGGAAATAAATTTATTTTTTTAATTTGCTTTGCAAGTTACTTTTTTTTAATATATATATATATGTTTCTGAGTCCTAGATCAAAATGGGATATTCTCCAGAAAGGGGGCGCTGTGATAACAATTTTTGTGTCATTTTCCCTATTGTATCATCAGAAAGAGTACAAAGTTATGCATAGAATAAAGTCAAACTTGATATATATGTTTTTGACTATGGTCCTGATGTCCCAGTTCAAATTGGGTATATTCCCCAGGAAGGGGGTACTGTGATAGTAATTTTTTGTGTGTGGTTTTCTCGATTTTTTGTAGTTGTGTTGTATATTGGCTGCTTGTACAGTGAAGGGTTCTTTACATCTAGGAACCATGGTGACAAAAAATATTGATTTTATTGAAAATTATGATCAAGATTAACTCGTACTTACTCTGATTAATAAAATGAAGCAAAAATTTAAGATGATAATCAAAGTTGGTGTAGTTGTTTTTTGCACTGGATGTACGACTTCAATGTTTTGTTTGTTTCTGAAATGCATATTTTAAAAATTAATACTTTTTGAAGTATTAACATGTATGAGAAAAAAGAAAGTTTTTGGATTGGCACATTCGACTGTACTTTTCAGTTAGCCAGGAACCAATGAAATATATGTATGTATATATATATATTTCACTGGCACCCGGCTAACTGAAAAGTACCCACAGGGATCACTCTAGAGAGTTTCAGAAGGGCGGCTTGCCCTCATGCCCTTTTTAGATAAAATCCCACACTCCTTGCCCTTTTTCCAGGTGAAATTCTACCCTCCTTGCCCTTTTCCAGGTAGAATTCTACCCTCCTTTTATTCCTGCTGAGAATTCTGCCTTGTTTGCATTGTACTTTCAAAAATTCCGTACCTATCTTTTATTTTTAGAATGCTAGTAAGGTACACATCAAGAGTACTCCTCTTTCCCTCTTTATTTTTCTATGAAATGCCCTGGTATGTCTAATCTTTGACTTTGAGAGATTCTTCTTTTCATTTTTTCCATTGAACAACACAAAGGATAACTAAGGGTCATTGATTAATTTCACCTTCTCTAGTGAAATGTAGTGTTAAATGGTTAAATCAGGCATTCTGGACTGTGACCACATCATAACTTACATAAGTTCTATAAAAAATTTGAGAAGTAACATTAGAACTTTTATTTTGTAGCTTTTTCAAAATCAGTTTTGCTAAAACCGGGAAAAAAGTTATCTGGTGAATAAAAGTTTTAGAGAGAGAAGTTTTTGAATGTCTTAGGAAAAGGGGTGTGACGAATTCCGAATTTCACGTTGTAATATTTAAATGGTAGCGACAACGCAAAACTCAATCGTCAAATCAGAAATGATATTTTATTTCTGTCGTAAATTAACATTAAAATATTGTTACACACTTATATATAGTAGGTCCGTTTATCTTTGTAATTGACACGTAGAATCAGTTCAAAGTGATAAAAGTCTCTGCCATCACAGGTTTCTCGCTCGGCTAGCGATTAGAACTCAATGCAGTTTTAAGAGTGGTGACAGGGTGTCACTTTAGTCGTTTTCTCTCGAACGGTAAGCTGAAACTATTTCACAATAGAGACTGGCTGTCTCGGATATTTCCTCCCTTCGCTGGTGTTCAGCGAGTCTCAGCCCCGGACTTGGTGTCCAGCACGATGATTTCAATAACACTCCCGGGAGATGATTCTCCACTCTATAAGGTCTTAAGATCCGACCTTCTCAGTTGATCTCCAACATCCAACTTCTTTCCCCAGAGTCCTCTTTTCTCGCTGCTCGCTGAAGGAGAGGGGGGTGGGGGGTTATTGGGCGTTTACCGGTTTCTCAAAGCCCAATACAGTCCGTTCACCCTCTCTGATTGGGAAATCAGCGTTCATACCTGGCGCCTTGTTGCCAATTTCTGTCTTCTCATAAAATCAGAGAAATACCCTCGTTTCTTTGTCTCTGAAGAAAAATCATATCGAACAACTTCCCGCCGTCCGAATTCTTTAAGTCATCTTCTCTTTGAGTACCCCAGACACCGCGTCGCGACTTGGTCGTGGGAAAAAACCTTTCCCAGGGGTGAGAAAATAGTCTGGGATGGAAAGCTTCATTCAATATTCCCACATAATTTAATGAAGTCTTTACAGCACTCCCTCCCACAGATGGGATTTTTCACATGGCTGAAAAATCTTAGTCGCGATCCAGTCAGACTCTTACTTTATTCAAATCAGAGGTCTTAACCCTGGTCGCACATTTTATACCCAAAAATACATTTTCTAAAACAAATTCCAATTTAAAACCAAATTATACTCAAATTACAATGATAAGAATTTTAAAATATATGTACACTTCTTTCTCCTTGTCCTTAACTTCCTTAGTCAATTCTACTTAAACAATCAACATGAGGTATTTGGGTCCCAGATTTGTATTTGATTGAATAATGATAATTTTGCAGAATCAAATTCCAACGTAACAACCGGGGATTATACACATCATTATTTTTCAGCCAACTTAAAGGATCGTGGTCATCCAAATGATGCCTTAATTTCATTATAACATAAATTATCGCGGCACATTTCTTTTCGCTCGTAACAATTTTTAACTCAGGTAATGTAAATATCCGGCTCGAAAATTTTGCCTGGCGCCCTTCACTATTTATTTTCCTTTTTTGGACGGGCCTCGAGTATTTCAAACAACAGAAGGGATCCCATCCCGTGTTCTCTATCAAAAACAACAGAGAATAAGCATCGAACGTGCCTTCAACTCCCTCGCCTAAATCTGACTCACCTATTATCCCGCCTCTAAAAATCTCGGCTTGTCTCGGTGAAGTTCCATAGAAGATAATCTTCACTGGTAACTCGCTTGCTAACTCCATCTTATGGGCGATTAAATCCAGCCCGTAATTGGTCACTAGTTTTTCTGCATATTCGTCTCCTTTCCATTTTTCAAACACTATTCTGAGAGCTGTCACTAAATATTTATTTCTGCTTTCAAAAAGGGGTACGGTTCTCTCCGTGTCCGTGTACCAACGCGTCATAATACTCGCAACATATCCACTGGACAAAAGAATTTCTTTCCTTTCAACATTTCTCTTTCTTAAACCTAAGCAGGGGTCGCTAGATTCGGTGTATGTTTCATTTCCCTCCAAAACATTCGGCCAAAAATAATCCTTATACATTTCGTCTGTAGACCTTTTCATGCCTAACTGTCCCACTACACTGTCCTGACCCAGCGATAAAATCCCCCTTTTCGAACTTAACGGAACAACAAATTTATCTCTTCCTAAACAAATATTATCCGTTATTGTTCTGACTACTGACTCCTTTTCCATGTCAAAATGGGAAGCCTTATTCGCAATTCCTTCGCTAATAGGGTCCACCGTGACTTCCGCCTTTTCAGCTGTTTGCAAGTCTAGCTTACTAATCTGAGCTAAATTCACCCCTGAATCTTCCTTTTCAAATGGGGGTGGAAGAATTTCTTTATCTTCCTCACCTCCCGATTCCCTTATTTTTGTCCCGCTGGGTTGAAGTCCGAAATTCTCCGTTACTTCTTCTATCTGCATCGCCCGTTTCTCGCTTGTCAAACGACCTTTTGAAATATCTGCCCCCTTCCCCGCTAACGACATACCTTTAGTTTCGGTTTTCAGACGCGTGCTTTGTCTTGTGAGCATTGCTCTAAAAGAATGGGGTTTAGATTTCTGTTTCTGAATTAATTCATGAGTTCTATTTCCTAACAAGTAATAATTCATATCTATATCTTTGTCGACAACTGCTGCCTTCGCCCTCATTCTCTCACCGGAATTTAATATTATTTCAACTTCCGCAATAGGTAATCGGCGACACCTATTATCCATTATTTTTTCTCCTGTATATTGATCCGCTGTTACATCATGAGCACTAAGGACATCAATATTAGTACCTGAGTCACATAATAAGGTCATTTCCTTCCCATTAATTAACCCTTGACTTAAATAAGGTTTGAAAGACTCTTCTAAATGGTCTAAGCACGCTACATGATGGATCGACTCTGTTTTTTCTAACTGTTCTAATTCGGGACATGAATGCCTGTAGTGACCTTGTTTTTTGCAAAGATAGCAGGTAATCTCTCTTCTTCTATCGAATACTTCATTCCTATTTCTAACAACCTCTTTATTCCTCCAATTCGAATTAATTTCCGCCGCCCTACCATCAGATTTCGGTTTTCCTGGCACCTTATTTCGCTCAAACGATTTCTCATTACTTTGGAATTTAGGAAGCCCTGGTGGTCTTAAATTTTTCCTAGCTGAGTCATAAGCGTCCAACTTCTTAGTTAACTCAAAAGGAGTGTTTATCGAACTCCACGAATCGATAAAATGATGTTTAATTTCAGGATTCACTTTACGTTTCAATTGATCCGTAATAATAAGATCTCTGAGTTGATCATAAGACGTTATTTCTAGCCCGCTTACCCATTGGTCAAAATAATTAGAAATATCGAAAACAAAATCTCGCCAATTTTTATTTTCAGGTTTTTTCGACATAACAAATTTAAGTCTGAAATCCTCCGCCGATAACTGATACCTTTCTAGCAATATCCTTTTCACATATTCAAAATCGTCCGTTTGCTCTGCGTTTTCTTTCAAAATTAATTCGCTTAATTCAGCAGGAAGTAGTCCCAATAATTGTGTCACCCAATGATTTTTGCTTATCTGGGCCTTCTGCACCTGTCTTTCAAATAAATTGAGATAAATAGAAATTTCGGATTTTTCTGGGTCGAATTTTGGAAGAATTGATTTCAACACAATTTTTGATTCGCCCTCGTTTTGACTCGAAGTTAAACTAGCTTCATCTAATCCTCTTTCTACCCTCAATTTAGCCAATTCATGTTCGCGTTCTAACGCTTTTGATTTCTCATCCCTCTCAAATGCCCTCAATTTTTCTCTTTCCGCTTTTTCCTCAGATTCATTTTGCAATCTCTCTTTCTCTATGATCGCGAATTGTCCCAGCGCTAGCGATTCTTCGTAACCTGGAGATTCAGTCAGTTTATGAATGATATGGAAAACTTTTTCTGATTCGTCGATCGTTGCGCCAAATTCAATAGCTAATTCTTTCAAATCGCACTTTTTTTTCCTTGACCACACAGACATATTCACTGATAGATCAATCTACAATTATTATACAAAATAATTCTTAACCTAAACTCTAACCTTTTAAAACTTTCCCATATAGCAATTTTAATCAATATATCATTTCACAATAGCATTACAATGAATACAATATCAATAATAACATAAAAAACCTTTATCATTATTCAACCAAATGCAAATGTATTTTCTCATATACATTCCCAGAACTATTTCCAATCAAACACTCTAAATTAGAAATAAATTCACAATAAATTATACCTGAAGGTAACCTTTTTTTTTTTTTTCGTTAACTTAATTAACAAGGCTGCTCCACTTAAAACACTGCCAAAATCCCTTTTGCATTTAGTAATATTAACTCACCCAGAATTTCAATTACTCCAAAACGAATTATTTGCAAAATTCTACAGAATTACACCCCTACACTTAATTTGCCTAATAATTAATGTTAATCATTTTTTTCATTTTGAGAAACTAAAGAAAAAAATATGTTTCATAGCCTCAATCCAAATTTACTACACAAAATTATTACCAATTTTACATTAACAATATAATATCCTACCGACCAAGATTTTAACAAAACCCACAAAAAGACCTCTGAAATGAACAAAATAAAATTCTAACCTGGAATCTCCTGAGTTCAGATCACCTCCGTTGGTTTCTTTCAGCTCTGTCGGGGTCTGCTACCTGGCACTCTAGTACTGAGGGTTCTAACAATCCGGCACTCTGTACTGGGGCTTTCCGGTAACTGTTCCGTCAATGCACGCTTGTCACTGGAGTCTGTCACTGGCATCCGGTTCAGCTGGGATTGGAGCACTCTTTCTCTCTTGCTTCTGTTTCAGCCTGGTCGCGGCTCTCCGATTCCACTTCTGTCACTGGATCAACTGTGATTGAAACACTCTTTCACTCTTGCTTCTAATTCAGCCTGGTTACGGCCAGTCAATTTTTAGACAAAATTTATACCGCTGCCACCACTGTAAAGATTTTACAGAAGATTTACAGATTGTTTTACAGAAAATATATAGTTGATTTGTTGTCTATTTCATTAACTAATTGTCAAATATCGCTCCAGGAATGCAAGTCCCAGTTCCGAAGAAAAGTTCGATTATTTAGTGGTGACGGGGTGTCCCACCAGTTGCAAACACGCTGACGGTGAACTACAACTATTTCAGAATCGAGACGTGATGTCTCTGGTCTTTTCTCCCTTTTTTCTGGTGTTCAGCAATGTTCAAACCTCCGGACGTGGTGTCCGGCCGATGATTTCAATAACACTCCCGGGAGATGATTCTCCACTCTAGAAGGTCTTAAGATCCGACCTTCTCAGTTGATCTCCAACATCCAACTTCTTTCCCCAGAGTCCTCTTTTCTCGCTGCTCGCTGAAGGAGAGGGGGGGGGGTTATTGGGCGTTTACCGGTTTCTCAAAGCCCAATAAAGTCCGTTCACCCTCTCTGATTGGGAAATCAGCGTTCATACCTGGCGCCTTGTTGCCAATTTCTGTCTTCTCGTAAAATCAGGGAAATACCCTCGTTTCTTTGTCTCTGAAGAAAAATCATATCGATCAACTTCCCGCCGTCCGAATTCTTTAAGTCATCTTCTCTTTGAATACCCCAGACACCGCGTCGCGACTTGGTCGTGGGAAAAAATCTTTCCCAGGGGTGAGAAAATAGTCTTGGATGGAAAGCTTCATTCAATATTCCCACATAATTTAATGAAGTCTTTACAGGGGGAAATCACTGAATATAGTAAACAATTTTACAATTAAGATCAAACATAAGTTTCATTTTGCTATTTTTAATACTTTTCAAATGGTGAAGTTATGGAAATTAGAAATATTATCGGATTTTTTAAACTAAAGAGCACTTTAAGCTGTTGTCAGACTTCCCTCCTCATCAGTATATTGGTATATGCACTTATTACAAAAATGCCCTTTTTATGAAATGATGTGCCCTTTTCAACAAAATTGCCCTTATTATGTAATGTGCAGCCTGCCCTTTTAGGTAGATTTCGTAAGAAATACTACCTATTACATTCTCACCTAAGTTGGAAATTTTGAAAAATTTTTGCAGATCTACGCCGATTATGACTCCCAGAACCCAAAACCACCCCCAGTTCAAAAGTTTATATATATATCTATCTATCTATCTATCTATCTATCTATCTATCTATGTCACTTTTTTCTGACCACGATAACTGGAAAAATTCTGCATAAATCTTTTCCAAACTGATACATAAAATCAAGGGTCATAAAATCTCGGTCAAGTTCGTTAATGGGCAAAATCGAACCAGGGGGGGGGAAATGGGGGGGCTTTTTGTGAAAACAGAAAAATCCACATAATTTCTTTATTATTATACGTATCGAATCCGTTTAAAGTTATTATTACTTCTAGGAAAAGGGCCGAAAATGTATGTATGACAGATTTTTGATATAATTAAAAATGGCCCCAAGGGGGGGGAAAAAGGGGGGTTTTAGAAGAAAAAAAAAATCATAGCTTCGTCAATTCACAAGATATCAAATCCGCGTAAATTTATTATTAATCCTCTTAGTATTATCTAAAACTTTTATATTGACATGTTTTTTATAGGACCAACCGTTATAGCAAAAAAAAATTAAAAACAAAACAAATCCCTGCCGGCTCCGCCTGCAAACAAGTTATTTTTCGAAGTAGGCGGTTCGAACTCCCGCATCTTTTCGAAACTGATACATAAAATCAAGGATCATAAAATCTCGGTCAAGTTCGTTAATGGGCAAAATCGAACCAAGGGGGGGGGGAAATGGGGGGGCTTTTTGTGAAAACAGAAAAATCCTCATAATTTCTTTATTATTATACGTATCGAATCCGTTTAAAGTTATTATTACTTCTAGGAAAAGGGCCGAAAATGTATGTATGACAGATTTTTGATATAATTAAAAATGACCCCAAAGGGGGGGGAGGAAAGGGGGGTTTTAGGAGAAAAAAAATCATAGCTTCGTCAATTCACAAGATATCAAATCCGCGTAAATTTATTATTAATCCTCTTAGTATTATCTAAAACTTTTATATTGACAAGTTTTTTATAGGACCAACAGTTATAGCAAAAAAAAAAAATTAAAAACAAAACAAATCCCTGCCGGCTCCGCCTGCAAACAAGTTATTTTATGAAGTAGGCGGTTCCAACTCCCGCATCTTTTCGAAACTGATACATAAAATCAAGGGTCATAAAATCTCGGTCAAGTTCGTTAATGGGCAAAATCGAACCAAGGGGGGGAAATGGGGGGGCTTTTTGTGAAAACAGAAAAATCCTTCTAATTTCTTTATTATTATACGTATCGAATCCGTTTAAAGTTATTATTACTTCTAGGAAAAGGGCCGAAAATGTATGTATGACAGATTTTTGATATAATTAAAAATTGCCTTAAGGGGGGTAAGGGAGGTTTTAGAAGAAAAAAATTCATAACTTCGTCAATTCACAAGATATCAAATCCGCGTAAATTTATTATTAATCCTCTTAGTATTATCTAAAACTTTTATATTGACAAGTTTTTTATAGGACCAACCGTTATAGCAAAAAAAAATTAAAAACAAAAAAAATCCCTGCCGGCTCCGCCTGCAAACAAGTTATTTTTCGAAGTAGGCGGTTCCAACTCCCGCATCTTTTCGAAACTGATACATAAAATCAAGGGACATAAAATCTCGGTTAAGTTCGTTAATGGGCAAAATAAAACCAAGGGGGGGGGGCTTTTTGTGAAAACAGAAAAAAAAACCATAAGTTCTTAATTATGATACGTATCGAATCCATTTGAAGTTATTATTACTTCTAGGAACAGTGCCAAAAACTTATGTATGACAGATTTTTGATATAATTAAAAATTGCCTTAAGGGGGGGTTTTAGAAGAAAAAAATTCATAACTTCGTCAATTCCCAATATTTCAAATCCGCTTAAATATATTATAAATCCTCTTAATATTATCTAAAACTTTTATATTGACATGTTTTTTATAGGACCAACTCTTATAGCAAAAAAAAAAAAATCCTTGCTGGCTCCGCCTGCAAACAAGTTTCGTTTCGAAGTAGGCGGTTCCAACTGCAGCATCATCGCAAAAAGGTCATTTCTTCCGCAATGACAAACAGGCACCGCACGTTCTGCGTCTTCGAAATCTACCTGTGCCTGTAGGCCGAGCCGTCAGGGATTTTTTTTATATTCTAGAATGATCCCTGATCCGACTATTTTCAACCACCTGCTATACAATTCTTCTTTTCTTTTTTTTTTTTCTAATGCAATTGTTTCTTTCCTGTTGACACAAAAAGAAATTGCATATTAAAGTCTTCAAAAGATCAGGTCCAGGCTTTTTATTTTTATTTTTTGCAGACTCCCGTCAGGCCTGATTTGTTGATACCATTTTTTCTATTTGTTATTTTGTTCTTATTAACTAATTTTCTTTTCAAATCACTGTTTATTATTCTTGCGTTTAATATGTCTTGAAATGGTTTTCTTTTCTTATGTATGTAGATAATGAAGCCAAAAGATCTGACTCAGAAAAATCAGCTCATTCTGGTAAGTTTTGTCATTTTAATTGATAACTTTAATTTTAAATGGATTTCTTATCTTTAAGATGTAGTAGAATTATTTTTCAAGATTAAAATAATTCAAAAAAACTCTTTTTATTTTGGCGTAAATTAAGTTTTAGTCTGTAAGGGGATAACGTTATCAATATTTTGGTAATTTTTGCCCCCCCCCCCTTCTGATGATATTAATCAATGTCTAATTTTTTTACGTTTTTCTTTCTTTTATATGTTTACAGTGATACACAGATATGGTTATATATTTATTATTCACTTACTTTACAGATTCAAATGAAGAGAAGTCAATAAAATAAAATATCACTATTATACATGAAACAACTTTATGTCAAATAATATATAAAAGAGATAGTTATTATTTAAAAGTATTTAATTACAGCTTATTGTTACATAATGCAGTAATATTCTCTCCTTGCAATTGCCCCTTGCATGGGGAGGATAAAAGCAGAACTTCTTATCAACCAAATAAGTGGACAACATTATTTCTCTTTCTTTATTAGTAAACACAGCAAATATCATTTCAAACACTTGGTTTCTCCAACTGTGAATTATATGTGCTTTTGAGGGAAGAACAGGAATGCCGAATGTTAGGGTATTCCATAATTTAAAATGAAAGGATTTTATATTCATTTAATACCTTTAATAATAACTTTGTATTTTCATAAAAATAGATATGACTAAAAAAAAAAGGACAGACTGTTTCAATGTAAAGAAAAATTGCAAAAAAAAAAAATGGTTGGATTAAAAATGATAATGGTATCAAAAGGCAACCCCCTCCCCCTAGAGATATCTTATGATATCAAGTGCCAGACACCCCCCCCTTCCCCTCTAAAGTAATATATACACAGCCCCTGAGGTATTGAAGTCTGCAAAAGCTTCAGTTTGGGCTCTTATTTTCAGCAGACTCGCACCAGGCCTAATTTGTTGATACCATTTTTTCTACTACTTGTTATTTTGTTCTGTGACTTATTTTCTTCTCAAATCACTATTTATTCTTCTTGTTTGTAATATGTGTTGATATATATTTTTTTTCTTATCTTATGTATATAGATAATGAAGCTAAACGATCAGACTCTGAAAAATCAGCTCATTCTGGTAAGTTTTGCCATTTGTCATTTTTGTTGATACCTTTAATTTTAAATGGAATTCTTATCTTTAAATTGCAATAAAATTATTTTTCAAATTTTTAAAAGATAAATAAGCAAAAGCAAAAATAATGCAAACTTTTTTTCCTTTCCTTTCCATAAAGTTCCACTAAAACTATCTTTACTACACATTGTGTAATACAGTCGAACCTCATTAACGCGAACACTCAAGAGGAAACTTTTTTTGTTTGTGTTAAAAGTAGTTCGTGTTATCCGAACTTAAATACATTACATACAACTGGATGGGGAAATCAGAAACAGTTTGTGCTAAAAGTAATTCGCGTTAAGCGTGTTCGTGTTAACGAGGTTTGACTGTATATTAAAGTCTAGGTCTGCAGGTTTTTTGTGCAGACTCGGAGGGTAGTCCTGGGGCTTATTCTTTCTAGGTTATGTCAGACCTACTTTTTTTTGTGTGTGTGTGTGAAACTAGTAGGGATATTGTACATTTGTTTAATGGAATCTTTAGACATTTATTTTGGTTTAATAAATTACAGAGAAATAGTCTACTTATTTTTACTTTATAGGGTTTCAAAATTATGATAATTTTAACTGTCTTTTCCTTTCACCTTAAACTATATTAATTTTTCTAATGAGTCTTTATTTGAATGTATTTATTTGTCTAAGTAATCAATAACAGCGTTCTATGGCTTGTGGACATATCAGGCATTTAAAGGCAGATTAGTGTAAGTCACAATTTTTTTTTTTTTTCAATGCTCAAAAACATGGATTTTCTGCATTCATTACACTGATTTCCTTTTGGATAAAATATCTGTGGGTGCAATTTACAGGCAAATTATGTGGAACTATCACTTAGTTGACTCACTGCAAAAGCTCTGCTTAAATTGATCACTTAACCATCATACCAATATTCCTATGTATATATTGATATGTCTAGATAAGCATGTAACTCAACTTTTCCAACTTAGTAACTTGCGCCACTCTGCTTTCAAACGCCTTCTATAAGCTGGGAAATTATCCTTTTTGCCTAAATTTGTACGAAAAAATGAATTTTAATTGCAGATACTTGTTAATAAATATTGCTTCAAATCAGATGAAAAAAGTTTACTATGATGTGTATCATGAAGTTTAATTAAAAAGTTAACAAAATTTATCTGTATTTTATTATGAAAATAAAATATTTATGCAAAAATACACTATTTCTGCCTGTGTAAAAACTTTAAAGACAGCAAAATAAAAACAATGCAGCAATAAAGAAACAAATATGTTGTGCATCCACCATTGTTTTTAATGACTGCAAAAAGTGATCTTTCATGGACATTATTAATTTTTTGCACAGTTCGAGACTGGTTTTGTACCATTCATCTTCAATAATAGATCTGAGTTCTGAAGCTGGCAGAAAATGCCTGGCATTTTTGTAAATTTGTCTTGCTAGATCTCCCCACTAGTTCTTGATTGAGAGATCAGGACTTCTGGATGACCATTGCAAAACTTCAATATTTTTCTTCTTGAACCAGAGTTTTGTCCTACAGCTTGTGTGGATAGGCTGGGGCCTCCGAGATAACACTGAGTGCTTTTTTTACTGGGCCTGTCTCAAAGAGCAATTTCAGTTGCATGATGTCACAAGCGAGATCATACTACTTAAAATTTTTCACGTACTTTGTTCATTTGGTGCGAATTGTTTACAATAGTATTTTGATTTTATTTATTGTTTTATCTAGTAATTAATAATATTTTTTAGTGTGCTTAGATTATAATGCTATCTGATTATAACTATTGAAGAAAGTGTAGATTATATCTATAAAATAATGAGAAGAAAATGTTGTGCTCCTGGTTTCAAATCTAAGTCTTCAAATTCTCAACTGATAGTGAAAAGAAAAAATTTTAGCTAAGAAAATTACATCGTGATAATTTACTCATATTTCAACAGGAGTGGTCTGCATTAAACGTTTCGATATATGTTTTATAATTTGTGAAGGTAGAATTAATATGATGGTACTAAACTTGTTGTGCGGAGAAAAAAATTAACCCTAGCGACGAATGCCTATCCTACTGTAATGAAAATATTCCGGAATATTTAAATGAATGTGTACTTCCAAAATGAAAAGAACCAAATGATCTTCGGAAAAAATAAATAACAGAAGCAGGCGATAAACAGTTTTAAAAATGGTGCAACAATGACATAACATCTTTTGAAGATTTTTTAATAAATATGCTAATAAATTGAATCAAATCTGGATACTGTGGTATAAATAATTTTATTGTTGATGTGGTGTAGTTATATATCAGTACAAAAACCCTTAACGGGTTAAAAGTTGTGACGCAGCATTTTCTTTTGGCTCTAAGAATTTTAAATATGGGTCTTAAAAGCAATGATATCGAATTTGAGTGACGCTATGTTAATAATATTTTTAAAAATCATCATTTTCTTTTTAGTTTTATTTGTATTCACAGGTGCAATTATTATTTTAACATGAAAAAATATATAAAATTTATTCGCTGATGCTTTTTCATTCAGATCTCTCAGGAATTCAAAATATGGGTTTTAAAAGAAATTATATCAAAATTTGAGTGACACCTTGACGTGAATTTAGTAGGATTGTTTTAAAATTCAATTTAAATTATTTTTCGTTTGTCTTCTAAAGTATATTTACACATACAAACAATACTTTTAATTTTTCAATACACTGTTAAATATATTACTTTCACTGAGCCTATATTATGTATTGAAATGTATTTATTTCAATAAAATGATTTATGTTTTGTGCCACGCTATCCAAAATCATAAGTAAAATTTATGTAAATGATTATTTTGTGTCATATTATCCAAACAAAGGGAAATGTATGCAAGTGGATAATATGACGCAAAATAATCATTTACATAAATTTTACTTATGATTTTGGATAGCGTGGCACAAAACATAAATCATTTTATTGAAATAAATACATTTCAATACATAATATAGGCTCAGTGAAAGTAATATATTTAACAGTGTATTGAAAAATTAAAAGTATTGTTTGTATGTGTAAATATACTTTAGAAGACAAACGAAAAATAATTTAAATTGAATTTTAAAACAATCCTACTAAATTCACGTCAAGGTGTCACTCAAATTTTGATATCATTTCTTTTAAAACCCATATTTTGAATTCCTGAGAGATCTGAATGAAAAAGCATCAGCGAATAAATTTTATATATTTTTTCATGTTAAAATAATAATTGCACCTGTGAATACAAATAAAACTAAAAAGAAAATGATGATTTTTAAAAATATTATTAACATAGCGTCACTCAAATTCGATATCATTGCTTTTAAGACCCATATTTAAAATTCTTAGAGCCAAAAGAAAATGCTGCGTCACAACTTTTAACCCGTTAAGGGTTTTTGTACTGATATCATTACTTTTTTGAGGTTATTGATGAAAATGTCAATTAATCGAAACTAAGCATAGGGTATAAATTAATCATTAGAATAAAATTTTAAAGAAATGCTAAAAAAGACCCTTAGGGCCCCCAATAAAAATATGAGGGTGGTGGCCCGGGGAGAGGAGTGCAAGACTCAACTTTAAAGTTATGCATCGAGAGAGTAACATAATTAGAGGGATGAAAATGCATGGCACAAAAATGTTCAAGGGTCCCGGACCGGGTTCAGGCCAGTGTCCTAAATGGACTGTAGAAATGGTGGAATAATTAAATGGAAAAAAAGTCACAAAAAACGAAGAAGATCAGATTAAAAGGAGTCAAGTTATTTACAATTTATGGAACAAAAACGTCAAGGGGCCACGTACCGGACCCTAGGGTCTTAACTAGAATGTAGAAATGGAAAAATAACTGACTGGAGAAAGGGGCCCCAACAACGAAGAAAATCAGACAAAAAAGAGTAAAGTGATTAAAAATTTAGGGCTCAAAAACTTAAAAGGGTCCAGGGGACCCGGGTCTTGTCTGAGAATAAAATGTTGTTCATGTAGCAGCTGGAAGTCCTAAGAAGGTGTTAGAAAAAAACGGCGAGTGAATTGGACGATTTTTAAGGGAGGTATAGTAGGGGGCCCAAAAAGGGCTACGTGATAGTTTTAAACATGAACTTAAGATGAAGTATCTGAACTGGTATTCAGAAATGAGGGAATAACTAAATGGAGAAAGGGGCCCCAAAAAACGAAGATCATCGGTGAAAAAGGAGGCAAGTTATTAAAAATTTAGGCCACTAAAACTTAAAAGGTTACAGGGGGACCTGGTTTTGTCCGAGAAAATTTTGTGTTGTTCATGTAGTAGCTGGAAGTCCTTGGAAGTTGCTAGAAAAAAAAGCTAGTGAATTAGATGATTTTTAAGGGAGCTATAGTGAGGACCCCGAAAGGGGCCAGCTGACAGTTTTGAGCAGGACCTTAGGATAAAGGGTCTGAACTGGAATGCAGAAATGGGGACTAATTGGAAACAGAAATTGGAACTAAAATCGATGTATCCTGTCGATGTCGAGTCGAATGAATCAAACCGCGTTGCAATGGGACCCATAGAACTCGAGTTAGCTGCAAAATCCGTTAGTTCCACCGCCAGGGGACGCACTCCGTTCTATACAAACATAGCTGAAATCTTCGAGGCTGTCGATTTCAAATCGAATGAACCATACCTCGTCGTGATGGGACCAATAAAACTCGAGTTAGCTGCAAAATCTGTTAGTTCCATCTTCCACCACCAGAGGGCGCACTCTGGTCTATACAGACATAGCTGAAATCTTTGAGGATGTCGATTTCGAGTCGAATGAGCCATACCTCGTAATGATGGAGCCCATAGAACCCGAGATAGGAAAGCGCCCCTGGTGGTGAGACTTGAGACTAAAATCGATATATCCTGTCGATGTCGAGTTGAATGAATTAAAGTGCATTGTGATGGGACCTATAGAACTCAAGTTAGCTGAAAAATCCTTTAGTTCCACATTCCACCGCCAGGGGGCGCACTCTGTTCTATACGAACATAACCGAAATCTGTAAAGCTATTGAAATCCAGTTGAATTAAACAATTTTTGTCGTAATCGGGCCCATAGAACACGAGATACGAAAGCGCCCCTGGTGACAAAACTTGGAACTAAAATCGATATATCCTGTCGATGTCGAGTCGAATGAATCAAACTGCATTGTGATGGGATCCATAGAACTCGAGTTAGCTGCAAAATCTGTTAGTTCCATCTTCCACCACCAGGGGACGCACTCTAGTCTATACAAACATAGCTGAAATCACTGAGGATGTCAATTTCGAGTCGAATGAGCCATACCTCATAGTGATTGGGCCCATAGAACCTGAGATAGGAAAGCGCCCCTGGTGGTGAGATTTGAAACTAAAATCGATGTATCCTGTCAATGTCGAGTTGAATGAATTAAACTGCATTGTGATTGGACCCAAAGAACTCAAGTTAGCTGAAAAATCCTTTAGTTCCACGTTCCACCGCCAGGGGGCGCACTCTGTTCTATACGAACATAACCGAAATCTATCGAAATCCAGTTGAATGAGCCAAACCTTGTCGTAATCGGGACCATAGAACTCAAGATAGAAAAGCAGCCCCTGGTGGGGAAACTTGTACCTACAATTGATAAGTCCTGTCGAGTCGAATGAATCAAACCGCATCGTGAAGGTACCCATAGAACTCAAGTTAGCAGCAAAATCCGTTAGTTCCATCTTCCACTGCCAGGGGGTGCAATCTTTTCTATATGAACATAACTGAAATTTTTGAGGCTGTTGATTTTGAGTCGAATGAGCCATACCTTGTCGTGATTGGGCCCATATAACCATAGATAAGAAAGCACTCCTGGTGGTGAAACTCTGAACTAAACTCGGTAAGTTTTATTGATATCGAATCGAATGAGCCAGACTACGTCGCGATTTGGGATGCACAACCTGTGGCCCGCGGGCTAAACGTGGCCTGTGATGGGTAACTCGTTGCCCACGGAGACCATACATGCCAACATATCCAGAAATTTCGATTTCCTTAATAATTCTTGGAAAATTGCAAATTTTGTCCATTGTAGGAAAACATCATGAATTTCGTCAATCGGGTGCATGAAATCATGCATTGCGTCGACTGGATGCAAATTTTGTTGAATGGGCATGACAAAATCAAAAATTTCTCTATTTTGTCGCAAGGGAAAAAAACCCCGCAAATTTCAATAATCGATCGACAGAAACCAGATATACCAAAATCGGAAATTCCGGAGTTGTGAATTTTCTCAATCATTCAAAAAAATGTAAAAATATCTTGAATTTTGTAAACCACAGAAAAAACCGCGCAAATTTCGTCGATAAAGCACGTAAAATCATGAATTTCATGGATCGAGCACAGACTAACTGCGAATTTCATCAAATGGGCGTGGAAAAATCACAAATTACCACAAACAGTCACGGAAAGAGTTTGCAATTTGTCCATAGATCATAGAAAAACATCATGAATTATGTCTATCGGGTCTATAAAATTATGAATTGCGTTGACTGGATGCGAATTTTGTTGAATGGGCATGGAAAAAATCACAAATTTCACCAGTTTGTCGCAAGAAAAAAAAAACGCAAATTTCAATAATCGATTGACAGAAACCAGAGATGCCAAAATCAGAAATTCCGGAGTTGTAAATTTCGTCAATCACTCAAAAAAATAAAAAAATCTTGGAATTTTGCAAACGACTGGAAAAAACCTGCAAATTTTGTCGATAAGGCACGTAAAATTATGAATTTCATTGATCAAGCATGGACAAACAACGAATTTCATCGAATGGGCGTGGAAAAATCACAAATTACAACGAACAGACAAAGAAAAAATTTGCAATTGGTCCATAGATCGTAGGAAAACATCATGAATTATGTCTATTGAGTCTGTAAAATTATGAATTTTGTCGACAAGCATAGAAAATCATGAATTTCGTGAATTGGGCATGGAAAGAGCAAGAAAAATTCATTTATCGCTTCGCCAATTCGACACCACCAACTATTTCGCTTGTTCTATGATTTAACCCTGTAAGCTTTTCATTTACTTGTTGACATTATCACTTATTTCACAAGTATAATTATGCTCTAGCTATACACTGGACATTTTTATTCTGCAGACTTTTCTTTTCTTAGTATAAATAAAGTTATTATAAACAGTTTAATAAGGAACATTGTGCCAACAATACGAATATAAATGCAAAAAACACAAGAAATTTTGTAAACAAACTGGTAGCAAGAAAAATTCATTTATCGCTTCGCCAAATTTGATGCCACCAACTATCTCGCTTGTTCTATGATTTAACCCTGTAAGCTTTTCATTTACTTGTTGACATTATGGCGGCTTGGTTTGCTAGCCACTCATATTTGAAGAATCATGCTGTCATCTTATGAAAAGAACAGACTGTGCGTGTGTATGGCGAAGAATCAAGTAGGAACACACAGGTTAAACTTTAACAAAAACATATAATTATTTAAGAAAAACAAGTAAGTGATGAGATTCGACTGGCACGACAAGATAGCCAGCCACACTCAGTTAGCGGCAAAAACAGACTGCCTGTTACAATGCGGTTACAGCTAAAAGCAACTCATTACACGTTGAGTTGTATGAAAAACGTCATACAATAAAATTTAAGTTCCAATTACAGTTAATATAGTTCCTGTTTAACATGGAGTTAAAGTTTATGGATAAACAGTTCAGGATACAGCTAACCCGCCACAACATCATCACTTATTTCACGAGCATAATTATGCTCTAGTTAACACACTGGAAATTTTTATTCTGTGGGGTTTTCTTTTCTTAGTATAAATAAAGTTATTATTAACAGTTTAATAAGGAACATTGTGCCAACAATACGAATTTGCATGCGAAAAAACCAAGAAATTTTGTAAACAAACTGGTAGCAAGAAAAATTCATTTATCGCTTCGCCAAATTTGACACCACCAATTATCTCGCTTGTTCTATGATTTAACCCTGTAAGCTTTTCATTTACTTGTTGACATTATGGCGGGTTGGTTTGCTAGCCACTCATATTTGAAGAATCATGCTGTCATCTTATGAAAAGGAACAGACGGTGTGTGTGTATGGCGAAGAATCAAGTAGGAACACACAGGTTACACTTTAACAAAAACATATAATTATTTAAGAAAAACAATTAAATGATGAGATTCGACTGGCACAACAAGATAGCCAGCCACACTCAGTTAGCGGCAAAAACAGACTGCCTGTTACAATGCGGTTACAGCTAAAAGTAACTCATTACACGTTGAGTTGTATGAAAAACGTCATACAATAAAATTAAAGTTAAAATTACAGTTAATATAGTTCCTGTTTAACATGGAGTTACAGTTTATGGATAAACAGTTCAGGATACAGTTAACCCGCTACAACATCATCACTTATTTCACGAGCATAATTATGCTCTAGTTACACACTGGAAATTTTTAGTCAGTGGCCTTTTCTTTTCTTAGTATAAATAAAGTTATTATAAACAGTTTAATAAGAAACATAGTGCCAACAATATGAAAATGCACTAATTTATCTTTCTATATAATACCTTGATCATATGTATCCAGGGGCTGTGCTAAGATTTACAAAATGCTAGCCAGTAAATTAGCCAAATTAAAATATTTTTAGCCAAATTTATCTATAATTAGCCAAAAGTATATAATACATTTTTTATCATTAACTCTTTCAGCCCTGACTTTATTGAATGGGTAAAAAAGCATTTTCCCACTGCTTTACATTTGCTGCATGGTCAAACATTGTGCCCATTTTTTTCTTTTTTAATTTTTTTGAGTTATACTGCATCCAAAAATAAAAGTATTACCTTAAAGCATGGCTGCCAACTGTTCCAATTTTTGCATTTTGTGGCCTTTTCTTTTCTTAGTATAAATAAAGTTATTATAAACAGTTTAATAAGGAACATTGTGCCACCAATACGAATTTGCATGCAAAAAAACAAGTAATTTTGTAAACAAACTGGTAGCAAGAAAAATTCATTTATCGCTTCCCGAAATTTGACGCCACCAACTATCTCGCTTATTCTACGATTTAACCCTGTAAGCTTTTCTTTTACTTGTTGACATTATGGCGGCTTGGTTTGCTAGCCACTCATATTTGAAGAATCATGCTGTCATCTTATGAAAAGAACAGACTGTGCGTGTGTATGGCGAAGAATCAAGTAGGAACACACAGGTTAAACTTTAACAAAACATATAATTATTTAAGAAAACAAGTAAGTGATGAGATTCGACTGGTACGACAAGATAGCTAGCCACACTCAGTTAGCGGCAAAAACAGACTGCCTGTTACGTTTCATGGGTGAATATCAAGGGTGTATTTTGCATTTTAAAATTATTTTGGGTCGAGTCAAAAGTTAAAATCACTTGTATTTAAACTGGCTATAACTCATTAGAATAACTTTGTTTTGTGCTAATAATGGAAAATGCTGCAAAATGAAAAATTTCAGTATATAACAAATGCAAAAGTCAATGTTTGCATCAGCAAAAGGTTGCAAATTCTGGGCATGTGCAGATAGGATGTGCGCCTTTTGAAGCACTTATTTGCAGTTTTTAAACAAATACTACAATTTAGTATTTATGCGAAACTGTAAAGAGCCCCCAAAACTAAGTTCAATTTTTTAAAGTTTCATTTGGATTTTTGAAACAGAATTTCATTTGGCGGCCTTGCCAACTTTCCTAGAGGGGAGGGGTGCTCAAAAAATTTTCAGGGGGTTCTGACACCTCCCCCCTCCCCCCTAGCTACGGTCCTGGTTGAAATAGGGAACATGCAATAGTAAACGACAATAACACGCAAAAATTTCAGGGCAATCCAAGTATATTTATGCTAGTTAGAGCACGTGCAGACAAACCGAAGTCATAAACACTTTTAAACTAGGTTGGAAAGTGTTAAAAACGCACAAAAATATATTTACATAATATTAGTTTGTTCCAGAACAAGCCATTTAAAAGAAATGTTAATATATTTAGAAAAATTTTGCGTGATTTTGCTAATGTAAACATATGCTGTGGTTTCAATAATGTTTGTTCATCTACAGAAAAAATATTATTTCAAAAAAGCAACCCAAAAGGCTGAAGACTGCAACTGATCACTTAACAAAAAATTGTCAAATCTACGGTACAGGATATGGAACTCTTGTTATGGGCATATTTCTTAGAAAATAGTGTTGATGAAGAAATTGTTGATTTATTTTAAAGTGTCAATTTGGCAGAGTACAGTTCCTGATGCTCATTTTTTACATACTTTATGCACACAGTGGTGCTTCTAAAACTACTAATATAGGTATTTCTTTATTATTCTGTCGACTATTTTCCATTAAAAAAACTATCATCAGATAGCAATGCCTAATAAACAAATGGAAGAATGCCATCAACTGTCTGGCTTGTTCTAGGATTTAACCCTGTAAGCTTTTCATTTACTTGTTGATATCACTTATTTCACAGGTATAATTATTCAGAAGTTATACACAGGAAAAAAATTTTCTGCGGCTTTTTCTTTTCTTAGTATAAATAAAGTTATTATAAACAGTTTAATAAGAAACATAGTGCCAACAATATGAAAATGCACTATTTTATCTTTCTATATAATACTTTGATCCTATGCATCCAGGGGCTGTGCTAAGATTTACAAAATGCTAGCCAGTAAATTAGCCAAATTAAAATATTTTTAGCCAAATTTATCTATAATTAGCCGAAAGTATACAATACATTTTTTATCATTAACTCTTTCAGCCCTGACTTTATTGAATGGGTAAAAAAGCATTTTCTCACTGCTTTACATTTGCTGCATGTCCAAATATTGTGCCCATTTTTTTTCTTTTTTAATTTTTTTGAGTTATAGTGCATCCAAAAATAAAAGTATTACCTTAAAGCATGGCTGCCAACTGTTTCAATTTTTGCATACCACTGAAATTTAATAGAAGTTTTTGCCTTATTTAATCCTCGAAATGCTATGGTTAAATAAGGCAAAAATTTCTATTAAATTTTAGTAGTATCCAAAAATTGGAAGAGTAGGTAGTTCTGCCTTAAAGTAAAGATTAAAATTAAACTGTTGCCAACTAAAAAACCCCCAAAAAACTGCTGATTAAATTTTAACTCAGTACCATTTTATTATTGTTTCTTTTTGGGCATAGCATGCATATTATTCACTACAAACTTTTTAAAAAAATCATCCATGTTTCAAAGCATGATTACAAGAATGAAAAGCTTCCGATAAATTATTCGCTAGTCTTTTCACCATAGTAATTTTTTATTCGCTAATTTCATGATGTATTTGTATTTGGCGCATAGGCGAATGACAAGCGCAGCCCCTGTATATCTGTGTGTTTGTACGTGCATGTGTCACGAGAGAGAAAAAGTATGAGCCCCCCCCCCTCATTATTCACTTCTATCCACAGCTTTGGCAACCTTCCCCCTTTTTAACAAACATCACTTTTGAAGTTCTAAGGTTAAGTAAGAAAATTGTTTTTTGGTATTAGTGGAAAATGTAAGCTGTTAAAAATTGTATTTTGCATACACTAGATTAACACTTTAGAATTGTATGTTTTATTGTTTACACCCACCCCCTTTATTTATATGACAAGATCATCACTGAGTAGGATAATTTTTTTAAAGAAATGAATAACCCGAGTCTGTTTTAAATCTGTCAATAAAACTTGTAAACAAAAATAGGAAAACTATTTTTATTTTTAATTCAAGGGCAAATTTTATAAATATGTTTTTCAGTGCTCTGTAATCTGAATTCTTTAGATTTGTTTAGTTTTTAATTATTGTAATACAAAAAAGAATAACATTTTTAATTTTAGAACAAAACTTTTTTTTTTTTTTTTTTTTTTTTTTTTTTGCGAAAAAGATGTTACATTAAAAAATATTTAGATTAAATTTAGTCGCTCCGTTTTCAAGTTATTCAAACAAATTTGAGGGGGGAAATAAATGCCATTAAAGTTCTATCCACAGAAGTATGGTTAATAATAGTCTTTTTTTTTTTTTTTTAAGGTATGAAAAATTCATATGAGGTTAGATTTATAGATTATAATTTAATATATGACAGCAGAATGATCCAGTGAGTCAGATTTTCTTCATTTAAATATAAATATTAACCTAAATGAAGTTAAATATAAGTAACAATTATTATTATTTATTATAATTTTAAAAAATATAAAATAATATCTATGGCTATTTATTTTAACTTCATGCTTTCACATTAAATTAATTTTAAAATACATTTAAGACATTCTGCGATATTACATTCTTTTTTTTTTTTTTTTTTTCATTTATCAATAATAAAATAAAAACTTCGAAAGCGAAAATGATCACTTTAGTATTTTTATTTAAAGACTCATCTGACTACTAATTTCACTTAACGTATAATACAAATAAAATTCTTTTAAAAATAAATAAATAAACAGACAAAAAAGTTTTAAAATCACTATAATTAATGCTTCTTTTGCGTATTACAATGGTTAAAACTACACAGACATATCAAAAATTCAGATTTTTAACGAAACACCGAAAAAAATAAAATTTACCTGTGAAAAAAAAGTAATGGTTTTCCTCTTTTGTTTACAAATATTTATGCAGATTAAACATAGATTAGACTATTTCTTTTAAATCTATACTACTTATTACTGATGATCTTATGCAATTCATGTTGAACTGGAGTTCTTTTTACTGTTGATTTCATGAATGAAATCTTTTAAAACTTTGTCTGTTTCAATTCAACGTACGTACTGGGAATGCACGGCACGCGTATGAATATATGAAAACAAGCCCAAAGAACAGTTGGTTGGTTGTCAGACAGACTTCCGTTTAGGAACGGGAAATATATTATCCTTAAAAAATTAAAACCTTGTTATAAATAACAGTAAAATTGAATGCATATAATTAAAAAAATATTTCCCCTATTTAAAAAATGAATCTAAATAGTTTCACAACGAAATACAGATATATAAAATGCGAAATATATTCTGAACAAAAAAAAAAAATATATAAGCGACAATTGAATCCAAATAATATCGATGTGAAAAGGCCGAAAGAAATAAAAAATAACATGATTTAAACATTGTGATATTTCATATCACAGATACACTTAGTTAGAAGTATGTGTGCTTTGTTTATAAAAGGAAAAGGAACTGATTTACCCAAATTAGTAGTTTAGTTTCAGTTAAAATTTTAGCTAACTTAAGTGTACAAATATATTAAGAAAATAAATCTGTTGATAAATTCCTTTGAGTGGTTATTAGATCCTGAACACAGGTATAATAAATAGACAATTTTTGAAAATATTGTAAATAAGTTATCCAGTTAAGATAAAACAGAAAAGCAAATACAGGTAATCTAGAGAAAATGGTTTATGGCAAGCGAAAGAAATTTGGCTACATATTTTCTGGCAACCTATTCGCTGTTTCGTATAAATAAGCAATTTTTTCAATATGTATACAATTTATTTAATATAAAGAAGTCATTTATCTATTTTTATATACAGATAGAACAGAATTGTATACATAAATAATTTTATTTATAAATAAGCATAAAAATTCATTAGGTTTGTTTTCATAACTGTGTATATGTATAATTTAGAAACACATCTAACTCTCTGAAGCCGGAATAGGCCCAAGCTTTAAAAAAAGTGCCACGGTCTCTAAAGTTGAAAAATATCAATTTCTCTATTTAAATTGACATTTATTGTGTTTCGGTGGTTAAATTATGCTATGTAGTGTAAAAGAGGGGAATAGGATTGATTTTCTAAAGTTTTTGTAATTATTATACTTTTTGTATGTATATTTATTGTAAAATAATGTTTTTAGGGAAAGTAAGTCAATGCGTTCAATCAGATCTAATAATCTTAGCATTTTTTTAATTTAAATTTTTTTATTTCCTTTTATAAAACAAGTTTATTAATTCCCTTTTATTTCACAATTATGAAATTTACTACTATTATTTATATAATGACAAATTATAAGAGTGGGAATTCAAAACATCTCTTTATTAAATCTTTCTGCTGGGATACATTGACTGAACTGGATCTCGCTTGTAACATCACTAATACTTGTAGCAGGCCCGGTTTAAGCACACAGCGTCATCTCAGAGGCCCCGGATAGGCACATTATCTTGCTGATAAATCCATTTTTCCTCCTGCCAGAAGTGCTGCAACAGGTGAAAGATGGTCGGAAAGAGTTTTCAGATATGTCTTTGAATTAACTTTTTCTGAAAGAAATGCACCATTGAACAAAAAGCAGCTGCTTGTCATAATAGATGTACCACCTAATTGACATTTTGAGAAAAATTATTTTTCTTTTCTCAAATCATTCCAATATTACTTCCAGCCATATGGACCAAGTTCCATTTTTTTCATCAGAGAAAATAACCTGCAGCAATTTGTCTTGCAAACTGTAAATGCTGGGTTTTGTGTCTAGTCAGTAAAGGGGATTTAGACAATTTTGCTGTGTATTGGAAATTCCCGGATCAAGTAATTGTATTGTAGATTGTTTTCTTGAACACATTGAACCTAGTCGTTCATAAAATTTCTTTACTTGAGTATTTTTCAGTTCCTTTCATCTCTGGGTGACAAGAATTTTGGTCTGCCTCCATTGTTTTTTTAACCTTAAAAAATTGTTGATAACAGTTTTAGATCTTTCTAACTTTTTTTTTTTTAAATAGACTGAACTCATTCTTGACAATGCAAAAAATTCAACAGCATCTTTTTCATATTCAGTAAGTTTATTTGCTTTTGGCATTATAATAAAATTAACAAACCTCTTAATAGAAAACGGCAAAAAAATTACTATACACAAGAGTTTTTAATGTGCAAATCAATAATAGTTATATGTAATATTTCTATAAAAAATAGTTGTGTCCTTAAAGTTTTTACACAGGCAAAAATAGTCCTTGTTTGTATAATTTTTACTTTCTTCTATCTATAATAGAAGAAAGTATCGTAATTGAAAATTTTTTTCAACTTCTGGTTTTCAACGGATTTATATGTTTTAAGGTTCATAGATTCCAAACCAAATTTTATTTATAGGTTTTTGGCTAGGGTCAGCAGGTTCCACTTGAATTTGGCGATATGCCGACAAATGGAGGCACTCTGATAGTGATTTTTGTTCCATTTTCATTATTGTATCATCGAAAAGTGTATGCAGATGATTGATCCAAATTTTTTGTATAGGTTTTTGACTGTGGCCTACAGGTCCCAGTTAAATGTGGGGATATTTTGCCAGAAGGGGGTGCTGTGATAGCCATTTAAGGATTTCAAATTCAAAAAGATGTACAAAAAAAAAATTGAAATCCTAAAAGATTTTTTTCCATTAAATGTTCAGCCTTGATCCAAGGATTCAGGAGCAGTTTTTGTTTTGCCTCTATCTTAAAAAATGGCTGAGATATAGCAGTTTGAAATTTTAGGTTGGCTGACATTTTGAAACAAGACAGCAGGATTCCTCCATAAAAGGGTTTAATTTATGAGTTTTAATAAACATGCTTTCTTGCACAAATTTTCTTTTATTGTTGTATTAACTCTTATATGTTTAACACTATGTATTCATATTCGTCAGCATCAAATTCTCGTCAAGTTTGGCTATATTTTGCCAAATTTGGCAACAAAAATAGGTTGCCATAAATGAAGCCAACTTGGCTGTAGCCAGCTAATTTGGCGAAATTCTGATTCAAATTCAATATTGGGGAGAACTGAAAATGAATTTTCTGTAATCGGGTTCCATGCATTTTAGCTTCATGTTTTCCAGTGAAATTAGCTAAAATCTTAAAACCAAGGAATAAGGGGGCTATCTTTTTTAACTGGTACAAGCCAGAAGAACTTTTCTTAGTCGTGTTGTACATCGGCTGCTCTTGCAATGGAAGGTGATTTGCATCCTCATAACCTGACGATTCTCAAGCAGCTACGTACAACAGAATGACGAAAAGTATTGATTTTGTAAGCAATGTGATAGCGAATTTTGAAGTATTAACATGTATGAGATAGAAGAAAGTTTTGGGATTGGAAAATCCGACTTGTTATTTTTTGCAATAAAAAGCTCACATATACATTTTGTTGACTTTTATACTTTTATTTCAACTTTTTGATCAACATTGATTTCCCAATTTAATTATCTCATTTTTAAATTTATCGAAATTTTTACAATTTTTTGCTGTTTTTAAAGTTTTTACATGCACTGTAAATTTGCAATAATAGCAAAGCATGACAAGTTAAAACACACAAGTGTAAAAATCTGTAATGCTACATATTGTATAGTAAAGAAAAAAATAAATAAATGACCATAATTATACAATAATATAAATGCATATTTTATCAAAGGTTGTTCATGTGATATAAAAATGTTTGTCACTATTATTTCAATTATTTGTTTTCAAAACTCATTCTTTGTTATAAGCATATCAGTGCTTTGTAAGATATACTGATTATAAAATTTGATTAAGTGTTTTAAAAGCTGAATTTTTTACTATTTATTTTCAGAAGCAGAAAAATCTAGTGGTGAAGAAGCAGCACATTCTGGTAAGCATTTTTTACTATGTGTTACATACAGAAAGATGTATGGGTTAAAAATAATAATTTTAAATATTGACAGGGCTCCTACGCGACTGGAAAATATGGAAAACAGGGAATTGTCAGGGAAAAGGGCAAGTGTTCAAAAAGTCATGGAAAATCGCATTTCCTCCCTAAAACCTGGAAAAGTCAGGGATTTAAAAAATATATATATATATTACATGCTATCATGTGTCAAGATTCTTCTGAATTCAGTCTGCAAAAAAAAAAATCAAATTTTTTAGCAAGTAGTATTTTTGCTACATTCATATTTTTAACATAATGATGTTTTAGCCATACAAATTGTTGCTAAGGTGATACTTCTGTGATTGAAATATTGAGCCATGTTAAGGTGGCTAGGATGAGATAGTTCGAACATTTAAATAAGAAAAGAAAGAAAATTATAAAGCAAGTAAAAAAGAAAAGCTGTAGCTAAAATTAAATTGTTAAAATACAAAAAATTGAAAGTTGCAGAACAAACTATTTCTGAAACAACACAAACAAATGACATGGTAGTAGAAATGTCAAAAAATATTTGAATGGTTGATATGGGAAATCTAATTATATCAATAAAATTATACTTTGAATCCATCCAAATTGTATATTTTTAATTGTTTTTCATTTTTTTATATTTTAAATATCAAATAATAGATTTTTAGTTTCAATTTCATAGATTACTTTTATTTTCAGAGGTATATTTAATCATTAAGATCTAGAATTGCTATTCATATTTCTAAAAATGCCGTGAATTGTGGTCATGGAATTGTAGGAAAAATGGTCTGGAAAAAAACCTGGAAAAGTCAGGCAATTTTGTTATTCAAATACAGTATGAACCCTGTATTGAGATAATTAAAAAGGGGGGAAAGAAAGAAGAAGAGGGAAAATATTTATTTATGAAATAGATATAAAGATATTTTGGATTAATGATTTATAGATATTTTAATTTTAGAAGTTACCAAAAAGAGAAAGAAGAATGAATTTCAAATAAGCCTGTGATCCAAAAACAATGTATAATGGAAGTATCAAAAGAAAGAGGAAAAGCGTTGGGAACATTAATAAATATAATTTAATAAAATCATGGTGAAATAATAAATAAGGATGCATACCTGACATGGAACACAAATACCTGAAAACATATATACAATATGCTGAATTTTTGTGCCACAATTAATTTTGCATTTGTTTATGAACCATATTAAGATTATTGTAAATAAATACTTTGTATAAGTTTGTATGTCTTATTAATAATATTATTTAACACATATTTTGTTGTAATATATTGAAATTTCCTACTTATTAAATTACCATTAACCAGAATGAGTTATTAATTAAGCTTTGTCTTTTAGGCTAAAATGAAGGCACATAGAATATTTCTAAAATAGATACAGGAATAATAATGTAAAATAGAGTATAAAATATATAAAAAGACAGTAATTATACAAATCAAATACTTTATAATATTTCTTGAAATGAGCATATATATATATATATATATCTACCATATATATATAAAATCCTAATGAAATGAATTTGTGAAACGATTTTATGAAACGACTGATTATGTTTCAGGGCTATTTTTAATAAAATATTAAACGCTTGATAGTGAAATTAATACCAATTGTCCATAAAAATCCACGGATGTCAAAACTGGTAATAGAATTTTGAAATTGGAATTAGTTTTCGAGATATTAATTTTTTTCTAATTTTAATGACATTTCTGTAATGATGGCAACTAATTACTCAGTTTTTTTGTGACAAAAGAAGGGGAAAAAAATTGAAAAGGATTCCGATAGGGATTACTGATTTCTTTTTATTCGTCATTTTCAAATTGAAATTGAATTTATCTTTTATTTCAATCGATAATGAATACAAGATTGTGATTAAATTATGTTTTTCAGGAAAATATGAAAAAAAAATCACATTTCTATCGTCAGGATTCAATCGTCTGTCAGCATTTAATTTAATTTGTAAACTGAAAATATTTTGAATAAATTCATCCAAATGATGTCATTTATGTAAACGCAAAAGAAAGTGGGGAAAAGGAATTGATAGTAATTATTATTTATTGATATCATTTTGTTATTTTTTTGTAAAATTTAATTAAACGAATTTATAAAATCACTAATTCGGATATTTGAAACGAATATATAAAATAATAATTGCCCAACTGAACGGAAGGAGAATAAAATATCCTGCTTGGTTTTTTCCGCCAAGCTTTTTAAAAAAGCGCAAGACCCCTATAATAGAAAAGCACCAAAAGTTCATTGGATTTGTTTTCATGACTTTTGGCAACAAATCTATGTATATTAACGAATCTACCCCTTTTTGAAGCTCGAATTACGCCAAACCTAAAAGCAAAGGATCCTATACTGGAAAAGTACCCGATTTTCTTATGGACAATATTCAAGTGACATAACATGGTGTAAAATTATCGCGGATAGCAAATTTGTTTAAGTATCTCATCAATTGATGCCGAATAAATGCAGGCTTGCATGCACAATATATTTAATTAATTTTGTATGATAAATAATTATTAGAAAATTCGTATATACATATTAATTAAAATAAATAATTTACATATTTAAAATAACATGAAAATATGCATGATGGTGTACTAAAATAGAGAGAAAATTAAAACCTGTTACTGAAAATGTCTATAACATAGTACTTTTCAATACCGTGGTTCTTAATGTTATTCACAAGCAGATGGAATTTTTCTCATCCTTAAACGCAAAGGAAGAATAGAATACAGATCGTTGTTATAAAAGTCCGAGAGGTAGCCACAATTTAAACCTAACCATTTTATACAAGCTGGTTTTCAAGTTGTAATTGATGTTACTTATCAATCCCGAAAACAGTCGTCAGTTGTCGCAACAGCTGTGTATGAGGCTATGATAATCAAAAAATGCCCCATTAAAACGTTAAAAGCATGGCAACCCAATTACAGATTTACCAATATTTTCAAAATAAAGCACTCTGTCATGTTTTTAGAGGCCTCGAAGTTCTGGGTAGGCCCCCTAGTATATATATATATATATATAATTATAATATCTATGAATTTCAAAAACATATCAAGTTCTAATATCATTCTACTAAAATCTACAAAGAGATAATTAATGATATTGTGTAATCAGAATACCACATAGCTAATAATTAACTTGTGCAATCATAAAATTACCATAGCATGTGCTTCAATGGTAATTAGCCAAATTTACTCATACCTGAAGAACATTTAAAAAGAAAGAGAGAGAAAGGGGAAAAAAATAAAAATTATAAATTGGAGTTGCTATTAAGTAAACACAAATGGATTAATAAATTAATTATGAACATTATTCAGTGGAAAAACTGGACCACAAGAGAACCAATCAAGAATTAGATATGAAAAACATATGTGGATGTACTCGTCAGCTTGGCTGCACCCACATGTGTTTTAAAAATAATTCAGTATTTCATAATTCTACTGGCATGATGCTAAAAACAGTAGAATCAGCCAAGTATACTGAATTATTACCAGACAACAATTGGAAAAATTTAAAATTGGAAATATGTAAAATGTAAATAAAAAACCATTAAGAAATATATAATATATCACTTACAACGATTATCCTAAAATCTTTATAAATCACCACACTAAATGCCACCAGATATCATTTTTGAAATAATATTTGAAATTAGAACCCTTAAATTGTAGAAAAAATGTTTTACTCACAAGAATGATCCAGAATCCTCAAAATATAGCAACTTCTGCATAATGATCAATTCCACATGGCACGTATCAAACATGTTGACATTCGAGTCGAGTTGAGAGAAATGATTTGAAAGACAAGTTGAGAGCTCTTTTTTTTTTTTTTTTTTTTAACACAACTTGATCAATGACACCACAACACAAAATAATTCAAAAACACACAAAACTATTCTGTTGATAATACTCTTATAACAAAATTATATCCGTGAATATATAATTACTCCATCTAATTTTAATTCCTGAAAGTAAAATTAATATACAAGCAATAGCTCCCTCTATAGTTAAATTAAAAATAATATCTATAATATCATCAACTAACTTAAACGTAAAGTGTCGCCATCTGTTGGTATTATAATTATTCATAATTAATATTTAGTTACATATCCATATTATTATTAACATATATATATATATATATATCATATGAATTTTCTGATCAGAAATTCCCAAAACAATGTACCCAAATGATAAATTTGAGTTTAAGGTTATTACGTTTACAACATAATGCATACAAATTATTATCATTTAAATTGTACGTAGATTAATTTAAAATTACAGATTACATATTTTTATATAGTGCAGAATATAGCAAATGTTCTTGTAACTAAATTAACATGCTCATTTTGCCCGGAAGATTATTACAGTCTCTGAAACATCATAGTTATTAAAAGAGTTTGTAAATGTTTTCTTTACAAGGTGTAAAAGTGATAATGATTATAAATTCATTTGTGCCACTCAAGATAGGAATTAATCCTAAGTCCACAGAAGTCTGTCTAGCATTATTGAAGTCGATTTGTGATATCACAGAAAAGGACAAAAAATATTATTTTGCATAGTTCTTACCAATTCCTAAGATCATAAAAGAAAAAGAAAAAAAAAGAAAGAAAGATTACTTGTTGACAATGCGAGCCACTCATCCTCATTTCTTTTCCGCAAATAACTGAAAGACCGATAAATCATTTTTCATTCTGTCAGCAATTTTATAACTGTTTTTCTCCATACAGAGACAAGATTCTCCACTACTTGATGAATCTCAATACAGGAGAGATAAAATGGTTGTAACTCCAGATAAATCTGGGAAGAGAGCTCACTCTTGAAAGCCAGGATGTTAGAAGCAATATATCACAAAATAAATATATCACAACGTGATAGGCACCATGCCAACATATATTTAAATATAAGTGATAATATTTTTATTTAAGATGGAATTTAAGTACTATATCAATAAGTATTGAAAAATGGTACCGACCACAGAAACTATAGCTCTAACGGCCGGCCCAAAATTTTATGGACACCAAGAGACACGTCTGTCTCACTTTTTTTTTTTACAGAAGAGCGAGAGGATGCTATCTGAAAAAAGGACGCCACCCCAATTTCAAAGTACAAGCGGGAAAAACTGTGCATTTAAGAGTATCCAACCACTAGACAAGCCAATAAGAAAACTCCATTGTCGATCTGCAGATCGTGCCTAAACCATTTCTGTGTTCATGAACGGCAACGATACGGATAAAGTCAATGACCCTGTATGCAGCCATTAACTAGACTTAAAAGCTTTGACTAGGAGAGAAAAAAAAGGGGAATATTTTTACGTCTAGACAGAATCAGAAAATTATATAAATGAGATTATGATAATATATATAGCGGTATATGATAATCCAATAGCGGGCAAAGCCCGCTATTGGACTAGTTCAGATTTTTGAAAAAACGAGAAAAATAGACCAGTAAATATTTACTTTATTAAAAAAAAAATGACTTTTTTTTTTTTCTTCATGAAATGTATTTGGATTTATTAAAGAAAGGATAAAGTGTTTTGATAGGAATATTAAACGAAATCCTTTGTGTGATCTTTGATCACACTTACCCACTTGTTTTCTGTTCTCGCCTTTAATATAACTTTCATTTTTGTGTATCTAATTACAATTTTTCTTCTTTCCAGCTCAAGAATCTGATTCTGACTAGAAAAAAAGAAAAAAATCATCGATGAACATCTTGTACAGTAGTTTTTATGATGAAAGATTATATATCGTATTGTTTTACATATCTCATTAAAGACATTTTCATATAAGATATACTATTTCTTGTTGTGGATGAATTCATTAAAAACATTTTTTTAAATTGGCTCTGTGTTAAATTTGTGAAATACTTTTCTGAAAATATATATAAAACTATTACATATAATTTATCTTTTAGTTGTTTTGATAAATTGATATAAAAGGTTTCATCATTTTGATTTTTATAAAATGATTTAATTTTCTCATTTAATGACTAAAAGTATTTTCTCTAATGTAGAATATATATGCACACAATGTAAGGATGATTATTGTTATAAATTGTCATGAAAGGGTTCATTATTTTGAAAAAAAAAAGTTACATTCATTATGTAATAAATCACAGATGGTAAGTTTTTTTTTTTTTCACGTGCATGCCAAAAATTCACAAGTAGTATCTATGAATATCCACCAAATTTCTGTTAAAAACATATTGTAATATGTGCTTACACAAAGCACTGTAGATAGAATCGGTCACTTTCATAATTATTTATAACGCTAAGGGGCTAGTTTAACCAAGCATTGAATTTGAATGGTTCTCCAGTCATACACAATATATGCATGTGTGAGGCATGCAGTGGGGCTCGTAAATTTAAAATTGAACCAAGCTTCACAGTTTCTATCAATGCCCTTGATTATGTATATTATAACCAGGTAATATACAGTGTTAATGAATATTCATACATTTAACCCATAAGCACATGAGCCAGTATTTAGCATAGAAAAATGGGATGAGATTTACCAAATATATATGGGATAAATCTCACCCCATTTTTCTCCCATTATATTTTTGACTAAATACGTTTGAAAAACAAATATATTGACATATACTGTAAAAAGCATCAGTTCTATTTCTTTTTACATAAAAAATTATGCTTTTTGTATTTATTTGAAGATTTTGTAGCAATTTCTGTAAAAAATGGGACTGGGATGAGATCTATCATATGCATCATATTTTTACATTCTCATGCAGAAAAAAACACTATTCATCAATTGGAAAAATATATTTTTCACAAGAAAATATAAATGCAAACAAATTTTTTGCATCTACTGACAGTTTGTAAGCCTTCTAATGTTTAGCAAAAATTTCATAAAACTAATCAGAGCATCCATTTATAAAGTATGAACCATCCTGTACTGATAATAATTTAGTAATTTTGTTTTAAAGCTGTATGAATCACTAAATCATGGAATTTATAAAACATTTATGAAACAGTCTGTATAAATAATTATTCTCGAATATAGGACTTAAAAATGATTCTGCCCTTGATTTTTTCCAACAATGACCTTTTAGCATTGAAAATACTTACATTTCAGTGAGTTTGTTAAAGAAAAACATTATTAAAATATGTTGTAAATTGTAACCATCCAATCCTGTTTCTCTTCTCAATTTATTCCATATTTGGCCTTCTATCATGTCTTTTGGCTGTTTAAATTTAAAAATTTCAGTGTTATCAGTATTTCTAATTAAATTATCATCTTATTATTTCAATTTAGTACAATAAAAAGGATTTAAGACTATATCTATTCTAAAAGAAAGCCACTAACGCTGCTGCTGCTGCTATTGCCATAATTGAATCTATTGTGACTTTCACTTTCTCGGCTTAACCTGCAACAACTATTGCATATAAAAGCATGAAAACTGGTAATTTTACAGAAAAAAATGCATTACAGACAGACTGAAATAGGCAATTTTTTAAATCAAAGAATTATTTTAAGCTCTGTTTAATGTTGAAATCAATCAAGATTGTTCAGTCTCATAAGTTTTATAGGATTAAAAAAAAAACTATGCTTAGCAATTTAACTATCTTTTGCAGGCATAGTTGATTAAATTGTGGTATATCTTTTTGTTTAATTGTGTGAGGGTTTTTTTTTTTTCATTTTTTTATTATTTAAATAGAGATTTAATTCATATTTTGAAATAGCAGTTTTAATCCACTGTCAGAAGATTTTAAAAAGCCTCTATTATAATATTTTCAAACACCATATTTTTATTTGAAATATATATTTACACATAAATATTGCAAGAGAAAGAAAGTTTTGAAATAATTAAATTATTACATATGTTGAAAATTACATAATATTTAAGACAATTTTTTTATAGCATCTAAAAAAAGACTTTTCTTGTAGAGAACCCGAGAGGCAACAACATTTTTTACTTAACCATTTTATACAAGCTGATTTTCAATTGATTTTACTTAATCAATCACAGAAACAGCCATCAGCTGTCATGGCAGCAGTGGATGTGGCCTGAGGGCCGAAAAATCTCTTTAGTCAAAGAGAAGTGACTTGCAAACCAGTTATAGAAGATTGTTGCAGAACTTTCACTTCTGCTGTCATAGAAATACCTTTCAATCTTCTGTAATTGAGTACCATATTTTTGGGCGTATGAGCCGCGGCGCATACGAGTTTAAAAGTATAAAATATTCTAAGTGCGACTCTTATACCAGGGTGGCAGGTACGGTGATTTTTATTTTTCATAGCGATGTCTTATAATACCTGTTTTTTCCCATACCTCTTTGATCAACTGTCACATGTTCTCAAATTTGTATCAAAGCATTAGAAAAAGTCTCCCAACATTGGATGTCCATGAAAAATTAGTTGTTTTATTTTTGAGCAATCTGTGGGATGAAAAATGTTGATATCACCAGCTCTCAAGTTAAAATTGATTATGTTTTCTGTGCACCGTTCAATAGGTACTGTATCCCTGGGATATTAGAATGAACATAGAGCTGTCACAACCTTTTTCACTAATGTTGGAAATATTTTGTTTTAGCGGTAAGTTTAGCCTACCATTTGCACAAATATCGTTCTCTTAAACTGTGTTTGTCCACCCTTTCCGGGAAAGTACTTTTTTTCAGCTCCATTGTTTGTTTACCTTCCAACAATGACCTTTTAGCATTGAAAATACTTACATTTCAGTGAGTTTGTTAAAGAAAAACATTATTAAAATATGTTGTAAATTGTAACCATCCAATCCTGTTTCTCTTCTCAATTTATTCCATATTTGACCTTCTATCATGTCTTTTGGCTGTTTAAATTTAAAAATTTCAGTGTTATCAGTATTTCTAATTAAATTATCATCTTATTATTTCAATTTAGTACAATAAAAAGGATTTAAGACTATATCTATTCTAAAAGAAAGCCACTAACGCTGCTGCTGCTGCTATTGCCATAATTGAATCTATTGTGACTTTCACTTTCTCGGCTTAACCTGCAACAACTATTGTGCATGAAAACTGGTAATTTTACAGAAAAAAATGCATTACAGACAGACTGAAATAGGCAATTTTTTAAATCAAAGAATTATTTTAAGCTCTGTTTAATGTTGAAATCAATCAAGATTGTTCAGTCTCATAAGTTTTATAGGATTAAAAAAAAAACTATGCTTAGCAATTTAACTATCTTTTGCAGGCATAGTTGATTAAATTGTGGTATATCTTTTTGTTTAATTGTGTGAGGGTTTTTTTTTTTTTCATTTTTTTTATTATTTAAATAGAGATTTAATTCATATTTTGAAATAGCAGTTTTAATCCACTGTCAGAAGATTTTAAAAAGCCTCTATTATAATATTTTCAAACACCATATTTTTATTTGAAATATATATTTACACATAAATATTGCAAGAGAAAGAAAGTTTTAAAATAATTAAATTATTACATATGTTGAAAATTACATAATATTTAAGACAATTTTTTTATAGCATCTAAAAAAAGACTTTTCTTGTAGAGAACCCGAGAGGCAACAACATTTTTTACTTAACCATTTTATACAAGCTGATTTTCAATTGATTTTACTTAATCAATCACAGAAACAGCCATCAGCTGTCATGGCAGCAGTGGATGTGGCCTGAGGGCCGAAAAATCTCTTTAGTCAAAGAGAAGTGACTTGCAAACCAGTTATAGAAGATTGTTGCAGAACTTTCACTTCTGCTGTCATAGAAATACCTTTCAATCTTCTGTAATTGAGTACCATATTTTTGGGCGTATGAGCCGCGGCGCATACGAGTTTAAAAGTATAAAATATTCTAAGTGCGACTCTTATACCAGGGTGGCAGGTACGGTGATTTTTTTTTTTCATAGCGATGTCTTATAATACCTGTTTTTTCCCATACCTCTTTGATCAACTGTCACATGTTCTCAAATTTGTATCAAAGCATTAGAAAAAGTCTCCCAACATTGGATGTCCATGAAAAATTAGTTGTTTTATTTTTGAGCAATCTGTGGGATGAAAAATGTTGATATCACCAGCTCTCAAGTTAAAATTGATTATGTTTTCTGTGCACCGTTCAATAGGTACTGTATCCCTGGGATATTAGAATGAACATAGAGCTGTCACAACCTTTTTCACTAATGTTGGAAATATTTTGTTTTAGCGGTAAGTTTAGCCTACCATTTGCACAAATATCGTTCTCTTAAACTGTGTTTGTCCACCCTTTCCGGGAAAGTACTTTTTTTCAGCTCCATTGTTTGTTTACCTTCCAACAATGACCTTTTAGCATTGAAAATACTTACATTTCAGTGAGTTTGTTAAAGAAAAACATTATTAAAATATGTTGTAAATTGTAACCATCCAATCCTGTTTCTCTTCTCAATTTATTCCATATTTGACCTTCTATCATGTCTTTTGGCTGTTTAAATTTAAAAATTTCAGTGTTATCAGTATTTCTAATTAAATTATCATCTTATTATTTCAATTTAGTACAATAAAAAGGATTTAAGACTATATCTATTCTAAAAGAAAGCCACTAACGCTGCTGCTGCTGCTATTGCCATAATTGAATCTATTGTGACTTTCACTTTCTCGGCTTAACCTGCAACAACTATTGCATATAAAAGCATGAAAACTGGTAATTTTACAGAAAAAAATGCATTACAGACAGACTGAAATAGGCAATTTTTTAAATCAAAGAATTATTTTAAGCTCTGTTTAATGTTGAAATCAATCAAGATTGTTCAGTCTCATAAGTTTTATAGGATTAAAAAAAAAACTATGCTTAGCAATTTAACTATCTTTTGCAGGCATAGTTGATTAAATTGTGGTATATCTTTTTGTTTAATTGTGTGAGGGTTTTTTTTTTTTTCATTTTTTTTATTATTTAAATAGAGATTTAATTCATATTTTGAAATAGCAGTTTTAATCCACTGTCAGAAGATTTTAAAAAGCCTCTATTATAATATTTTCAAACACCATATTTTTATTTGAAATATATATTTACACATAAATATTGCAAGAGAAAGAAAGTTTTAAAATAATTAAATTATTACATATGTTGAAAATTACATAATATTTAAGACAATTTTTTTATAGCATCTAAAAAAAGACTTTTCTTGTAGAGAACCCGAGAGGCAACAACATTTTTTACTTAACCATTTTATACAAGCTGATTTTCAATTGATTTTACTTAATCAATCACAGAAACAGCCATCAGCTGTCATGGCAGCAGTGGATGTGGCCTGAGGGCCGAAAAATCTCTTTAGTCAAAGAGAAGTGACTTGCAGTGACTTGATTATGTTTTCTGTGCACCGTTCAATAGGTACTGTATCCCTGGGATATTAGAATGAACATAGAGCTGTCACAACCTTTTTCACTAATGTTGGAAATATTTTGTTTTAGCGGTAAGTTTAGCCTACCATTTGCACAAATATCGTTCTCTTAAACTGTGTTTGTCCACCCTTTCCGGGAAAGTACTTTTTTTCAGCTCCATTGTTTGTTTACCTTTTTCATCAACCCTTTTTCTAAGTTTAGTTGTCTGTTCCGCGATTGCGTGACACCGTACTTTTTTTGACGTGTATTGCACCATAATTCGTTCTGATAACTAACTGTTCGTTTCATGGTTCGTATGCAGATGTCTTAGCAATTTTAACGTGTCTTTTGTCAAACAGAATCTCACCCCCCCCCCCCCCCCCCCCCTTTTTTTTTTTTTTTTTTTTTTTTTTTTTTTAAGTGAAAAACAGGAACACTACTAGTGCTTATGTGGTTTCGGCAAAGTCAATATACGATATTCTTTTATATATTTATATTTCCGGCACTTTAAGTGAAAATATTTATATGTATATATTAATAGTAATACGATATTTCTTTATATTTAATTGCTACTTTAAATCTTTTTTTTTTTTTTCTTTGTGGCGTTTAAGTGAAAATATTTATAAATAAATTTGAGTTTCTTGGGTATGGCGCTTTCGTGGATAAATTTTAAACAAAATGGATTTTCATACATGCAGCGTTTACGATGGTGCGGCGCATATGTGGATGGATATTCTTTTTTTTAAATCAGATTTTCATTGGTGCGTATTCCCGAAAATACGGTAATCTTTTTAAAAGAGAGCAAATTAGCATGGTTTTAGAGCCTGCAATATCTGGACGGAGTGTTGGCAGATATAGCTCGTTGGGGTAGAACTTAGTTCTTTAAAGAAAAGTAAAATAATGTAACAAGAATGAAAATTTATTTGCCGAAAAGTTAAGGGTTGAGCTTAAAATTTACCAAATAACTACCTGCCTTATGTAAGATGAATCTGATACTTACTTTTTGCAGTGGTCTTGGCACTTTTGGCCAAAATTTCAATAAGTTTAAAATGACTGATAAAATATTTTAGTTCTTGGCATTCAAATATTTAATAAATTGCTTCTGTGTGTAGGCAATGTTTCATCTGAAATTGTTAAGGATAAAACTTGAAATTTTACATGGCTGTTATGTAAGAGTCATATAAATTCATCCACAGAACAGTTTTTAAAAATTTAGAAATTTTAATGCGTGCAGGAACAAAGGAGTTCTAAAATTGCTATTTCTGTGATATTGTTGTTATAGCAGTTTGGATCTTTGGCATTGTGCTGACTTTTAAAATGTAAATACTCACTTGGTACAGTTTCTAAAAATTCCAAATGAAATGAGTAGAAAACCTTCAAAATACATTCTAAATTACCACTTATTTGGAATTAATTTTAGCTTTTCTCATTCATATAAATCTCGTGTTCACCTAATGCAGTAGAAAAATGTAGTTTACTCAAAATGTAACTTAATTGGTAATTTTAGAAATGTCCGTAGCAGTATAATTTTCTGTAACAAAAATAGACCCATGAATACCACTTGGTATATTTCAACAATTATGCGAGCAAAGCTGCAGGTTTTACTAGTATTAGATAAATTGCCTTTATTTGTATTCATCAAATAAAATACATAAATAGTACTAAATAATATGCTTGTGAGCATGAAACAATAAATAGATTGCCAGAAACAGGCTTGTGAAAAATTTCCTGTTCTAGATTCTCCATCTGACTATTATTGCTTGTTTCTGTTATATGTTAAATGAATTGTTTATATGTGTATATATAGCATGGAACTGTCTATCTGTAAACTATTTAACCAGAAAAACAATTATCCAAAATGAGGTTTCCAATTGACTAATTTCAAAATCTCTTCAGAAAATAGTGACAGTTTGACAGGTCCATTACTTAAAACATTTCAATATGCATGATATTACTTGATGGCAACACCTGAGATTTGAAATGGGAGCATATTTAGTTGGATATTGGACATTTTGATTTTTATGCAGAGGAATTTTTTGTACTTTTATATTAGCCGGACAACAGTGATATTACACACACATATATATATAGATAGATGGGTAGATACACACACATATATATATATACACACATATGTATATATATGTATTACTCGTGCCTGGCTAACATAAAAATACCAAATTTTTGTTTCCAAGGGATTAGCATAAATTACCTTCTCAAACTCTGATTGATCTTGTTTGGATCTGATTCTTAATCTGACTAATTTAATAATTTGAAATCAGAAATTATGTCACTGCCTCATATATATTATACAAATCTGATTAAATAAACATTGCTTTAACTGTCCAACCAGATTTTCAGAATACATCAGATTTTTGCCATTCTTGATAGGTTCTGAACTGTATTAGATAAATTTCTCATGTATGTATACATTAAAAGTATTGTACAAATATTTTGAAAAGTGCTTATTTGCAGTGTTGAATTCAGGGGGTTGCCTGGAGGAGGGGGCATTCTCCTCCCCTACCCGGAGCATTGAAATGTCTCCCCCGGAAGATTTGAGATTCTATGCTTTTTTTAATGGTTAAAAAGTGCAATTTCTCCCTCCCCCCAAGAGAAAAGTGTCTGAATTCAACACTGCTTGTTTGTATAGAACAGTTCCAGAATACGATTGTGATAGTTTTCCTCATTTCACAAAAATCTGATTTTCCTATTATGCAGGGGTCTGTCCAGACTTTTTTCACAGGGTCCTGTTTTTGTGAAATTGTGAACAGCTTTTTATAGTATTTGTGAAAAATCTAATCATAATTTTGTGAATTTGAAATGGTCGTTATATTCAGATTCTTGTTTATGAATTTTAAGAAGATATATGGATATAAAATACATATATTTTCTTTATATATGTAAAAGTGACAGGTAAGATTTTACTTTTAAATGATTAATTTGTGAAATGTTTGGTTTAAAGATGGAAGAATTTTGTGAAAAACCTATTTTTAAAGACAAAGAATTTTGTGAAGGGTCCTGTTTTAGGGAAAATAATTTTGTGAAGGGTCCTGTTTTAAGGAAAATAATTTTGTGAAGGGTCCTGTTTTAGGGAAAATAATTTTGTGAAAGGTCCTTTTTTGAAATGAAAAATTTTGTGAAGAGTCCTTTAAAGGACCCAATTTTTTCCTAAACAGATCCCTGTTATGCCATAGCTGCTATAGAAAGGAAACCCCCAAAATCCTACTGTTTCGAAAATTATAAATTAAATATCAATAAGTATAAAAGTAAAAATAGTTTAAAAAAAAAAGAAACATATTTATAAACATTCAATGTTTATCTCTAAAATCATTTGACTGCAATTCATGTTTTTTTCCCAAAAATTGCCATAATACATTAATTTGGCATAGGCCCCAAACTCTATTATGCACTAATTTTTTTACACCTGGTAGAAAGTGCAAGCAAGTGAATTTATTAAAAATATAATTTCTGCTCTGTTACTTTCTTAAAATATGGAAAGAAATAATGAAACAACATTTAACCTTTAAGCATCCGCCAGAATTTTTCACATATGTTTAAACACTCCTGTATTAATTGATATGAAAAGAATTAGTATGAAGATTTATATTTAATAACCTTACATATCTGTATTTCTTATGCACTGGAAAAAATTAACATTAATTTAAAAATTTTGTTAATTCAGCCTTTGAATTCAAAATTTACATGATGGAAAAACACAGTTCGGATGCTTAAAGGATTAAACTATCTTTTTATTATCATTACACACTTTATTTTTCATTTATGATTTATTTAATACTTTTAAGCCTTTAAAATGTTTCATTGTTGCATTTTCACAGCCATTTGGCATATTTTGGCGAGTGTGAATAGCAGGGTTGTTTGGTTTAAACCTTTTCTCTTTTTTTGACAGACTTTGTTTTTTTAAAACCCCACAACTAACAAATCCTCAAATGTAATGAAAAGTATTTAGATTAGGATAGACAAATTTGAATTCTGATGCAGTGAAACATGCTTATTGCATAAGGAAATGAGATGATGCAACTCAGACTCTGATACAAGATGTCTGGTGTCATGTCGTTAGGTATCTCCTTATTGGTTGATTCCATCTATAAAGTGAAAAACAAAATTGCGCTACAATTTTAAAATATGAAACACTATGCCTTGGATTTAATGGATAGTCAAATGTGCATAATGAATCGGTAATGATAGGTGTAACTGTTACAACCAAGACAGATAATGTGTACTTTGATACAATCGATACTAATAGAAAAGCTCATATATCTGGAAATTTGAAAAAAAAAAAAAATTATTATTGCTAGTATCAAAAAATAGGAGTAGCAGTGCTCCATTCGATCAGTTGTTACAGATAATGCTTCAAAAATACGGCATACATTAAGCACAAATGAACATTTAAATATTATAACATACGACTATTCAGCACATGTGTTAAATTTATTATCCAATGACATTCAAAATCAATATCCTACAAGCAAAGAAAACTTGTTAAAAATTAAGTACTTTCGCAATAATCACTTTGCAACAGGGTCATAACCAGTCGGCAAAGTCAGGGGAGGCTTTAAAATTTTTTGATAAGGCTAATTCACAGCTTGTCTTTTCCCCACTATTTTTAGGATATATAAATATAGACAGAAGGAGAAAACAAGTCTCTACAGCCATGAAACTTTTTATATAAAGTTTTAAAAATCTTAAATGTAAAAAAGGATGTTATTCATATTGAAATATTATAAAGTATAGAGGAGGATCAAGCAGTTGCTAGGAGGGGCTCAGCCCACCCTGCTCCCATCTGGTTACGGCCTTGCTTTACAAATGCATTATATAGATTGCATACAAATGCTTTGAAATTAGTACTCTTTTCCGAAACTCGATTGAGTTCAATGAAATATATACTCTAAGTTTACATTAAAAAATGGTCCACTTTACAGACCATTCACAAAGAAAACAGACAGAAAACCAACACAAACATTGAAGAAATGTTTAAAGAACTAGTACCAATTGCAAATGCCCTCGACAAAATTCAACAAGATAATTGCAGGACTGCTGATGCTGTGTATATCTCAAAAGATCTTGTAAAAAAAAACGAGAAAATAAAGTAGTGATGAAGCATCCCCATAATCGATATAAACTGACTTTAACGCCTTTACATTTTCTTTGCATATATTCTGCATTCAAAACAAAAAGAAGGTTTAGAGTTATCTCAACAAGAGCAAAATTTTGATTTTGATTTTTCAAAACAAAGGTATCCCAAAAATTCACTCATACCATTCATTAAATTTAATGTAAAGAGTTTACCTTTCCAAGAATGCTTCTTTGAATCTAGTATTGTAAATACTGTCACGGCACATGAATGGTGGAAAAGCCGAGAAAAAGAAATTAATAAATTTAATAGCAAGGTTTTTTTGTGAAATTGAACAACTTTTAAAGTTTTTAACTAAAATGTAAACATTCACATGTTGTAATATTAAAAAAAGTTCTAAAATAAGGATTGATTGTTTAGGTATATAAGTGATTGCATATTTTATTGTTTATTATGTGTAAAAATTTTAAAACAATATAAAAATACTGTAATGCTTAAATTAAAATAATAAAAATTATATTATTAAATTTTAACAAAATAACTTAAATAATTTTTGTTTAATGCTGGACTTCAAATATTTGGAAATATGAATGTTCAGCATTCTTCAGAAAGGTAAAATCATTTAAACCAAAAAAACCTAGTTTTTTTACAACCCTGGTGAATAGGCACATAATTAAATCTATTGTTGTTTCAACTCTCGTACAATTGTACGAGTTAAGAGAATATTTTGCGATTTATCCCCTGTGGCAGGCTAACAGAAAAATGTCTTAAGATTTGTCATCGAAAACACACCTGTGAACATAATTTGTGTAATTCTAGCATATCAAGAAGTGAGTGAAAAATGGTATTAAAATTCCATCTTTACATACAAAAAAAATCACTGATGGCTCGGCCTACAGGCACAGGTAGATTTTGAAGACACAGACCGTGGGGTGCCTGTTTGTTGGGAATTGTGGAAGAAATGACCTTTTTGCCATGATGCAGCATTTGGAAATGCCCATTTATAAACCTAACTTGTTTACAGGCGGAACCGGCAGGGATTTTTTTTGCTATAAGGTAAGGGTTGGTCCTATAAAAAACTTGTCAATATAAAAGTTTTAGATAATATTAAGAGGATTTATAATAAATTTAAACGGATTTTATATCTTCTGAATTGACGAATTTATGAATTTTTTTCTTCTAAAACCCCCCTTTCCCCCCCCCTTGGGGCCATTTTTAATGATATCAAAAATCTGTCATACATCAATTTTCGGCCCTTTTCCTAGAAGTAATAATAACTTTAAACGGATTCGATACATATCATAATTAAGAAATTATGGGTTTTTTTCTGTTTTTACAACCCCCCCCCCCCCCCCCGGGCCGATTTTGCCCATTAACGAACTTGACCAAGATTTTATGCCCCTTGATTTTATGCATCAGTTTGGAAGAGATTTGTGCAAAATTATGGGAGCTATCGTGTCCATAAAAAAGTGACATAGATAGATATAGTAGATGTGCCAGTAATGGGCCACCTTCAATATTTTTGGTATAAAAAAAAAATAATCAATAAAAATTCAGCTTTTTTTATTTCATTAATATGCTTTCTTTAAATTCTAGTTTTAAATACAATCATAATATCAATTATCTATTACTTTTTGTGGGGTGTCTATTACTGGAATTTAAGGTGTTTTGATTTATTTCTGTTATTTACAATTAAATTTTGATTCACATTGGGAAATATGACTATGAGCATGGTTAAATATTGTTGGTAGATTAATATAATATCAAAAAATATGAAATATAACAATTATAACTATTAATTAAAAAATAATTTTTAAAGAAATAACTTAAGGGTGTCCATTACTGGCCTATATATAAAGTTTTGAACTGGGGGTGGTTTTGGGTTCTGGGAGTCATGATCGGCGTAGATCTGCAAAAATTCCAACTTAGGGGAGAATGTAATAGGTAGTATTTCTTACTAAATCTACCTAAAATATTTTGAGTTAAGTAAAAGAGTGAATAAAGCAAAATAGTATTTCAAGAAACATTTCAAATACGAATTGCATTAAGCATTTCTATGTACACATTACATTATGTAACATTTATATACATTATTATTTATATTATATAAACACAGATTGGAGAGAAAAGGAAATTGTAACTTTTAAAAAAACAAATATAGTATTTTTGTCTGTAACAATAATAGGACAAGAAGTATAGTACAAAAAGTCGCCATTCGTCCAGAATAAAGTTATGGAATTGTAGCAAAATAAGTATCTAAACAAGCACAAGAAAATTCACAAGTTTGGATAATTCTTTTTGAAAAAACAGTTTTCTTTTAATCACTCGAGTAAGAATGGTGATTTTCAGGATACTTTTTGACAAGAATCGTCAAACTTAAATATAGAAGGAAACTAATGGCTACAGTTTGTAAAAAATATCTTCTTCCTTGGAAACAAACACTCTTTTCAGTCATTATTCTTCAGGGACTTTCACCGATATTTATATTATTGTTCAACATAATGAGTTTTCAAAACAAAAATTCATCAGTATTGTACGTCTTGGTTTGATAAAATGCAACATCGTTCTATACAGTACTTTGTTGAATCAAAACACATTTTTGAAAAATTGCAGAACGAAACTGGTCTTTTTCTCATATTTTATTTCTTCACTTCCATGTACATCATCACGTAACAAAATGCTGCCAAAACGATGAGCTAAGCGTTTTTTATCTACTTGTCTTGAAGTTGAATGTTTTAAATATTTACATAAAAATTTTAATATTTACTTCAATACGTCCTGGTGAACTTGTGGTATTTTTTTTTTCACAAGTTTCCAACATAACTTAAAGTTGTACGAACCAGGCCCGTACAGAGGGGGGTAAAGCCGGTACAAATTACCTGGGCCCGGGTCTCCTAGGGGGCCCAGCTTTTGGTACTGGTTTTTAACAAAATACCAGAAAATTAAACTGGTATTTTTTACATAAAAAATTTAATTAAAATAACTAACAAATAATAAAATTCAGAAGTCGCTTGAACGTCTTTACGGACTGGCTAGGAGGGGGCGAGGGGTGCTCAGGAGGCATTTTACGTTCAAAACAAAATCCAGCTTTTATTAAAAATCAGCAGAACGCACATGGCAAAGATGCAGGCATTTATTTATTTATGTTTTATAGAACAAGTATTTTCTAAATTGTAAAACACAATAACAAAAGTTGCAATAGCGTTAGAAAATCGGTGACTTAACTGATGAATTGAATTATATTTTCAATATTTTAAATTTCTATTTAAAATCCTTACATGTAAAGGTGTTACCAATGCATCATAAACTGTAATACTACTCTAAAATACTGTAAAAGAAAAATAATAAAATTGTAAGAAAATACCATATAGATTTTCTAAAAAAGTACTATCCAACATATTTATTTTCTAATACAGTAAAGGCTGTTTATAATGGAATTCTGCTGTAAACGGAGAAAAATCATGGTCTAGGCAAAAAATTTCCATGCATTTATACCTTTTAAGACGAAAAAAAACTATTTAAAATGGAATTTCCTGTACGTTTTCGTCTAAGCAGGTTTTATTTTATCAGGCTTGTGATAGGGGCCCGCGGTCTTTCTGTACGGCCCTAGTGCGAACATTCGAGAGCTTCTTTGAAAAACTTCTGAGGTATAACAGGTTCTGGCAAGCTATTGAATGAAGTGAATATGAGTTTAAATTGTTCACATTGCTATAAATTTTTTCTTTAATTTCCCTAATCTCGTCTGAGACTGGAATTTGCATAAACAAATCTTCTTCATAAAGCTGAGACTTATTAATCTGGTTAATTAATATTAAAATTTCTTTTGGAATTTTCATATAAGGGACTGGTAAGGAAACTTTATTCAGCACTGCTTTTTCTATTTCGATAACTTTCTCTGAAGGTATTTCTGCACTAGCGTCTTCCATTTGAACTAAAGCTTCAAGTGATGCTTCGAAACAGTGAAGTATGTACATTCCAGTTATTACAACAAAAAAGTCTCTTCCACCGACTAAATGAAGAACCAGGACATCATCTATACTCTCCTCACCTCTATTAAACTTGTAGGCTATTGTCTTATCAACTAACACTTCTAACTGTATTTCAAGTTTTTCATCAGGCTTCAAAGTTGAACTTGTTGGTCTAATTTTCATCCATTTTTTTACAATATTCGTTGTCTTTTGGTTTTTTGTAAAATTTAAATTGAACATGGAGTAGGTCTGAATTCGAAATAATCAGAGTTTCAGTTTTTGGTTCACAGAAATGAATTGTTCCAAAATTAATTTCCCATTTATTCAAAGTCACCTGAGTCACCAAATGATTCCTTTACTATGCAATCAAGATTTTCCACTTTTTTTTTACAAATGCGTTGTTGATTTTCCAAATTTGCACTTTTAACTTTAATCTCAAAGATAGCACTCACTGGTTTATGGTCGCTGCATAAAAAGGAAGGATGGCTTCTGTATACAAGCTGTGTTATATTATTTCCTTTAAACAGAATTCGGTCACACCATGCTGGACACCTTCTTTTTATGCTGGAATCCCAATTGCAGGTACCAATGTCGTATTTATATGTTGGTGGAAATGTAATCATGCCTTCGCTAAATCCTAAAAATACTTTCTTGAGCTCTTTTTGAATATTCAACTGGTCATACCCCAGTAAATATGTATAAGACTGTTTTTCAGAAAGAACTTTCACCTGTTCATTTTCTAAATTTATTCGATAATTAAGATCACCCATCCAAAATATTTGTTCATGATCATTTATGTATTTTGGATATTTAAAAAATTCATTAAAAGTAATTCTGGAACTTATGTCTCTATAATCTTGATTTCGCTTCTCAATATTCTCCATATGGGGAGTCAGGTGAGAGTTTATGAAGCAGATTGGTTTATTGTGAAAATCTAGTCGAACTGCTACAGCACGATTATTACCAGGTATACCCATGCCAGTTGGGACAGAATCAGTTGCAACATTTGTTACAAATTCAATATGCTCTTTTTTAATGAAGATACATATCATTATACCACACAGTTGTTTGCATATAATCATTGTATAATCGGCATCCTTATTTATAACTGTTCGTATTGCTTCTAGCCATTCTTCTACTTTGGAAGCCTCATTAAAAAGACAGGTTTCTGTATTTCGATATTGCAACTCTTGAAATCCTAATACGTAAATGTCTGGTATTTTACTTGCGTTTGATAACCAGTCTGTTAAAGATTCTGTGGGTGATTGCTTGTTCACATTCCATGTTCCAATAAATATAATAAATGGCAACATATTATCGTTTAAATTTGAGAAAACATCAGCCCTGCTAGTGGAATCAACAAGTTCTTTATCGCCAGCGGCCAATAAAATCTGATTATTAATACTCTCATTCATTTTATCTTATTATTCAGATAACACAATATTCTATGATTAAATTATTAATGGAATTTGTTGTACCTTTTTGTAGCGCCCAGCCTTTTGTTCACTTCAAATATAGAAATGTAAACAAATTTACATGAAGTAGTAGTAATTTTTCAAAGTGCAGATGATAATATTTGACATAGATTTCCATTTATAATAAAAATAAATAACAAAAATTATCGTCTCATGAGTTCGCTCACTGATAAAATGCCTAATCTTTTTAAATTCCGTTCCTTGAGAAAGAGGACCATGTGACGTGACATGGTTTTTATCAGTGAGCGAACTCATCAGACGATAATTTTTGTTATCTGGAGGCACGGCAGTGCCTCCGCCAAGTCGAGAAAGCACGGCCGTAAGCATCCTTTTCTGGAAGCAACTCAGGGCACTTTTGAGCCCCCCCCCCCCCCCATATCTCCGCGCTGAAGTATCCCAAAAATTTGTAACTTCGTTTTTCTAGAGCATTTGGCACACAGGACCAAAATTTAAAATTACAACTTTCTGTCTTTTCTAGTTCAGACGATACATGAACTCAAACATTCGATTTTTGTCACTCACTCACTCGTTCACGCGTCATCAAAAGGATTAGGTGGATCCCGTAGCCCTAGAAACTTGACATTTGGAAAAAAGGTAGTGTTTAGGATACAAAGAAAGGAAAAATTGTAAAATCCGAAAATTTGAAAAAAAAAAACATTAGAAAATTCAACAAATTCCATCAAAATTGAAAATTGAAAATAATACGATCTTGTAGTCTTAGAAACTTAAGATTTGGTGTGAAGGTAGTGTTTAGCATCCAGAAAAAAAAAAAAAAAAAAACATCAAAAACACCAAAAAAATCGAAAGCAAAATTGAAAAAATTGAAAAAAAAAAACGAAAATTTGAAGACAATCCGATTTTGTTGCGCTAGAAAATTCAAATTTGGAATAAAGGTAGTATTTAGGATACAAAAAAAGGAAAAATTAAAAAAATCCAGAAAGTTCGAAAAAAAATTTTAAAATTCGAAAGAAATTGAAAAAATGAAAGTAATTTGATCTTTTAGCCTTAGAAACTTAAAAGTCGGCGTAAAGGTTGTGTTTGGAATTCAGAATAAGAAAAAATTAAAAACACAATAAAATTTGACAATAATTCGATTTTATGGCGCTAAAAACTTGAAATTTGGAATAAAGGTAGTATTTAGGATAAAAAAAAAAGAAAGAAAAATTTTAAAAAAACCTAGAAAATTCAAAAAAAAAAAATTCAAAAATTCGAAAAATTCGAGAAAAAATGAAAATAATTTGATCTTTTAGCCTTAGAAACTTAAAATTCGGCTCAAAGGTAGTGTTTGAAATTCAGAATAAGAAAAAATTAAAAACACTATAAAAACCGAAAATAAAATTAAAAATCGAAAAACATCGAAAATTTGAAAATAATTCAATTTTGTAGAACTAGAAACTTGAAATTTGGAATATAGGTAGTACTTAAGATAAAAAAATCCAGAAAATTCGAAAAAAAAATTCGAAAATTTGAAAAAATCGAAAAAAAAAATTCGAAAATTTGAAAAAATTGAAAAAAAGATTGATTTGTTGAAATTTTCCTGAATTTTTAATTTTGTATCTGGAGGCACGGCAGTGCCTCGTCGAGAGAGCACAACCGTAAGCATCCCTTTCTGGAAGCTACTCAGGGCACTTTTGACATCCCCATATCTTTGAGCTGGTGTATCCCAAAAACATGAAACTATGATTGAAACCTGAAACTATGAAACTATTTATATAGAGCATGTGGCAAATAAGACCAAAAGTTAAAATTTCACATTTCTGTTTTTTCTAGTGCAAACGATATATGAACTGAAAGTTTCGATTTTTTGTCACTCACTCACGCGTGATCAAAAAGATTAGGTGGATCCCGTAGGCCTAGAAATTTGGAATAAAGGTAGTGTTTAGGATACAAAGAAGGAAAAAATTATAAAATCCAGAAAATTCGAAAATAAAATTCATTCGAAAATTCAACAAATCCAACAAAATTGAAAATTGAAAATAATGCGATCTTGTAGTCTTAGAAACTTAAAATTTGGTGTAAAAAATGTAGTGTTTAAAATTCAGAAAAAAAAAACCCCATCAAAAACACAATATAAATAGAAAATAAAATCAAAACATCGAAAAAAATCAAAAAATTGAAAATAGTCCGATTTTGTTGCGCTAGAAACTTGGAATTCGGAATAAAGGTAGTATTTAGGATAGAAAATAAGGAAAAATTTAAAAATCCGGAAAATTCGAAAACAAAATTTGAAAAAGTCTGAAAAATTGAAAATAATTTGATCTTTTAAGTCTTAGAAACTTAAAATTCGGCGTAAAGATCAGGGGTCTGTCCAGACTTTTTTCACAGGGTCCTGTTTTTGTGAAATTGTGAACAGCTTTTTATAGTATTTGTGAAAAATCTAATCATAATTTTGTGAATTTGAAATGGTCGTTATATTCAGGTTCTTGTTTATGAATTTTAAGAAGATATATGGATATAAAATACATATATTTTCTTTATATATGTAAAAGTGACAGGTAAGATTTTACTTTTAAATGATTAATTTGTGAAATGTTTGGTTTAAAGATGGAAGAATTTTGTGAAAAACCTATTTTTAAAGACAAAGAATTTTGTGAAGGGTCCTGTTTTAGGGAAAATAATTTTGTGAAGGGTCCTGTTTTAAGGAAAATAATTTTGTGAAGGGTCCTGTTTTAGGGAAAATAATTTTGTGAAAGGTCCTTTTTTGAAATGAAAAATTTTGTGAAGAGTCCTTTAAAGGACCCAATTTTTTCCTAAACAGATCCCTGAAGATAGTGTTTAGGATTCGGAATAAGCTAAAATGAAAAACACAATAAAATTCGAAATAAAAATCAGAATAAAAAGAAAACTGCCCAGTTAAACTGAGGGCATTGAGCTCACAGGCTATTCACACTCATTGTATATTGTACTCTTATTTCAAAGAATTTGAAATATGCCCTCGAAAAATAAAGAAATCAACAATATATTAAGGGGGGGTCATCCCCCTGTTACCCCCTCATAGTTAACTAATGAACTCCTTAAACTAATCAGGGAAGTGTCTAATTACAATGAATATACATAAAAAATTTGCAGAAAATCGGATAATTCTGCATGAAAAACTCATTTATCTAAATTAAGGGGGGATTAGCCCCCCTTTCCCCCTTTATACTTAACCAATGAACCCCCAAAACTTTTCAGAGAAGCACATTATCACAATGAACCTATATACAAAATTTGAAGAAAATCGGATAATTCTGCATGAAAAACCCATTTATCTAAATTAGGGGGGGGGAGGGTGTTATCCCCCCTTTCCCCCTTTATACTTAACCAATGAACCTCCAAAACTATTGACAGAAGCACATTATCAAAATGAACCTATATACAAAATTTAAAGAAAATGGGATAATTCTGCATGAAAAACCCATTTATCTAAATTAAGGGGGGATTAGCCCCCTCTTTCCCCCTTTATACTTAACCAATGAACCCCCAAAACTATTCAGAGAAGCGCATTATCACAATGAACCTATATACAAAATTTGAAGAAAATCGGATAATTCTGCATGAAAAACTCATTTATCCAAATTAGGGGGATTATCCCCCCTTTCCCCCTTTATACTTAACCAATGAACCCCCAAAGCTATTGACAGAAGCACATTATCAAAATGAACCTATATACAAAATTTGAAGAAAATCGGATAATTCTGCATGAAAAACTCATTTATCTAAATTAGGGGGGGTATCCCCCCTTTTCCCCTTTATACTTAACCAATGAACCCCCAAAACTATTGACAGAAGCACATTATCAAAATGAACCTATATACAAAATTTGAAGAAAATGGGATAATTCTGCATGAAAAACCCATTTATCTAAATTAAGGGGGGATTAGCCCCCCGTTTCCCCCTATTATGCTTAACCAATGAACCTCCAAAACTAATCAGGGAAGCGCCTTATCACAAGGAACCTATAAACAAAATTTAAAGTAAAACGGTTAGTTCTATCAAGAGTTATCGCTTTACGTACATACATACATACATACATACATACATACGTACATACAGAACCGGCGGGCACATAAGCTCTCAGGCTTTGATAGCCTGTGAGCTAAAAATAAGGAAAATTTGAAAATAATTCGATTTTATAGCGCTAGAAACTGGAAATTTGGAAAAAAGGTAATATTTAGGGTGCTATTTAAGAAAAAATTTAAAAATACAAAAAATTCGAAAAAAAAAAGGAAATGAGAAATTGAAAATAATTTGATCTCGTAGTCTTAGAAACAGAAAATTTGGGTAAAGAGATTCAGAAAAATAAATAAATAAAAACACAACAAAAAGCGAAAATAAAATCATAAAATCGGAAAAAACGAAAATTTGAAAATAATTCGATTTTTTAGAGCTAAAAACTTGAAATTTGGAATAAAAGTAGTATTTAGGATTAAATAAAAATTAATTAAATAAAAAATTTAAAAATCTGGAAAATTCGAAAAATTGAAAATTTTTTGATCTTGTAGCTTTAGAAACTAAAAATTCAGCTTAGAAATAGTGTTATACAGAAAAAGAAAAAATTAAAACACAATAAATTCAAAAATAAAATTAAAAAATCGAAAATTAGAAAATAATTCGATTTTGTAGCGCTAGAAACTTGAAATATGGAATAAAGGTAGTATTTAGGATACAAAAAAAAAAAGAAAAATTAAAAAAATCTTGAAAATTCGAAACAAAAATTCGAAAAATTGAAAAAAATTCGATCTTGTAGCTTTAGAAACTAGTGCTCCCTATTATACGTTTATACGTGTATACGTATTATACGTATTATACGGGGTGCAGATTTTTTATACGTATGATACGGCACAGTCGGTTATACGTATTATACGAAACACTATATACGGTCCAACGTATATACGGATCTTACCCCAGCGGTTAAACGTATAAACGTTTAAACGGTTTTCGTTCATGTGAAAAAAGATACCTGCTAGTCTGCGCAAGGTTACTATATCATAAGGTTGTGCCCCTTTTCACCCTGCAATCAATAGGGAGCGATTTGCTGTTTGATGTCACTTAGCCTGCTCTCTGCTCTAGAACTCCTATTATAGGAGTCTTAGCCTGCTCGATTCAGTTTTCCAATTGATTTGGTTTAGAAAAGCCCTATTTTTAATTGAAAAGTATCAATACAAATTTTCGAGTGAAGAAGTTTAAATTTTTTAAAAATATTTTTTATACTTAGGACAAACATCACATCCAAAATTTAAACTATTATGTCTTTTCAATTCTACGATATATAATTTTTAAATTTGCTATTTTTATCATTACATTTTATTTGTACCTCAGTATGAAAAGTTCCTTTTCATTTTAAAAACAAGCAAATAGTAATTTTTATAAATAAAATCTTAAAGACCTACAAGAGCAGAAAATTTAATGTTTATATGAGTGTAGTTAATATCATGTTAATAATTTTAATATAGTATATTTTTAATATTTGATCAGTATTCTATTTGAAATACATAATAATTCTAATATTATTATAATTGTGACATGTAATTCATAAAAACCTATAAAAAAGTTTTTAAAAAAATCACTTAGATTTCAACCTCATAGACATATACACAAGATTGAGTTTTGTGTAATTAAATTTAAAATACAAATAATGTAAAAACTTTAATAAGTAAATGGCTGAATATTTAGTATTTTTAAACCGAAATATACATAAGATACAATTAGATGATTTAATGGAAATAAAATTTGAAATTCAGAGTAATATACTTTATAAACAAATTCCGAAATATTTATATAAAGTATTATTTTAATGCTACACGATAACTATAAATGCACATACATAATTAAAAAAAAAAAAGAAAAAAAAAAGAAAAGAAAGAAAGAGAAATTATTGCGTGAAAGAGAGTTCTACGTTTACGCAAAAATTTTTATTTCCTAATAATATTTAAAATTTAAAATTACATTTATTTTTGCGTTCAAAAATTAATTTTAAAATGTACTGTTTCTTCAGATTCCATTCAGATAATTGATGTGATTAAATATCAAATAATTGATATATATATATTTTATAAAATAAAAAGTAAGACAGCAGTATTCCTAAAAGAGATTTAAAATACAAATAAAAATAGAAACTTTATTTTTTAAATTGCCGCATTTTTAAAACTAGAAGATTTATGTGATATAAAAAAAATTAAATTTGAAATTCAAAGTAATATACTTTTAAAAATATCTTCCAAAAGGATTATATTAATTTATATTTTAATGCTGTATGATGATAAAATTATATTAAAATATTTTAATAATTAATATATTAAGGTAGCTTCAAGTATACCTTCAGAATATGCTTTCATTTCGAGCATTTTATTTCATTACAGGGTGCATTTTGAAGATGTATTTTAGATGTATGTTCTATTATTTGCAATTTTTCGTACTGTTTTATCATGCAATGATAAAATACATGAGTTGATTGATCATACACAGTTGATTGACTCCACATTTTTCATTTTTTGGCAGCGTATCTGTTTTTTAAGCTTTCCAACATAGTTGAAAAGTGTTTATACATTCGGTTTTTCTGTCTGTATGCCGTCTGTCTGTCCTGTCTCTCTGTGCTCTAACTGCCGTAAATATACTCGGATTGTTATGCAATTTATATATCTTATTGAGCTTTATTATGCCATGTTCGGTATTGAAAATGAAGTGTGTAGCACTTACAGCTTATTTTACAGGGAGATTCAAAAGAATTCCGTTACTTTACGGTTTACGGGGAAAATCGTTCGCGGCTTATTGTAATGATGTTAAAATATTTCAAACATATTAAAATTGACATATATAACATGTGCACTATAAGAGGTTTACTATAGAATATTGTATGCATAGCACTTATACCTTTATTGCAGCACTGAAAAGAATTCGTTACATTACGGTCTATGGGGAAAAAATCGTTTGCAGCTTATTTTAAAGATGTTTATTTTATACATATTCAAATTGATCACTGAGGTGCACTACAAGGCGCTTACTGTCATATAATGTATCGCTCATTTACAGAAACACTCAAAAGTATTCGGTTAAAGAACTGTCAGTTACTAATAATTCCTTGAAGTGCGATTTTAGTTGTTTTTAAATGTAACGAATTTTTTGCCTATTACTTGTTATGTATAAATTCTATGGATCACAAACAAGGCTGCACAAAATACTCGAATACATGTGCGTTTATCAACGGAAATTGCTGAAGGTGAATTTTCAACTGTGCTATGCCCTCCCTAACTGAACTAAATTTTAGCAATTTATGCCACTGTATGTATAGTATTAGTAATATTATTAGTAATTTGTATGCATAGTTTATATACAAATCTATAGATCATATACAGGGGTGCACAAAAGAATTCGATATTTTTTCGAATATTGTTAGTAATTCCTGAAATGGCATTTTTAAATGTGTTATGCCTTTGTACAAATTTTTCTCTTAGACATCAGACCTAATTAAACAGTAAAGATTTATAAAAGTATTTTTGAAGAGTTGAAAAGTGTTACATAATCTGTGCTTGATGCATGATTTTTCTAAAGCTATTATCTGTTCCTTTGGATGCAATGATCCATCAATTTTTTATGTCAGATTTCTTCGAAAATGCGTTTATCCAAACGATTAGTACATGTTTCAATAGCATAAGTACTAGGCATTTTCTGCAAAATCAATGCAAAGAATGCATTATTTTAAAGAGCTAAAACCAAAAGCACTAACAAAAGCTGGAAAATATTTGCCACGTATTTAGGAAATGTGACCGGAAATCTCTCTTTCTGAGAAGGAATTAAAGCTTCGTGTGAGGGAAAACTGCCCTTGCTGTCAAAGGAAATGAAAATAATTGTTTACATTGCACCCCCGTCCCTTTCAAAGATCGACCAAAGATAACAAGCAATACAAACTCCCATATTAGCAAAGAAAAAATACACGATTATTTCATTCGAAGGAAAAAAAATCTCCTCTAAATCGCTTTATTCCTAGAAAAAATACTTTACTTTGTGCCTAATGAAAAATGTTTTATTTTGAAGAAATATGCTCTCCTATGACCAAAGAAACGATTTTTTTTTTTTTTTTTTTTTTTTTACATAAATACTATTTTAAATCAGAAAAAACGTTCTTTCCCATTGGAAGAATCCACCTTAGCACCGCCAGGGACGTCAGAAAAACCAAAACTCTGATGCCAGAAGTAAAAAGGAAATGCACCTACCGGGTCTGCGGATCATAGAAATTGAGAAACTCCCACTGAGGTCCACATTCTCGTAGTTTACGTGGACCATCGTGATTACTTGTTCAAAGATCCACGAAAGTCCCTAATTTACCTGTCTAGAGGTAAAGGTATTCCAAAAAACAATTAAAAATCGAAACTTTTTTTCCTCAGTTGAGATATATAGTTTTTTTTCCCTTAAATCTAAGCTATTAATTATGAAATGTTTTACTATGGGTAGCGGGTAGCTCCAAAGAAAATTTTCGCATGTCTGTAACACCTCCACACACAACTTCTTTAGATTTATGGCGTGGACATTTCGCGCGAAAAATTATTTTTTAATGCGACCGCAGAACATAGGCATGCATTAACTTTTTATCTTATAGTGACACTGACCAATCCATTTCCTGGGAAGTTTCGCACTCATACTTTTACTGTATTTAAGAATATTTTTTTTCTCTATTTAACACGGTTGCTACCGAGGACGTATACGTGGCGTCGTCACTTGGTCACTTATTTGACATTCCACTTTTAATCCAAAATTACGAATTAATACCGGAAATTTCGAAAGAATTTTTTTTTTATTTTATGTAATCACGAAATGTCTGTCATTAAATAAAGCAAATATTGCTATTAGTATTTTCAGGTATGAATTCGGAATTTCTGAATAAAATAAAATTCCGTTAATTTTAACCCGTAGTCACCGTGTTAAAATATTTTGAAAATACGTCCTACATTAAAAAAGAAATGAGAAGGCAAGTCATTTTATGCATGTGTGATTGCGTTCTAAAATCTGCATTGACGATTATTTGTCTGGCTATTAGAAATCAAAATTTATAAGTACTTCACACAAAAAATAAAATTTGTCAAAATTAACAAAAAATCTTAAACGTAATGTCCATACACCTTGTATACCATGAGTGTCATGATAAAAAAAATGAACTCGCGTTATACACATTAACACAGAGTGGAAAACATTAGCCCCGTCGAAAGAATAACATTTGAACCCGGACGCGATCTTGAGTACATGACTCACAAATAAAGAATTTTCAAAAAATTAGAAAAGAAAAATAAACTTACTTAACAATAAGTGACAATAAATCTGAAACGTGTCTATTCTCATTTTTTTCTCAAAAAGTGTTTTCTTCCGTTATATGCTTATAATAATCGTTTATAGGGAAAAATAACAAAATCCTATGTATGAAACATATTATGCAAATTATTTCGCTAAAACCACTGATTTCCAGCTTGTTCCCCGTTTTGTGACGTAATACTGATGAGGTCCATTGGTATTAAAAGTAAATACGTATTTAAAATATACGTATAATTGAATTTTTCGTATACTTAAATTATACGTTTAACCGATATACGCTTATACGTATATGGATACGTTTAAACGTATATTTTAGGGTATACGTATTTCTTAAATACGTATTATACGTATATACGTATATCGGTTAAACGTATAACTGATATACGTATCGCATCGGGAGCACTATTAGAAACTGAAAATTCAGCGTAAAGGTACTATAGTCATTTAAGATACAGAAAAAGGAAAAATTAAAACACAATAAATTCGAAAATAAAATAAAAAAAATCGAAAAAGATCGAAAACTTGAAAATAATTCGATTTTGTAGTGCTAGAAACTTGAAAATTGCAATAAAGGTAGTATTTAGGATATAAAATAAAGAAAAATGAAAAAATCCGGAAAATTAGAAAAAAAAATCGAAAAAAATCAAAAATTGAAAATAATTCGATCTTGTAGTCTTAGAGACTTAAAATGCAGCGTAAAGGTAATATTTACGATTTAAAAAAGAAACTTTTAAAAATTTGTAAAATTCGAAAATAAAATCGAAAAATCGAAATATCTGTAAACAATCGAAAATTCGAAAACAATTCGATTTTGTAGTTCTAGAAACATGAGTTTTAAGATAATTGTCCTATTAGCTAGTACACCGCCCCTAATTGTTTTATGTTTTTTTCCCCGGATTATGCTTTTTTTTTTTTTTTTTTTTTCTTTTTGTTTACGAATTTCGGTATAGAAAAGTTTCGCTATAGACCGGCTAAGTTATGGGCGGTTTCTTTATAGACATGTTTGTTTTCTTTCACAGGTTATACTCTATTTAATTTGCATATAAAATATGGATTGTTAAATGATGTTAGTACCAAAAAAAATTTCACAGCTCCCCCTCTCCTCCCGACATTACTGGCGGGTTATGGCTTGATAGTCCTTTCTAAATAAAATCATGGTGACTCTATGATTCACTTGATTTATCTTTCAATTGAACCTAAATGATCCTAAGAAGACGGATCAAAGAATTACTATATTGACATGACAATCAGGAAACTTAGGAAAAAAAATCGAAAAATCAATAAATTTATAAAAAGTCGAAGGTTTGGAAATAACACATGGGCTGATAAGTTCCCGGTATGCCACACAGATGGCGTTGCAATCGCCGAACCAATGTTTTTTTTAGTAAATACTAACCTTTAAGAGGTAGCAGGAAAAATGTGATGACGATTCGCCGTATGGATAAAACGTTAGAGTGGTTTCAGTTGAACGACTTTGTTGATAAACAAAAAAATGGATAAACAAGAATTTCAAGAATTGTTATTTGATGGGAAAAAACACCGTTCAAACAAAAACTTGGCTTGATAAGCGTTATCCAGACACTGCACCAGGTAAATCAACCATTATTGACTGGTTTGCTGAATTTAAACGAGTTCATACGGACACCAGTGATGCACCACGCAAAAGAGGTGGTTACTCCGGAAAACATAAAAAAAAGTCCACAAAATCGTTTTGGGGAACCGTAAAGTGAAGTTGCAGGAGATAGCTCAGACTTTGAAGATATCCAAGGAACGTGTAGGTTTTATTTTGAATGAACATTTGTCTATGAAAAAGTCCTTCCGGCCTGTACCGGGAGGAAAAGGTAGCTTTCCTATATCTTCGTTTTAAAATTTTAGCTAATGTTACACGAAAACAGCAAGTTAAAATGCAAAGAAACGTTTACAAAAGATTCGTTAATACTGAATTGGAATAAGAAATTCGCCAAATTATTGAGCAATAGCCAAATTGGCTTCATTTATGAAAACTTATTTTGGTCGCCAAATTGGGCGATATTTCACCAAATGTCGCCAATTTTGGCGAGAATTTGGCGCTAACGAATATGAATATATAGTTTTATGCGTATGAATGGGAAAATTATTACAACAATGAAAGAAAATAATTTGCGAGTAATAGCGTTAATGTGCTGTTTTGTTTCAAAATGTCAGCCACCCTAGAATTTCAAACTGCTCTATCTCAGCCATTTTTTAAGGTAGAGGTAAACCAAAAAATGCCTGGAATTGTATCAAGGCCTAACACGTAATTAAAAAATAAATTTGAATTTTTAACTTTTTTGTATATTTATTTTAGTTTTAAATTTTTAAATGGCCGCCATCTTGAAACAAAATGGCGGAGCAAGCTGGCCAACGAACTCGGTCGAGACATTAGTGACCTTAATAGACACAATTAGTTTCATCAAAATCGATTCATAAATACGAGCGTTATCGTATGACATAGGTCCATGGGGTCTGGGGGTCATGATCGGTGAAAATATATCGAAATTTTCCGGAACTGCTTTCCTCCGAACGGCTGCAATAGGTAGCTTTATACTTTTTTGTATTGAAAGCTACCTAAAAGCTGTTGTCAAAGTGGCTGCCGCGCGTGTTGACTTTCGACCAAAAACAACAACGAGTCGATGATTCTGAGCACTGTTTGGAGCTTTTTCGTTATAAAATTATGTTATTTATTATTAAATTATTATTATTATTCACTTATTAAATAATTATTATAAAATTATTATTATTCACTTATTAAATAATTATTATAAAATTATTATTATTTAATTATTATTATTATTATTAAATTATTCTTATTTATTATTAAAGTTATGTTATTTATTAAAGTCATAAAGTTATAAAGTTTTGTTAAAATGTTGTGTTTTCTTTATTAGAGCGGGAACTTATCAGCCCATGTGTTAATTTGATTTTGTAGTCCTACCAGCTTGACATTTGGCAGAAAGGTTAGGGTTTAGGATACAAAGTAAGTAAAAATTTAAAAATCCGGAAAAAAAACTTCGAAAAATCGAATATAGTTTGATTTATTGAAAATTTCCGGAAATTTTAATTTTAGCTTTCTTTTTATCCTAAACAGTACTTTTGTGCTAAATATCAAGCATCTAGGCTGCGAGTAATATCTCAGATGGATAGCACCTTTCCTGGAAGCAATTGAGAGTACTTTTGACTCCGTCCTCCCATAAAGTAGTGCTTGCCTAGTTACCTGAAATTTCTTTAAGGTAACTTAAATCAGTGGATGATCTCCAAAAAGAGCCCAAAATCAAGAAAAGGAGGATTATTTACAAAAAGAAGTGAAATCTCATCAAAAAGTCACCTGTAAAAAATGCAGCCAAGTCTCGTAACTCATTTACCGTAAAAAGTACTGAGATCGTATAAAGCCAAGTTTAACTATCTTATTAACTCTGAAATTTTCATTCACAAATCACTCCTAGTCTCTACATCTTTCGTTAATTATTATTTTGTGACTTGGCAATTACGTAGCACGAGAATGTGATGTATATAGTTAGTTCAGTAACCTCGGCCTCGATTAACCGGAACTATTTTTTTCGGACTCTCGAAATATTCGTTCTGATAAAAGGTACATAAAAATTTTCGAAATTGTTTATTGTAAGGAGTGAATATGAAAGACAATAAAAAAAACATAAATTTTGCATAAAGCATGAAGTCGATCGGATAATGAGTTGCCGAGATATTTGTAATCCTATTTTCCACACTCTTCGATTTTTCATGACCCTGTATTTCATCCAAATTTCACTTCAAAGATATATTTTAATTGGAAATGAGACGCTTAATCAGATGCAATAAACCGTTAGTTAATAGGATTATTGTTTTCGGAGTTATAAGGATGTTTCTTTTAAGCAATTCCGTAATCGAGCCTTTAAAGTTTATGACGTCATCAAGCCACGACTTTATTCGAATTGCAATGCATTTTATAAGTAGTTTACACATTTTTTATTATAATATCTTACATTATGCATATCCATGATGGGTAAGTATTACGGTGGCCCCCAACGACTAGTTTTTATTATAAATGGAAATATATGTCAAATTTTATCGTCTGCACTTTGAAATTACTACTACTTCATGTAAATTTGTTTACATTTCTATATTTGAAGTGAACATATGGCCGGTCGTTACAAAAAGGTACAACAAATTCTATTAATAAATTACTAATATATAATAATTAATAATAATTAGATAATATAATAGTTAAGAATCATAAATTATAATTAGATAAGATAATAATTAAATAATCATAGAATATTTTAAAGATGGTAAAAGCATCAGAACTATGGCAAAACTTGTTAAAGTAAGTGATTCAACTGTTTTTGCTATTATTAAACGATGGAAACTATACGTGGAACTGTTGAAAAAGCATTAAAATCGGGAGCTCCTCGCAAGCTAACTCCCAAGAATTGAAAGTTTATTATGCATAAAATCAAGAAAAATCCAAGAATTAGTGCAGTGAAACTTACTACAGAATTAGAAAACAGATAATAGAGTTGCCAGAAAAAAAATTATAACTAGTAAATCTACAGATCAGGAGCCTCAACGTCAGCTCCGAAAGTCATTGTTTTTTAATCTCACTTTTCATATCATTTAGCATCTTACAATCCGCAATTTAATTTTTTTATATTGCATACATATTTATAGGTAAGGTAGATGTGCCAGTAATGGACCGCCTTCCAGTAATGGGCCACCTTCAATGTTTTTGGTTTATAAAAAAATAACCAATAAAAATTCAGCTTTTTTTTATTTCATTAATATGCTTTCTTTAAATTCTAGTTTTAAATACAATCATAATATCAATTATCTATTACTTTTTGTGGGGTGTCCATTACTGGAATTTAGGGTGTTTTGATTTATTCCTGTTATTTACAATTAAATTTCGATTCACATTTGGAAATGTGACTATGAGCATGGTTAAATATTGTTAGTAGATTAATATAATATTAAAAATTGTGGAATATAACAATTATAACTATTAATTAAAAAATAATTTTTAAAGAAACTGGCCATTACTGGCACAACTACTCTATATAAAATACTTAGGAGTTTTCAGAAATTAGAAGCGTTAAACTAAACACGATAACACGATTTATGCAATGACATTCTGAAATTCTTATGAACTCCTTATTCTTGTCATTTTTTAAATAAAAAAATACATTTCCAAAGGGGGGCTCTGAACCCCCCCCCCCCACCCCCACGTAACCTTATTAAATTTAGATCCGTGATTTCCTATTTGTGTGAATTATTCTTGTATATCTTGGATTTATTGGTTTCAGTGGTTTTATTAGGATAAGCAACAATTTCAAAAATAATTTCACGTTATCCTAATATATAAACTAGCGTTCAGAGCAGGTCTCTGCCCATGACGCCATTTGAAGGATCCACCTTTTCCAGTTACTAGCTTTAAAAATTAAAAATCCACTTTATAAATGAGGTTTTATTTAAAATCAATAATATATCTGCATGCCTTTATTTTTAGACCCTTATTTAACTCAATCAGATTTTTGTATGTAAAGATGGAATTTTGTAATAGATTTTTTACTCATTTCTTGATTTGCTAGAATATATACCAATTACGTTCACAGGCGTGTTTCCGATAACAGTGCAACATTTTAACATATTAACTTAATTATAAATTAATAGATTGATTTTAAAACAATTTCTCGTAACTCGCTACAGGTGATCAATCGCTCTAGCTCGTACAAATGTATAGGAGTTGAAACATCAATGGATTTAATGATGCACCCATAAACGTTCGCCAAAATAGGCCAAATGACTGTGAAACTGCAACAATGAAACATTTTAAAGGCTAAAAAGTAGAAACAAATTATAACTAAAAACTGAAGAGTGGAATATTTACAAAAATACGCTTTTATCCATTAACATGTTTAATATTAATTAACTTACAATTATACGTTGAGAAATCAATTTAGAAATCCTAAAAAGATAGTTTAAAAAATAATGTTTCATTCCTTCTTTCCCGTTGCCCTTCTTATCTTAAAAAAGAAACTGGACAAAAATTATATATTTTGTAATAAATTCACTTGCTTGCGTTGTCTAACAAGCCAAAAAAAAAAAAAAAAAAAAAAAAAAAAAAAAAAAACACTGAATTTTCCATAATCGAGTTCGGTGCCCATGCCATTTTAATGTATTGTAACGAAAATTTTTGAGGAGAACCATGAATTGCAGTCTGAAAATTAGGCGTGAATTTCAAGATGAACATTGAATACTCATAAAAGAGAGTTTATACTTATTATTATAGGCACGACGCACGACTAAAGTTACTGACTCCTTTCCCCTACAAAAATCTTTGATATAGGCTCTCTCTCAGATAATCTCAGAAAAATACACTAGTGTGCAAAACAAGCAACAAACATAAAATGCTAATTTCTGAACACTTGAGTAGGGGAAGGCCGGGCAAAGTGGCGTCATCGAATATAATGACGTCACCAGAGCGTTGGCATTGCGTGGTTTGTGCTCAAACTATTTCGTTTGATGCAGTGAGTAACCAGACGATCGTTGAACAATGTGGTTCCATGTTTTATAATTTTAGAGCGGGTTTTCTAGATTTTGAAGTTTGTGATCTAAGGATCCCCTGGGGGTAGTGGCACCGACATAAAATATAGCCTATGTTGGAGCAGGGGCTGTCCCCATCAATTTGCCACCATCACTTTTGAAAACGGTTCTGTAGTTCCAGAGATTCCATAGAAATTGCAATTTAGAATGTTTTTAGAACGCTTTTCGCTCATCTCACCCTTTTAAATTTCGAATTTTTTTAGAATTTGTTCTTAGAGAGCATTTACATCTTATAAGTAACTACCATGCCAAATATCATGTTTCTAGCTCCTTCAGTATAAAAAAAAATCGAAATTTTAGAACGTTTTTCGCTTCTGCACCCCCCTGGGGGTAGTGGCACCGACATAAAATATAGCCTATGTTGAAGCAGGGATTGTCACCATCAATTTGCCACCATCACTTTTGAAATCGTTTCAGTAGTTCCAGAGATTACCCCCTACAAACAAACAAAAAAAAAAACAATCTTTACTTCTTTATAATATTAGTATAGATGAATCACTGGATTTCTATTTGCAGAAATAAAGCACTTTGCATTTTCACTGCGGATTTCTAGCCCGAAGTTGGGTAGCCAAATTGTGTCAATGCTGTCGAATAATCATACTATTTCATCTCGGGGCGGAAAGAATATTTCTTTTATAACACCAGAAACAATACTTTGCTGGCATTTTCATATATTTATTTCTTCTTGACACAAATACACATCACAAAAACAGCACATTACACACATATACAGTGGCGGTCAAAAGTTTCCGGCCAGCATAGAATTTTTGGTTAATTTGTAAGTATACCCATATGAAGAGGAATCTCAAAGTAATATTTATACATTTTATTAACATAATAGTTAGGAACTTATTTATGGAATAACAAATAAATATCAATAAATTAAATTGGCAAAATTAAGTGCAAAGGATAACGCATGTTCTCTAAAGTTTCCGGCCATCTTTGCAAGTATGGAAAAAATTGGTTTTATAATAGAAAATAACAGTGATCAACAACATTAAAATTAGTATTTTGCCGTCATACCTTTAGCAATAAGTACTGCGGCGCAGCCACGTGGCATCGATTCAATGAACAATTAAAGATCGTCTATGGTAAGTTTTTTCCACTCTTCTTGCAATTTTTGGGAAAATTCTGCTGAATTGGAATATTTATTATTTCACACATGTTTGTAAAGTTCGTTCCAAAGATTGTCTATTGGATTCAGATCAGGTGATTGGGCTGGCTATTTCAAAAGCGGAATTATTTTGTGCGAAAGCCACTGCTTTACGAGCTTGCATGTATGTTTTGGGTCGTTATCATGCTGAAAAAAATAGTTGCGACTACAATTTTTCCTCCAATAAGGCAGCAATTGATCTTGCAAGATATCCTTATACATTGCACCATTCATCTTGCCACAAATTTCAACTAACGGACCGACACCTTTTCCAGAAAATGCTCCACACAGCATAACTTGTCCTCCGCCATGCTTCAGTGTAGGAATAATATATCTCGAATAATATCTTTTGTTTTAGGTCGTCGGACGTAGTGTCTGTTATCACTCCCAAAAAGGTTGAACTTCGATTCATCGGAAAATAGTACTTTTTTTTTCAGTTTTAACTTGTCGAGTCTTTGTGCTCCTTGGCAAACGCTAGTCGGGCCCGCTGTTTTTTTTTTTTTTTACGTATGGAAGTTTTTTTTAACACTGACTCTTCTATAAAGTCCTACTTCACGTAAGCATGTTGACACGGTAGACCGACTTATTTCAGCAATATTTTCACTCCGTAAATCGCGGGATATTGCAGCGACATTTTTATGCGGGTCATCAACTGCTTTTCTCCTAATAATTCTGTCCACACGAATAGTCATTTTGCGAGATCTCTCGGACCGTGTCAAGACCTGAAGGCCATGGACATCTTTATGTATTTCTTTAAAATATCGTTCCCAGTAGATTTTCCGTTCGATAACTTTGCCGCAATCTCACGAGAGGTTTGGCCCTTTACCGACCAACAAATCACTCGTTTACGAACAATAATTGTTGAACTTTTCATTTTTTAATTTAAACTACGTTATTCAAGTTGATTAATTAACAAACACGGCCAAAAAACACTTTAGCGATAGCAAAAACTAACAAATGATGAATAGCCGGAAACTTTTGCACACGCGAATTTTGAATTCCTCCCCTTTGCATCCAGTGTCTTTAGTATCTAATCAAAATGATCACATGGTTAGAGGTAATTTGCATAGCTAATTTTTGGAGAATTGCGCTTCTTCTTCGCCGAAACGTTCTGACAAACAAATCAAAGAAACTAACTGGCCGGAAACTTTTGACCGCCACTGTATATAAGACTGAGACTTCACTTTTACATTCTTGGAGAACAAAACAACACGACATAACCATTTTGCTATTTACATCACCGCTCTTCGAAAACAAACTTATTTCGGCTAAGCTCACATGTAACTGTTCAAAAGTCTCTTTCTAAATCACGTGATGCGTTGCGCATTTCGCCGGGAGAGTCCATTTTTCCTGATAGGGGCTTTCTGCGTTACAGAACTCCTTTTATGATGTTGGATATAACTTTTATTCTGGTTATTTGTGCTTTTCTTTATGCTGCTATTTACACATCACATATTCTTATTAGCAAAAAAGAAATTGGTATTTATTTTATTACATTTTTAGTGTTCTAGCAAGAAACTTTAACATTCAATTACTCCCTCAAATCTTTCCTATACCCACTGACTATCTGATATATTTTGGTTCAAATTCATTTAATAATAATAAACAGTGGTATGAATTCTACAAAAATATATTGTATGGGTGTTTTTGTTGATAGGAAATTGAGAAAAAAGAAATTGGGGAACTTAAAAGTGAGGTCTAAGATCAGGAAATCTCCAAAAGCACCAACATGTCATATGTTTGGGGTAAATGTTTTTTTAGCGTTCTAAGAAAATGTTATCAAAATGAGTAATGCAGGACGTATAATACTGGTATGCATATAATAATGGGTGTGATTTATTCATATGTCCCGTATTTCCACTTTACATGCAGGATAGGCCAACATTTTGTAGATAATGGCTAAATGATAGTTTCCTTGCCCTTTAAAAAAAAATATTCTCTTTTTCAAACGGGATCTAGTTTAAGAATCTACCACACATTCTTTAAATTTTAGCTCTATGTATAATTGCTCTGTGTGTGCAACACTTGTTGTCAAAGTGATCATTTTAAAACAATTTCACCAAATCAAAAAATGCACGTACTGAATTTTTTCTGTGAATGGCAATGTCAAGTAAGATTTGCCATCCATTATTGATTTTTGATTTGGAAGGGCCTTTTAACCAGATTTTGTTAACCAGATTTTTAAAAAGTTAGTTCAGTATATTATTCCAGTTTAAAAACTATACCTATAAACATAGATGTTTGTATATGTGCTGTTTTTTAAAGAGATCGCCGTGTCTTTTTCCACGACCCTTTGATGAAATTCAGGTTTTTAAAACGGCCCTTTGTTCGAAATTCGCATTTTTCTGCGATCCTTTGTCGAAATTCGCTTTTTCCCCGCTGCCCTTTGACGAAATTTGCTTTTTTCCCGCGGCCCTTTGAAAAAATTTGCGTTTTTTTGCATGCTTTGGCAAAATTCGCGTTTTACCACTGCCCTTTGACGAAATTCGCGTTTTCTTGCAATGCTTTGACAAAATTCGTTTTTTTCGCGGCCGTTTGTCGGAATATGTTTTTTTTTTGTCAATCCTTTGTCGAAATTTGCGTTCTTCCGCGGCCCTTTGAGGAAATTCGCGTTTTTTGCGATCTTTTGACGAAATTAACGTTTTTCCGCGACCGCTTGACGGATAACGTTTTTCTTTTACGTGACCCTTTGTCGATATTTGCGTTTTTTCCGCTGCTTTTTGGCGAAATTTGCGTTTTTCCGTGATTCTTTGTTAAATTTTGCGTTTTTTGACGAAATTCGCTTTTTTACCATGGCTTTTTGACGAAATTCGTGATTATTCTGGGGCTCTTTGACGAAATTTGCGTTTTTTGCGGCCCTTTGACGAAATTCGCGTTTCCTCCGCGATCATTTGACGAAATTCGCGTTTTCTCCGCGATCATTAGATGAAATTTGACCTTCTTCGAGATCTTTTGACCAAATTTGCTTTTTACCATGGTCCTTTGACGAAATTCAAGATTTTCTACAGGTCTTTGGCGAAATTCGCGTTTTTTTCGATCCTTTAACAAAATTCGCGTTTTTTTCGCAGCCCTTTGACGAAATACGTGTTTTTTTCGCGATCCTTTCTCGAAATTGGCATTTTTTCCGCGCCCCTTTGATGAAATTCGCGCTTTTTCTGCAGCCCTTCGACGAAATTAGCATTTTTTCAGCGGTCATTAGACGAAATTCGAATTTCCTACGTGATCATTTGACGAAATGCGCGTTTCCTCCGCGATCATTTGACGAAATTTGGATTTTCTTCGCGATTATTTGACGAAATTTATGTTTTCTCCGCGATCATTTGACGAAATTTGACCTTTTTTCCGCGATCATTTGACAAACTTCGCGTTTTTTCGCGGCCCTTTGACAAAATTCGGATTTTTCCACGATCCTTTAACGAAATTGGAGATTTTTTTCTGCGGAAGATTGACGAAATTGATTTTTTTCGGCGGCCATTTGTCAAAAATAGCGATATATTTTTAAGTCCAAATTTTCGGACTGATGACAGATTTTTTTTTAATTTTCGGAAAATTTGGAACAGAGTCACCCCCCATCCAACTTTCCCCCCTATGGCTATGTCCTTATTGTCAAAAATTATTGTTGTTTACAACGCAATTCAACGTGTTTCGTAATATTCAGAACATTATGGAAATTTAAGTCAGCCCCCCTCCCCCCCGAAATAAAATCCTGGGTACGCCACTGGAAGAAGGGGGCTGTAACCCTATCAGCCCCCTTTCTCTTCTTTGGTGTCAATGCGGACTAATCTAGGACTAATGAGAATGGCTAGTCCACTTTATAATAGAAAAAATAAAATAAAATTTTTCCAAAAAAGAAAGAAAAAATCAGCACTTTTTTCATCACTTCGAAAATTTCGGGGGGGGGGTCTGTAGCCCCATCAGCCCCCCCCCCCCCTCCTTGGGTACGCCCATGATTTAATATGATTACCCAATAGGTTTAAAAGTTTTCAAATATACCTATTTTTGGGCGATTTTTTGGTAAGCTATTGCCATCGAGTTAAATCAGGAGGTACTTAAAATAAATATATAGAATGACCATCAAAACTGTTTTTTCGAAACAAAAATTGTAATAACACTAGATTTCTAAAATAGAGATAAGCAAAAATAGTAGATTCAGTTTACATTTTATAAGTTGCTTTTATGTACATGAGATATTATTCAACTTATTCATCAGATGCAGGTGTTTCATGGTTGGCAGGTAATTAAATATTGCTATTTGATACTAATCAAAATTTTATTTCTATGTTTAGACATATCATGTAAAAGTAACCGTTCAGTTTTCCCACTTTTATTATACATGCAACAAAACCAATTTGATAGGTAAAGTTACTAACAAGGAAAGTCTTCTTAAAGCGCATACTCAGAAAATTTTGAAAAAAAAAATGCTAATGAAACTACTCGTGTACGTAATAAAGGATCAGTCAAATTTAGCTGCGGAATCCTAGTAGAAAATCTGTAAAATAATAAAATACTTTTGAGTATTTGGCATAAAAAGATGCGATTTGGCTATAGCAACACTTTTCCCTCGCCAAAGGCAAACGATTATTTGCATTTCGGGTTCAACATTTTCAATTATATGTATACATTTGCAGTAATATTAATTTAAAATATTCTTTAAATCAGGTTAAATAAATCAGTCACCTTTTTTTCTCTTTACTTATTACCGATTTAATGAAATTTTGCCATTGATTTATCCTCCATTCCACGATTTTTTCTAATTTAAACGGTTTCACCGGTTGTATAAGTAATTTTTAAGTGTATTTTAAAAGAAAAAGCCCGATGACGAACGTATTCGTTATACATTTCCATATCGATGAAGTTGTTGTTCCCATAGCAACAGTACTTTTAGGTAGATTTTGTAAAAAATACTACCTATTTTTAATTGACAATGTTCAGAATCTGGCTTATTTTTGAGCATGAAACAATTTCCATCAATTTCAATTTTGTTTTAAATCGTAAAATGTCATCGTAAAATTTCATACATATAAATGTGTACACAAAACTGCAGTTATAAAAATTTTTCCTTTAAAGAGTATTTGACATAAAAGCGTATTCTTTTTAATTTAATTCCGTCGCCAACCGGTGATAAATCGCCACATAAACGAAATTTCACAATTTTTTTACGTTTGTTATATCGAGGTTCCGCAGCAATTATTTTTATAAACGCATATACTCTCTTGGGAAGAATATTCTGTATTTTTTTCTAAATTTTCTGAGTATGCGCTTATGGAAACTCGGAAATACCAAGCAGGTATTGACTGAATGATTAAAATAGTTTTCCCACTTTCGTTACTATCCATGCACTAAAACAAGTTTTACAGGTGAAGAAGCCAAAATGTGGATTGAAGACAGAATAATCACTTGATGTATTTTTAAAACAATTCATAAACGTTTTCAACGCAGTTGAAAAGTATTTATAAATTCGTTTTGCCTGTCTGTCTGGTAGTGCTCTAACTAACGTAAATGTACTCACATTGCCATGTTATTGAAGCATGTTCGGTGTTGAAAATGAAGTGTTGCACCTTCATAGTTAATTTAGGGAGACGCTCAAAATTATTCTAGTGCATTACGAACAATGGGTGAAAATCGTTTTTAGTGAATTTTAATGAGTCAAACGCTGTTTCAAAATAAAATAAAATTAATATACATCACTGTAGTGGATAGAAACATGCTTTGTATTGAGTATAGAATAAATTTTAGTTTGATTACACAGACGCACAAAAGAATTCCATTAGATTAAGATGTATGGAGGGAAATCGTTTGCAGTGTATCTTAATGATGTTACACTATTTCAACTAGTCGGATGTGCCAATCCCAAAACTTTCTTCTATCTCACACATGTTTCGCATTCACTAAAAAGAATCAGCAACCAATTTATATCACGGTCTAACTGAATCTAAAGTTTAATTGAATTCCGCGCATTAGTTTTTGAGATAGGACTATTGCTAAAATCGCGTAAATCCTGCAAAATGCAGCATAGCAGTGCCACCTGTTGGGCTATTTACACCGAAACGTAAGCAGCATCTACTTATGTCAAGGTCTAACAGAATATGAAGTTAGATCAAATTCCGTGCATTAGTTCTTGAGATATCGCTATCGAAAAAATAATGAAAAAAGTGGTATAGCAGAGCCACCTGTTTCGATATCTACACAAAAACATAATCAGCGTCTACTTATGTCAAGGTCTAACTGAATCTGAAGTTTGATGAAAATAAGTGCATTAATTCTTGAGATAGAGCTATTGCGGAAATCGCGAAAGATGCAGCATAGCAGCGCCACCTGTTGGTCGATTTTCACCAAAAACTAATCAGCACCAATTTATATCAGGGATTAACTAACTATAGAGTTTTATTACATTTCGTGCATTAGTTCTTGAGATAGAGCGCCCACAAAATTTTTGTCACATACAGACATTTTCTAAAAACAGTCAAATCGTGTTCAGGACATTCTAAAACGTATAAATCCGTCGAAAACCGGAAGTCGAAAATTTTAATGAATCCAATACTTTTTTCTTGTAAAGATAGAAGAAAGTAAAAATAAGGAAGATGATATACATTACTGAGGTGCACTGCAACACGTTTTGTATAGATTATTGAGTACATAGATTTTATTGTTTATTACTTTCTTCTATCTTTACAAGAAGAAAGTATTGGATTCATGAAAATTTCCGACTTCAGGTTTTCAACGGATTAATGCGTTTTAGAAGGTCCTGAACACGATTTGACTATTTTTAGAAAATGTCTGTCTGTATGTGACAAAAATTTTGTGGGCGCTCTATCTCAAGAACTAATGCACGAAATTTAATAAAACTTTAGATTCAGGTAGTCCCTGATATAAATTGGTGCTGATTAATTTTTGGTGAAAATCGCCCAATAGGCGGCGCTGCTATGCGGCATCTTTCGCAATTTCCGCAATAGCTCTATCTCAAGAACTAATGCACTTATTTTCATCAAAATTGAGATTCAGCTACACATTGACATAAATAGACGCTGATTACGTTTTGGTGTAGATATCCTAACAGGTGGCGCTGCTATACCACTTTGTTCTCGATTTTTACGATAGCTATTTCTCAAGAACTAATGCGTGAAATTTCATCAAACTTCAGATTCTGTTAAACCTTGACTTAAATAGATGCTGCTTACGTTTTGGAGTAGATTGCCTAACAGGTGGCGCTGCTATGCTACTTTTTTAAGCATTATCACGATAACTATATATCAAGAACTAATGCACAAATTTTCACCAAACTTCAGATTCAGTTAGATGGTGACATAAGTTGTTGTTGATTAAGTTTTGGTCTAAATCTCCCAACAGGTCGCGCTGCTATGCTGCATTTTGCAATATTTGCACGATTTTAGCAATAGTCATATCTCAAAAACTAATGCACGGAATTTAATAAAACTTTAGATTTAGTTAGACCTTGATATAAATTAGTGCTGATTATTTTTAGTGTATGCGAAATTTGTGTGAGATAGACGAAAGTTTTGGGAAGATGTGCGTTTTCAGCTGTGATATGCCATTTTAACTTCACAAATTTTTAGTGTATTACAAAGTGTGTAGATCATATATAGGCAGTACGACAGAATTCGCACACATTACGGGCTATAGACGACAATTGTTGAAAAGAAATATTTTTTGCATTTTTTTTTCAACGCAAAAAATGTTTTGTTCATACATTTCATTGTATGAACAAAAATGAATTTCTTAACAAAATTTCGACAGTGTTGAAAAGTTTTTCATAATCTATACCGTGATGCATGATTTTTCGTTCTTGTTAAAAACTTTCCAAATTTGTTGAAAAGTGTTTATGATTTCGCTTTATCTATCTGTCGTCTGTCCGTACTCTTACTCTCGTAAATATACTCGGATCACCGTGTAATTGGCATGTTCGCTATTGAAAATGGGGTGCGTAGCATTTCTAGTTCGTTTACACAGACACTCAAAAGAATCTCGTTACATTATGTCCTATGAAAGAAAAATCGTTTGCGGTATATTTTAATGATGCTATACCACTTCAAGCATTAAGAAATTGATATAGATTTCTGAGATGAGCATGCTTTCTGTAAAATATGGAGGGCAAAACATACAGTGGCTCCCAAAGTGTTCGTACACTTTAAAAATTTGCAGTAAAAAGGAAGTACCCTGGAATTGAATTCGAATATGAAGTCCAATAATTTACCACATCATCTCTAAGTTATTTTAAATAGCACCCAACTTTTTTTTTTTTTTTACATATTGACTGATTTTCTTTTTATATAAAAATGAAAACGGAAGGAGGCGTAGAAAGAAGACGCCACAAAAGTCATCGTACACTGAAACACTTTTGGATAAATTCATAATTAAAATTATTGTCTGTCGCTTTATTACTTTCTTCTATCTTTACAAGAAAGAAAGTATTGGATTCATGAAAAATTTTCGACTTCCGGTTTTCGACAGATTTATACGTTTTAGAAGGTCCTGAACACGATTTGACCATTTTTAGCATAATGTCTGTCTGGGAAAAAATTTTTGTGGGTGCTCTATTGCAAGAACTAACGCACGAAATTTAATAAAACTTTATATTCAGTTGTCCCTGATATAAATGGGTGCTGATTAGTTTTTAGTGAAAATCGCCCAACAGGTGGCGCTGCTATGCTGCATGTTTCGCGATTTCCGCAATAGCTCTATCTCAAGAACTAATGCACTTATTTTCATCAAACTTCAGATTCGGTTAGATCTTGACATAAATAGATGCTGATTACGTTTAGGTGTAGATATCCCAACAGGTGGCGCTGCTATACTACTTTTTTCATGATTTTTATGATAGCTGTATCTCAAGAACTAATGCAGGGAATTTCATGAAACTTCAGATTTTGTTAGACCTTGATATATGACGGAGAAACCTTTTTTATGCAGTTAATTAATCTCCACGTGCAGCGAACGATTGAAAAACATGTTAAAAACCAGACCCCAATTAACTATAAGTACTTTAAGTGACAACCGCAGATGCAAAACAGTGAATAAAACCAGAGACTGTCGAAACTAACTAACTGGAGGAATACTGCAGATCTCCCTCCTTAAATCTACAGCTGCCATCCCGCGCGTGTGCACAGAACTCAAATAACAATCTCCCTTCAGTTTCCAAAATGCATCCGAGCAGTTAAGACGCTCTTGTATATATATGATGTGAATATATTTTAATATAATGTAAAATTGGAGCACTTATACGCAGCCTCCAAAACGCGATTTTAAACATGTACATCTAGCCAAGAATTACAATATTATATTCAAAGGAAAATGAATCTTCTGCTTATTTCACACAATTGTTATTTTCTACTAATACTATTTCTTATTACTCCAATATAAGTGAATCAATGGATAAGATAAATATCGTTACAACACTTTGGATTACTGTGGATATCACTCGGCGCAAAAAGGAAAATTTCAGGTAAGCTGAACAAACTTCTTTAACATATCAAAAGATGAAAATGTATATTAAATTTGAAGACTGATTTAACTATTTATAAAGATAAGAAAATTTATTACGCTACCGACGGTTCCCCTAACAAAGATTATGAAAGACTGAAAAAAGAATATCCCAGTATAAAAAAAAAAAAAAAAAAAAAAAAAACGATAATTTAACAAATTTCTAAAAATATAATAATAAATAAAAGAACACTAAAAAAGTATTAATGAATGCGATAAAAGAAAATACTCAATTTATTGAGAAACTCAATTCTACGAATTATAGTACATGGAAGTTCAAGATGCAGATGTTCCTGATTAAAGAGGAACTCGACGATATTATAGTACAAGATCCACCGGATCCAGCCGATCCCGCATGGCACAAAAAAGATCGCAAGACTAGAGCTCTAATAAACCTAAGCATCGATGATTCTCAAATCGTAAATGTAAAAAACTTAGATACTGCCAAATTAACATGGGAAGCTCTGAAAAATATACATGAGAGAAGCAATTTATCTAGTAAGCTTTACCTGTTACGGAAACTATACAGTACTAAATTAGCTGAGGGTGCAAACATGATCACGCATATCACTAATATCTTGCAAATTATAGATAAACTTAATGCCATTGGAGAAAATATTAGCGATTCACATATTTCCGCGCTATTTCTGTGTTCTCTTCCCCCCAGTTACAATACTTTGATAACTGCGTTGGAGGCGAGACCAGAAAATGAGCTCACCCCTGATTTTATCAAAAACAAATTAACGGATGAATATAATCGTAGACATGAAATGTCAGAACAATCACATAGCGGATATAACAACAACGAGAGAGCATTTAAAACAAATAGGAGATATACACACACTGAAAATAGAAGAGAACAAAAATATTGTAACAACTGTAAAATGAAAAATCATTCCACTTACGAATGCTGGCACTACAAGAGCAGAAACACGGTACAATCCGGAAATCCTCGTAACAATCAATTCAAAAATAAAAAGAATTTCTCATCTTCATTATGTTATGAAAAGACCGAAACTCGTAGAGAAAATAAAATTCCAAACGAAAGAAAATACGCAAATGATCAAACGCAAAATAAAGCATTAATCACCGAAAAAGTAGGCAAAAATAACTGGATTCTCGATTCAGGATCTACCTCGCACATTTGTAATGATAAAAGCCTATTTAGTAAATTTATTGATCTCATCAAAAAGTCACCTGTAAAAAATCCAGCCAAGTCTCGTAACTCATTTACCGTAAAAAGTACTGAGATCGTATAAAGCCAAGTTTAACTATCTTATTAACTCTGAAATTTTCATTCACAAATCACTCCTAGTCTCTACATCTTTAGTTAAATATTATTTTGTGACTTGGCAATTACGCAGCAGAGAGAAGTTATTACACCTTACTATGGTATGGGATGGGATGGGATAATTTAATTAAGGCAAATTATATACGCACAGGGAAGTTATTACACCTTAATATGTTATAGTATTATTTGATTAAGACTAACTATATACATCACATTCTCGTGTTACGTAATTGCCAAGTCACAAAATAATATTTAAATAAAAATGTAGAGACTAGGAGTGATTTGTGAATGAAAATTTCAGAGTTAATAAGATAGTTAAACTTGGCTTTATACGATCTCAGTACTTTTTACGGTAAATGAGTTACGAGACTTGGCTGGATTTTTTACAGGTGACTTTTTGATGAGATTTCACTTCTTTTTGTAAGTAATCCTCCTTTTCTTGATTTTGGGTTATTTTTGGAGATCATCCACTGATTTTCGCTAAGCCCACACTCTGTCCCTATTATTTACAGGTATCAAAAATTTGTAGCTTTAGTTTCGTTTGCAAAGTACTGTAGATAAAAAGAGATTTCAGGATCCTAGGCAAGCACTAAGTTATGGGAGGGGGAGTGTCAAAAGTACTCTCAATTGCTTCCAGGATAGGTGCTATCCATCTGAGATATTACTCGCAGCCCTAGATACTTGATATTTAACATAAAAGAACATTTTAGTATAAAAAGAAAGCCAAAATTAAAATTTCCGGAAATTTCCAATAAATCAAACTATATTCCTTTTTTCGATGGTTTTTTTTTCGTTTTTTTAGTCTTTTTTTATTATTTACGGATTTTTTCATTTTTCCTTACTTTGTGTACTAAACCCTGCCTTTCTGCCAAATGTCAAGCTTCTAGGACTACAAAATCGAATTATTTTCAAATTTTCGACTTTTTATAAATTTATTGATTTTTCGATTTTAATTCTAAGTTACCTGATTGTCATGCCAATATAGTAATTATTTGATCCGTCTTCTTAGGATCATTTAGGTTCAATTTAGAGATAAATCAAGTGAATCTTAGAGTCACCTTGATTTTATTTAGAAAGGACTATCAAGCCATAACCAGCCAGTAATGTCGGGAGGGTAAGGGGAGCTGTGAAATTTTTTGTGGGGCTAACATCATTTAACAATCCATATTTCATATGCGAAGTAAATAGAGTATAACCTGTGAAAGAAAACAAACCTGTCTATAAAGAAATCGCCTATATCGTAGACAGTCTATAGCGGAACTTTTCTATAACGAAATTCGTAAACGAAAGAAAAGAAACCATAATCCGGGGGAAATAACATAAAACAATTAGGGGCGTTGTACTAGCTAATAGGACAATTATCTTAAAACTAATTTTTCTAGCAGTACAAAATCAAATTGTTTTCGAATTTTCGATTTCTTAAAGATATTTCGATTTTTCGATTTTATTTTCGAATTTAACGAATATTTTAATTGTTCCTTTTATTGATTAGTAAATACTACCTTTACACCAAGTTTTAAGTTTCTAAGACTACAAGATAAAATTATTTTCAATTTTTGATTTTTGTTCGAATTTTTTTTATAATTTTCTGGATTTTTTAATTTTTTCTTATTTTGTATCCTTTATTACAAATTTCAAGTTTCTAGCTCTACAAAATCGAATTATTTTGAATTTCTGATCTTTTTCGAGTTTTTCATTCTATTTTCGAATTTATTGTATTTTAATTTTTCCTTTTTCTGTATCCTAAATAATAAGTTTACGTCGAATTTTAAGTTCTAAAGCTACATAATCAAATTTTTTTCAATTTTTCAAATTTTTGAATTTTTTTTCAAATTTTACAGATTTTTTTTATTTATTTCTTTTTTTGTATCCTAAATACTACCTTTATTCCAAATTTTAAGTTTCTAGCTTTACAAAATTGAATTATTTTCAAATTTTCGTTTTTTTTCGATTTTTTGATTTTATTTTCAATTTTTGTTGTGTTTTTAATTTTTTCTTTTTCTGAATCCTAAACACTACCTTTACACCAAATTTTCAGTTTCTAAGAGTACGAGATCATATTATTTTCAATTTCTCTCTTTTTCTTTCTTTCTTTCTATTTTTTCTTTCTTTCTTTATATATATATTTTTTAATGTTTGCTTATTTAGTATCTTAAATATTACCTTTATTCCAAATTTCGAGTTTCTAGCGCTATGAAATCGAATTATTTGCACAATTTCCTTATTTTTCGATTTCTTTCAATTTTTGGATTTTATTTTCGAATTTCATTGCGTTTTTATTTTAACTTATTCTGAATCCTAAACACCATCTTTACCGCGAATTTCAAGTTTCTAAGGGCAAAAGATCAAATTATTTAAATTTTTTTCGAATTTTTCGAATTTTTGATTTTTTTTCGAATTTTCTGGATTGTTTAATTTTTCCTTATTTTGCATTCTAAATACTACCTTTATTCCGAATTCCAAGTTTCTAGCGCAACAAAATTGGATTATTTGAAAATTTTCGATTTTTTTCGATTTTTCGATTTTTTTTTCAAATTTTTTTTGTGTTTTTGATGTTTTCTTTTTCTGAATTCTAAACACTACTATCACACCAAATTTTAAGTTTTTAAGACTACAAGATCGTGTTATTTTCAATTTTCAATTTTGTTCATTTTTTTTTAATTGTCGAATGCCTTTTTTTTTTTTTTTTTTTTTTTTTTTTTTAATTTTCCGGATTTTATAATTTTTCCTTTCTTTGTATCCGAAACACTAGCTTTATTCCAAATTTTAAGTTTCTGTGGCTGCGGGATCTACCCAATCTTTTTGATGACGCGAGAGTGAGTGAGTGGTGAGTGACAAAAAATCAAAACTTTGAGTTCATATATCGTCTGCACTAATTTATGGGTATTTTTTGAATTATCCATTTTTTTTTAATTTTTCCTTATTTAGTATCTTAAATATTACCTTTATTCCAGATTTCAAGTTTATAGCGCTATGAAATTGAATTATTTTCAAACTATCCTTATTTTTCGATTTTCCTGATTTTTTCGATTTTTTGTTTTTATTTTCGAATGTTATTGCGTTTTTTATTTTAACTTATTCTGAATCCTAAACACTATCTTTACTGCGAATTTTAAGTTTCTAAGGCTAAAAAATCAAATTATTTTAATTTTTTCTATTTTTTTCGAATTTTTCGAATTTTTGATTTTTTTTTCGAATTTTCCGGAATTTTTAATTTTTCCTTATTTTGCATCCTAAATACTACCTTTATTCCGAATTCCAAGTTTCTAGCGTAACAAAATCGGATTATTTGAAAATTTTCAATTTTTTTCGATTTTTCGATTTTTTTCAATTTTGCTTTCGATTTTTTTGGTGTTTTTGATGTTTTCTTTTTCTGGATACTAAACACTACCTTCACACCGAATCTTAAGTTTCTAAGACTACAAGATCGTATTATTTTCAATTTTCAATTTTGATGGAATTTGTTGAATTTTCGAATGTTTTTTTTTTCGAATTTTCCGGATTTTATAATTTTTCCTTTCTTTGCATCCTAAACACTACCTTTTTTCCAAATGTCAAGTTTCTAGGGCTAAGGGATCTACCTAATCTTTTTGATGACGCGTGAACGAGTGAGTGAGTGAGTGACAAAAAATCGAATGTTTGAGTTCATATATCGTCTGAACTAGAAAAGACAGAAAGTTGTAATTTTAAATTTTGGTCCTGTGTGCCAAATACTCTAGAAAAACGAAGTTTCAAATTTTTGGGATACTCCAGCGCGGAGATATGGGGGGGTCAAAAGTGCCCTGAGTTGCTTCCAGAAAAGTATGCTTACGGCTGTCCTCTCTCGACTTGGCGGAGGCACTGCCGTGCCTCCAGATAAATCAGTAAAACATAATGAAAAATACGCGCAAATGTCGAATAAAAAACCACTTGATGACATAACAAACACGTGTAATGCTTCTGACATCAAGTAAATGGGACTGCATTTTTGGCGTTTAATCTTACAGTTTGGCGATGTTTTTTGTTATGAAAAGTGGTCGACGGGATAATAGAGAAGTACCGGTTTTTCTTATAATGCATGGTTTGTATAGATTCGAGGGAAAAATTATATTACTTTCATAAAAATGTATTTGGATCTTGTTAATACAATCTTGCCAAGGCTGTGGTTTTCCTATTAGACTTAATGTTAGCTATATGCTCCATTTTTCTGCAACTAAATTTCCTCATGCCAATATAGTAATTCATTGATCCGTTTTCTTAGGATCGTTTATGTTCAATTTAGAGATAAATCAAGAGAATCTTAGAATCACCATGATTTTATTTAGAAAGGACTATCAAGCCATAACCAACCAGTAATGTCGGGGGGGAGGGAGAGATGTGAAATTTTTTGTGCGACCAACATCTTTAACAACAAATATTTCATATATAAATTAAATAGAGTAAAGCCTGTGAAAGAAAATGAATCTGTCTATAAAAAAAAGGTCTATAACGTAGCCAGTCTATAGCGGAACTTTTCTATTACAAAATTCGTAAACAAAAGAAAAGAAAAGCATAATCCGGGGAAAATAACACAAAACAATAACGGAAGGTGTACTAGCTAATAGGACAATTATCTTAAAACCTATCTAAAACAAACTATCCCCATCCTGTGGGATTTGTTTTTCAATGTTTTACTTTATTTAATGCAAAACATAGATTGCATCCGACAACTCATAAAAAAGTCCTCCGGCCTGTACCGGCAGGAAAAGGTAGCTTTCCTATATCTTCGTTTTAAAATTTTAGCTAATGTTACTCGAAAACAGCAAGTTAAAATGCAAAGAAACCGTTTACAAAAGATTCGTTTACACTGAATTTGAATAAGAAATTCGCCAAATTATTGAGCTATAGCCAAGTTGGCTTCATTTATGAAGACTTATTTTTGTCGCCAAATTTGGCGAGATTTCACCAATTGTCGCCAAGTTTGGCGAGAATTTGGCGCTAATGGATATGAATATATAGTTTTATGCGTATGATTGGGAAAATGATTACAACAATGAAAGAAAATAATTTGCGAGAAATCGCGTTCACTAAAACTTATAAATTTATATTAAAATCATTAAAATTACAGACATTACAATACACTTTCATAAAACATAAAAAACATATTAAAATTGGACGTTTCGGATTTACATGGAAAATCCCTCTTCAACAACAACATTTCACTTAGCGTAAATCATAGTTCAAAAATATCAACAAATAGAAAATGCAACGTATCAAAATTTCGAAGTCAAAGTTACAGTTATAATAACACGGAGTATTCATTCGGGATTGCACCTGCTTGACCATTATTGACCATAAATTTATCGTTGGTTTTTTGTAATGTGCTGTTTTGTTTCAAAATGTCAGCCACCCTAGAATTTCAAACTGCTCTATCTCAGCCAATTTTTAAGATAGAGGTAAAACAAAAAATGCTCTGGAATCCTTGTATCAAGTCCTAACACCTAATTAAAAAATAAACTTGAATTTTTAACTTTTTTGTATATTTATTTTAGTTTTAAAATTTTCCGTGGCCGCCATCTTGAAACAAGATGGCGGACCAAGCTGGCCAACGAACTCGGTCGAGGCATTGGTGAGCTTAATACACACAATTAGTTTCATCCAAATTAATTTATAAATACGAGCGTTATCGTATCAAATTATTTTCATTTTTTCAATTTTTTTCGAATTTTTTTATTTTTTTTTCGAATTTTCTGGATTTTTTTAATTTTCCTTTTTCTGTATCCTAAATACTACCTTTATTCCTAATTTGAATTTTCTAGCGCAACAAAATCGGATTGTCTTCAAATTTTCGGTTTTTTTCAATTTTTTCGATTTTTTCAATTTTGCTTTCGATTTTTTTTGGTGTTTTTGATGTTTTCTTTTTCTGGATGTTAAACACTATCTTCACACCAAATCTTAAGTTTCCAAGACTACAAGATCGTATTATTTTCAATTTTCAATTTTGATGGAATTTGTTGAATTTTCGAATGTTTTTTTCTCGAATTTTCTGGATTTTATAATTTTTCCTTTCTTTGTATCCTAAACACTACCTTTTTTCCAAATGTCAAGTTTCTGGGGCTACGGGATCTACCCAATCTTTTTGATGACGCGTGAACGAGTGAGTAAGAAGTGACAAAAAATCGAATGTTTGAGTTCATATATCGCCTGAACTAGAAAAGACAGAAAGTTGTAATTTTAAAATTTGGTCCTGTGTGCCAAATACTCTCTATAATTGAAGTTTAAAATTTTTGGGATACTCCAGCGCGGAGATATGGGGGGGTCAAAAGTGCCCTGAGTTGCTTCCAGAAAAGTATGCTTACGGCTGTGCTTTCTCGACTTGGCGGAGGCACTGCCGTGCCTCCAGATTATAATAAAACTTCAGTAACGATCGCGAATGGTAATAAACTGACAGCGTTAGGTTCAGGAGAAGTTTTTATAAAAACATTAACCCCCGAAGGAAAAGAAAAACTAACGAAATTACGCGAAGTGCTTTATGTCCCAGACTTAGAGTCAAACCTAATTTCGGTTAGTAAAGCTGCTAAAAACGGGTGTAAACTAATCTTCGACGATAATAAATGCGATTTGATCTTTGATGAAGAAATATATATTAGGGCGAAAAATGAGAAAAATTTATACATTATTGAGGAAATGGACGATGTGGAAGAACCACAAAATTATGTAAACATAACGTATAACTGTGACAGCAAACAATGCATAGATCTCTGGCATCGCAGACTCGGTCACAGAGATTATGACGCGATTAAATCTATAATAACAAATCAACTTGCGGACGGAATAAAGATAGGAAAATGTAAACATCAAAATAAAACATGCGTAACTTGTATCGAAACTAAATTAACTAACATGCCGTATCCTAAATCAGCAACAAACCGAGCTACTAATATCGTGGATTTGATCCATAGTGACGTATGTGGTCCTTTAGATACACCGACTTTAGGCGGAAAAATTTATTTTATGACTCTTATTGATGACTATTCCCGATATACTACGATATATTTATTATCTAAAAAGAGCGAAGTTGCTGAAAAGATAAAAGAGTATATAACGATGATATACAATCAGTTCGGTAAAAAACCTAAGGAAATTAGATCGGATAACGGTCGTGAATATGTAAATCAAGAGATAGATGAATACTTAAAACAGAACGGAATTTTACACCAATTGACTGTCCCGCATAATCCGAGCCAGAATGGAGTTGCGGAGAGAAAAAATAAAAGTTTATTAGATATGACTAGAAGCATGCTATCACAAGCAAAATTAAGCAAACATTTTTGGGGTGAAGCCATAAACACTGCAACATATTTACAAAACTGACTCCCAACTAAAGCAAACAACAACAGAACACCTTACGAATTATGGAAAGGAGTTAAACCGAATTTAAAACACTTAAGAACATTCGGTTGTAAAGCGCTATTTTACGTCGATAAAGTAAATAGAGGAAAACTCGATAACAGGGCTCAAACCGGAACGTTCGTAGGTTATGACACACGATCGACTGGTTATAGAATTCACACACAAGGAAAACAAATTATAATAGCGAGAACGGTAAAATTTCTTGAAAATGAAAATGTACACTCAGATAACATTGAGGAGATACAAAACACCACAAAAACATCAGATGACAATACACAATTACCGGATAGACATGAAAATCACCTAGAAATAAAACTTGACAGTGAGGAGACACCATCCGTGCCCAAACAGCAACCAATTGAACCAAGAAGGTCTAATAGGACAAATAGAGGCGTTCCTCCTGACAGATATGTTTGTCTCATAAATAGTTCATCTGAAAACATTCCCGAAAATTGGAAAGATATCGAAAAAATGAAAAATACTAATGATAAACAAAATTGGATAAAAGCAACACAAAATGAAATACAATGCCTAAGAAAAAATAACACTTGGACTTTAACAGATCCACCACCCGGAACAAAAATTATCGGCTCAAAATGGACTTTTAAACTAAAAAAGGACAATTTAGGAATCAAAGCTATAAAGCGCGTTTAGTAGCACAAGGATATAGTCAAAGATTCGGGATTGACTATGATCAAACTTTCGCACCTGTAGTTTCGCACGCTACAATACGTGCATTTCTCATCTCTGCATTGCACAAAAATTTGAACGTGAAACATGTTGACATAACCACAGCATTCTTGCATGGTGAATTAACTGAAACTGTTTATATGAGTCAACCAGACGGGTATATTAAACCCGGCGATGAAAGAAAAGTTTGTAAACTTCAAAAAGCCATCTACGGTCTTAAGCAAGCCGCAAAGGCCTGGTACACCAAAATATCAGAAACACTCACAAACAATAATTTCTTACAGAGCAAAAATGATCCATGTCTGTACTTTAAATCAAATCAAGAAAATCCGATATACATCATCATTTATGTAGATGATATCCTGATAGCAGGAAAGGACAGTGATATCGAAGAAACAATAAACCAACTTAAGAAAGAATATGAACTAAAAAACTTAGGAGAAGTGAATAATTACCTAGGCATAAACATTAATAAAATCAACGATACATATTACCTAAATCAAAACAATAAAATACAGGAACTAGTGAAACTAGTCGTTGGGGGCCACCGTAATACTTACCCATCATGTATATGTATAATGTAAAATAATAAAATAAAAATGTGTAAACTATTTATAAAATGCATTGCAATTCAAATAAAATCATGGCTTGATGACGTCATAAAAAGGCTCGATTACTGAATTGCTTGAAAGAGGTTTTTCCTTATAACTCCGAAAATAATACTCCTATTAACTAGCGGTTTATTGCATCTGATTAAGCGTCAAATTTCCAATTAAAATATATCTTTAAAGTGAAATTTGGATGAAATACAGGGTCATGAAAAATCGAAGAGTGTGGAAAATAGGATTACAAATATCTCGGCAACTCATTATCCGATCGACTTCATGTTTTATGCAAAATTTATGTTTTTTTATTGTTTTTTATATTTACTACTTAAAATAAACAATTTCGAAAATTTTTATATACCTTTCATCAGAACGAATATTTCGAGAGTCCGAAAAAAAATGTTCCGGTTAATCGAGGTTATTGAAATGAAATAGGTTTCTTCCCATTATTACATACTAAGTACATACCAAATTGCAAGTCTCTATCTCAATTTGTTCGGGAGATAGAGCGTTTACAGACACACAGACACACACACAGACACACACACAGACACACAGACGGACGGCAAATTTTTTTTTTCTAAAAATATGTTTTTTGGAATCTCCAGTGTCTGAAACGTGTAAATCCGTCAAAAAAAATTTTCGATTTTCAAAACGATTACAAGACTTACCCTATACCACGTATGATGGGTAAGTAAAAACTGAATTTAAACGACATGAAACCTCATTACACACACATGATTGCTGGATTCAACAGACTTGAAGACGACGATATCTTTTACCTAATAACACGAAATATCGACAAGCGACAGGCACATTACTTTACATATCAACAATCACGCGTCCTGACATATCTGCAGCAGTAAACATATTATGTCGTAGAAACGAAACACCACGCCAAAAGGACTGGTCAGCAGTAAAAAGAATCATTTCATACCTCAAAACTACAGAAAATTTGAATTTAACTCTTAGCGCAAACAGCAAGCCCATCCTAACAGCATACGCCGATGCAGACTGGGCTGGTGACTTGAAAACACGTAAATCAACGTCAGGAAATCTATTCATGCTAGGAAAATCGCCGATTTACTGGATTACAAAAAGGCAAAATTGCATTGCACTTTCGTCAGCCGAAGCTGAATACGTTTCAGCTAGCAACACAGCACAAGAATTAAGTTGGATAACAAACTTGCTAAGCGACCTCAACATTCCACAAAAACTACCCATCACGATATTTGAGGATAATATGTCCTGTATAAAAATGACTGAAAACGATAAAGATACTAAGCGATCCAAGCATATCGACATACGTTTCCACAACATCAAACTTATGAAAGAAGAAGGAAAAATCGATCTACAATACTGCCCCAGTGAAGAAATGATAGCCGACACTCTCACGAAGCCCACTCCCAAGCCTGTGTATGAAAAACACCGTAAGAAACTGAATCTTCAACCATTCCCCACACAGGAGATTACGGGGGAGTGACGGAGAAACCTTTTTTATGCAGTTAATTAATATCCACGTGCAGCGAACGATTGAAAAACATGTTAAAAACCAGACCCCAATTAACTATAAGTACTTTAAGTGACAACCGCAGATGCAAAACAGTGAATAAAACCAGAGACTGTCGAAACTAACTAACTGGAGAAATACCGCAGATCTCCCTCCTTAAATCTACAGCTGCCATCCCGCGCGTGTGCACAGAACTCAAATAACAATCTCCCTTCAGTTTCCAAAATGCATCCGAGCAGTTAAGACGCTCTTTTGTATATATGATGTAAATATATTTTAATATAATGTAAAATTGGAGCACTTATACGCAGCCTCCAAAACGCGATTTTAAACATGTACATCTAGCCAAGAATTATAATATTATATTCAAAGGAAAATGAATCTTCTGCTTATTTCACACAATTGTTATTTTCTACTAATACTATTTCTTATTACTCCAATAATAAGTGAATCAATGGATAAGATAAATATCGTTACAACACTTTGGATTACTGTGGATATCACTCGGCGCAAAAAGGAAAATTTCAGGTAAGCTGAACAAACTTCTTTAACATATCAAAAGATGAAAATGTATATTAAATTTGAAGACTGATTTAACTATTTATAAAAATAAGAAAATTTATTACGCTACCGACGGTTCCCCTAACAATATAAATAGAAGTTGATTAGGTTTTGGTGTAAATAGCCTAACGGGTGGCGCTGCTATGGTATTTTTTTCATGATTTTCACGATATCTGTATCTCAAGAACTAATGCACGAAATTTCATCAAACTTCAGATTCTGTTAGACCTTGATATAAATAGAAGCTGCTTACGTTTTGGTGTAAATAGCACAGCAGGTGGCGCTGCTATACCACTTTTTTCATAATTTTCACGAAAACTATATCTCAAGAACTAATGCACGGATTTTCATCAAACCTCAGATTCAGTTAGACGTTGATATAAGTTATTTTTGATTAGGTTTTGGTCTAAATTCCCCAACAGGTGGCGCTGATATGCTGCATTTTTCATGATTTAAACTATTTTAGAGGTAGTCATATCTGAAGAACTAATGCACGGAATTTAATAAAACTTTAGATTCAGTTAGACCTTGATATAAATTGGTGCTAATTTGTTTATAGTGTATGATGCGGAACCAGTGTGAGATAGAAGAAAGTTTTGAGATTGGCACATCCGACTAGTTTTTAGTTTTGCATTGTGGTGACATTTAAAAAAATCGTTTGGCTTTAATTTTTGCTGGCTTTCTCCGTAACATTCTATTTATTATTTTAATATAGTCGTAAAGAAACAACTAAAAACATTTGAAAACTGATTATCTTTCATCATTAGTAGTGGTAAATCAGTTCGGAATATTACTAAATTAGTTAATTTATTCCATTCTACGATGTAGTACGTGCTAAAACGTTTTAACCCGTTGGGGACAACCGACACGTATACGTGACGCATAAGATGCCCAGAATCCTTCATTATTCCCACCAGTTACTTTTTATTGTAAGCTTTGCCTTATTTGATCATGGCATTTCTGCGATTCAATTAGGCGCATATTTCTGTTTTGAAAAACCGGTGGTAAAAGATTAAAAATTCTGTAAAGAACGCTCGTCCCGAAGGGGTTAAACGAGAAAATCGGATCGAAAACAAGGTAAGAAAAGGTGTTCCGTCAAAGTTAACACAACGTGATAAGAGATTTATAATTAGAAAATTGTGAAAATTCCACGTTTAAGTGCTGTAACAGTTGCTACAGAATTCGATGAAAATTTGTCTATTTCAATTTCACCTGAAACAGTTCGACGAGTGCTGAGATCAGCTAGATTAAATGGGCGTTCTGCCCGTAGAAATTTTTTTGTTAGTGCGAAAAACAGAAAACTTAGGCTTTCCTTCGCAAAATCAATAATAAATAAACCCGAATCGTATTGGAATAATGTCTTATTTTCAGATGAAAGCAAATTTAACATTTTCGGTTCCAATATTCGTATAATTGTATGGAGATGAAAAAAATGAAAAAACTTAATCCCAAGAGCTTAGTTGGAGTTGGAACAGTTAAGCATGGTGGTGGAGGTGTCCTTGTGTGTGTGGGGGAGGGAGGGGGGCGTGGCAGCATCAGGACTAGATAATTTGTTATTTATTGATGGCATAATGAATCTTGCTCTTTATTTAAATATTTTAAAAGACAACTTAAAATTATCAGCCCAAAATTTGGTTATTGGAAACAACTTTGTTTTTGATTTTTAACAAGATAACGATCCTCAGTATATGGCTCTCAATGTTCGCGTCTGGTGTCTCGTCTCTATAATTATCCACAAGTTCAGAAAACACCTCCTCAATCGCCGGATTTAAACCCAATAAAACATATTTAGATAGAACTGGAGGTTAGAGTACGAAGACACGGCATTAACCCTTTCCGACACAGACAAAGTCTGTTCGTAAAATTAGAAATTACTGATTGACACCGGGATTTACAAACGACTTTTTTAGAAAATAAGAACTCCTTATTTTAAGCTTTCATTCTAGAAACAAAATGTTATTAAATATTCTTGGTGTCGAATGCAAGTTTGGAATTAAAATTAGGTGTGCCCGGAGTGGGACCACTGTGCCGGAAAGGGTTAAAACGAAAAGCAAACTAAAAACAGTAATGAACGACGAATGGATGAACAGGGATTCAGAAATTACAAAAAAAAAAAAAAAAAAAAAACTAGTGAAATCTATTCCCAGACGTTTAAAAGCTGTTGTGGATGCTAAAGGCTATCCTACTAAGTACTAATTTAACGAAATATTACAATATTTACTAATATGTAGAGATTTTTGAAAAGTGTACGAAGACTTTTGTGAGGTAACTTTTTTGTTATTATTGATTTCTTCAAAATAACGTTTTACTATGTTTTTAAAAATACTTTATCTAGTTTTGTTAAGAATAATTTATAGATCTTATTATTAAATACCCATTCTGAAATATTAATTTTAATTAATGGATAGAGCACTTTTTCATTGAAATTCGTAAGTGTACGAACACTTTTGGGTAGTGTTGAATTCAGGGGGGTGACCCGGGGTTTTTTTCCCCTCCCGCAGAGCATTGAAATGTCCCCCCAAGGTTTGAGATTTTACACTTTTTATGGTTAAAAAGTGCAATTTCCCCCTTGGAGCCACAGAAGTCCCTCCCGGAGAAAAGTGTCGGAATTCAACACTGCTTTTGGGAGCCACTGTATATCATTCATTTACAGGCTCACACAAAATAATTCTGTTAGATAACGGTCTACGCTGCCAGATTGTTTGCAGCATATTTTAGCGATGTAACACTGATTCAAACATTGTAGAATATGACGAGCAAAACAGTTATCGTTAATTACGTGGACACACAACAAGATTTCGTTACGTTGCTGTTTATGAGCGAAAAATGCTAGAAGTACGATTTCTCTTAAGATGTTTTTTTTCAGTTTAACTAATTTTTTGCGTTCTACTTGGTGTGTATAGATTCTAATAGATCATATACAGGATTATATAAAATATTTCGTAATCATTACTATGTATAAGCGCCAATTGCTTAATCTTGTGACCATTCATCCCGCGATTTCCACGAACAAGACATTACTTGTAGAAAAATTTATATAATACACAATTTTCGATGCAATTTTGTTTTAAATATTTCATAGTCAAAGTGTGAAAATGTATTGTGCTGTCCCCTAAAAAAAAAACCCACACTGAAATGTTTCCTAAAGAAAACCCACCCTAGTTATTTTACTAAAGTCAATTTATTTTGTTTTGTTCTGTTTTTATACGCCACTTAGAATAACAAAAATAGTTGAAAATACCTAAGGAGTACTTATTTTTTTTTTAAATAATTTAAATTAACAATTGCAGAATTCTGGAAAAACACAAGCTTCATTTTTACAGATTTTCTTTTTATAATACAATTTTAGAATGATTTACATAATTTTTTAATTGTTTTTATGTTAAACCACACTAAGGGGTATTTGTAGAATATAAATAAATTCATATACGGGACTACGCAAAAAACTGGATACATTGTAATCTATGGATAGTAATTTCTGAAAGTACGTTTTCAGTTGTGTTTTGTGCTATTTTTTTTTTCCTGAATTAAGTTTTAGTTTACTATTTGTCGCGTTAAAAATCTGTAGATAATGTACAGGGCTGTACAAAAGGATTCGATCGCATTTCCGTCTATATGTGAAAATTGCTGAAAAGGAATTTTCGAGTGTGTTAAGCGTTTTAAAACTGGCCTAAATTTTAGCATACTATATAGTGTATATACAGATCTTTTGATCATGTACAGCAGGCATGTCAAACTCATTTACCACTGCGGGCCAATATAAGCATTATATACAAAGCCGCGGGCCACATAGAAAAAGTAGATAATATTAATTACCATTGCACACAGTAAAATTTGTACGCACAAAACACAGCCATGTTAAAGAAATATTCACGCAAAGTTCCAAATTTATTATTATACGTAGTTTATTTTATCTTATTTTTCGAAAATATACTCAAAATAAATTTTCATCAACAAAATCTATAAAATTTATTTGAATTTTCTAAATTGTATTTAGTTTAAAAATTGATTGTACACGCTGGTCTGCTAGTCTTGAACTACCAAAGGCATGGGTGTAAATCTTTCGTGTGCGCGGCAGTGTATTACTGTTTATTACTGTTAATTTTACGGTATAATACTGACAGCTGGGATGCCAGTATTATACTGTAAAATCAACATTTTTTTTTCTTTTCAGTGTACTTTTTATTTAGTGACAGAATAAATGAAACAAATATTACTATTCGAAAATAGGGGTAGCGTTCTGAATAATAACCCCCCCCCCCCCCCCCCCCCCCCCGCAAACTGGTAATACTGATATACATATTTTCCTGATGTTTGCCATCCGTAAGACCACAGTTGGTGTAATTCGGTCCGTGCAAAGTGTATTTTCAGCTTGCGTGTTCTAACAACTAAATTAAACTTAGATAAAATGCCAAAGGCTCCGCGGGCCACAGATAAGGTGTCGGCGGGCCAGTTGTGGCCCACGGGCCACGAGTTTGAGATGCCTGATGTACAGGGATGCGCAAAAGAGTTAGAGTACCTTTCCGGCTATGGAAGATAATTATGCAGAATTCTGGTTTTTAAATGTGTAGTGCGTTTTTAATGTTGTCTAAGTATGAAATCTGCAGATCAGGGGTCTCGACGCCAGCTCTGCAAGTCGTTACATATTAGTCGAAAAGATAGCAAAATGAGATTTAAAAAAAATCTCATTTTGCATAATATTTAACATCCCGAAATTTAAATACTTGAAGTAATATATATCATTATATGTATTTATAAGCATATAAAATTCCTCGAAGCTTCTGAAAATTAGCAGCGTCAAATTACACATGGTTTTATGCAACGATATTCTGGAGAACTGCTTTTTCTTGTAATTTTTTAAGCAAGAAAAGTACATTCTTCAGATTCTCTGACCCCCCCCCCCCCCCACCCCACCCCACCCTTGAACCCCATAGTCTCATTAATTTTACATTCATAATTTTCTATTGATTTTAGTTCGATTTATTTCACACTGCGATTTTATTAGTATAAGCATCAGTTTGGACAGATATTTCAAGTTATCCAAATAGCAATACTTTACTTATACCTTCCAACCACAAGACATCTGCATCTCATGGAGAAGTTGAATAAGATCTCATATGTACGAAAGATACTTATGGAAATGTAAACTGAATTTACTATACTTATATCTAATTTAGAAATCTAACGTTTTTCTAATTTTTGTTTAGGAAAAACAGTTTTGGTGGTCAAATACATCCTAATCTACTCGATATCAATAGCATATTACTTAAATCACCCAACAATTAGGCTTATAAGAAGACTTTTAAATTATTGGGTTATCATCCATAATCGTGCCCACTACCAATTGATTATTTCAACAAACAGAGATTTGGCGCTATAAAGTGGTTTTTGTGATAGCCTTTTAACCCCTTCGCGACGAGCGTCCTTTACAGAATTTTTAATCTTTTACCACTGGTTTTTCAAAACAGAAATTTTCACCTAATTGAATCGCAAAAATGCTGTCATTAAATAAGGCAAAGTTTACAATAAAAAGTAACTGGTGGGAATAATCGAGGATTCTGAGCAGCTTATGCGTCACGTATACGTGTCGCTCGTCCCCAAGGGGTTAATAGAATTCACATTCAATTTAAATCGTCATCGTTCATATTTGGCGCAAACGTAAATCCTAGATCCGATTACAAAAGATTAACTAGTCTTTTATTTCCCTCATCCAGACTTTCTGCTTAATTTAACGTTATTTTAATGACTTTTTATAGTCTATGAAATACAATTCCTAAGGAACTGATAAAAGAAAAAGAAAGAAAATAAAATATGTATCATGTGGAACATTTAAATAGATAAAACAAAATGCTTTATATTTTTCAAACGGTTGTATAAAATTCCATAAAAATTTACACACCTAATTTAAACAATCTGACAAATGTGTTAACAAAATTTCAAATTAATAGGAATCATTTTAGACCCCCCCCCCCATTGTGACATTTTCCATAATTTAACGTTCAAATCAGGTATTTAAATACGCCAGTTTCTTTCCAACGAATGCTAAAATGTTAAAATCATCTGAATTCCCATGGAAAAGCACTATGGCGTAAAAGAAAATGTTCTATATTTTCCGAACGAATCAACCAAATTTAACTAAAAACTATAGATAAATAAGGATATCTCACGAACATTTTCTACTTAATTACAAGCTAATCGGAATCGGAAGTTGTTTGTGGCAATTATCCACGGAACAGACAGACTAACAGATAGGCTAACTAATTAACAGACAAAAAACAACCAAAAAGTTTTCGGGTCTCCACATTTAAGCCTTAACTTACGCTTCCTCAATTATATATCTTCTTTCATCTTTTTAAACGGCGAAGTTCCGTTACAGTTGGAAGTTTGGAAAGTTTTTCATAACTTATGCTTGACGCATGATATTCCATTTTCGTTTCTTTTTAACGTTTAAAAGTGCTTATGATTTCAGTTTTTATAGCCGTCTGTCCGTGCTGTAACTCTCATTATACAAGGATTGACATGTAAGTTGTATATGTTAATGAGGTTCACTATAGAATTTTCGCCACCGAAAATGAAGTTTGTAGTATTTATAGTTTATTTTTAATGGACACACAAAAGAATTCCGCTACATCTTTGGTGTATGGGGAAAAATCGATCGCGGTTCTTTTTATTTAAATTGCTGATTTAGATATAATCATTTCACTGTATGAAAAAATCTTAATAATAATCTATTGGTGTTGGAAAGTGTTTCATAATTTGATGCATTCTTGTTTCTTTCTGTACTTAAAACTGATCGGTTCTAGAAAAATGATTAAGGCTTGTTCTCATATCCAAACTGGCTAACTTTCTGATGCATTCCTGAATTCATTTTTGTCTGTAAACGCATGAGATTGACAGATGCTCACATTCAGAAACTAGAAAATCGAATAGTTTTCTCCATTTTTACTTTCTTCTATCTTTACAAGAAGAAAGTATTGGATTCATGAAAATTTTTGACTTCCGGTTTTCGACCGATTTATACGTTTTAGAAGGTCCTGAACACGATTTGACCATTTTTAGAAAATGTTTGTCTGTGACTGTCTGTCTGTATGTGACAAAAAAATTGTGGGCGTTCTATTTCAAGAACTAACGTACGAAATTTAATAAAACTTTATATTCAGTTAGTCCCTGATATAAATTAGTGCTGATTAGTTTTTGGTTGAAATCGCCCGACAGGTGGCGCTGCTATGTTGCATTTTTCACGATTTCCGCAATAGCTCTATCTCAAGAACTATTGCACTTATTTTCATAAAACTTCAGGTTCAGTTAGACCGTGACATAAATAGACGCTGATTACGTTTTGGTGTAGATATCCTAAAAGGTGGCGCTGCCACACCACTTTTTTCTCGATTTTTACAATAACTATATCTCACGAACCTAATGCGCGGAATTTCATCAAACTTCAGATTCTGTTAGACCTTGACATAAATAGATGCTACTTACGTTTTTGTGTAAATTGCCCAACAGGTAGCGCTGTTTATGCTACTTTTTTCATTATTATCACGATAACTATATCTCAAGAACTAATGCACGGATTTTCATCAAACTTCAGTTTCAGTTAGATGTTGACATAAGTTGTTGTTGATTAGGTTTTGGTCTAAATCTCTCTACAGGTGGCGCTGCTATGCTGCATTTTACAGGATTTACACGACTTTATTATTAGTCCTAACTCAAGAACGAATGCACGGAATTTAATAAAACTTTAGATTCAGTTAGACCTTGATATAAATTGGTGCTGATTCTTTTTAGTGTATGCGAAACCTGTGTGTCAGTTACTGGTTAGGTGTCAATAACTGGTTGTCTCACGCTAGTTTTGAATAAAGGATCTTCGGCAGTCACGGACTGCTAGTTTAGTAGAAGCTGTTGTTAACGAATTTGCGAGTGTTTCTTATATTCCAGCCTAAAGCGTTGATTGGTAGTTGGATAAGTTAGTGATTTGAACTACTAGTGATCTACACGTAACTGGAACTTTGTTATTTTAGTAAAACTTCTAGTCATTTCTAGTGAAGATTAAGTTGGTGTTTGATCTGTAGCAATTGCCGGACGACAGTGGCCAAATTCGTCAAGTGACTCTGCCACCTTCCTTGCCTACTTAGCTTCAATAAAAGTTTTTTTAAAACCGTAAATTTGAGTAACGGCTGAACTTGCAGGTACAATGCAAAAAATAATTGTTGATTTTACAGTATAATACTAGCACCCCAGCTGCCAGTATTATACCGTAAAATTAACAGTATTAAACAGTAAAATAAGCAGTAATACTGTTAATTTTACGGCATTATACTGGGAGCTGGGATGGCAGTATTATACTGTAAAATCAACAATTATTTTTTGCAGTGTATAGCCTTGGCCTGTACGCTACACAGTTAGGAACTTTTTTTCTGTGAAATCTTTAAGTTGTTTACCATCAAGTTTTGATGGATACTATCTAGTGTTATGTTAATGCAAGATAAGGCTTACGAAATGCTGCAGAAAGTCACAAAATGGTGACCGTGGAATGCTCCAAATGAATTTTTTCACGCAAAATCTTATATTTACTAACATATTCTGCTACTGGCATATTGCGCACATTCCAAAATTCTGGTGTAAATGTGGCGTTTAGAGATTGAAATTAAGTGGTGAAAAAAAAATAATAATTACCGCCCCTTCAAGAGGTTAAAAACATTCAGGACAGAGGTTAAAAACGTCCAGTCATCCGACTGTTTTTAAAGATAACGATTACTTGGCCCTAATATGAAGCGTATCTGAGCATATTATGGTCAGACTATAGATAAATCGTGGCTATATCACCGTTTTCTATAAAAACTAAAAACGGTCGAATGACTGGACAGTTTGCTGCAAATTTTTACTTTCTTCTATCTTTACAAGAAGAAAGTATTGGATTCATGAAAATTTTCGACGGATTTATACGTTTTAGAAGGTCTTGAACATACGATTTGGCTGTTTTTAGAAAATGTTTGTATGTGACTCTGTCGTCTGTATGTGACAAAAGTTTTGTGGACGCTCTATCTCAAGAACTAATGCACGAAATTTAATAAAACTTTATATTCAGTTACTCCCTGATATAAATGGGTGCTGATTAGTTTTTGGTGAAAATCTCCCAATACGTGGCGCTGCTATGCTGCATTTTTCGCGATTTCCGCAATAGCTCTATCTCAAGAACTAATGCACTTATTTTTATCAAACTTCAGATTCAGTTAGACTAATAGTCAAATTGGCGCTGATTACATTTTAGTGTAGATATCCCAACAGGTGGCGCTGCTATACCACTTTTTTATGATATTTACGATAGTGATATCTCAAGAACTAATGCACGGAATTTCATCAAACTTCAGATTCTGTTAGACCTTGACATAAATAAATGTTGCTTACGTTTTGGTGTAAATAGCCCAACAGGTGGCGCTGCTATGCTACTTTTTTCATTATTATCACGATAATTATATCTCAAGAACTAATGCACGGATTTTCATCAAACTTCAGATTCAGTTAGACGTTGACATAAGTTGTTGTTGATTAGATTTTGGTCTAAATCTCCCAACAGGTGGCACTGCTATGCTGCATTTTGCAGGATTCACACGATTTTAGTAATAGTCATATATCTCAAGAACTACTGCTCAGAATTCAATAAAACTTTAGATTCAGTTAGACCTTGATATAAATTGGTGCTGATTCTTTTTAGTGTATGTGAAACCTTTGTGAAATAGAAGAAAGTTTTGGAATTGACACATCCAACTAGTTAACATTGTATATGCGATTGATTTTTAGAGTTATTACATGAACAATAAGCTATGTATGTTCAATTAATTAAAATAACAAGTGTATTTAAGAGTTAATGATGTGTATGATGTTCACGTAATGTAACATAAACCATTATAAATATAAGAAAATCTTAAATTAAGCATTTAGGACAATCAAATTCACTTTATTCTGTAACAGATTATGAACTATCGATTTGAAAATCGACAATGCATTATCATTTGAGTTTTTCTAACGATAATAACATATGTTATTACCGTTACCATCTGTAAATTGGTGATGTAATTTGAATATTACATATATTATATACAGATTTTCGGAAAATCTAATATGGTGGTCATGGTATAAAATAGTGATATCTTTTACACAAGGTTTTGAACTAATTAATAGTATACATTTTCGCCAATGAGATAGCATCGGTTTGTCTAAACCACACCAATAATATAGTTTGTAAACTTTACGAACGAATATAGCTTGTGTAGCTTTACAAAATAAGTAACACTTGACTTTCCTCAAAATTTGTTTTAATAACGTGTTAAATTAACACCACAATTTAGTATTTTTCTATAATACATTATGAACAACTGGACTGATTATCATTAAAGATATTTTTTTCGTTACAGGATACAGAAAGCACTTACTGTGATGACAAATGTCATAAATAATAACCTGTGCATTTTGCTGAAGTTATATCAATACAACGATTGTAAAATAAAACATAAGAAACTATAAAATTAAGGTTTCCAAGACATCAATTAATGAACTGTGGAATTTACTTTCACCAAGGAAATGTTTGATTCAAACTATCAATAACAGCAACCTGCCATAATATTTTATGTAAATTTAGTTAAAACTATTAGAACATATCGCGTGAAAAAAATAATTAAATTCTTTTCGGATTTTGCATTTTAAGGGAAATTTCAATATAGAACTCGTGAATATTAAAATAATCTGGAAATGATTTATAATGTTTATTTACAAATCATATTTTATGAAAACAGATACAGATCATCAAGTTTTACATTTCAGGCAGTAATTTATTAATATTTTGTGAATTTTAAGCATTTTAACTTTGAATTTTGCTTGCATGCTTTGCTACGATAAGTTAGGCCTAACAGGTAACCAAAAGCGTAATTAGTTATGAGTGAGCAATAAGGGACTATTTCTTTTTTTATTATTATTATAATAGTGTTTCAAACGTGAAAATTACAAAAATTAACCCTTTACAGTAGAAAATATCTTGAAGTTCTACACATTTTAAAGGTATAAAGAGTAGATTTACACATGTATTATATTCACTGTGTGAAAACAAATGCCCATTATATAATTAACCAAAAGATATTCTTATTTTTCATAATGTACTAAGCTATTTATGGTGATTTACAAATTTATATCTCAATAGCGTTGTATTATTTTGACATATTACCTGCTTCAATTTGATATATTTAGATAAACCATGCATTAGGATCTGGATAACGTTCATATTTGGTGACTGGTAAATCTAAAAAATTGACAATCGCTGCAAAAAGGAACAAATGAAGTGTGTAGTTTGATTTGTAAGGTTTTATGTATAAGAAATAGTTTAAATTAATACATTTTGTGTCTGAAATAAAAATATTAGAAAAGCCATTTTAAGAGAGTGTCAACGTACTCAAATTGCCTATGCATGTCTCATTTAAAAATGAACTTTAAGGCAACAACAAGTGCGTTATTTGTTTAAATCTGCTTCTGTTTTAATAATTGTATAGAAACTCAATATTTTTTGTCGAAGTTTAGATATTTTATTTGTATGTAACCAGTATTTTTACACCAAAATTATGCGTGAATAAAAATTTTGAAATTTTTAACGAATTTGAGTGGAAAAGTGAACAAAAATATTTTATTTAATTAAATTTTGTGTTATATATTTTAAATTAAATACATAAATCTCATTTCCTAACAAAAAATACTATTTTAAATGTATTTTTTGTGACCTGAACTTTATTTGGCGTATTTTTAATGGGTTTTCCCCATATATCTAGCCTCTTGGCGATCGTTTCCTTGCCAAATTTCTCGCCAACCAAAAAGTTTGGCTTAATGACGACATAATGTGTGACGTCATCATTTGTGGCGCAACGATTTGATAACCAATCAGGACATAGGAATTGTCACGCCACATTACGTGTTTATCACGCGACATGTTTTAACCAATCAGCGACGCCCAAAGCTCTGATCCGTTCTGGTCTATATAAAGGAGGATTATTCGATGAGCTTTCATTTCAACCAAAAAACCCGACTTTGTAGGTGCTCAATTAGCTCGCTAAAAGATTATCAAGTGTCACAATTTAGATTTGCTGAAATTATCAAGTAAACTGCTGTTATCAAGATGTGCTCCTGTTTTTCGTGGATGTAAGTTGTTTTTTCATATTTTTCATTTTATTTAAATGTATAATTGATTATTTTTTTTCTCGTGTCCGTTACACATATATCTATGTACGAGCAATATTACAAAGGCTCGAGTGCACGATTTATTTACATTTTTCTCAGTTATTTCGATAAAATTTAACTATTATGACAAATAGCTGCTTAATTTGTACAAAAATGATTGAAAAATACTATAAAATTTTCATTTTTATGTTTTATTGCATTCATACTAAGATGCTAATCGCGATGTATAATATACGTTAAATAATTAATTAAATAAATATAATTTAAAGTCAGGTTTGAAATTCCTTCAAATTTTAGTCTTTCTGACTCATACATAGACAAGATACACACAATGTAGAAAGCATAGACAGTGATTTTTATTTCAAGATACTTATTAATCGTTATTTAACGATAATATTTCTTTATTTAAGTGTATGCACAATTTAATTAAAACAAACCAGTTAATCGCAATTGTTCACATTCATTTACATGCGTGTACATGTATTATTGTTATACTATTATAATTAAATTAACGTTTATTTTTAATAACGATGACGCAATAAAAGATACTAATATAATTGCAATACATGGTGTGCAAAAAAACGGTATTCCTTTTCAAAGATCACCATTGCCTAACCTGGTCATAAGAAAATGCGATATTTGTTAAATATTATAAATTGTTACGAAACCGAAACAGCGAGTGTGTGATTTTTTTTTTAAAATCTAATCCTATAGGGCTCATTTATGTAGCTATATGTCACATATTTTGCATTACATTATTGTATATATTAAATGATGTAAATGTTGAACAAATTGTTTGCACATTTGATACAGCGATACTTATTTAACTTTGATTTACCTGGCAGGTTGCTAGTGGTTTAAACGCAACTTAACAACATCGATTAGTCTGCAGCAAAGCGAAATCAATGGAATCACGATTACGGATGTTAGCCCGAAAAAGGTAGTCATGTAGTCGGGGTAGTCATTTTGCTTTGCGGTGGACTGTGGTACGTTACTAAGTGTACTTTTAAACCGCTAGAAACCTGAAACTAGATAAATCGTTTTTAAATGTGTCGACATTTATTAAATATGTATTTTTCGCAAGCTTTCAGTCGACAAATGGGCTACTCATGGATTTGAGATTTACATTGGCCTAACTGTGTGATATAGCGATCTAGTCGTTATATGCCATTAGCTTACGATAATGCATTAGAAATATAGGTTGCATTTCATCCAAGAATAACTATTTTAGATTTTCCATGTTGTGCGCGCTGCATATTTATTTTTATTCAACACGGAGTTTAATACAATAAATTTGAGAAATAGGAAAATAGGCAAAATGAATTTTGCCTATTATGATTTATGAATAAAAAATAGGCAAAGATTTACAGATTAGTTAGAATACATTCAGTGCGAAGCCAAATTATTAGACAGATTGAGCGGTACTTACGTATTATCTGGGCCAGAAGATAGAGCGTCAAAAATGGTTACCTATTGCCAGTCTCTTTTATCGTTACCAATCATGTTCAAAATAGTAATTTAACATTTTAAAATATGATAAATATAATTAAATAAATAAAATATAATAAATGAACAATAATAAATAAATAACAAAAAACTATAAACTATAATAAACAAGAACGAAAAATCATGCGTCAAGCATAGATTATGTAACACTTTCCAACGCTTCCAAAAAAATTGCAGCGCAATCCGAGCATATTTACGGGAGTTAGAGCACGGACAGACGGCAGACGGCCAGACAAACCGAAGTCATAAACACTTTTCAACTAAGTTGGAAAGTGTTAAAAAATAAATAAACTATAAACCATAATAAATAAATAAGCTATATACTTGTCAAAAAATAAGGGTTTCTTGACTGTAATTAGTATAATTGGCGCCATGCTTGGCGCAGTTGTATCTGACCTGGCCCGAGTAATATACCACCTATAGTTTACGAGTTATAACAATTTTTAACACTTTTCAACCTAGTTGAGAAGTGTTTATGACTTCGGTTTGTCTGCCGTCTGTCCGTGCTCTAACTCCCGTAAATATGCTTCGATTGTCCTGAAATTTTTGAATGTTATTGTCGTTTACTATAGCATGTTCCCTATTTCAACAGAAGTGTGTAGCACTTATAGTTTTTTACAGAGACAATCAAAAGTATTCCGTTACATTACAGTCAATGGGAAATAAACGTTTCAAGTGTATTTTGATGACGCTATGTCATTTAAAACATAACGAAATTGATATATAATTATGAAGTGCCTTAAAACATGCTTTTTGTAGAATATGGGTTGCAAAGCATTTGTTATTCATTTACAGGGTCAAACAAAAGAATTCTGTTACACATCGTTCTATGGGGAAAAATCGTTTGCAGTGTAATTTAATGATATTCATAGCTGCCAACTTTTACGCTTTTTTGTTACCACTAAAATATAATAGACATTTTTTCCTTATGTAATCACACGATTTTGTTGATTTAATAAAATAAAATTTACTATGAAATTTTAGTGGTAGGAAAAAAAGCGTAAAAGGTGGCAGCTATGGATATTTCACTATTTGAAACACAATGAAAATTATATGCATTACTGAGGTGCACTATAAATTGCTCTCTTGTGTGCATTGCGTTACAGGGACCACACAAAAGATATTGGTTACAGTACATGCGCGATATTTACAGTCTATGTGTGATAAGTGTGTTTTCAACTTTGGTTTGCGTTTTTAAGTTTAACTAAATTTTTTCATAGTACGTGTGTGTTTATAAACTCGGTTGATCCTATACAGGGCCACACAAGGACATTCGTAAGTATCACAGACTATGGGAGTGAATTGCTTAAGGGTAGTTTTTAATTGTGTTTACGCATTTTCCGGCTGAACTATATTTAGTAGACTAATAGAAGTTTGCGAAATATAAATAAATTCATGTACAGGGCTACGCAAACAAAAAGATACATTGTCGTTTACGGTTGGTAATTGCTGCGAGTGAGTTTTAAATTCCCTTTTAGCTTAATATATTGTGTGTACAAAAGCCTTCAGATAATATAAGGCTGTACAAAAGATTTCGAGTGCATTTCCATCGATGGGCGAAAATTTCTAAATGTGAATATTCTAACTGAACTAAATTTTATCCTACTTTATATCCACATCTATTGATCAAATACAGGGCTGCACAAAATAATTCGACTACTTTTTAGAGACTGGAAGGTAAGTCCGAAAACTGTATTTTTCAATGTGTTATATGTTTTCTAAATTGTTTACTTACATATCTTCTTTCACCTTATTTAACGGTGAAGTTTCGTTTCAGTTTTCTGGCTGTGTTGGAAAGTGTTACATAATCTATACTTGACACATGATTTTTCGTTCTTGTTTGTGTGTACGTTTGATAACTTAAATTCTTGATTTTATCAGGGCACTAAAATATACGGTACTTCTCCAATATCCCGTCGACTAGTTTTGATTAAAAAAATATATATATATATCGCCAAACTGTAACGTCAAATAAACAAAAAAAAGAATGTTGCTATTAAAATCCCATAAAAAAATAAAGAAAGAAATTCGGTAGGTTGTTGGTCGATTTTTGACGGCCGATTATCTACACAAGGGGGAATGCCTTCCATGGGGGTCTTTCTAAGGGATCTTAACCCATATTTACGGCAAGGTTCGAAGAAAACCACGGAAAACTCCAAACGGTTAGGTCGACGGGCGCGACAGGGGTTTGAACCCAGCACCTCCCGTCTACCAGCTTTGAGAGCAGAACCTCTCAGCCAAGAAAGAAATTCGGAAAAGTTCTACTCACCAAAGTATCAACTATCAGTAAGTTTAATCCATAAAATTTACAATATATTAACGAAAACAGAAAAAATAATCATGCGTATTTATTTATATACATTATTTTTCTTAATTATCCCTATCGGCAGATTAATAAATGTTTGTGACGTCAGTAGAAACTGTTCGTACGCAAATATGCATCGCAACATTTTTTAAAAAGTTTTTTCTCTTTTAATACCATGTTATCTCCGTTTAAGGACGCAACTGTTATTTTAATTAACGAACAACTAATAATTCAGTAAAACATAATGCAAAATACAGGTTACGGTCAAATTAACAACCACTTGATGACATATAACAAATATGTTTTAGCACTTCTGACATCAAGTGAATGTGACACCACGATAATGTATTTTTGGCGTTAGTTTGGCGATAGTTCTTGTTATGAAAAGTGGTCGACGGGATAATGGAGAAGTATCAAATATACTTCCGGGTTAGAGTCTGGTTGACTGTAATCGGTTCGGTCTACAATTAGGTTTTGACTCTTACCGGGTCGTGTTTGGCAAATCGTTTTTTGAAAAAAAAAGCTCCACATCAGTTTTAAATGAATAGAAAAAAGAAAACTTTTCTTTATAAATGAGTATAATAGTCTTCCTTTTCTACATAAAATATAAAATTGGTAGTATAAATATAATTAAAGAGTACTTTTTTCCATAATCGCATTAAAATATGTGTAAATTTTCTTTCATTTTCGGTTTCGGGTTTTGAAGCGATATTACCCGACTAATGTGAATAACAATTAAGGGTTGTCACAAAAACCCGAAGGTATAAATGATCTCTTGAAGTCGGTTTTATTTTTGTTTCTTAAACATTACTTGTCTAACTTCATATAAAAGGCGCGTAGTGACAATTTTAAAATCTAACACTGCGGTGTCTTTGGCAATTTAAACGACTGATTTTCTGTAGAAAAACAATCTTTCATTCTCTCAAGTCACTGCGGTGGAAAAGTAGCGAGGAAAATTTACACGTTATTAGAGAAAATTGCCCATTTAAATTGGCTTTCAAGAAAGGTGGTTATTAGTTAAGGACAAACTATGAATTATATGTAGTTTATATGAGGGCATGAGTTTCAAAACTCGTCTTACCCAGAATTTAAAAAAATCGTGTTTTCTCTATCAATCTATTCAATTGGTAAGTCTGCCCCGAAAAAACACTACAATCCGAGAAAAAAACTAGTTTTAGCACGTATTTCTGGCATTGTAAAATCTTGGTTTACAATGAAAAGCATATATATAGGGTAGATGTGCCAGTAATGGACCGCCTTCCAGTAATGAGCCACCTTCAATATTTTTGGTTTATAAAAAAATAATCAATAAAAATTCGGCTTTTTTTGTTTCATTAATATGCTTTCTTTAAATTCTAGTTTTAAATACAATCATAATATCAATTATCTATTACTTTTTGTGGGGTGTCCATTACTGGAATTTAGGGTGTTTTAATTTATTTCTGTTATTTACAATTAAATTTAGATTCACATTGGGAAATGTGACTATGAGCATGGTTAAATATTGTTGGTAGATTAATATAATATTAAGAAATGTGGAATATAACAATTATAACTATTAATTAAAAATTAATTTTTAAAGAAATTCCTTAAGGGTGTCCATTACTGGCACATCTACCCTATATATATATTTATATTGTTAAGGTCCCTTTATTTATGAGAAAACAGCGCCAATATATCAGGGGTCGACAACCACAAGCCCACCTACTCCTTTTCTAGCATCCACGAAGCATCTGTACAGATATATGTATTAATCTATATATTAAGTTGTTACCCGTCAAAACTTGACGGCATGAGAGTAAATAAATGTACGTTAGCGCTACTAATTAACTGATCCGTAACATAAACACTAGACAAAATCCTAATAAAAGCATCGTTCAGTCACAATTTTAGCATCAGTGTCTACCCTGGTTTCGCGATACCTGTTTCGGTATTGCTGTAATCACAATACGAAACCGCCCAGATACAGAGTTTCATTCTCCTTTGATTTCAATAAGTATAATACTATTCTCCATCTCACGAATATAATCAAAAACAAAACCGCCAGAGGAGCAAACATTCGGTAACTCTTAAGGTGTTTCTCAAATGCTCAAAAACGCGAAACTTTCTGACACAATTATCAAACGCAAAGGCATAAAATTGGCATGTCTGACCATTGAAGTAATTTGGAATCGAAATGAGTTTTCTATGTGTTGATAAATGAATTATCGAGTTATAAGCGATTCGTGTCACGTGACGACGCGTTATTTCCTTTTCTCGTGCTGCCGCGTCGGGAATTCTGTTCAAAACGCCTAATTCGACAGTATTAAAGACCATCTGCCTTTACCCAAAAAATGGAAAACGTCTTTCGATTACACAGTTTCTGAATAAGAACATCTGCCAATTTCAGGCGTTTCCGAACAAACATGAATTCCGAAATGTGTCAGAAAGTTGCTCTTTTGGATTTGAGAACTGCTTAAACGAAGTCTTGGAAGAAACAAAACATGCTTTTTTAGCTTAGTACGGAAAACAAATCCATGATATTGCGTATGCACCATGAGTACCGTAAAACGGGGTTAATCGGAACATTTTTCAACTTTAACGTAAAAAAAAAAGGCAACTATAGATTTTTTAATTCTTTTATTTTTTGACTATAGAAACTTCGGTCTTGAGTTCTTGAAATTTTAAGCAAAAACAAAACATTTTATACAGTTTTAATGTATATTTTTTAATTTTTTAATGGTGTTCCGATTCATCCCGCAGGTAGGGGTGAATCGGAACAAATGTTATAACCTTTATTTGTTCCGATTCAGACATTAATAGGTTTAATAAAAACAGGTAATAATGATAAGGGATGAATAGGAAGACGTAGTTACTATGAAACAAATTCTTTATTTTCTATACAAAAAAAGTATGACTTTTCAGAAATTAGAAAAAAACTTTGAACTCAAGAAATATTGAAATTTGTTCTAAGAAAATGTATTTGAATTGAGAAAGATGAAATTTAATACAAATTCAATTCACTCATGTCGTTCACAAAAGTTATCATATCCTTGAAATGAGCAGACGTTTGAATGTTGCCCTTTAGCTGAAGTTTCTTTATGACATCTTCTGGAAGAAATGCTGCCTCCTCTTCCACCGTTTCTTGAAATCTCCAAATATGGGGGAACCTTTTGTAAAATTTTCCCACATAACCATCATCTTCTGGGTACAAGACTTTGGTCACATAGAGTCTATATGACTTTTTTTCATGCACTTTAACAAGGAAATCTGGAGCAGATTTGTTCGAAAGTTAGGGATTTTCTGGGATTCCAAAATTTGGATCTTCTTCTAAAGTAGTAGGCAATATGAACTCTTTATCACTGTCTTGAACAGAATAATTGGAATTTGAATTATGCATGTGCACCGAGAGTAGTTTTTACAGAGGTGGATGGATCCAGCTCGCCATTTAGAGGTGAGGGAGGGGGGGTCATTTTTTTTTAGAAGGGGGTATGTGTGTCAAATGAGCAATTTTTGATATCCTTGATATATCTATGATATATCTTTGTCCACAACTTCAAACTGTCTGGTTCATGTCACGTTAACAAAGTTATTTTCATTCATAAATTCATAAAATTTGCCAGTATACAGGGTGTTTCATAAAAGATGGGCAAAACTTTAAGAGGTGATAGCACACATCCAAACAAACAACTTTCATTAAAGAATGCATGGTCGGAAATAAAGCGCGAAGGTGCTGGCGCATTTGGAATCTTGGTTCATGCAAACATTAAAGTTCCATTCCTGTTGCGAGTTCTGGGGAGACGAACGACACTAATAGCATGCAAATGTGATGTGAGGAAGTAGAAGAACGCGTATGCAAAATATTCGCCTTGATTAACCCTTTTCCGGCACAGACAAATTTTGTTCGTAAAATGAGAAATTACTGACCGACACCGTAATTTACAAACGACTTTTTTAGAAAATAAGAACTCCTTATTTTAAGCTTTCATTGTAGAAACAAAATTTTATAAAAATATTCTTGGTGAGACGAATGCACGTTTGTAATTAAAATTAGGTATGCCCGGAGTGGGACCACTGTACCAGAAAGCGTTTGAATACAAAAAAGCCGCTGATTCAAGTGTGCAACTGTCACTTGCTGTAGGAACGTATCGGAAGATGCTGTCTTTCACTAATAGAGAAAAGGCTGATATGCATTTTATCTACGGAACTTCGAATGGAAATGGCTCAGAGGTTCAACGATTGCACGGAGAGCGGTTTCCCGACCGTAAAATATTCGAGTGCTTGCACCGACAGTTGTTTGAGACGCTATCCTTTCTCGCTTCCCGGTCGGATGCAGGTCGTGCAAAGACGGACGGAACGTTAGTTATAGAAGTCATTCTGGATATGGTGGCTGATCAGCCAAGTACAAGTACACGAGCAGTGGCTGGGGAATTACACGTATCACACTCCATGACATGGCGAGTATTGAAGGATGAACGTTTGCATCCTGATCATGTTCAAGGAGTCCAGCAACTGACTCAAAAGGATTATCCTCGTCGTGTCGAATCGCGACCTACGTAATACATTCTACGTAATACCATCGAATTCGCCGGTTGGTTTCTGCAGCAAAACGCTGTCAATTCAGATTTTGGGGCAACTGTGTTTTTAACGGATGAATGTACCTTCACAGGTTGAAGGTGCATTTAACACCCACAATCAACGTGTATGGGCAGATGTAAATCTATATGCCACTTATTCACATGCTCATCAGCGACGCTTTTTTATCAATGTTTGGGCAGGAATAATTGGAGACCACCTACTTGGAATTACCTTCTGCCAGAACGCCTTGATGTGAAAAAATACCTCACGTTTCTGCAACAGGTGCTGCCAGACATGTTGAACACCATTCCCCCACACATCCGGTGGGTAATGTGGTTCCAGCAAGATGGAGCACCAGCCTATGATGTACGAGACGTGCGAAACTGTCTGGATATAACATTTCGCAACCGATGGATCGGACGAGGTGGCCCTGTAGCTTGGCCACCGCGCTCGCCAGATCTTTCATGTCTCGATTTCTTTTTGTGGGGACAGCTGAAGCCAATTTTTTCTATGCCGTTGCACCGCATGCCGGTTTTTGTTTCGAACACTTATTGTAATCACTTGTCATTAATCTTGCTTTTGTCACTTAATCGTTCTTTGTGTTTTGCATCGTATAACAACATCACATTCGGGGTCCTTTAGCACTTTTTGCGTTTTAATTCCGACCATGCCTTCTTTGATGAAAGTTGTTTGTTTGGATGTGTACTATCATCTCTTAAAGTTTTGCCCATCTTTTATGAAACACCCTGTATGTTTATAAATGTATCAAATTTGAAAGTTCTACTCAGATACTAAAAGATCGAACATACTTTTCCATTTTTATATGCAGAAAAAAATTCATTTTTTTTTTTTTTTTTTGCCAAAGCTAGCATTTTAGGCCGATTTTTGAGAGTCGGTACCGGCAGTCAGGAAAATATCGATTTTTCAGGGAGAAATTCGTTATAACTTGACTGAAGCTGTATCATAAATAAAAGAAAAAAATAAAGAAAAATTATAATTTAACAAATTACAATAACCATTGGGAAAATGCTTCGAAAGCTTAAAAAAAAAAAACGTATTTTTGTGTTATAGCGGTCCCACAATTATGATTTCGCCAAGATCATCGCAAAGCTTATATATAGGTCACTTGGCGATTCATCTTGGGGGCCACTATAACACGGAAGTACCAAATTTACAATATATTAATGAAAACAGAAACAAAAATGTTATATATATATCATATATTATTATAATGTCATACATGCTTTATAATTTGGCGAATGTCGGTGTGTTTTCTCCGATCATGACCCTCAGACAACCATCCTACGTCCAAATGTTGATTTATATATATGACTAGCTTTTACCCGTGACTTCGTTCACGTATCATTAAAAGAAGCATAAATGCATTAATTAAGCAAAATATTTCATTCACGATAATTAGAATCGTAAATAATTAACTAACTCTTTATCACATTCCATAGGAGACAATACCGTATTTCTATGTTATACAGGCCTTGACATAACTAAGTTTTAAAAAAGTGAAAATTTGTGACAAATAATCACGAAAAGGAAACTGCAACCAATGAAAAAAGCGGGCCAAATAGAATCGTGGAAATCGGCGAATTGTGTAAAAACATATGTCAAGTTTACCTGGTAAACTATTTTACTTTTAACGCCTTTGTGAAACGTTTTAATAGCATTCTTCAAAGATAATGGAAATAGTATATTCTTTTTCATTAAATTCAATTCTTGTGAATAGGGAGCAATAATTGTAGACCTAACTGCAAGGAGCTTAAATTTGCCTCCTTGATTTAATTTATACCTGAAAAAAAAAAAAAAAATCTTTATTTCTAAATGAAAATATGTTGACAGACGACTTTTTGCTCTCCAGAATAAATTGATTCATGAAGTTTGAATGTGTGAAAATACGTTTTTATTTTTCAAAAATTTTACTGTAATCAAGGTTTTTTTTTTTCTTTCACTATGTATTCAAATTGAAAATAAATTCTTTTTTTCAGTTTTAATGAGAAAAAAATATATTAATCCGTTTTATTTCTTCTTTTTTATCCACAAAAATGGAATAATTTAGTTGCCATTTTTAGATAAACTTCGTTAAAATTAAAAAAAAAAAAATATCTCGGAATTTAAATCATTTTTTTAAATTCTGAGAGTTTATGATATCCTCGGATCAATGATAACCGGTCTTAAGTAAATCGTGTTGCATTCGACAACCTGAAAGGAGTAGTTGCGAAATGCAAACAGGCGGTCAGATTTTAATATAATAGATTCGTATTTATTTTTCTTTTCCTAATAATTACGTTTTGGTTTTTGGCAAAAAACTCTCATCTGTATGTAACTGATATTCATGCTTAATAATCGGTGTAGATAAAAAAAAATATTTCAAATTTTTCGTTTTAAATATGGCGTGAAACTCATTTACTTTCTCAACTTACCGATCCTTGTATTATTAATGTAAGGAATTGATTCACGCTCCTTGTAAAACAGATTTGAAACTTCCCGTTTTATTTCAAATATGACGTCACTTTTTCCTCAGAGAAATCTCTTTTTAATGGCATAATTCTTGTTAATTTTCTTTTTCTGGCAATCAGGGCGTAAGTTTTAGCGGAAAACTCACATTTGTATGTAACTGGTATTCAAGCTAATTATTAATCAGTAACGATAAAAAATATTCAGTTTTTCATCTTAAATAATACGTCCATTATCTATTTCATTATACATTGATATCCATGCTCCTTGTATTATTACGAACATTTGGAAATTACATGTTTTATTTATGACGTCAAATTTGTCCAAACCGAGGAGGATACTTTTCATAGTTCCATGGTCCAAGCTAAATCTAATTTTAATAATATAATTATTGTTCATTTTTCCTTCTAATTATAACGCAATTTTTGACAGAAAAAGATCTTTTTAATGTAACCGATATTCATACTTCATGTATAATGTTGTTTCAAATATCACGGAAATTCATCTTCTTTTGAATTCTTTTTAATTTTCATTTTTCACGTGAAAATCGTTCAATTGAAAATTAGTTGTTGAGAAAAAATTATTTTTCCGAGTTTTTATTTTTTGGCAACGATCAAAGCCCTAGCAACGATAAAGTAAAATGGTTAAATTTTATTGAAAAATGTTATTTATTCTCTATGAAAATAATGAAATTTTTAATTATTAAAGAAAATATTTGAATAAAATAAATAAAACCTAGCCTATGTTCATATGAGGGTTATAATCAACTTATATGCAAAGATACAGGATAATTAAATGCTTCATTTTGACGCTGGCTTCAGCCTAACATTTGCACACAATCAGACTTATAATATTATATTAGGATCTTTGTCATACGATAACACTCGTATTTATAAACCGATTTGGATGTAACTAAGTGTGTATACTAGACTCACCAATGTCTCGACCGAGTTCGTTGGCCAGCTTGGTTCTCCATCTTGTTTAAAAATGGCAGCCACTAAAAGATTTAAAACTAAAAAAGATGTATAAAAAATAGAAATTCAAATTTATTTTTTGTTTAAGTGTTAGGCTTTGATACAAGGATTCTGGAGCATTTTTTGTTTTGCCTCTATCTTAAAAAATGGCTGAGATAGAGCAGTTTGAAATTCTAGGATGACTGACATTTTCAAACAAGACAACAGATTACAGACAATTCGGGATTCATTTACGAGTTTTAGTGAAAGGGATTTCTTTCAAATTATCATCGTTTATTTTTCCCAATCATACGCATAAAATTGTATATTCGTATCCGTTAACGTCAAAATCTCGCCAAGATTGGCGAAATATAAATATCGCTAAGTTTTGCGACCAAAAATAAGACTCCATAAATGAAGCCAACTTTGCGAATTTCTTATTGAAATTCAGCATTAACGAATCTTCTGTAATCGGGTTCTTTGCATTTTAGCTTGGTGTTTTCGAGTAACATTAGCTAAATTTTAAAACGAATATATAGGAAAGCTGCCTTTTCCTCCTGGTACCGGCCGGAAGGACTTTTTACATGTATTGTTGTACAGAAACATTCTTCGTTCAGAGAGGGGTCATGACCCCGAGTTTCCAATTGTAAATTATAGCTAATTAATAGGAATTAAGATACCAAAAATTAAATCTGGAACATCTATAGACTGAAATCTTTCATTTAAGATCAAAATGAAGTAAACTGATGCAGTATTTTTCTCTGACGGACTGACGAAGGAAGGCATTTTAATTAGTATGTAGATTTCGCACTCATGGATGGTAAATACTGGTTTTCGTGAATGGAATTAAAAGATTCTGAATGTTTGAAAAATTTTAATACTATAAAATCTGTTGTAAGCAAAATATTGAGACAACATTTCTGGACCATTTGTGTCATCCTTTGTATCCCTGATATAGTTGCGAAGAGCTCTGCTAATCTTTGTGCATGGAAGTTTTCGTAAATATGCATCTGGGTCCATCAAACCTTTGTATACATGAGATTGTTGGGTATCAGTGTTGAATTCAGACACTTTTCTCCGGGAGGGATTTCTGTGGCTCCAGGGGGGTGGGGGGCATTATGAAGTTCCGGGCGGGAAATTCCACTTGTTGACCATTGTAAGTATAAAATCTCAAATCTTCTGGGGGGGAGAGGGGGGAATGCCCCCCTCTCCTGCTATGAAGATGGTTATAACGAATAATGAAGATGGTACCTGCTATGAAGATGGTTATAAAATTCAAGTATGTCCATAATAAAAAAAAGTTGCAATGCATATTAATACGGTACCCAATCAATTTTTTTTTTTTTTTTTACATTTGCAAAATTTAGTTTAATAACCCTATGATTTCTAATCCACACTGCCTGAGATCAGATGTTTTCAAGATTTTAGATTATTTCTTTAAATATATATATATATATATATATATATATATTTAAAAAAAAAAACGATTTTACTCCATTAATTAAGAGAAAATAAATAGTTCAACTAACGGGATAAAATAGTCTAGGAATTGATGTAAATACATCTTTATTGATGTCAATAACTTTTTACTATACTTATATATATCCAAGATTTGGTTAAAATTCATTAATATTTAAAACATATACGTTAGGTCCTGCTATTTTTTTAGCTCCATCCAGCAGTCAATGAAAAATATGGCAAGCATTTCAAAAATTAATGCAATCGTAGTATGAAGTTTAAGCAGTTGTAGCCGAGTACAATGTAGATAGAAGAAAAAAAAAGAACACAATGACACTCGAATCCATTCATTTAAAGCCAATCATCTTTAAATGCCGAAGAGTGCTCTCTCTCTGCAAATCTCTATGTTGAAACATATTAGGACTTTACTAGGTTTCTGGTTGCTCACTACAACGCCAGCAACATTTTATTTAAACATTCAGTTCAACGGCAAAATCCCTTCTCTATCTCTCTGTCTGCTCATTTTAAGCGAGGATCGCGCAAAAAGAATTTCGTAACACGTGACCTATTTTAACCAATGTAGAAATTCGCCGCGCACTATATTTTATCTATGAATTAATATTGAAGAAATAAGTCTCTCCCATGTTTTGGCGGGAAAAGAATTTGCTAGAACATTATAGAAATTAAAAAACACCGGAAATTTATAGAATAATTTTCGGTTTTTGCGTATTGAGAATGCAAGTTTCTCGATAACAAAACAATGTAAAAGAATGATTTTTTAGACTGTTAGGAAAGGGTTATGGTGAATTTACACACTTAACAGAAATAAAAGAGATTTAAATATAGGAATATATAGGAAATATTTAATATAATAAAGAATTTAAGAAAACTAGGATATCCAATCCGGGCCAGAGAATATATGTGAAAACCTTTTTTTTTTTTTTTTTTTTTTTTTTTTTTAAACTAATAGATATTTTACATTTAATCATTTTTTTTTTGGATTGCCCCCTAACAACACCAAAGAGCATTTTTATGTGAAATATGTCAATTATATATTCAAATAAAATTTTGTAATTTATTAAAAGCGGTCATTTCGTATTGGTCTCGTGCCAGAAGTTAATAGCCGAAGAAATCACTAAAAATTTCGTTATCTACAGAAGTTTATTTTTTATTATTCTGATAATTTCAGCGGTTTTAAGCACTTATTTCAATTACATGTCTGATAAATTTGGGTTTTATTTATATTATTTTATTTATTGCTTAATGAAATTTTAAATTAGCTGGAAACAAATGCTGAACTTTTTATATTGTTTAAATTGCAAACAGATTAATATTCTGCAATCGTCTGCAAGCGATAGAGATAGATAAAAAAAAATAATGCTTGAAATTTAATTTAAATACCATTATTAATGAGTAAATTGCGATACAGTTTTCAAATAAATTGCATTTGAAAATAGATTTTCCCCCCAATATAACAGTGTAAAAATTAACAGTATGCGATGTTTAGAAATTAAAAAAACAAGAACGAAAAATCATGCGTCAAGCATAGATTATGTAACACTTTCCAACGCTTCCAAAATAATTTTACAAATCATACCGCTTAATAAGCTGAAAGATAACATCTAAGTAAACAATTTGGAAAACGCATAACATATTTAAAAACATAATTTCAGGAATTTCCAACGTATACAATATTCGGAAAAATATCCTAATACTTTTATTCAGCCCTGTATATGATCTATAGATTTGTATATATACTACATAGGATGCTAAATTTTAGTTCAGTTAAGAAACGCGTAGCACAGTTTAAAATTCTCCTTCTGGAGTTTCTGTCAATAAACGGAAATGTGTTAACGAACTTTTGTGCTTCCCTGTATAGGATCTACAGAATTTATACACAACACGTAATAAACAAAAAGTGAGTTAATTTTAAAATCGCGTTCAGTAACGTAAAACGCACTTCCAGGAATTATTGTTAACAGACAGTAGAGAATTCTTTTGTGTGTCCCTGTAAATGAACGATGACTGCTATACACACACTATTCTGTAGTAAGGCTCTTGTAATGCACCTTAGTGATATATATAAATTTCAATGCGTTTAAAAGAGTGAAACATTATTTAAATAAACCGCAGACGATTTTTCTCCATAGACGTAATGTAACGGAATTCTTTTGACTGTCCCTGTAAATTAACTATACCCTATTCCATATTAAACTTCTTGTAATACACCTTAGTGATATATATCAATTACAATGTGTTTGCAATTGTGTAACATTATTAAAATAAACCGCAAATGATTTTCCCCCATAGACCGTAATGTAACGGAATTCTTTTGAGTGTCCCTGTAAAAAATACTATAAGTGCTAAACACTTCAGTTGAAATAGGGAACGTGCTATAGATAACGACAATAACATATAAAAATTGCAAGGCAATCCGAGCATATTTACGGGAGTTAGAGCACGGATAGACGGCAGACAAACCGAAGTCATAAACACTTTTCAACTAGGTTGGAAAGTGTTAAAAATGCAGTAGCAAAAATCGCAAAACCGAAATGTCATCGTCAAGTGTTGCCATTAGCAAAATGACGTCAGCGTTACGCACGGACACGTTTGTCCTTTATAATATAGATAGATAGATAGATAGGTTTTTAAGAAGAAATATTCTTATGAAATGGGATTTTTAGGATTTCGTTCATCTCAAGAAAACCTATTACTCCCGCTCTGTTGTCTGTCCGTCACAGAGCCGTTCTCAGAAACTAGATAACTTACAGGCATGAAAATTTGTGTACTTCTAGCTAAACACCTACTATGAAGTTCAAAATATTAAAATTTGAAAAAATCGTATTATTTTAATATAGAGGGATAGAAAACCAAAATTCTAACAGCCTGTTCCAATTAAATTTAAACATTTTTCGTTATAGCAATTACCAACAATTAAAAATCCACAATAAAATTCTTTTTACAATAATTAATTTTCTATTGAAAGCTTTCCACGTGAAAAATGAAAATGAAATAAAAAGTTTCACCAACTGAAAAAAAGATTAATATGACGTCATACTGGTAATAAAACTGAAATTTTTAACGATTTCTCAATAATACAAGCAGTATGAGTGTATTGTTGAATGTATATGATGTATGTACAGAAAGCAGATTAATATCACGTCATTAGAGAATTAAAAAGAAAATTATTCTAACGTCATATTGGAAGTTTAACGAATTTTTCAAATGTTTGAGAATAATACAAAGCGAGTATCAATATGAGTAATAAAGAATAGTAGGTACATATATGAGTTTGAGGAACGTATTGAATAATGATAAAAACCCCGATTATGGAAATATTCGCATATTTTAACATTTTGAAAGTGTACAACATGTTTAATTTTGAAATTATATATTTTTTAACTATCGCATTTACTCCACATGACAGATATTATTATGACAGAGTATAATAGCGGGCTTTGCCCGCGATCGGGCATGGGCCTGTTCAGATATTCGAAAAAACGGAGTTTGTTATAAAGAGAGTTACATATGTTTTTAATTATCGGAGGTGAAACGTTTTCCTTAATTAATGCATTATTTTTCTTTTAATGTTACGTGAACAACGTCACGGGTAACAGCTAGTAAAATATAAAATAACCAATCTTCCGTAATCTGTGGCTAAGGTTAGCTCCAAAACATGGGTGTTTGCTAGCAACAATATAGTTTAAAATAAATGTAGATACTTTTAAAGAACTGTCATAAAAAGTCTCACTTTCTAAAATACGCAATTTGGCAGTAGGACTTGGATTAATAAGGATTACGCAATAGGTTTAAATATCTATTTTATATAAATTATTTTTTTTTTTTTTAAATATCGCATTTAATCCACATGACCGATATTATTATGACATAGTATAATAGCGGGCTTCTCCCGTTATCGGGCCGGTTTAGATATTCGAAAAAACAAAAAAATAGACCGGTAAATTTTTATTTTATAAAAAACATGACTTTTTGTTGTTGTTGCTAAATGAAATTTATTTGGATTTATTAAAGAAAGGATAAAGGGCTTTGAAAAGAATATTAAACGAAACCCTTTGTGCGATCTTCGATCACACTTACCCACTTGTTACATCTTATTTGTCGGGAAATAAAAAGTGAATTTAAGTAGATTAGGATAAAAAAATGTTTTAAATATGGGCAGTAATGGAATATTTTTAAGAAAGGCAATATTTTAATAAACTAGGGTTGTAAATGGAATATTAATAAAAGGAATTTTTTTATACAATAAATTTAATAAGGTATGGAATTTTAAATGTTGAAATATATATTCTTAAAAGCCTCTTTTAGTTAGTATTTTGTCACATAAATGTGGCAAATGGACTATTATTGTTATTAAAAACAATGATAATTAACTGTCTACATTACAATTACTACTGTAATAATTAATTAAAAGGGACGTCCAAAACAAATAAATGATGGTCTGTGAGCACTACTTCTTTGAAGTTCATTTTGACCACTATTTTCAATATAGTGAAATTTCTATTAAGTTATTCAGTTTGCTGCATCATGTTCCCTACTGAGAATTGCGTGCGTAGAATTTATATTTGTTTTGGTACTTTCGTGTTAAAACGGACCATACAATTACGATTATGAAATATTGCAGTTACGATTTCACCAAGATCATAGCAAAGCTTATATACAAAAATATTTTCAATAGAATTTCAACGCTAACATTGCAGAAAAATAGAGCCCTCCGTGGCCGAGTGGTTAAGGCACCACTCCGCTAATCGCTTGAGAGTGTGGGCGACGGGTTCAATTCCAGTCACCTCCATTGCACATTTATTGTCAGGGAGATAGAAATAAGGAGAACAGTGAAGATAGGCTTTCAAGATCAGAACACGGACCGGAAATCAGTACCCGGTTCGTGGCGCTGGTGCTTCCGACTGCCAGTCACGTGACCTGTCAAACATGACATAGTGTCATCTGCTCTTCCTGCATTTTGGTTTCGAGCATTGTAAAGACTGTCAGTCGAAACCAGACATAGAGGGCGCTACACTCCCCAAGTGCCCCAAAAAACGGAAACGCCGCCATACTAGGTACCGCTTTTAGTTCCATAAATAGAAACATTATCATTCTCCTTCTCTCTATCTTCCTGCTTATTGTGGAGATCCGGGCTGTAATTCTCCAGTGATGTAATTTCCTTGGGTCTATCCCGTCTTCATCAAGAAGACGGGATGAATTTTGTAATTGTTTAATTGCATTTATGTAATTGTTGACGTCATGTATGTGTTTCTGAGAATAAAAATATATGGATCGTTTGAGACAACATCCTGTGTAGCTATAGGTCTCAAAGCAACACTCCTTCAAATGTTCAAAATTGCAGAAAAAATGGCTTTATTTTGGAAATATTTTCAATCAACCCTTTCCGGCACAGTGGTTTGTATGATGAAAGCTTAAAATAAGGAATTCATATTTTAAAAAAAAGTCGTTTGTAAATTCCAGTGTCAGTCAGCAATTTTTCATTTTACGAACAGACTTTGTCTGAGCCTGAAAGGGTTAAACGCCAATATACTACTTTTAATTGCTAAAAGGTGTAAAATAAAAACTTTTAAAACAGTAAGAAAAGATTTTATTAGACTGTTTACATGTTTCTTTGAAAAAAACCTAGTTTTGGGGCCCCCGCTCCCTTTGGTAACGTATAGTGTTTCAAATGAACTTAGTAGCTTCTAGGGCCCCACTTACCTTCAACAGCGTCTAGTGTGTTCCAATCTCTTTCTGAACGTACCTGTGGCCTGGATCTCCACTGTCTATGGCAGTATATACCATGATATATTATATTTTACCGAGGTTCTTTAATGTTTCATTTTTAACAACGTTATACTCATTCAAACGAAACTAAATTAATATATTATTACAACGTTTATATCACGTTCCATATGGAAAATGGTCTATAAGATGAAAGTACCGTTATTTTTACAAGAACAGGGGAAAAGAATCTTTGTGCATTATGGTCTACGGGTGAAATGACCGTTATTACTTGATCTGCTTTTTAAGGATATTAAATTACTCCAAATAGAAAAAACCTAACCTGATGTAAAAAAAAAAACTCCAACTCTTGTTATACTGTCAAGTAGTAAATGATGCTAAAAAATTAATAAAAGTATCATTTTACTTCTCAGAAAGTTCCATATAATTATATGCAGTTTATTTTAGCATTAGAGGTCATCTACCTACATACCAAGCTAAATTAAGAATTTTTAATTGAAGTGCAGCAGATTGGCTTGTGTATAAGCGTCAACTTCACGCGCGTGAAAAAGGCAATCAAGCACATTTAAACCTATAAATTGAAAAGTTTTTTTAATTTTTTTGTTCTAATTTCTTGATAGTGAAATTGCTATTATTTAAGTACACAATGCAGAATTTACTATCAGTCAAAAATCTCTCCAAGACTGCCATCAGTCTGAGACAAGGTTTTGCACCCATGATCACACCTCTTAAAAAGAAGTACTAGTACCACAGCATTATTTGCCATCATTTATAACAAAAGTTATGATTTGCTTTCGGATTTTTTTCTGTACTGTACATTATTGACATTTACTGCAGCATGTTTCAGATAAAAAATAGTGAGGTACTAAATATTAATAGGTTGTATTTCTGTTGTAAAGATATCTTTTCTCCGTGTGAAAACTAAGTAATTATTTATAACTGAAGTATACATATGTATTTTTTTTTTCACTCACTGACATATTTTGACTACAAAATTAAACGAGAATAATCTACGATTTGTTGAGAATTGGGATGCATCAAGATAACATAATAGGCAGAACTGCAATTGTCGTTAACGTTTTTGCAATATTATAATCTACTTAAAAATTTTAAACATAACAAATGAATGGAATTTCAATGGATGTTTTTTTTTTACTTCGATTTCATGTATGTTTTGTATCATGGATTTTAAATAAACAAACCTACATGTGAATTATTGCATGCAAACATAACCCTTTTCTTTTCTTTAAAGAGAATAGTGTATAACTGTATTACTTTATTTTATAAGAAATAAATATTATAAACATATCAAATGTATATATCAAATATTATGAAACTATCAAAACCCAAACTGTATGTTTTAAGCGTTCATTTAAATCTGATTTTTTTTTTCTTTCAGCTTGGCCATGTTCCGTCGATCTCGACCTAGAGATCCGGAGGTAGATGAATGGGTAAGTAAGGTGAGTAATTTTGACTCCTTTCATGCGGACTTGCTCCTGTCTTACGAGGCAGCTAAGCATAGGGCTTTGGAAAGGAAAAATCGGGCAAATGCCCAGGCTAGGACTTTGGGAATGGGGTTAGAAGTAGTTGGCGGTGATGCTTCTTCACCACGGGGGGAAAGGGGGCTGGGAATGGGGGGTTCAGGTGTAGGCTCAGGAGACTGTGTACCATATCGCCCTCTAGAGGAGATGAGTGCACAGCACACAGACGGGCAAAAAGAGGGTGTTGAGAGTCGCGAAGTTAGGCTTAATCGCTGTTTCCGCAAACTGGATGATTCGGCAACGATGCTGCGGTACCTGGAAAGTTTTAGTCATTTGCCAGGTATAAATAATTCCTTCATTTGCCAAGAGAGAGCACGTTTGGACAGACTCGCTCTCTTATTGTGTAGGGCGGCCCAGTTCAGGACCGCAGAGCCATTATCCAGGTAGGATTGAAGGGGGGAAGGGGGGTAAATGGGGATATTAGGGGGATATTTCATTAGGCAAAAATCGGCTTGAGCAAGCATTAAATTAATTTTTATCAAGGGTTACTTAAGGGGTCAAGTTCTTATTATATTATGTGTAATATTGTGTATTATTATTATATTTGAGTGAATGTTATTATATTATGTGTATTAATTATTGATATGTTTAATATAAGTATATGTTTATATATTTTATTATTTTCTACGGCCATTTCTTTCTGTAAATATTTAAATTTTCTCTTCAATATATGTGTTGCAACCATAAATGAATTCATTCGGCCATTAAACCATATGTAAATTATGTATTTTTGGTGTATGTAGTTTTACAACATTTTAGATTTATTTGGCCTGTTTAAATTTAAATTTCTTATCCATAACAATAGAACCATAATAATGTTCAAACAACAACAACAAAAAAATAAACAAAAAAAATACCACACAAATAAACAAAAACATATAAACAATGCAAACAAAACAAAAACAAAACAAATAAACAAAAACAAATAAAACAAAAACACTAATAAAAACAAAGTAAAAAGACCAATCGTCACCAGGTTTAAAATGTGGTTTCATAATTAACTCTTCCTTTCGTTGAGTATCTTCTTCAACATCATAGCCCATTGTTATCGGGCATAAAAATAACAACATAGATCCTTTCTTTTGGCATCACTGAAATGTACCATCACCATCACCATTACCATCAAAGCCTAGTGTCATCAGGCTTCTTTGTTTGGCATCACTGAATCGTCTCCTTCATTACCATCAAAGGCCACTGTCATCTGGCTCACTAACATCTTCCCTTCCATTCCTTTTTTCCATTTTTTTATTTTTCATTTTTTTTTATTTTTCATTTTTTATTATTTTTTATTTATTTTTATTTATTTATTTTTTTTTGGTGGGGGGTGGGAGTAAATTGATTTCCCATAGTTGACTAGTATTTATGAGAAATCAATTTGTATAATCAGTTTTTACACATTGAAGTAAATGGGTTTTATTATTGAGAAATGATAAAGCTATATTTAGCTTCGTGCGTGTATAAAAAGCAGAGCTGGACAATTAATTCATCAACTTTTCCCATTTTAAGTGAATTTTTAAGTATCAGCTTTCAAGTTGGCTCTAATTAACAGTTAGACAAAGAGGCTTAATCTGACTGTAATCTAAGTATTGTATAAAATCATATAGTAATGTTACAATATAAAAATATTACATTCATAATCTCACTCTCTAGCATCAAACTTTTCAAAATTTAGAAATAGTAATCAAATTGTTCGGATAAAGATTGCGAAAAAAGTTTTGTAGTTAAATGTTAAATATGCATTTTGAGTTTAGAATAAAATTTTTCTTGTTTAAATAATGATAATGAAAACCTTAATGTTACAAATCCAAGTTCTGTGATATTCTATTACAATTTTTTTTTCAAAGTATTCTATTTCATAACGAAAATTTTAAGTATAAACATGCACAGTCCTCTGAAGTTAAATTTTACTAAATTAATTGTGCTTTTAATCCACGTAAAATTAAGCTATATTAGTAAAGTTCAGAGTATTTTATATTAATGGAACATTAAATTGTACAATCATGCTTGATATATTTTAATGCTGATCCTTATATTATACCCATATGTGTTGAATTTGAAGTGACTTTTTGTCAAGAAGCAATCAAATATTAATGCTGCTTGAAAGAATCAATTGGCCATCTCTGCTGTAGGGGGGAGGGGGACCCCAACAAAATGAGACTCCACCTTGACGGGGTGTTGGGGCTTAAGAATGCCACTTGTGTGCCTATGGCAAAAATTTGAAGTGCAAAAAAGTAAAAAAAGTTATCATTACTTCCAATGTTTTTTCTCTTGTTAAGGAGATATTTAAAATGTATTGAATAATGAACGTTTTTTGCTCTTATTAGAGACTAAATGTACTTTTATATAAACAAATAAGATTAAAGTTATTTCAGCGATTGGTAGAAAGTTAGTTGACACAAAATAAACAGTCGCTGAATTATATATACAATTCGGATGATTTGGTTCAATAGAAATAAAGTGGCATTCGAACGAAGAGAGTCTCAAGTAATAAAATTTAAAGGGTACATATTTTAAAATAATTCATATTATCATACAATTTGATAAAGAACTGGCTGTAAGGCAGGCGCCCTGAATCAAGAGGAAACTCCCCACCAGTGAGACTAAAAGATCTTTTTATTAACCTTTCAGTTCCCACATAGCACCTACCGAAGCAATTTTCATTTTTCCCCCAACTGTTTTTAATTATTTAGTCTCAAAATATGACAAATATATGCAATTTTAACGTTTTTTATAGCACTACAAATTGCAGGAAGCATTGGGCACTGGAGTAATATTTACTTGACAATTTCCATGCACAAAATTTCTAAAACTATTCTACTAACGTTATATCGTGAAAAAATGCCAGTATTTACCTTTTACAAATCATGATAAACATAAAATTTTGGCAGTGTTGAAGTGTTGCGAGTCAACAGGCAACGAAGAAGTATCGAAAGTTATGAAAAGTATCAGGTTATAACAGCAAAGGTTGTTTAGATATCAAAACTTTCACAGAGTTCAAACTCACCAGAAAAACCATGAAATCAAAGAAAATTAAGATAAAAAATTGATTTGGCCATAAAATTTGAAGGAAAAAGTCTAATTGCTCCCAAAACCTGGCAAACTGTTGAGTTAACCAAGAAAAATCCAAATCTATATACAAAGTTCACTTTAGCTACCAATCACCGCTAGTCAGCATGTTTCGACATTAATATGGAAAAAATATTCTGGAAAATTAGTCAATGAATTGTGAAAATGAATGCGAACCCTATTACATTAGTTACCCTAAGATGTCATAAATCAGCCATTGGCCTAAACAGGCTTGTTTCAAGAGGTACAAAGCAAAAAAGAAGCACACCATGAATGGTGCAATGAATGCTAGGGTGTTACATTGGGTGCAATTTCATTCCATTAGATGCTCTGACATTTGCTGACGCACAAATTGTGAAACTCACGGCAGAGCAATGCCACCTGTTGAGCGAGACACACTAAAATCTAATCAGTACTGATTTATATCAATATCTATATCATAGGCGTAACCAGCTTATTACGTGGGGGGGTGCCCAGATTTTTATTTGAAACAGATAACGGAACTGAAAACAGACACATACATACATGTGCATGCGTATGTGTGTGTGTACATGAATGCACAAACCAGCAGTATAATAATTATGAACACAATAATAATAATGAAATAATAAATGTCACAATAAATAAAAAAGTTAAAGTATTATAGTCAGGTTTTATGGTAAAACCTCACTATAAACTCAGATTCAGTGTCGTAATAAAGGTATTACTGCTAGTGTTTCTTAACCAGGTACCACATTGGATGGGCGTACTATTGATGGTTTAAATTGCAACTATTTAAGCATCAGCAGTAAGTAAAAAATGTATATAAGCTGATGATTACCATACAAATAATAAACTAACTCTAGCTTACTTTGTTATTTATTAATTATTTGTATGATAATCTTCAGCTTTTATTTCGTAACTCCTGATCCCATTGAAATACTACTCTAAAGATTTCAAGATTTTGAGCTTATAATATTACAAAAAAGAAAAGATACATTTAAAAAAAAATTAAAAATCATAATCTAAAAATTTTTAAATTTTAAAAATGTTATTTTCTTTTAATCAAGCAACTTGCACATCAAATGAAACATTGTGAAATTATCTTTAAAATGAGTGGTCAGACAACTTCCTACGCCTGACAGAATCTAAGAAAATCAAAATTAAAAACGTTTATGCAAACCAAAAAATGACGATTTTTCGAAATAAAAAAAAATGTTTGTAAATCTAATGAAATAAAAACAAATTAAAGATATATACTCATTTATATCATCAGGGAAAATGATTCTTGACAGTATCATTAAAATCTGAAACGGTCAGGTTGAATATTGAAATTTTTTGGTTGATTTGGCATGGAATGACCCTATTTTAAGTAAACTTTAAATTTGATTAATTAGCTTTTCAGTTAAATAAAAAGATTTTATGCACAACTGAAATTACACTTTTAGTATTGGCCACATGGGGTGTCTATTATTGGAAAGAGACTAATTAAGCATTCCAGTAATGGACACCGGTCCTAAAATCTTAACAATAAATGAAATTTTGTAAATGGCCATTGATATATGAAATTCAAAGTTTTATGTTACTATCCAAACAAAAACATGCAATTTTTGCAAAAAATAAGGAAGATATAAACTAAGTGAAGTGAGCTCTTAACATGTTCATTAAGATTTTCACAGAAAAACAGTGGAACTGTGAAACATTATTTTCTGCTTTCTGATTGGTTTGATTAAGAGTGTCAACAATAACCCATATTATAAAACATACAAAGGGAAGTTATGGAAAAATAAATAAAAGCAAAATTTTTATTGGTTATTTTTTTATAATCCAAAAACATTCGAGGGTGTCCATTACTGGAAGGGTGTTCATTACTGGCACATCTACCCTACATCAATTTTAAATACAGCTAAAATTTGTTTATAAAAATTAAATTTTATTTTTTTTAATTTACATTCGGAAAGTATTTGAATATGTAATTTAAAAAAAATAATAATCAAACATACTTATAAATAACATATACATAAATTTATCCCAGACCACCTTAACAAAAAAATATTGAATTAAAAAAATTTCAATTTTTTTTTCCAGAATTCATAGGCTATTTGTTCATAAATCCAAAACTAATACAGAGACACTTTCTGACATATTTTTTAAATTCTTTTTTATTGGAAAATGCATTGACACATTTTTTAATTACTTTTCATTCGAAAATGCATGAAACTGGCAGGTGTTGTTATTCAGAAATGTTGTAATCGAAAGATGTTTCCCATTGATTGGTAAAACGCAATTTTCAGAAAATACTGTCAAAGTTGATGTTTTGAACTAAATTTCGAGACGTGACAGCGAGAGAAAGGAGAAAAACCTACACTCACATGACTAAAGTCACTTATAACTCGATAAGTATTTTATTTATCAAAAAATGGAATACGTAATTCGATTCCAAGTCGCTTCAATAGACAGGTCTGCCAATTTTGTGCCTTTACATTTAAAAATAAGTCATAAAATGTGTCAGAAAGTTTTGCATGGGTTGAGCAGGGAATTTGACAACAGCTTTAAGAGAGTACAAACTATTCTTACTTTCTTTGGTGACTGTGGCTTCTGAAGATTTGACACCATGTTGGACAATTATTTTCTGTTTTAAAACATCCTCAATTTTCTCGCACTTTTTTGCATATATTTCTAACGTTTGTTTTCTCTTTTCAGGTCGTCCCATGTTTTTTAAATACACATGATAAAGTGTGAAGTATATTTATAAATTAAACAGGGGGGGGGGGGGGGGAGGGGGAGTTCCCTCCCAGGCCACCCCCTGAATTCAACACTGATTTACCACTTTGTTGAGTCTTTTTTTTCTTTTCTTTTACTTAAAAGATAAAAAAATAATTAAGCATAGCTTCCATATGTAAATGCTTCTGTTTTCTACAAATACTCTCAGTGGAAAAAAAAAAAAAAAGTCTATTATCAGTGTGAAAATCTAATGCGACTCACGCCTAGCAAACCCTACCAAAAGGACGTGCCAGTAGTGTCTGGCACTTGCGTACGGAATATTTCACATCCTAAAACATTTTACTTTATAAAATATTGCTGAATGAGCACAAATGTAATGCGAAAAATATTAATTATCAGTTATTGTATCATGATACTAAAGAAATGATTGTGTTCTACAGGAGTTATAATATATGAAAAATAAAAATATCCATTTTTTTTTTTTGTAACCTTGCTTTTATTAAAAAAAAATAATTTGATTATTTAAATTAGATTTTAAAATCCTGCGTGTATCTGCGTGAGCAGGGACGGGATAGGTGCCTGGGCACCCAGAGCACCCCCCTGGTTACGCACATGTATATAAATATGAAGGCATATAAATATGTATGTATATAAATAGAAAATAAAGAGTACTTGAAGAAGTTTCTAAAATTCTAACAAGGATTACAGTAAACTCCCGACTATCCAGTCCTCCGTACTATTCGGCCTAGTAAAAAAAAATGAGGGATGTTGCGAGTGACCGATACAGGCAGGTTCCCGTCCGTGGGAAGTGCTGATTCACGACAGGAAAATCAAGCGGTCATCTATCACAGATTTTTTCAAAAACTAAAAACTGTATGTTTTGACTCTTTTATCTTATGCATGACTTTTCATATTTGTGCAATCATTTATCCATAAACAGTAAAATAAGATTTACTCATTTTTTTTCCGAATTAGGTTTACGTTTTACTTTAATGTTTTGCTTATTTTGAAACTGTATGTACTGTATATATAAAATGTATCTTAAAACGTGTAACATGTGTTTTTAATATTATGGAGGGGGAAAAGCAGGAAGTGAGTAAATATTAATGGAACTTCGGCCTATCCGGCCTACCCTTCCGCCATATTAGGCCGGATAGTCGGGAGTTTACTGTATTTAGCTTTTCCAATAATGATAATGTATACCGTGTCTGTGCCACATGATTTTTTTCTTTATTTTCAAAGAAATTAAGCATCTGATACAGAAGTGTTTAAATTATTATGCCAGAGCCATGTGTTTAATACGGCATCCTGGATTTAACGCCAGGGTATAGAATGTAGAAAACAGGGTGTAGAAATACAGTGTGTCCGAGAAAGGTCTTTATCATTTTAAGAAATTAATAACAAAAATACTAACAGGAGAAATGGAATGTAGTTTTCTGCAAAAGAATGAAGAAATCTATGAGTGTTTTCTGGTATCAATTTCCTGCAGTATGAAATGACAAATCATGAAATCATCCCTCATCAAACTCCTCACTGTTACACCGCAAATGTTAAAAAACACTTGGAGGAAAATCGAGTACAGGCTCAACATTCTTCGTTCTACTAACGGAGCTCATGTACAGCTACATTGAAGGTACTGTAAAATAACTCTTAGATTTCTTCATTCTTTTGCAGCAAACTGCATTTCATTTCACCTGTTAGTATTTTTGTTATTAGTGTTTCAAATGATAAAGACCTTTCTCAAACATGCTGTATTATTGCTGAGAGAGAACAGGGTTCGATAAGAAAGGGATTTCTTTCCTCATCCTACTCTACTTCTCACTAACAATCACATTGAAATGAATTGATTTTGAAATGTTTTGCCCGTATTAACCTTCCTGCTTTTGTAGCTCGTTAAAAATGAGAAATTCTTAATATAGTTTAAATAATGAACCATTCCTTTCCTAACCTGCTAATTGTGCGTTTTAACCGTATCCTTATTTTAGTCGCCTTCATATCAAACGAGTTCAACTGTATTTGAATATTAATTCATGTTATGTGTGTTCATTTTTATACAAAAACAGATAAAATTGATATTAGGCATATAATTGTAGACTATTTTCCTATGATTGAATAAAATATCGATTAATTTTCTTTCACTTTGGATTTGAATATTTCAAGGTCAGTTTAAAGTGTAATCTGTTTTTGGTTCATGGAATTTTTGCCAGTTTAGGGTTGATTTGAAGCAGAATTTTTGGGTTTGGGTCAGGTGGAGCTCGATTTATGCAGAATTCTAATCTGGACCAGTAATTCTGTTAATTCTTTTGTGACTAGCATCACATATACAGGAAGTATAAGGCGCATATAATCTTTAATTTTTCCTACCAGTAGATTCAAAAAGCAATTTTTATTTTATTTAATCTCAGAATTTATGCGATTAATTTAGCCAAACATTCCTATTTGGAAATTATGATGCTAAATTAAAAGTGTGTATGGGATGTTCATTGTGAAAGGAATTAACAAATACAATTACATGTCAATACTAAGATGACAACATCAAATTTTGAAAAAAAACCCCAAAAAACAGGAAGATTGTAGAATATTAATTTAACTTTAAAACAATTTACCTTTTCCATTCTTCATCATGAGTTTTATTAACCCCTTCACGAGAAGCGTCCTTTACAGAATTTTTAATCTTTACCACCGGTTTTTCAATACAGAAATTTTCGCCTATTTGAATCTCCAAAATGCTAGGATTAAATAAGGCAAAGCTTGCAATAAAAAATAACTGGTGGGAATAATCGATGATTCTGAGCATCTTATACGTCATGTATATGTGTCGCTCGTCCCCAAGGGTTAATATTTTAAAAAAAATTAAAAAATTTTGGAAATCCGAAGAAAGAAAAACTTCCCGATATAAATAGACGAACAAGCTACATTAATAAATGACAAAACACCTAGATATGAAAAATTCTAGTTTGTTTACTTCAAAATGATTCATGGATGAAAAAAAAAAATCATTCTGCATACAAATAACAATTTATATGCATCAAAAGTCTTAAAACTTATGTGAACGAAATTGTCATTTTGGCTTTCTCTCTTGGCCAGTAACAGATTGGATGTAAATTGAATCGGGAGAAACTTTCTCCTTTGTATTGACTTTATAAATGTACGAAGAGACAACAGCAAGTGTGTTGCCATCTGGACTGAACAATAATGAAGAGATGCGAGTAGGATAATGATGGAATTGAACACAAGCGTCTTTTTTCTTAAAACTGTCCCAGATATAAACATAACTATCAGAACCACCTGTTGCAAATGTATTATAGCCATTATGAAAAGCAAAAGCATTAACAGGTGATATTAATTCGACACCATTGTTTTCTTTAATTCTGTGGCAATTGAAAGCATATTTCTTCTTCTGCATCTACGGGCTTGGATCAATGTATTCAACTGCAACACGTCCTAGATAAAACGAAAAAGATTATGGCTACATACATTCATTACATTCCGCTTATTAAATTCAAGGTCCTAGTAATGAAATTAACAAATTTTGTAATGAAGCCAAAATGCAGATAGCTGATATTGAAGGGTCTGAAAATTTAAGGGTTTCTCTATTAATCGGGTTAGACTATTTCTGGAAAATCGCTACAGGGAAAATCAAAAGAGTATCCGGTGCTTTAGTAGGAATGGAAACTAAACTAGGTTATGTATTTAATGGTTCTAAAGCAAAATGCAAAGATTTTAAGGATGTTAGCATAATGAATGTTATAGTGTGTAATCAAAATTTAGAAGAAGCAGACATTTTGAAAAGGTTGTTTGACTTAGAAGGTTTGGGAATATCGCATAGTGACAATCTGAATTCCGAAGATGAAGTTTTGAAAATTCTATAAAACTAATCGAAGGACGCTATTAAGTTAAACTACCATGGAACGAACATTCTGAGTCACTACAGGATAACTATAGTAATGCAAACAACAGTTTGCGAACACTTGTTAAAAGATTTAAGAAAAATCAATTTTTCGAGTACAAGGACATTATTTCAAAGCACATAATTCAAGGAATAGCTGAAAGAGTCAATGAAAATGAATGTGGTGATAATTCTAAAATCTATTACATGCCACATCACACGGTAATACGCAAGGATAAAATGATGATGAAGATGATAATAGTTTTCGATGCCTCCTTGAGTGAACACAATTTTAAGTCCCTTAATGACTGCTTGAGTCCAGGTCCGAATTTAATGTCCGATATTCTAATACTTCTTTTACAGTTCCGTCTAAATAAGGTTGCGATAATGGCAGATATAGAAGGTGCATTTTTACAAATTGCCTTGGTGCAAGAAGAAAGAGACGCAGTTAAGATTTCTATGGATTACGGAAGATTTAGACGCTGAGCCCGAAGTTTTAAGGATGAAACACGTCATTTTTGGAGCAAGATCGAGTTCATTTTTACTGAACGTGACAATTAAACATCATATCAAGAGGTATAAGGATGTTTATCCAACTGCCTTCACTGTTTTGAACAGTAGATTGTATGTAGACGATCTTATACACAGATTTAGCGTACACCATCCACGAACAAATAAGGTTCATTTTGGGAGAAGCAGGCTTTAATATGAGAAAATGAAAAACAAATGTACGCTCATTGCAAGATCGATTTAAGGAAGTTAATGATGAATCCACGTTATGCAAGGTCCATGGCTATTGCTGGAATTCAGCAGATGACGTCTTAAGCGTTGATAGTGATAAACTTTTAAGGAATAAAGATATGACAGAAATAAAATTTACGAAGAGAAGCGTAATAAAAACTATAGGAAAACTTAACCAGTCTAAAGGACCAGGAGCTTTGGACCACCATGGCTAAAAAAGTGCGAAAGTCAATCCAACATTCATACTAATCAGGAAACCAACTTAGAAAATAAAGAATATGAAGTGGTGAATATGCTCCTGACAACGAAACTTGAAGCTCTTTTGATATCCAAAGACTCAGCAAACTTAAACAAATATTATGAATTACTGCATGGATTCAAAGATGCGTCGACAATACAAGAAATCTTCAGAGTAAGAAAAGTGGTTCCTTGGCTATAGAAGAACTTGAATTTGCCGAAGAATACTGGATTAAACTTACTCAAATGGAGCATTTTCCTGACGAATATTCAGCGTTGACGCAAGGAAAACCAGTACCAGCAAATTCAGTTACTCGACCGTTTAATCTAATTTTTAATGAAAAAAGAAAAAATCTTGACTGGTGGACGGTTACAGCAAGCTAATATCTCATACTATGAAGCTCATCCAGTGTTACTACCTAGTATATCTCATTTATCAAATCTTATCATCAAAGATTGCCGTGAAAAAACAAGACATGGAGGTGTCTCGGAAACTTTAACACAACTCAGAGAAAAAACTTGGATTTTAAAAGCCAGACAAAGAATCAAGAGTTTGATATTTAGATGCGATTTATGTGAAAAACCTTGTGTTAAACCTGCCACCCAGATTCCTGCACCTCTACCTGCCGACAGAATAAATGAAGTTTATCCATTCCAAGTTACAGGCTTATTATTATTTAGGTCCATTGTACATTAAAGATCACAATGAGATTAAGAAAACCTACATATTGTTCTTCACATGTGTTGTAACAAGAGCAGTACACTTAGAATTAACTCTGGACTTGACCACAAAAACATTGATTCAAGCGTTCTGAAAATTTGTAGGAAGACGAGGAATATACAGCACTATCTACAGTGACAACGCAAAAACATTCCATAAAGCAGAACGAGAATTAAATTTACTCTGGAAGATTATGAAAAATGAAGAAGTGCAAGATTTGTTTAGTGGATTGTCCATTAAATGAAATTTTATTGTCGAAAGAGCAGCTTGGTTGGGAGGTTTCTGGGAGCGTCTTGTAAGATCAGTTAAAATGTCTCTGAAAAGAATTCTTGGAAAAACTTCAGTTTCCTTTCAAGAAGTGGAAGTAATTGTAAGTGAAGTAGAAGATATTCTCAATTCTAGACCTCTCACCTATGTTTTCAACGATCCTCGTGAACCAGAACCTCTCAGACCTGGCCATTTCTTAATTGGCAGAAGATTGCTAACTCTACTTCAATCAAAGATAACAGTTCCCCAATAAAATGAATATCAAATAATAAAAAAGAGAAAATATCAAGAAAATATTTTGACTAAAGTTTGGAAATGGTGGAAATCTAATTATCTGCTAGAATCAAAATCAGCTCATCAGCACCAACAGGTTGACCGGCCAAGTGAACTTAAAGAAAACACCCCACGACTCATATGGAAAATGTGTGTTATAATCAAAACTCATCCTGGACGTGATGGTCGGACGAGAGCATGCACAGTAAGGTTGCCAAACGGAGCCATCATCATAAGAACTGTGCAGCTTCTTTGTCCCCTTGCACTGTCGACCCTTTCGTCTCCAGATGTACTTCGCCCGGCAGAAGTTGTTGCAAAATGAGAAAGAAAGAACCACCAGAAGGCGCTAAGCGCGTAGAACATTACTTACTGATTGACTGACTGTTTTTTCTGTTTACATTTGTACTTAGCTTGTTTTGCGTTTCGGTCTGTGATCATCATTTACCCAAGTGTGTCTCTCGAATAAATAATCCTTATTAGTTAAAGATGTTTCTACATCAATTGAAGCTACATAGACAAGAGTCAGAAAATTAGATGAGACCAAACCTTTTATTAACTTTTTATTGCCTTTTATGATTAAAGAAAGTGTGAATCTGTTTTATGAATAGATGGAGTTCTGTCATTAATGTATATTAATAGGAAACCTTCCTTTTTTTAAAATGAGTATTTAATTTGAAGTGTCTACTTATTATTTGGGTGATTTTGTTTTGTGTTTATGATGGAAAACTGGTTAAAATTAACTGGACTCTTAAGAGAACTGCACATGCAATTGGAATTCAAACTGATGATTAAGGAACTGCAAGTACTTCAGCAAGAAACAGTCTGATTATTTAGAAGCACAAGAGAACCTGAGTGCAGCTGTTAATATGTCTGTTCAGGTAAATTATAAATCTAATACTTAAAATAAAACTCAAAACATCAGTTAAGAAAAGGAACATTAAAGAAAAGTAAATATAATAATGAATACAATACAACCTCAATTATCCAATGTAATTGGGACTGCATCTAGCTTAATAATGTAACCTTGTCATCAAACTGCTAATATGACTATTTAAACTGCTCCTCCCCATCTTTGAAATTCTGCAGCTATGGAAATTTTTGTTTGTGAAAAAATGACAAAAGAGATTTTGTTCCCTGTGCTTGCTTAAAATCAGAGGGCAATAACATTCGAATGTTGTGGCACTTGGCAGTATGGCCTTCCAAATTTTGAAATGGGGAGTGTTTTTGTTTAGAACAGGGATATGTACACAGGGGGAGGGTGGGGAGTACACTTATACCGGGATAGGAGCTTGCGAGAGCTCAAGCTAATTTCAAAGGAATTCTAAGAAAGGGGAACCAAAATATTTATCTGCATTCGTAATTCGGAAAGGACCACTTTCATACACAAGGAATGTGAATGAAAGAAAAAAAAGAACAGGAAACAGACATCGGTTTCCGGAGTGTTTCGGTTAAACAAGGGTCGGATAATTGAGGTTCTACTGTACTTTAACTGTGGATTTCTTTTCATGGGAGATGAAAATTATCCAAAACCACTCTGTGTTGTTTGTGGAGAGATATTATCTAAAGGTAGCAAGAAACTATTTTTATTAATGTGCCATTTAGAGACGAAACATCCAATTTATAAACAAAAGGATCTTGGTTTCTTTCAGCAACTATCAAGCGGCCCTGGTGTAGAATTTTGTGTTTTCTCCAAACAAACTGATAAGAACGCTGTTGAAACATTGTACAGAATAAGTTATCATTTTGCTCAAAGCAATAAAAATCATACAATAGCTGAAAATTTGATATATCCTTGTATCAAAGATGCTGCCCAATGTATGTTGGTAGAAGATCACAACAAAAAGATTTTAATTATTCCTTTCTCAAACAGTATAGTTGCTCGAAGAATTAATGACATGCCTTCTGATTTTGAATCTACAGTAATTGAAAGAATTTAAAAAAAAAAAAATGTATCTTCTTTTCAATACAAGTGCATGAGAGTACAGATATCTCCAGTCTGTCTAGTTGCTTTGTTCCAGAGCTAAGGGAGAAAGTTCTATCTAGTCTATACTAATAAAAGAAAGTTTCGCTCTGTGTGTGTGTGTGTGTGTGTGTGTCTGTTGGCGATGGCTAGGAAAATCTAACCCACCTAGAAGGCTGGAAATTTAGGTGTGGATAGTCCAAGGTCTGGCCATGTGCACCTGAGCCTCAGAATTTTAATATTTTGATAATTAGCCTAGATATTAATTAGATTCTCATTAACCATCGCTTCTAAAATATCATCTTTTAAATTAAAATGGCGAAAGAAACGGACAGGCGCATTGGATTTGCAACCGGAAATGAACGAATTCGAAATTATTTAACTAATTAGCGAATTTTAAGAAAACTAATTGAGATATCAAATTGAAAATTTCTGAGCATATGTAAAAAAATATTCTGTATCTGACTGTGATTTTTGAAAAATTCAGTCAGGAATTTTTTTTAATTTACGTAAAAAACTGCCAAAAATCTGCCGGCACCAGTGAAAACGATCCGAGAAATTTTCAGACAGGGATCGGCTTTCATTAAAAACATAACTACAAAGAGATCTGTTTCTCTGGCCGATACCTCTCATTTAGTTTGCGAAAATGAAAGGAAATAATTGCCAAATTTTACTTATGAATAAATATTTAGGTAACTAATTAAGATCTAGATTTGAAATTGAGGTCGGAAAGGGGTGTCACCTGCCGGCTATTTTAGCGTAGCGTCTTCTTTATGGCCTAATTATCAGAAAAATGTAGTTTTTTTTTAATGATCGCGTTAATGTACGTCGTGACAGTGGTTCTTCTGAACAAATTATTCATTATATTTGCGGGTATGGGGAGGGAGGGGGTTAACGCCTTTCTCTGAGATTGTAATTATCTCGGTCCTGGGCAACGCCGGGCGGGTTAGCTAGTATATATATAAAATGCAAATGGGAATTTCACTTCCGAATGCATAAATCTCACATTCTGCTGAACAGATTTTTTAAGGGATTTACATTGTCAGCTAGATAATTGTTAGGGGAAGTTTTAGCGTCCAACACATTGTTCTACGTTGCTTAATTATAAAGCAATGGGAGAAAGTTCTACAGCTAGGTCTACCTGATTACGAAAGATTAGCTTCTTAAAAACTTCTACTGGACATATTTTTGTACAGATTGCAGGTCAGAAAAAAGATTTTGAAAAATATTTAGCTTTAATTTGTTAAGCCAAAATAATTTTTTAAAGATTCCGTTAACAAATGTACAGTTGTCAAAAATGAAGAAAAAAAGAGAGAGCAAGTACAAAATACTTTTTAATCACCAAACTGTTGCAGATAAATGCAAGAAGTACTTTTCAACTTAGATTTTTTTAAAAATATGAATGCAAATTTTGTAATAAAGGTAGTCTACATATTAGAAAGTGTGCCAACATAAAATTTTCAGATGGTAACACCCACTTTTGACACCATACTTGAGTTCCTGAATCAAGGCAGCTCGGAAAAAAGTATTGTTTATATATACTTTATCTTAAATCTTCAATCTATGTAGTTCAAAGTATCTAAGGAAGGTTAATAAAAAATGTAGAAAATGTTACAAAATTCCTTTATATAAAAAGATAAAGTTTAAAAGTTAAGCAGAAAAATCATTGCAAAACTTGTTCTGTATTAAGAAAGAAAAAAAAAAAAAAAAGACATAGAAAGAGTTCAAAATTTTAATCATGATCTAAGCTGAAAATACAGGTTTGAAATCTTTCCATAACACAGGACAAAGTAGGAAGTCAACAAGAAGTATTGCTCTGCAGATATATGTGACTAAGTACTGGTGAACATGAGGTAGCAAAAATAATTACTTAGATATTTTTAAATGAGAAAGTGCATTAAAACATTTAATATTTGAAAAAAGAAAATTTAATGCTAAAATTTATGTACTTACATTATTACATGTCTTGAAATACATCATCAAACAATCACAAAAATATAGGACAAATATTTTTATATACAAAAATGCTTAAAGGATATAAATGCTTTAAGGGATAATATAAAACTGTTTTATTACATCAGTATTATTTACACACTACTTTACTTAAGTCTTTACAAAATTAACAATTCATGGAGAAGGCAGTTCGAAACAAAAGTGAAAAATCTATTATTAATGAATTCTGGTGAGTTCCTCAACTATTTTCACTAAGTCATCTACAGTTGCTTCTCTTTTCATTCCAGAACCATCATCAAACTGAAAACAAAAATGATTAATAATTATACATCATTAACAATTTGCTAACAAAGTATTCAACTGCAATAAAAAAAAATTAGATAAAAATGCAAATACAGTAGAACAAGAAATTCAAGTGAAATTTGATTTGGCCCTCAAACACAAATTTAGCGGTGGTGGTGGTGAGGGGGGGGGGGGGGGGTTGATCACAAAGTGGTGAAGCATACTGCTGTGAGTATAGTGATTAAGGTATTAAATAAATTCATGTATTCTGAGATTCCCTGTATAATAAGTTGCTAAATCCACTAATTTTTCTTTTTATGATTTCACAGGCATGAAATGCCCATACATGTAATATAGTGATCATGATGTTATGAATTTTGATATTAGATTCATAAATAGCACATTAGCCTAGTAGTTTGAATAAGAATGGAACTCTCCCTCCCTACTGAAAGTATGTGCATGGCTTTCGTTTAAATGTTTATTTAAACATTATAAAATTGCCATGGTCTCAGGTAATGTACAGTGTACTTGTTTGGAACAAGTAAATACAGGCAGTAACATAGCAGATGGTGACCAATTAATTGTATTTTCATTATTTCTTAGTCTTTTCAGACTTAATACAGACTTTGAAAGGCTTGAATTATGTCAAATAAAATAATCCTCATTAACCAAGAAAATAGAATAAAATATGGCACTTTTCTGTTTAAAGTCATACATACTACATATCGAAAAAATATTTTAATAATTTTTTCTGCCCATAACCCAAAATTTTTTAAAAATAAAGATAGATATAGTAAAAAGCACTTTAAAATGCACAAAACTAATATAAAAAATTAAAAATAAAATAATAAATATTGCAAAATAAATCATGTAAAGCTAAATAGCAGGCATAAAATTAAAAATGGAATTTAACACAGCAGGGAACATTTTGGAATACATGTCAAGTCAAAATAATTCAATTAAATAAGAGTCTAAAATTCGAGGTCAATGCTTTTCTGATATTTGTTGTTTCATATTGCACTGCCCAACATGCACTCAACAAATTGCCAAGCAGTGTCCAGATCAAATAAATTATAAGAATGACTGACTATGAAATGTTTGTATCATGCTGTTCACAAATCTGAAAATTTAAGTTCAATCCAGCAGTCAGGAAATAGAAAATATAACTTCCATTTGCGACATTCTACTCTTTGTGTTGAATGATCAAGAACAGCAACAAAGAAACAGTGTCACAACACTATCCTCCAAAAAATCATTACAGTAGAAAAACATGGCTTTTGTTATTTTTTTATTTTTGTAAATAGTTTTGTTATTTTCAACAGTTTTAGAACATTCACCAATTTAGTATCCAATGTGGCTGTACAAACGATGGTAATAAAGACAAATTTCTCAAGAACCAAATCAGCAATGACTGAGGAATATGCCAAAACAGAAAATGCCAATATGGCTTTAGTAGAAAATATCTAAAAACACATGAGCAAATATTTGCACAGTATTTTATCTACTACAGTCGCAAATTGCAATAAAGCGTATAATTGCGTCAGTGTACTAGTCCATTACAGAATGTATAAAAAATTTCATTAAATCTAAACACACTGCAAAACTTCTGGAAATAAATATCTCATAGTGTTTGTGCCTGACTGCTGTTTTGTATAAATTAGTGTTAAAACAAATACATTAATTTAAATTTCTCACTATAATAACATGAGTATGTTACTATATTTGCACACTATCGAGCAGGGCAGTCGCTCTGCCAAGCCAAGCTATGAAAAAAAAGATCGTCAAACAAAAGCCAAGAACCAGACTACAGACCGCTACTGCTTACTTACAGGAAACAACTTCACAATGTTAAAACGACTAAACATGCCAGATTAAAATATCATTTGATATCTGATAGATATCACATGAATCAAGCGTCGCAGAAAAAAAAAACTAGAAGAATCGAATGAAGAAATTCTTCAATTTGAGACCAAACTCACTTTCATAAGTGATTTATAAACAGGGATATAGATTTTTTTTTTTTTTAAATGTCAAGTTAGTACTTAAAATGATCACTTTTTTCTTCGTCAAATTTTTTTTTTTCGAACAACTTACAGACCCAAATATTGGACAGAAGAAAAAAAAAAAAAGATTGCATTTTTGGACAAGTAATCATGTAATCTATGTGCTTCTATAAAATCCAGTGTAAAAAATAAGTAAATTGCTATCCTTAATTAGCAAAAAACTGTTAATTAACTTGGCAATTAACAAATTATGCCAAAACAGAGATAAAACCTGCCAACTACAGTGTACCATCTCTATAATAAAACCGAAGTCATGTGACTGTCATCAACAGTTCCGGGATGCCCGCTTCACTTTTTCATATGCCAGGCGGCCATTTTTATTCAAAATATTTTTTGAAATAAAACTGCATAAAAGTTACATTTTTAGAAAGATCGTTCAAAAAAAATTAATATTTGAGAGATGATCTACGTTCAATTATGTATACATTCTGCAATAACTGTAGTTTAAATTAGGTTCGCAGTTCAAATTCTCTATCCATGAAAGTAAACAAAAACAAAAAAAAAAGATTCATTCATTGTGAACGTTTAAAATATTAAACCATGAATTTTTGGACCGCTGCCTGGTGTAAAAAAGATAATCCGCACCAGTGAGACAGTCAATGTTTACCATAATTCTGTTCTATACAACTCAAACTTCTTTCCGGATGTTTTCTTGACGTAAGTTGAACTCATGTAATAATATTTAATGGATCAAATTTCGAAACGAATTATCAGCTTTTATTTTTCGCGCGTGCAAATTAGAAACGATACTTTAATTTTGAAATCAAATGTTTTGATTTATGATATTTTTTCTTAGTTGTCTATTTTCTATTTTAAAGAAAAATGTGAACGTCATGTATTTTAAATTGGAACAGCTGTCACGGACGCACCGGGGTTGGCGCGATTTTTGTTTTGTGCCATTTTGGCGAGAAAATCTCATTTTCAGGTACCTATTAGAGATTACTAAAACAGCATGTACTTTTATTTTATTATGAAATAGTTTATTTTATATTAAAAAACACACAATCTTATTATAAAACACACACAATGATTAATTTATTATAAAATGGATTAAGCGGTTTTTGTCAGGAAAGATGAAATACATAACAACAAAAAATGTGCGAAATGCTACCACGATTGCAAAAGTTCTTGATTTGTCTATTAGATTTTTCCGGTTTGGCGAAGAATTAAAGAAAAAAAATAAATTTTGAATAAAAATAATTTGTTCCATTGCTTAATATACATTTAAGGGCGACCAAACTGGTCGCCAGTGGCGGCTAGTATATATTATAATAGCACAGATCAGTTACGGGTTAACCACATCAAATTTCATCTGAAAGTCAGCTTTTTTTTTTCTGAAGATTTTTTTTTTTTAAATAAAACTTCATAGAATTTACATTTTTAGAAATATCTTTAAAAAAAATTTAATTTTTGAGTGAAGAGAGGTACCTTTTAAAATGTATACATTAAGAGTTATCGACATTTAAAATTTCATTCCTAATGTAAACAAAATTTTTGAAAAGGAATTGAATGAGATTTTTACATAAAAAAACAAACATGGTAAATGATTTAAATGAAACATGGCCCTTTGCAAGCAGTGAATCTAATCAGAAAATATATTTGACGACATTTGCCAATGAATTGATGAAATATGGCTTTAGCATGAAATGTTTATTCGTTTGTAGAGGATAATCTCCGGAACTATCGAAACGATTTGAAAAGTAATGGTGTCAAAATTATTGCCAAAATTATTGCGACTGACTCTGCTCCAAATATAGTTTATATTTTATGTCGGTACCACCACCCTCAAGCATCTGCATGAGCAAAAAATGTTCTCAAATTACGATTAATGTGATACTTTTGGGGAAAAAAAACTTGAAATTTGACACATTTGTTAGTTTCAACATATAAATGATAGCTAAGAACTGTTTCTAAAAAGAAAAAAAAATTAAGAAGGGTGAAGCGAGTGGAAAACATTCCAAAAATGTTCTAAGTTATGATTTATTTGGAAGTTTTAAAGCTAGGAAATTGAAATTTGATAAGGTTGTGATTTTTAAAACGTACATGCTGGCACAGAAGAGTTTAAGGGTGTATTCAGATCCAAACTGCTTATTTTGAGACACATTTATAAATTCATTTTTGCTCTAAAATGCATCCAATTGGCAGGTTCTCTTATTCAGAAACTTTAGAATGTACGTATTGTCTCAATTTTTTGATAAAGGCAGAATATATTTCAAAAAATGCTGTCAAAGTGGACATTTTGAACTGAATTTCCCGAAGCGATAGCGTTGGAAACAAAAAAAAAAATGATCGTACTGTGAAAATAATTGTCTGTAAATCAATTTCTAATTAATTGAACGAAAAATAAAAACATGCGGCCCTTATAAATGTCTTTATAATTCATGCCGCCAAGTTTCCTGTTGTTACTTTTAAAACTGAGTCTGAGAATGTGTCTCAAAATTTTGAGTTGTTGAGCGGGAAAAATATTTTTTTTGAATACCGCCTTAAAAAAAGTACGAAATTTACAAAGGGGCAATATGTCAGTAGTAGAAAATGTTCTAAAATTACTACTATTACTATGATACCATTGGACATAGAAACATGAAATTCGGCATAGTGGTTACTTTTAAGATGTAAATGCTTCCTAAGAACTATTTATTTATCTTTTAATTGAAATATAAAATGGTGAAACGAGCAGAAACCTTTCTGAACACATTCTAAATTATGATTTGAATGGAATTGTTAAGGCAAGGACTTGAAATTTGACATGATTGTTACTTGATTTGTTGATTTTAGTTTAATGAATTTCAAATTTATTTTTAATCAGTTTGTGTGTTTTTTCAGAGAAATAGACTGAATACTCTTGTGGAACTGTACAAGGCATAAATGCTTGTACAGAAAAGTTTCTAAAAATTTTGAAACTTAAATGGATGAAAGCATAAAAAAGTTCTAAAGCTGTGATTTCTGAATTTTGGCATGGTGGTTACTTTAGAGATAATGTTCGCTAAGAACTGTTTCTAAAAAAAAAAAAAAAAAAAAAAAAAAAAAATCGAAATTTAAATATGTGAAACAATTGGAAAACGTTCTAAAAACCTTCTACATTACTATTTTAATGGGAATGTTAGTGCATGAACTTGAAAATTGACACGATTGTTATTTTTCGTAAATACTCGCAGCGATCATTTTCTAATAAATTCGAAATTTAAAAGAGTGAAAAATCAAAAAACGTTATAAAATTCAAATTTCTGTGATACCGTTAGGGATAGAAACTTGAATTTTGGTATGGTGGTAACATTTAAGATTTAAATACTCCCTAAGAACGGTTTCTAAAAATGGAGAAATTTCAAATTTCAAAACGATATAAAAGCATTCTATGAACAGTCTAAATTAAGATTTTTTTAGAATTGTTAGTGCTAGAAACTTGAAATTAATCAGGCTAGTTACTTCTAAGTCGTAAAAGTTCATACAGAACAGTTTCTAAAAAAATTCAAAATTTAAATGGATGCAGGCATAAAAAAGTTGTAAAATTGTAATTTATGTAATACCATTCGGGATGACATTGAGCTGAAAAGAATAGATGGTTTCTAAACAGAAATTGAAATTTAAACTAGTCGGATGTTCCAATCCAAAAACTTTCTTCTATCTCATATATGTTAATACTTCAAAATTCGCTATCATATTGCCAATAAAATCAATTTTTCTCGTTATTCTGTTGTAAGTCAGCTGCTTGTAAATCATTGGGTTACCTGGATACAGAGCACCCTTCGTTGCATGAGCAGCCGATGTACAACATAACTACAAAAAGTCCTTCTGGCCCGTACAGGCAAAGGAAAAAGATAGTTGCCCTATTCCTTGGTTATTTTATTTTAGCTAATTTTACTATAAAACACGAAGCTAAAATGTGCGGAGCCCGATTACTGAAGATGCATTCCCAGTTCTCGTCAATATTGAATTTGAATGAGAATGTCGTGAAATCAGTCAGATACTGCGAAGTTGGCTTCATTTGTGGCAACTTATTTTCGTCGCCAAATTTGGTGATATTTTGCCAAGTATCACCAAGCTTGGCAAGAATTTGATGCTGGCGAATAGGAATATATAGTGTTAAGCATATAACAGTTGGAATTATCATTACAACAATAAAAGAAAATTTGCCAGAATCCATGTTCTCTAAAACTCATAAATTAAACCCATTTATGGAAGAATCCGGCTGTCTTGTTTCAAAATGGCAGTAAAGGTGAAAATAAGCACTCGCCACTCGTCGATTAAATTGAAAAACTGGCGATTAAAAATATGGAAAGAACAGGCCAAATACAGAATTTTCAAATATCCCTTTTCCCCTAAAATTCGTGATTTTTCCATGTCTGTTCGACAAAATTTCTGATTTTTCCAAGCCCTTTTGGCCAAAATTCATTTTTCCGCACCTGATCGATGAAATTGATGATTTTTCTACCTCGTTCGGCGATATTCATGATTTTTCTTCCCTGATCAACGATATTCGTGATTCTCCTGTGCCTGTTCAGCAAAATTCATGATTTTCCCTCTCCCGATCGACAAAATTCATGATTTTTTCGCACCCGTTCAACAAAATTCGCAATTTTTCTGCACCCGATCAATGAAATTCATGATTTTTTCATGCCAGATCGACAAAATTCACGATTTTTACGCACTCAATTGGTGAAATTCGTGATTTTTACACTCCAATTGAGGAAATTTGCAATTTTTTTCTGAAACTAATTGGCAAAATACACAATTCCTGAATTTCTGGAGATGTTGGCTACTTTTGGCCCGTGCATAAATGGCCATAGGTTGTGCATGTGTAATGTACATCATGTTGTGGGTTAGTAGTGTATAAGCATACCTATTTTAATATTGTCAGTTCTTAATTCTAGAAAAATAATTTTTTAAAAAAAGGTACTACTTATGTAGTTATCTACACAAGCACCTAAGCTTAGTGGGACATATGTAGTTAGCAACATAAGCATGCTGTGTATAACTTTGCTGTTAACTTATTTTAAAATTTAAAATAGATTGGAAATTAGTATCTCAAGTTTATTGAAAACAATTTAAATTAAAATATTTTATTTAGTACATAAGTTGTTTACTGCAAAATAATTATATATTTTTTAAATTATTAAATATTCAGTGACATAAATGTACTTACTTGCTACAAAAAAAATTATTCTCGCTAGCCAGTAACTGGCTACTAGGGGAAAAAAAAAAATCAACCTATTGGCCAGTGGCTACTAAGCAAAATTCTTTATTTTCCCCTTTAAATGGCAGCCACACTAAAATTTCAAACTGCTATATCTCAGCCATTTTTTAAGATAGAGGCAAAACAAAAATTGCTCTGGAATCCTTGGATCAAGACCGAACATTTAACGTAAAAATTTTTTAGAATTTCTAATTTTTTTGTACATCTTTCTGAATTTAAATTTTTTAAAATGGTTATCACAGCGCACCCCCTTCCGGCAGAATATTCCCAAATTCAACTGGGACCTGCAGGCCATAGTCAATAACATATACATAAAATTTAGTTCAATTCGCTACATAACTTCATACACTTTTCGATGATACAATAATGAAAATAGAACAAAAATCACTATCACAGCACCCCATTTGGTCAGAATATCCCCCAAATTCCAGTGAGACCTGCTGGCTATAGCTATAAATGACACCTATAAATGAAATTTGGACACACGGACAGAAAGTAAAAACAAGTTTCTCGGAATATCTGTCACCTAAATGACCCTGTGTTCCATTAAAATTTTTGTTCCTCTTGATGTTTACTAACAACTTCCTGAGTTTTTCGGTATAATATCTGAACACTCAGTACATAAAATGAAGAATTGAAAACTAGATACTGACATGAATGGTCATTTCTTGGTACTTATCATACAGTCATTTGGTCCCTTGTTTTCTTGGCAATTTTTCTTTTGGCAAAAAAGGATAAATTCTAAGAACCATTTGCATTTGACACCTTACTCTGAACATTTATTAAATTGCTTAAACTGGATAAGTTGTCTACTACAGATGCAAAGTAATCTATCAATCTATTTAAGAATATGATATAGTAAACTTTACTTAAATCAATGTAACTTACAGAAATTCCTTGAACTACTTTATCCATCTGTTCTCTTGTCAAGTCTAAAAAGCTTTCAATGAGATCTCCATCGATAAAACCAGCACAGGCTTCTTGTTTTCTTTCTGTAGCAAATGCTCGATAACTTCAGAATCAGTTAAGAAATAATGATTAAATAATGGATATTTTACATAAAATAGTTCAGAAACATAGTCATTATAAAATTATATAAATCTGAATATTTTACTAAGCAACTTATTAGTGTGATCCTAAAAAGTTTAATGATTATAATATTTATTTACATGAAGTTAGCCGTATGTCCCAGTTTAGTTAATCCTCGTGTTTCTAAACATATCAAAATATTATAAACCAAAAATACAGTGAAACTCCAAGTATCCAATGTGCTGTCTGGATATGCAGGAATCATAAAAAGTTATGTTGGAAAATAAAAATTTCTTTTAAATCATTTTTGCTATAAACAAATTTAAAAAGAATATGGGACTAACATACATTTAGATGTTTTTAGTTGAATGTGTTGAATAAAGTTAATTGTTTTGCTGTATACCAGAAAATAAATATTCAAATACAGGCTTTGAAAATTCCAATTAAATATGAATTTCAACTTTAGTTTAAATAGAAATTTCGAGTAAATTATATACATATAATTTATAATTTAATATTTTTTTTTCCCCTGAAATGTTTTTTAATATTTTAATTATCGATCCAGATATTTGAAGCTCAGATAATTAGAGTTTTACTCCAGTACTTTTTTTCGCCCATCATTCTTTTTTTTATGCTCTGAATTCAGAAATATCTAAATCTGAAGATTCAGAAAGTGACAAGCAAGAATGCAATGTAAATCATGTGAACGCAAAATATAATACATTATCCTAATCCATTATCCTAATGCATTGGATGAAAAACAGGCAGAAATAAAAAGACACAGACATAATCAAAGTTCTCTTTCCTTAAGGCGACCAGAAAGGTTTGAAATGATGAAAAAAAGGAAACTTTTTATAATGTTCGAACTTTTAAAAAGGTCATATAGTTGGTCCAATAGGAAAATTCTTAAAATTATGATCACATGAGCCACACTTACCAGTGAGTAAGCATGTAAAATGTTATTTATTATATTATCAACGCTATAAGAAGTTTTACCACAATAACTTTTGCACCAGTTAACAGATACCTTTTTTTTTAATAAAGGAAATAACATTTTGTGTGAACTATATGTGAAAAACAAAATGATCTTTTTCTTTTTAAGTGATAACAAAAATATGATACATTTTTATGGGTTTAGAACTTTTTGTTACAATTTTTTAAATATTTTTGAAACTTTTGTTTGTTTTTTGGTATAATAATGAGACAACATAATAAGCAGCATAAAAAAAAAAGTAATTACTTAAAAATATGGAACCTGGACTTAAAACCATATCAAAACTAGTTTTGCAAGATTGATTTTGTCGTACAATATTAAAACTTTTGTTACTGCCTTTTACAATTTAACAAATGTTATTTATTTCTATAAAACATAAATAAATGCAGGAAGAAACAAGTCTAAATAATACAGGAATCCTAATCCATGATCAAACTTCAGTCAATTATTGGCATTTCAAACCTTTTTGACCTCATGAAGTCCAAAATGAAAAAAGGGAAATATAAAACATGTTATTAATTTAATTCAAGCTTCTTCAAATCTATAAGCTTCCTCAACTATATTGTATTAGCAATAAAATATAAAAAACTGTACAAATTATTTAAGTTCAAGAAAAGAAATTTCGTTTCTCCGACTAAAGCGTGTACAAGCAGTACAAGAGAAGGAATGTTCTATTTTTGATCTTGTTTAGGAATAAAACAATTAAAGTTGCTAAAATAAAAAGACGAAAGCACACAGATGTACCCAAAAAGAGGAAAGTATCAAGAATAAAGAGGAAAATATCTTCATCTATTTTTATAATATTCATTTTAGAAGAATTATTGAATCAACACCAACAGAAAAGAAGTTATCAATTGCTAATTATTTTATTTTTTTTTAGCACATAATACAAAAAAGTACTTAAAATATTTCATAATCTGGAAAAGTGGGAACTCTTTCAAAAGTATGAATAAAACAGAAAGAATTTCTACCCCTGTTTTATAATGTCTGTGACTGTTGAGTGGGGCAAGGAAACTGGAGTTTTTTAAAATGGCTACTACTTGACTATTAGAAAGAGAGAGGTATACAGCAGGTGGTATTCATTTCTTTGGACCATAATATTTCACTTTCCGTCAGCAAAAAACAACAACAACAAAAAAAAAAACTATGCAACATATGGATGAGCCCCACACTTATATAGGTCCTTAATGAGATTTAAAAGGCCCCCTTTTCTTCCCACTTAGATAAAAATAAAAATAATTTCCTTAAGGCACTGAAAATTTCTTACATCTAGACTCTTTTATATAGAAAACTAGAGCTTGCCAGCATTATGGAGCTGTGGTGTTTTTGAGCACAGATGTTTGGTGAAAAATGGTAAATCAGCGACCATGATTCAACAACATCACATATTCAATATTTACTGAAATAACTTTGTTCCCTCTCATAACACAATCAGTCATCAGAGCAAGTCCAGTACATTAGATGAGTTAGGATACAATTCATAAACTATCTCCTAGATGGAAAGAACGGACATCAAATTATGTTAGCACCTAAAACAAAGTGTCAATGGAAATTGTGATTATTTGAAAAATGTGAATTTCCCAAAATGTTTTTTTTTTAAATGCTATATGAATGTTTTTTCATTAATATATTTTTTTTTTCCAGCAAAAGCTAGTGATTTTGAGACCATTACAAAATATCCAGTTCCCGTACTCTACCCTGCAAAAGAAAGACTTCAATCATCCAAAATACATTGTTTTCATAAGATATTTAACAAATTTATAATTTACTTATACTATTAAATATAGGCTTAAAAATATTTAAATATTTATAGACCTAATAACAACAATAATAGTAAATTCAACCTGAATCTAAAATTCTAATAAAGAGGTATTTTGAAGAGAAATAAGAAAACAAAAATGTTTCACATTTAAATATCAAATAGAATTCAATTTTACATGAAGATTTGAAGGATACAATGAATGACTGATTTTGCCAACAGACTGGATGACTCTTGCAAGTTTGCCTTGAACTTCATTTAAAAATGTATAGTACTCTGCTGGCAACTGTGTAACTAAGCCTGAAATACATGAAAAATTAAAACAGGGAATTTTTGTCATTTTTATAGAGCTAAAATAAAATAACTAGAACAAAAATTCACAATTTAAATAAAAATATGTAAGGAATAAAATTCTTTTATTTTCTAAATAATATTTAAGTAAATTTCCTATAGCCATATAAAATTAAAATGAGATAAAAGATACAAGATTATGAATGTATTAATAAAATTTGAATAATTGTTTCTATAATCTAAAAGGAACTTTTGGAGGTTTATTTATGTTGATTACATTATTTCAATACATTAATCAAAAGAACAAACTGCCACGTACTCAGAATTGCCAATTAAGAATATTGCATTTAAATTTAAGCACCAATGTTGAACAAAAGTTCAATGAGGTTGTCACGAGGTAATCGCAACATTTTTAGCGCAATCGCGATGTGCACGATCGCACGTGTTCTATTTCCCATTAATTCTCTAAATTTATTAATTTTAACATGTTTCTTTCAGTATTTAATTATCCCTGTATTTTCCCGTGTCAGCGTTTTTAATTATCTTTATTTAAACGTATTGGTCATGTCAATATGATGTTTATTTCTCATTTTAGCTTTCGGCGCACACCGATATTTTGCATTTCATTCGAAGCATATCGCGGCTAAGCCACGTTATCGGCTCACCGCTCCTTCGTTCCTGGCAATAGCACTCCACATGCTTCGCCGAGGAGTGCGCGTTACGGTAGGCTTATTGCTCTTTGGCGCGCCAACTGTTGGCTTGTTTTTGGCATTCGCTCCATTTCTGCGCATCGCTATTGGGCGATTGCTGGTTTTATCGCCAAGCGCGATCGGCTCGACGTTTTGCACCGGTATTCAAATCAGTTATGTCCTGGAGGTGCTCAGTGAAGGTAGGGAGAATCTTCTCTGCTCTAATTTTTCAGTGATGGGTATGCGTAGTCACCGGAGCCTCCCTGAAAGTTCAAAGTTCAACAATGAATAAAATCATCGCCTGCTTTTTTTTACCATCAAGATGTTTGTTGTGTCAGTTATTTTGAAAATGTGGGTTCTATAGTTTAATTATGTGTCTCTCACATCGTTTTTCTGGAATAGTGTGTGCATCACATCGTGTCTGCTGAAAATGGGTGAAAAATTTCCAATACTTCTTTTTAATTAATGTTTCGGTCCATGCTAAAATGACAGCGAGCGTGTGACCTTGGGTTTTATTTTAAGCATTTTATTAGTGATTTTCATCATTTTGATCACGTGACCACGTGTTAGAACATGGCCGGCATTTTCACAACGGAGTCTCAAGTGTTTCACCATAGAGCCAAAATCATGATTTTGTTTAACATTAGATTTATACAAGATAACTGATAAAATGGACTAATAGCTAAAATAATATTATGAAAAATGGGTTAATAAACATATTTAAATTTAAACTAGAAACATTTACAACGTCTATAATAATTTAGAAATTAAACACAAACATGGATAAAAGAACAAGGGCTTGAATAAATTATGAAAATATGAAGAATGATTTTAAAGGAAATAATTAAAGAACTGCAAAGAACCAGAAGCTATCATGGTTTTGGCTTCAACAGGTGCTGCTGCAATTAATGTCGAGGGTAAGACAATTCACTCTGTGTTAAAAGTACTTACCAACGTGTTTTAAAATGCTCACTGACTTGGGAAGTGAAGCAGCAAAAAATCTACAGCTCAGCATGGAACCAGTATCATTTCTCATTATTGATGAATTTTCAATGATTGGATATCATCTGATGGCTACCCTTGAGCAAAGATGTCCGAACGTAAACCAGATAGCATTGAGCCTTTTGGAGGTTTATCTGTTTACCTCATTGAGGATATTAGGCAGCTACAGCCCACAAATTCGCGAACATACAGTGTTTAAGACCTTTGAAAAATATTTCACCTTAACAAAGTCTACAAAACAACAATATCAGCAAAGACAGTTTAGAGAGTATCTTGATTTGCTTTTCGTGGGCCGAGTTACCGGCGACCAATACTCATCCCTTATGCAACAACATAAACCTATACTGCATCTGGCTGAACTTGAAAGATTACAAGATGCCATACCTCTTTTCCCCAGAAACATGCAAGCTGAAGAACATAATTAAAAAATACTTCATAAATGAAAATGGCAGTGGCAAGAATATTAGCAGACCACAATAATCAAATAGCAAGATGGAGTAAAGATGATCATGCATCTGGACTTCAGGCTGAACTGTTCTTAGCAATTGGATGCAGAGTTAGTTACGTGCCAATCTGTAGACATAGGGAGGATTGGTAAATGGTATTGTCAACAAACAAGGACTACGGCCTACAAGGTGTAATGGTTGATTTTGATGATTATCATGGTCTATTTTTAACTGAAAGACTTTTCCCGGTCACACTTATTTCTAAATCTCAGGGCTCCCAACACATTTTAGTCCTCCAAAAGGGGAAAAGGGGACCATTTTTATTTTAAAAGGGGACTTTAAGGGACCATTTATACTAGAAAAGGGGACTTTGGGGGACCATTTATATTTAAAAAGGCGACTGAAAAGGGACCACATGTCTAAAAACACTGCACCAAGTTTTCCTAAATATTAAAAAAAAAAAAAAAAAAAAAAAAAAAAATTATTATCTCAGAAAATATGTTAAGTGATTACCTTTACAAAGATGTCATTAAACAATGTACATAGCTTTATTTAACACACTTAAATATCCTACAGCAAGATGGGTTATATTTAGAACAGCAAAAAATGTTTTGGAATAAAATAAAAACAGTAAAAATTAATGCATCTAAGAAAATATTAAATCAATTGATTGTTAGCACATTAACAATTACAAAAGTATAGTGAATTTCTTGGAATTTAACATGTAGTAATAGTAATGAGTTAATAAAAAAAAGAAAAGTATAACAGCGCCTTCTGTTAAGTAATAAAATTTAAAATTAGATTAACATATATATTGCTAATTATTAACTCAAACATAAAATTAAACTCCTTTCTATAAAATAGAAGCCGAGATGCTATAATGTTCATCCGAAAAAGTATAGTATGGCAATTCTCCCTGGAGAGTGGTCAAAACCAATATTGAATCAATGTTCATAATCATCTTACAAATTAAATTTGGTGAAATTCTATTCTAAACATGCTGAGATCTGGCTATCATGGAAATCGTTAAAACACGACCCAGTAGTGCCACCTGTTGGGTGAAATACACCAAAATCTAATCAGCATCTATTAATGTTAACTGAATGTGAAGATTGATGAAATTTCACCCAGATTGCCTTATTAAAATACCTCATGTAAAATGTAAAAAATGCAGCATAACAGTGCCACCTGTTGGGCCATATACGCCAAAACATAATCAGCACCTCTATATGCTAAAGTCTAATTAAATAGGGCATTTGATGAAATTTCATATTTCAGTTTTTGATATAGAATGGCTACAAAATGTGTACCACATACAGAGATTTTTAAAAAATTATCAAATCATATTCAGGTCAACCTAAAACGTGTAAATCAATAAAAAAATATGGAAATTATTTTCATGATTCCAATATTCTCTTCTGATAAATAGATATTAAAGAAAGTATTTAAAAAAAAAAAAATCTCTGATGGCTCGACCTACAGGCACAGGTAGATTTCGAAGACGCAGACCGTGGGGCGCCTGTTTATTGGGAATTGCAGAAGAAAGATCTATTTGCCATGATGCGGCAGTTGGGACTGCCCACTTCAAAATATACCTCGGCCTGTAGGAGAAGCCAGCAGGGATTTTGTTGTTTTTATTCTTTTTTTTTTTTTTTTTTTTTTTGCTGTAAGAGTTGGTCCTATAAAAAACTTGTCAATATCAGACTTGCCAACTTTTGAAAATGAGAAATAGTAGCACACCAAATTCAAACAAAAATTTTTTTGTTGCGGGTGGGATTGATTAAACATAATTATTCCTATTCAATTAATGCTCTGTCCACCCCTAAGCCATATTTCTGAACTTCACAGTGAATTTTCTGAAAGATTCCAAGGCAGTTGGGGGGAGGGGGGCGATGGAACTACGGGTATATCTTCCAGAGAAAAATGTCCGAGTTAGAGTCCTTCATCAGGTCGAGTAAGCTGATACAACCGGGAGTGGGGGTGTCCACTCCCGCCACTTTTTTTTTGCATCCCTTTGACAAAATTTGCGTTTTTTTCGCGATCTTTTGACGAAATTTGCAATTTTTTTTAAGATCTGTTGATAAAATTTAAGTTTTTTTTTTCCGATATTTTTTTGACGAAATTTGCCGCTTTTCGCAATGTTTTTGACGAAATTTGCCATTTTTCGCGATTCTCTGATGAAAGTCACGTTTTTCCCGTGATCCTTTGACAAAATTGGCGACTTTTCTTCGAACAAAAGATGAGATTGATTTTTTTCGGTGATCATTTGCTGAAATACCGATACATTTAATGTCCGAATTTTCGGATTTATGACCAATATATATTTTTTTTCGGAAATCATTGCCTTAATTTTTCGGAAAATTCGGACCAAAATCACCCCTGAACGATCTTTTGACGAAATTCGCATTTTTTCAGCAATCAGTTGAATGAAATTCACGTTTTTTCGGCGATACTTTGGCAAAATTTGCTTTTTCCGCCAATTTTTTGACTAAATTCGCGTTTTTTCAGCGATCCTGTAACGAAATTCGCATTTCTTAGCTTGATCCTGTGACGAAATTCGTGATTTTTCGCACGATCCTGTGACGAAATTCATGATTTTTCGAGTGATCCCGTGACAAAATTCGCTTTTTTTTCCCCCCAGAAAATCGTAGTTTTAGACAGATTTTCGTAGCATCGTAGTTTGTGGTTCAAAATCGTAGCAACTACGATTTTTTCGTAGCAGTTGGCAGCTCTGCAATATAAAAGTTGTAGATAATATTAAGAAGATTAATAATAATTTTAAGTGGATTTGATATCTTGTGAATTGATGAAGTTATGAATTTTTTTCTTCTTAAACCCCTGTTTTTCCTCAATTGGGGACATTTTTAATGAAGTCAAAAATATGTCCTACATATATTTTCGGCCTTTTTCCTAGAAGTAATAATAACTTTAAACGGATTTGATACGTATCATAATTAAGAAGTTATGGGGTTTTTTTCTGTTTTCACAAAAAGACCGTCCCAGTTTCAATTTTTTAGCCCAGTAGTGATATTTTCCTTTTTTTTAAATAAAGTTTATTCGGAATTTGTATAGTGATTTTTAAATATTTCACAAATTTTTCATACAAACTTCAGTTTTTTATGTTACTCAGTTCAGTTTTTATGTTACTTGTGATTTTTTGACATTCGTAAAAAGAATTCTGCTGCAAACTTTTATATTTTGTTCCTTTACAATTGCATTTCTTTAGCCTTTATTTCCCCGCCTTACGTTCCACAGTGATTTTTTTTTTTTTAAACATTTGTGAATGAATTCTGGTTACATTGTTAACAATAGTACATTTCTTCTGCGATTTTTATACATTTTGCAGTGATTTTTAACAGAGTAGTAAAAGGAATCCAGTTTAAATTTTTTTAGCCCAATATACTAAATGTTATCCTCTTTTTATTAAAGTTTATTCGGAATTCGTGCAGCAATTTATCAATTTTGTGCAATTTACGTAATTTTTAGATTTTTTTCGCATTGCGGCAATTTTTTGACATTCCGAAAAATAATTCCGTTTCAATCTTTTAGCCCAGTTTAATAAATTTTGTCCTCCTTTCAATAAAATTTATTCAGAATTCATACAGCGATTTTTGATTTTTGGCTAATTTTTAATACAATTTGAGTTTTTTTGTATTTTGCGGGGATTTTATGATAGTAAATTTTGTCTTAGATTTTTTAATTTTTAGTGATTTTTAATGAGATTTCCAATGCATTTTTTATTGTTTTTCTGCATTCTGCGGCAATTTTTTGAGATTCATGAAAGAATTTCAGTTACCCATTATAATAAATTTTGTCCCTTACAATTTTTTTTTTTTTTACTTTTAGAAATTTTTTTAGTTTTTTGTGTTTTGCGGCAATTTTTCCACGGTAGCAAATTTTTAGTCATAAAAAGGGGACTAAGGGGACCAAAACGCATAAAAGGGGACTAAAGGGGACCTTTTTCTAAAAAGGGGACTTTAGGGGGAAAAGAGGACCATTTGGGAGCCCTGAATCTTGGAAAGAAAAAAAGTCTGATGCTCCTGAACTCAGTTGCCTTTAAGAATTGCATACACTGTCACCATTCACAAATCCCAGGGTTTAACTTTGTCAAAAATTGCTGTGGACACTAGTCCAAAGGAGTTGTCACTTGGAGCAACTTATGTCACTTTTAGTAGAGCTCATCGATTAGATGATGTTTTCATTGGACTTTGCAAAGGACAAGTTCGACCAAATTAGAAGAATGGGGGCACTTGTTGATAGATTTTAGCATTTGACCATTACCCAAGGCAACTGACGACTTAATTAACACTTGAAAATGAGGATTTAAAAGCTGTTATGGCAAACTTACTTTTATACTATTGAACAGTAAACACAAAATTAAAATATTTTTCTTTTCTTTTAAAATGTTATATTTTAAGTTTATGCGACTCAATGATCTGACATTTCGGCCTGACGGATGCTAGTTACATAAACATCACACTAAAAAAAAAAAAAACACAACTTCCTTTTCATAGCTTGCAAATTTAATTTTCAATTTTAATTACAATGTTTTTGGAACACAAATAATATGTATAATATTTGTATAAAGAATAAGTAATGCATTGCAAATATCAATTCATTCAATTTTATCTAACCTCAGTCATTTTCTTTTTATACTGAATATTTACTTTGTTTGACCAAAGTTTGTCAACAAAACATTAGTGAAACATGTTTAAATGCATCTAAAATCTTTAAATGCCCATTGTTACAATATATGCTGATATAAACTTTGATCAAGTCAACAAACTTTAAAATGTCAAAACTGCCAAAGAAAAAAAAAAATAAAGGAAACATTTATACCTGCTAAGAAATTTTATAAATAGATCCCATCAGTATAGTCTCAAAATCTGATATATTTAATTACATTGCGAAGACAATTTACATTGCATTTTGTTTGAGATTTATTTTTATAAAAGAATTAAACGATGGATTAAAATGCTTGCCCAGCAGCACTTAATTAAACTTAAATTTTCTGGACATACAAAAAGTAAGGTCTATTTTTACTATCCTCTTTCTTTAATTTTGACGATGGCAACATTTGACCAATAAATCTTTCTTTTACTGCAATTTTTTTAACTTCTAAACATTGCACAATTATTTTAATTTTTACACTGTTGAACAGGGGGGGGGAGGGGGGGAGATGTTCTTTCCAATGCAATCTGTTTGAAAATTGTATCTCAATTAACTGATTATTTATTTTGAATAATTTTGAAGCACGAGTACGAAAGATTAACTCTTTGCATTTATAATTTAATATAAATAAGACACAAATTTAACAGACATGTAATCAGACTGTGCACTTAAGCCAATGAAATTATTAGAATCAAAAAGGCTGCAGTAAGTATGAAATGTTTGGGGATTTCTTCGACTATTAACCTCTGGCATATGGCTAATACGGTATTGCTTTTAATAAATTTCAAAACTTTATTCAAATACATAAGTGATATCTTTCATATAAAACTGCTTTTTGATGTTGCTAGTGAGCAATCTAAAAAATATACTAAATGTAAAAAAATCTATTTTAAGGTTTTCACCTATATTTTGTAACCCAGGAATGGATCCCTTAGATTTCTTATAAAACCATCATATAAAGGAGATTATTAATAGTAACAAATAAAGAATAAATTCTAATTAGCGATTGTGATCTGTAAGGAGTACTATTTTTGATACATTTAATTACATCAAGGTATTATTAAATTATATAAAGTTAAATATATTCATAAAAAGAAACTAAAAAGGGAGAAAAATAAACTAAAACTCAATTCTGAAAATAATTAATGTTAGATTTCAATACCTATTGCACCATTTACAGTTCCAAACAATATCGATCCCTGGGTGGGTGTTGTACTTTCACCAGGATGTTGCATGACAAGAGAACCTACAAATTCAACAATACTTTGAAGAAAATGATATCATATAAATATTTGTACACAAGTGTCAATATAATTTTAATAGGAAAATAATGTAGAAAAGCAGCACCTAAATAATCGTAACCATGCTAATGAAGAATAAATACAAGTCATAGTATGTTTAACAATGCTCTATAAAGATATAAAAAAAAACATCTGTTGAATGCTAAAATTCTGCTATAAAATTAATTCACTCTGATATTTTTAGGTGGAGGTTAAAGTTGAATGAGATTTCCTAACAAAGTGAAAAGTATCTAGGCCAATTGTATTGCTTGAATTGTTAATGATTTTATCAGGTCAGAATTGTCTGGGTATCTAGCTCAGTTGGCACAGTATTGGGACACTGGGCAGTTAAGTCCTGTCCTGCATAATTTTCCCTCTAATGGGAAAATTTCATTAAACTTTGATTTTCACCTAAAAAAAAATCAGCAATTTGTGGCTGAAATTTAATTTTGTATTTGCATACGTAATCAATTAACTTTTTTAATTAATTCTTTATTTTGAGCTGCCTTTCCTACTATTTATATGCTAATTAAAAATATTAGTGTAACAAAAATTTACTATTTAAGTCGGCTTTTACAAGATCACAGATTGATGGAAACATATTTTATTATGACTATTATTTTTATGAATTGTTAAACTGATATTAAAAAATATTGCCTGCTGTTTAAAGGTTTAAATCAGCTTTTAAATAGACACTAAAACACTTTTATTTTGCTTTAAAGACGTCAAACATAAACATTAAAGATGTTAAAATTTAAAATTTACATGTTTCGATTTGTTCATCAAATTGTCATCAGAATATATATAAATATAAACACAAATACAATGTACATAAAAACACGCGAGATTAAATTAATTAAAAATTAAAAACCAGAGAGTCTGAACAGTCACTATGTGAAAGAGGTACAACGCCCTCTATACTTTTAATTTTAACAGCGCTTTTAGATTCATCAACAGACCGCATCCCACTATTATTCAACCACTCAACCCAAATTTTCGAAATATTAAATGACAACATATCATTACATGCTTTCGAGCTTCTTAAATATATTTCAATAGATTCCCTCACAAAAAGTTGAAAAAACTGGAACAATAAATCAATTTAGCTTCATTAAATAGGATCTTGATGCTCTCTCTATTATTTAACCTTGATAAGGCAGTATTCCCTCTCCCATACTTAATATCTGCGATATGCTCCTTACATCTAATATTGAATTTCCTCTGTGTCATGCCAACATAATAATTTCTAACACCCCCCTCTCTAATAAATGGAATAACATAAACATCCGAAAGGTCATCCTTACTGACAGGATAAAATCTGACAGGTTTAAATCAGTTTCCGAAAATTTAAAGAACTAAGATGCATTACAGAAAACAAAGATTTGCAAGTCAACCTGTGTATTATAAGATAAGAATCAAAAGGGAGATAAAAAAATAACCAAAACTTAAAGTTACACATTTACTGAGTGATTTTAAATCGAGGTTATGGTGATTATAATTTCAACTGATGATGATAAAAACATACTTCCATTGGCGACCTGATTTTTCTATCTGACGACCAAGTTTTTTAATCTGGCTTTTTATTTGCTTTATTTATTATATATATATATATATATATATATATATATATATATATACACACACAAAAATTGACCTAAGAAATGAACACAAACGCCCCCCCACCACACCCTTACTCGTCTGCAGAAAGCAGTGATTTTTCTCTTCTATCGTACTTTTAATAGAAGAGCCAAGTTTAAGAGGCATTTATTTCCCATATCATGCACAGAAAACAATAAAAAAAGTAAGAAATTGTGATAATCTAGCCTCTGTGACGGCATCTAAAATTGGATACAATGCTACAACATGTTCAAGGTCTTTTTCTGTTTCAAATCATATTTTTGTATTTCAGAATTAAAACTAATTAATCTGTCACATTCATTTTAAAGAATAATAGCATCTAAGTTAAGTGATTATAAGTAATTCATTTGAAGTAAATCTATAAAACTTAATTAAAATTTGAAGAATAACTAATTTTAATAAAATAAAATGTATTTTTTAAATATTTCTCCCTCGTGTAAAATGCATGCCGCTTTTATTATCTGCACACATTGCACAATACGTAGGCGTCACTCTGGTTTGTAGACAATTGTCTAGTCTATATGACGTAAAAGATTGAAGGTACATGTTTACAGAGAGTGGCTGCTTTTAAAAAAGAAAAAAATAGTTAAACAAATATTAAGTATCCTTTTTTTTTTTTGGTAACAATTTATTTCGCTAATGAAATCTTTTACGCTGCTTCACTCCATGGAACCCTAGAATCTTTTTGCATTTCAATCTTGGTTTCTTTTTTTAATTCTTATGTTATAATACTGCTATCTGGATATTTTTTATTATGGGGAGTTGAAAAAAAAAAAATGTCATCTGGAATTCATAAAAGTGATAATAAGGAACAAAATGGTGGCAAACACTCAAAACCAAATGAACCAGAACAAATCAGCACTTCAGAAGGGTAAATTTTTATTTATATTATTATTATTATTTTATTTATCTTCCAATTTTTATCATAGATTGTTGGATCCAAATAATCCTTCCTCCTCACACCCTTGCCCCTCAAATATCTTTTTACTGGCGACTAGAAATTTCTGCTGGCTACCAGGTTTTATCAAATTTGTAAAGCCCTGCTTCCAATTATAAAAAATATAAAAATCAAGTATAGCTTTTATGTTTTGCAAGCGGCTGATATATATTAAAATATGAAATTTAAATTTTTATACAGCTCCTGGGTCCTATGTTACATTTAGAAAAAATTTCTTCATGCTAAGACATGTAAAACAGTAAAAATCCAATTCTTCTATGACCAAAACTTACATAGTTAACATACTTTGAATTTTTACAAATTTTGGAGCTTTACAGCATTAAAAATGAACAGACAATTTATTTTTTTTAGTGCCAGAAAGCTTCGAAATTTAATAAAATTCAAAATATGATAACTCAGTAAGTTTTGGTCATAGAAGAATGGAAATTTTACTTGTTAGAACATGACGAAACTAGTTAGATGTGTCAATCCCAAAACTTTCTTCTATCTCACATAAGTTTCGCATACACCAAAAAGAATCAGCACCAATTTATATCGAGGTCTAACTGAAACTCAAGTTTTATTAAATTCCGTGCATTATTTCTTGAGATATGACTATCGCTAAAATCATGTAAATCCTGCAAAATGCTGCATAGCAGAGCCACCTGCTGGGCGATTTTTATCAAAACCTAATCAGCACCAATTTATATCTATTGTGTCAGTACAAATGTACAGACTGGGGTTTTTAAAGAAATAGCAGAGGAAATTACAGTAGAAGCGTAATAGCTGATTTTATTAACCCCAAAAGTTAAACTATTAGATTTAAGATTCCATTTAATCAATGAGTATATAGAAGTTCTGTAAAGTTTAGAATTAATGACAATTTATTTAAAACAACCAAATATTTATTTAAACTTAATACATATCTACCCTATATATATAAAATCCTAATGAAACGAATTTGTGAAACGATTTTATGAAACAAATTTATGAAACGATTTTATGAAACGACTGATTATGTTTCAGGGCTATTTTTAATAAAATATTAAACGCTTGATGGTGAAACTAATACCAATTGTCCATAAAAATACGCGGATGTCAAAACTGGTAATAGAATTTTGAAATTGGATTTAGTTTTCGTGATATTAATTTTTTTCTAATTTTAATGACATTTCTGTAATGATGGCAACTAATTACTCAGTTTTTTTTGTGCCAAAAAAGGGAAAAAAATTGAAAAGGATCCCAATAGGGATTATTGATTTCTTTTTATTCGTCATTTTCAAATTGAAATTGAATTTATCTTTTATTTCAATCGATAATGAAGACAAAATTGTGATTAAATTATATTTTTTATGGAAAATTTGAAAAAAAATCACATTTCTATTGTCAGGATTCAATCGTCTGTCAGCATTTAATTTAATTTATAAACTGAAAATATTTTGAATAAATTTGTCCAAATGACGTCATTTATGCAAACGCAAAAGAAAAGAGGAAAAAGGAATCAATAGTAATTATTATTTATTGATATCATATTGTTATTTTTTTGTAAAATTTAACTAAACGAATTTATAAAATCACTAATTCGGATATTTCAAACGAATATATAAAATAATAATTGCCCAACTGAACGGAAGGAGAATAAAATATCCTGCTTGGTTTTTTTCCGCCAAGCCTTTTAAAAAAGCGTCAAGTCCTCTATAATAGAAAAGCACCAAAAGTTCATTGGGTTTGTTTTTATAACTTTTGGCAACGAATCTATCCCTTTTTGAAGCTCGAATTACGCCAAACCTAAAAGCAAAGGATCCTATACTGGAAAAGTACCCGATTTTCTTATGGACAATATTCAAGTGACATAACATGGTGTAAAATTATCGCGGATAGCAAATTTGTTTAAATATCTCATCAATTGATGCCGAATAAATGCAGGCATGCATGCACAAAATATTTAATTAATTTTGTATGAAAAATAATTATTAGAAAATTCGTATATACATATTAATTAAAATAAATAATTTACATATTTAAAATAACATGGAAATATGCATGATGGTGCACTAAAATAGAGAGAAAATTAAAACATGTTACTGAAAATGTCTATAACATAGTACTTTTCAATACCGTGGATCTTAATGTTATTCACAAGCAGATGGAATTTTTCTCATCCTTAAACGCAAAGGAAGAATAGAATATAGATCGTTGTTATAAAAGTCTGAGAGGTAGCCACAATTTAAACCTAACCATTTTATACAAGCTGATTTTCAAGTTGTAATTGATTTTACTTACCAATCCCGAAAACAGTCGTCAGTTGTCGCAACAGCTGTGTATGAGACCATGATAATCAAAAAAGGCCCAATTAAAACAATAAAAGCATGGCAACCCAATTACAGATTTACTAATATTTTAAAAATAAAGCATGCTGTCATGTTTTTAGAGGCCTCGAAGTCTGAGCGGGGGTTGGCGAGCGTAGCTCGCAGGGGGTAGGCCCCCTAGTAAATACAATAAACTTAAATATCGATTTCACTCACTTAAAGTAAAGAAAATTATCCAAATAAACAATAATCAGACATCATGACGTGCACAGAAATTAAGCAAAATATTTATAACCAAAAACGTCTTTAAACACATGTTCTGGAACCCAAATAGATATACCATGACATTAAACGTTGAACTGCATGTTTTTATATTAATCATCTGGAACGGTAACCACGTAATCTCCAGACACTTTAGTATGGAGTCGAACACTTTGATGACGATCTCATCCAGCTAGGTTAATCTTGCGTATATTATCTCAGCTCATACGAAGAAATCACCATGCCTAATATATCGACATCGTTGAAAAGGGAAAACCCCCAGTTCCAGAATAATCACACAAGTAAAACATGATATCACTTTAAATTATCTTCTTTCACAACTAAAACCAAAACAACGTTTGGAAACTAAACTTAATTTAGACTTTTATCTTTTACACAACTCTAAGGAAAAACAATCAAGGTTTCATTCATATTTCTCGGAGTATCATGAAAGTAAAACAACCAACAGACAATAAATGCAAGGGCAATAATGCCGGTAGACAGATCTATTCATCTTCATGACATTCTAATAGAAGAGCATCCACGCATGTCCGATCGCCACTTCCATCAGCTTCTCGAATGTCGTATGCAAATTGAGAACATCGACACGAGGCAAGAAACGAAATACGGTTGTGTTGAATCGCACTGCCATCTAGGAGCGTTCGTAAGAACCACTCAGAAAAACAACAGAAACGTAGCCGATGTGTCGATACGAAGATAGCTGGAAACGGCGTGAGTAAAATGAAAGAGCTTTTAAATATTGAAAATATGAAACAGGAATTTAAAGGCAAGTTTATTAAAAGACATTTAACAAAGATACTTAAAGATATTTATCTAGTTTATTTATTAAGAACAAGTTAAGTAAAGGCAAGTTAAAAGTAATTATCTTTAGCTTGTTTAAAGTATTATATTTTATGAAAAGTTTATTACATTACATTTTATTAATGATACTTATGGAATGTATGATAGGTAAAGGAAATAAGCATGGTGATAAGATATTAAATCAAATATACCAGGGACTGTTATATTTCCTAACAGAAGCCCCCCCTCTTATCATCCATGCGTGAAAAGCTTTGCCAAAAGAAAACCACATACAATCATAAAGAAATGCAATCTAATACCAATAATCCTGCAATGGCCAAAACAAACTCTTTATACATCCATGAAACCTCAAACAGCAACCAATTTTAAAAATTTCCAATTTAAAATTTCATCTAACACGAAAATATACCAAAAACCTGAATGATGAAAGAAGGCTGGGAAAAATTTAAAAATATGATGAGTTCCAGAATGCTACATACATAAAAAAATATATATATAGACATAATACATTAATTTAAGACACACACTATAACAAAAATATAACCAGTTACCACATACAGTCCAGTTTATCATCTAACGAGTCTAACACTATCAATAATGTCCATATACTGCATAATAACACTTTAATACATTTAAAAATTCTTCATAGAAAATCTTAACAAACACACCCATCTAAAAATTTGAACTTATCCCTCGCTACATGCATATTGCATTTCACTATACATTACATATGTTACCAATATAAAAATTTAATTTATCTATATGATCAAGCAATGATGGTCAAACACTTCACATTCTAATTTTTCTTTCAAATGAACTAATCCATATGGTACCCACCAAACAGTCCAAAGTAGCCCATTAGAAAAACATGTCAATCCTTACTATCTCATTTAAAGCTTTACATTTATGGTAAAAACAGAAAAATGCTCCTAACATACATCTTCAACAACTTATGACTTATTAAACCAATTAAAAAAAAAATTTAATGCTACAATCCACCTTAACAAATCAGATAAACCGGATACACAATGAAAGGGAACATAACACACATGCAACTATCATCACCGACGTCTCGGTACATTTGCTTCCATACACTCTCCCATTTGCTTTGGCCGAAGACTTCACACACATTCACTCAAAAAAAATTAGGACAAAGGTCAATTGTAGACTCAGATGAGCAAAAACTTACTCATAAATTCACTTAGACTTCAAGAAAAGAACCATTTAAACACCAGCAGTTTAAAAACTGGAAATACAACATTACTGCTGTTATGGTAATAGAGCACCAACTTATTTCACCATTTACAAAAACGTTTCAACTATGACTACAACAGGCACCACACAGACACTCCATCAAGAAAAACATCTCCATCAAAAACAAGAACTCTTTTTACACCTAATACATCAAGCATCCGGACACCTGATACAACTTTTCTTAAATACTCGCAAACTCCCTCTTTCCTCTCTTTCTCTATCTACTCCTTACTTCAATTCAAAGCATATTGCACCAGCATCAAATGTCAACTAACACTTTTCAACTCTCTAATTTACAGGAACCTAACACTTACTATGAACCTGTCAAGAGAAAACAGCCCTTTTACACAAACCATCTACTATTGTCATGAAAAATCAATTTCCATCAATAGCATTAAAAAGAACTACCCATGTGACCAGCAAATTACCATGTCTTTCGAGTCCTTATCATAAAAGTGATTCAGCAAGACTTCTAAACCTTCAGGCTCATTAAAATTAGCCCAAAATTCCTAACAGGTAATTACTGAACCTATCAAATAAATTTGCATAAATATTAAAACTGTTTCTCTAAAATTTTACTATTTAACATTCATATATATATAATCTAACAAAAAATTATAACTAAAAGAATTTAAGAAAAACCTAAAAACATTATTTCTAACAAACATTGCTCATTACGGAAAAAGCCTCTTATACAGTTAAAACAATGTTGAAAAATTCGCCTAGCAATCCATGCGCCATCCTCCTTTGTACAGCTCAACTGGCCAAAAATAACAAATCCACATTAACATTAGACCATGCTCTCCCAAAATACTACTCCCCGTTATACCACTCTTATAAAAACTAAACTACCTTTAATAAATTTATGTAAAAATAAATACAAATAAAAATCAGATAACAACTACCCAAGATTCCAAAAATAGGACATTGGTCGATCAGCACTGTCAAAAATGAGAATTAACATAACAGGATTACGAACTAAAAATACTTCGCCAGGCATCTAAAATATAGGACAAAACTCACAGAACACTTGCTTGTTCCTCACAAACTATCCTCAGCCACACTATATAGGTCATGCACTCTCCTATCATACCTCCGTATGCAACTGCTGAATGCAACTACGGATAACATCTCCTTCACTCACAAAAAGAGGATGATATCCAGATGCCCGCAAAAATAGAGAAAACCCATGGCCTAACACGACCAGTCAAGACTGCAACCAATATCACACTGTGCCAAGCAAACATTTCCGCATTTTCATTACCTGACAGGAGGAGTATCAAACATCTGAAATCCACCCCTCCGTCAATAACAGGAAAAATCCAAAAAAATTACCAGACTAACTGTTCCCTTAAAAGATGGCCAATTCCAATGAGCAATAAAATAAAGAAAACAGTATCAAATCCAGGATATCCAAGATTAATCCCCCCATTCAAGGACATATCTATATCACTGAGCCAATACTTAACATAAACAGCAACCTGGAAAACTGTTATTTGGCATACTCAGGACATTCATAAGATCTCCCAGATAAGCACTAATAAATTAACATAATATTTAAATCAAAATAAAATTTATCCAACATAATTTAAACATATTACAAAATTTCAGTTCAATCATAAAAAAAAATCATATATGATGCTATGATGCAATTTATTACAACTCAATTATTGATTAAACAACTTCAATATATTTAATACATGAGGATTAGAGCTATTAATTCATTCTATAAAATTTTAAAGTTATTCAGTATAGTCCATATACACCATTTGAAAATTCTATATAAAAACCAGAAATATTCAGGACAGGAGAAAAAAAAACATATTTAACATGTACAATGAGCCAGCAAAACAGGATTCATACAACATACTCAACTAAAAAAAAAATGGTTGTATAACCAACCTCATTTGACATGACCTTAAAAATATCATCAAACCATTGAGCAGTATGTAAAACCCAAATATTCACCTAGCTCATTTAAACTAAACTTTTAATTATTTTAATTTTATATATTTCTTAAAATATCCAAAGGAAAACACTATTGAAAATTCAGACGTTTAAATGACCCCCTTTATCAACTTCCATAAGATAAACCCATTCAATATTGCTTTAAAACAATTTAAACTTAATTATCTCTATTTATATTTCATTTATCCAAGTCTGAATAACTGGGTAATTGTGTATGTCTACCATATGTCTGCCACAAACATCCAAAATCATAACAGAATTGGAAAAGATTTTAAACATTACTATTTAAATTAAAATCAGTTTAAGCTTTAACATTAATTCAGAAGGGCCATAAAAATTACTTTCTTAAACAAAAACATTTAAAACTTCAATTTATTAAATTAAACTAGCTATCAAGCAGACTGTGTCAAAATGGCACTTTTAATTACATTACCCAAAATTGGGCCCCTCAAAACTAGATTCAAAAGTTTACCACTTTGTTCTAACACTTTAAATGTCTACCTGACAAGACAGAACTCAACAACTGCTAAATTTAAATATCAAGTTAAAACTGCAAAATTTCCATTTCTCAAAAACATTTCTCCCAGTCCTGAAAAAAAAAAATTTAATTATTCATTAATTTAGTTTAACTTCATTATCTTATAACACATATATATTATCTTATTAATTTGTCTATTAAAACAGACAACTTCAATTTAACCACAATAATCTTAATTAAAAACAGTTACACTTTAATCAAGAAGGTCCTGCAATTTTTAATTAAAAATACACATATGTAAAGTACAATAAAACTAAATGCACTAAGCAGGTAAAATATTCACAGATGATGGGGTATCCAATTCTAACACTCGTAATATATTATAATGCAGTATACACCTTTAACACTTCTCTAACACTTTCTGATGATAAAACTGGATAAAATAAAAATCTAAAATCCTCGTGAGACGGAGTTCAAATTAAAAACTGCTATATCAACCTTGTCAACAGTTCACTGAAAGTTCTCTCCTGGAACACATGTTCAAAAATAGATCAAGAACAATCATAAAAAAAATGCAGCAAGTGCTATTCCTTTAAAATCACAAGATCAAGGAGCCCATCACGCTCCACTAAATAGCACTTCTCGAAACAATCTTGACACTACTTTCACTAAAAACACTAAATATAGCACAATTTTATGTATTCAGACTTGCTTTTAAAAAGAAAATTCTTGACTCTTAAACAAGATTTCACAGAAGAGCACTTTCCAGTAGTAACCTTGATGAAAACAGGCATAACATCCCTAATCTTCAGGCAAAAATTCTTGTATATTCACTATCATCTTTTTAAAAAAGGTACTAATTATATTCAAAAACCATTTTTAGACACGCCATGAGTCTGAAGTAAAAATTTAATTATCTCAAATTTCATTAAATTACTTTAAAAATTTACTAGTTTTACACATTATGATATTAAACTTCAAAAATAGTTACCTTATAATTACTTTATATCAAATTGCTAACAATTATTTCAACATTTCTTAAAGTTACTTACGATTTCAACAAAATTTATGCTTCGGCCTCCCCTACTAAGCATATCGCTAACATCCGTTAATGGCCGAAGTTATAATTCATCATATCATAAATTAGACCTGTTAAGGTCAACAAGATAAAGCTACATTTTTAAAACAATAAACAAATATATTTATTACCAAAATTAGATTTAAAATGATCTTATTTTAAAATTTACTTTAAAAATTTTCAAAAAAAAATTTTTTTTTTTTTCTTCATTCAATTATATTTATTTCTACTTAAAAAAAAACGATTTTATATATTCAAAACAAAACTTAAGCATAGGTAATTAAATTAACCAAAAATAATCTCAACCAACCAAAATGCACCTCATGCAAATAAACCAACTGCAGAAACAAAATTTATATTTTTGATTAAAATTTAACTTATTAAATATATGAAAATCCTTATTGTTATATTCGCCCATAACCCTTATTGTGTCAGTACAAATGTACTGACTGGGGTTTTTAAAGAAATAGCAGAGGAAATTACAGTAGAAGCGTAATAGCTGATTTTATTAACCCCAAAAGTTAAACTATTAGATTTAAGATTCCATTTAATGAATGAGTATATAGAAGTTCTGTAAAGATTAGAATTAATGACAATTTATTTAAAACAACCAAATATTTATTTAAACTTAATACATATAAATACAATAAACTTAAATATCGATTTCACTCACTTAAAGTAAAGAAAATTATCCAAATAAACAATAACCAGACATCATGATGTGCACAGAAATTAAGCAAAATATTTATAACCAAAAACGTCTTTAAACCCATGTTCTGGAACCCAAAGTACATATACCATGACATTAAACGTTGAACTGCATGTTTTTATATTAATCATCTGGAATGGTAACCACGTAATCTCCAGACACTTTAGTATGGAGTCGAACACTTTGATGACGATCTCATCCAGCTAGGTTAATCTTGCGTATATTATCTCAGCTCATACGAAGAAATCACCATGCCTAATATATCGACATCGTTGAAAAGGGAAAACCCCCAGTTCCAGAATAATCACACAAGTAAAACATGATATCACTTTAAATTATCTTCTTTCACAACTAAAACCAAAACAACGTTTGGAAACTAAACTTAATTTAGACTTTTATCTTTTACACAACTCTAAGGAAAAACAATCAAGGTTTCATTCATATTTCTCGCCGTCTCATGAAAGTAAAACAACCAACAGACAATAAATGCAAGGGCAATAATGCCGGTAGACAGATCTATTTATCTTCATGACATTCTAATAGAAGAGCATCCACGCATGTCCGATTGCCACTTCCATCAGCTTCTCGAATGTCGTATGCAAATTGAGAACACCGACACGAGGCAAGAAACGAAATGCGGCTGCGTTGAATCACACGGCCATCTAGGAGCGTTCATAAGAATCACTCAGAAAAACAACAGAAACGTGGCCGATGTGTCGATACGAAGATAGCTGGAAACGGCGTGAGTAAAATGAAAGAGCTTTTAAATATTGAAAATATGAAACAGGAATTTAAAGGCAAGTTTATTAAAAGACATTTAACAAAGATACTTAAAGATATTTATCTAGTTTATTTATTAAGAACAAGTTAAGTAAAGGCAAGTTAAAAGTAATTATCTTTAGCTTGTTTAAAGTATTATATTTTATGAAAAGTTTATTACATTACATTTTATTAATGATACTTATGGAATGTATGATAGGTAAAGGAAATAAGCATGGTGATAAGATATTAAATATACCAGGGACTGTTATATTTCCTAACAGAAGCCCCCCCCTCTTATCATCCATGCGTGAAAAGCTTTGCCAAAAGAAAACCACATACAATCATAAAGAAATGCAATCTAATACCAATAATCCTCCAATGGCCAAAACAAACTCTTCATACATCCATGAAACCTCAAACAGCAACCAATTTTAAAAATTTCCAATTTAAGGTTTCATCTAACACGAAAATATACCAAAAACCTGAATGATGAAAGAAGGCTGGGAAAAATTTAAAAATACGATGAGTTCCAGAATGCTACATACATAAAAAAAAATATATATAGACATAATACATTAATTTAAGACACACACTATAACAAAAGTATAACCAGTTACCACATACAGTCCAGTTTATCATCTAACGAGTCTAACACTATCAATAATGTCCATATACTGCATAATAACACTTTAATACATTTAAAAATTCTTCATAGAATATCTTAACAAATACACCCATCTAAAAATTTGAACTTATCCCTCGCTACATGCATATTACACTTCACTATACATATGTTACCAATATAAAAATTTAATTTATCTATATGATCAAGCAATGATGGTCAAACACTTCACATTCTAATTTTTCTTTCAAATGAACTAATCCATATGGTACCCACCAAACAGTCCAAAGTAGCCCATTAGAAAAACATGTCAATCCTTACTATCTCATTTAAAGCTTTACATTTATGGTAAAAACAGAAAAATGCTAACTGAATATAAAGTTTTATTTAATTCCGAGCATTTGTTCTTGAGATAGAGCGCCCACAAAATTTTTGTCACATACAGACAGACATTTTCTAAAAAGAGTCAAATCGTGTTAAGGACCTTCTAAAACGTATAAATCAGTCAAAAACTGGAAGTCGAAAATTTTCATGAATCCATTACTTTCTTTTTGTAAAGATAGAAGAAAGTAAAAAGTATAATTATTGAACCCAGGGACCATATAAAAATTTAAATTTCATATTTTAATATGTACACAGTCCCTTGCAAAACAAATGCCAGATGTGAAAGCTGTACTTGACCTGTATACTTTTTGTAATTGTAAGTATATTTCTATCTTTGGCAAAAAAAAAGATAATTGCCATAACCTCTATTCTGAATCACCTGATGTACAAAAATACAGTTCAAAAATATCATATGTAAAGTTAAAGATGTGTTTTCTTAAAGTGATAACAGTACACATAAAGGCTCATAAATACCTTTTAATAAATAGATCAACAAGTTTCATATGCTCACTTGGTGACATTTTCAAGATCAATAATGATAAAGAAACTTTTTGTGCAAATTTTTTTTTTTAAACGAACTTGATAAATAAAAACCATGAGATCACATGTATAATGAAAGCAGGTGTTTAAAAATGGTCAGCTCTAAACGTGAAAATTATTTTCCTTTTGTGTTCTTCTTTTTATTATATTTTTAGTCTGTAAAGTATCTCATGTCAAATTTTAGGTAATTCAAAAGGAGGCTGATTCATTGCATATGTTCTCACTGCACACATAGATATTGATTCACGGATAATGGTTGGGAAGTACAATCTTGATGGATAAATTATTTTACTATTCTTAAAATTATTTTGCAAAGGCTCTATTCTATATAATCTGGCTAAAGCTGTAGTTCGTTTGTTGTGTGTGATATCTGCTATATGTTCTTTTATTGTTGTTTTAAACTTTCTATATGGCATTCCTATGTAACATTGCAAAATCATAGATATCAAATACAACAAAAGAACTAGAGCTTTAGTTAGACTACATAGAATAGACCAAAATCTTGCCAAAATTAGGCATAAAATCTCCATTTTGGCACCAAAAAGATACCACCGGTGCATCTGCGACATCTGTATCCAAATGAGAACTATATCTATATCTGTTTCCTTTTACTAATTAAGAAAGATCTGTAATTTCTTTTCTGTTCTGTCATATATACACAAGATTAAAAATATGTTGTTAAAACTCCAGAGTTCCTCATTGTTGATGAATAGCATGTAAACATATCTATATTTCTTAGAGTACAAGTCAGTCAGTAAAAACTGTTATGATTTAAAAATTTAACTCTTAATTTATTCAGTATTTTACATTTAACTTTAATTTATTCTTCAATTTAATTAAATTCATTAAATTAATTAAGCTAAATTTCATTTTTGCATTTTAAATCTAACATTCTTTTTAAATTGTTTACTTTTGGTGAGAATATAAATTAATTTCAGAATCTTTCCATTACATATGTTTTAGGATATTTATTCATTCAATTTAATTTACATTTTATTCACTTTGCAATATTAATTAAACTTCATTTCAAATGATCTAAAAAAGAAATATTTATAACTTACTTTTCTAACTTTTAAATAATATACAGTCTAAAATAAATTATTCCAAAATATAGTGTATTTCCCTTTTAATAATATTGATTAAAAAATTGGTTAATTGTTAATTTTATTCTTTTCAGAAAGTTCAAATTCATTTATTTTAATTCAGGCAAATTCTTTCAGAATCGTGAACTTTTCCATATTTCATTTCAAAATTTCTAAGTCCAATAATCATTTTTCAAAATTTCTTAATTTAAATATTTTACTTTCAAAAACATATCTGGTGGAAAGAAATTTTAATTTTATTTAGATTGCTAAAATTTCATTTGTTTTCATCCATTAGTTTGGCAGTTATAGATTTTTAATTACTTTCGTTTTTTCTGTTTTGAATTTCGTCGAGATTTGCGATCAGACGCCATTGATGAGTATTTGGATGTTTCGGGTAAACAAGCAGGCATTATTTCTTAGTTCCCGCGCATTTGTATCTGGGTCAGTGACTCACGAGAGGCAAGGTCATTATCAGTCCGATTCAAGGTGACAGATAGAAGCTCATAGAACATTCGCAATGACGTGTCGTCAACAGTTAATATTTGACTTTGACCGCGTGGGTAAGCTTCTTCAAAAAATCCATCAGGTGGTGTCACGAGCGCGACAGTTAGATTCGGAACCGTTAGGATATGCTCCTTTTTGATTGGCGGAGATTTCAAATCTCAGAGAGAGATCGTACTTTGATTATTGAAGGAGAATCACTTCGCCAGATTCGTTTGATCGACTAACAACGTTTTTTTTGAGCTGTCGGGCCTCTGGCCTGGCGGCAGTTGAGCTTGTTCCAGCACTGGATGAAGTTATTCACTTAGTGGGTGGAAATGTGTTATGATTTTCTCGAGAGATAGAGATACTTAGATTTTTAGATGCTACGGAGCAGTGTTACCATCTCTTTTCGACATCTTGAGCTATTTATTAGCTATCGCTAATTTATTGAAGAGTATTTACGATGTATTAAATTGAACCAGCAGAATTAGATGCTAGCCAATCTACTTTGACATCTAGACCCACCTACATTCTTCAGCGTGTTCGGAGAGCCAGTCCGTGAATTTTCGTACATCCCTGAGTGATTTCTCATCAGATAGATGCAAGCGTGATAGAAGAAAAACGTTCATATTCCTTATTTACCTATTCCAACAATGAACTCCATTTCTTGAATTTATCCATATATAACAATAGCATTTCACTTCAAGTATAAATAATTATGTTCATCGACAACTGAGAGCACCGTGTAAAAGAATCTGCCATTTTTCTGAGAGACTTTTTTTTTAATCTTCAAGAACATCCTTAATGACGAACATTAAATTTTGAAACAATAAACTTATTTAAACGAATAACATTTTAAATTAATCTAAAAGGACTGAACATCATACATTTTGAATGTATTCTCATGATTTAAAATTATTTAAAATTATCTGGTAAGAATTATTGTGAAAGAAGAAAGAATGTGAATTAATATAATCAAATGAAGTTCTTTGCATATTAATATTTTGTGAGTGCTCTTTCTGCTTCAAATAAATCTATGTGTGTCATCTATTTGGTGAGTTATTTATTTTCTTAATTTACATTTCACCGATTTCAGATGGATCAACTTTTGTAAAAAAATGTTTATCATTCTTAAATTTTACAATTAAGCTTTCAACTTAAATTCTAATATTCCAACATTAAATTTTAACCTTTTAATTTAACTTATTTCACAACGCAATGTTACTGTCACTTGAGATTACGCCATATAGAGAGATTTTGGGATAGTTAACTTGTACTATTTTCAAAATTGAATTTTCAGGTTTGGATTCAATCGGAGTATTTTTCGAGAGAATCATCACTTCATTAATTTTTCCTGGTATAAGTTCTCCGATCCCTAAATCTCGCTATAAAAACTATTTGTACTGATATTGCATTCAATATATATTGGTTTCATTTTACTAATTAACATAAATCTGCAATTTCCCCTCAACTTATTTACATCAGATTACAAATTTGTTCTTAAAATCCCGGAGGTCCATGCATTAACCAGGCCCTCAACTTAACGTTTCATGCCAGTTTTCCTTATTGTCGATGAACAGTACACGCGAATATTTTTATCAATTATTTCAATTTTTAAGTAAAAGCCACGACTTCTACCCACCGTCCTAGAACAGGCATTTAGTAAGATAAGCATTAGTAAGATAAAATAATTTTTACATTTACAGTTGACCATTTTTGAGCACCTGCTTTCATTATACATGTGACCTCATGCTTTTTGTTTATCATTATTGATCTTGAAAATGTTACCGATTGAGCATATCAAACTTGTTGATCTATTTATTAAAAGGTATATAAGCCTTTATGTGTACTGTTATCACTTTAAGCAAATGCAGCTTTACTTTAATGATAATAAGTGATTTCCTTATATAATTATGTTATCTTAATATATTATGTTGTATTATTGTATTTCACAGGCAATAATTTTTACGCATTTTTTTTTTTTTTTTTGGCTTAGCACTAGATACAGAGTTTCCCCACAGACAGTTTCAGAAGGGTGCTGCACCCTGCCTGCCCTTTGGTTTACAAAATAGCACCCTTCTTGCCCCTCATAAAAAGCATTAGCACCCTTCTTGCCCTCATTAAAAAAAAAGTGCCTTTTCTCCCTTTTGCATTAAAAATTTGCTTTTATAGCAGACTCAATGTTGTCTTAAAAAGAAGGTTTTGACTTTGAAATATCAAAAGTTGCTTTAAAAACCAAAATAATACCTTTAACAATTAAAAAAAGTGCCCTTTTCTCACCAGCAGCACCCTGCCCCTTTTTAAATCTGGGGGAAACTCTGCTAGATATATGCAAAAAAATCAGCCTACCTTATTTTTATGGATAACATTTTGAGCATCTAACTTGATATTTATTTTGACAAACTTATTTACAAAACTGGCTTAGACTAACATTATTTAATGTTAAAATTTTTTAATTTATTCTTATTTTACTTGCAACTTTTAGATTTAAAGTATCAACATTTTTTTTTAATATATCGAATACTTATTTCTAGACTTACTTCCAAAACGAAGCAAACTGTTAAAAGCCTTTTGGTGAGAAAATGTATAAGACAGCAACAGAAATACTGTTAAAAGTACTACATTTCACTACAAAAGTTCAAACAATTATTCTTGATTAAATATACAAGTTTCAAGTGATGCATCTTATTTAAGTTCGCAACATACACTAACAAGAGGCTTTAAACTATTTAAATCCAAAATTGAATGTTCTCTAAACAGAGTGTCTAGTCCAGCTCAGCTACAAATTTCCCTGCCTTTTCTGGGTTTTCCATACCAATAAAGAAGATTTCCAGGTATCAAGTTTTTGTGATGTTGCATACAAAAAAAAAAAAAGTCTTAAAAGTTGTGAGTTTGGGAATGTAGCTTTCACAACTGATACTGAAGCACAAACTATTGATTTTTAAAACAAATTTTTACAAAACTTACAAATTGATGAACCCCAAGATATTTATTTTATGGTTAATGAATGCTTAATGAGAATATTTTTTTACATGCTAAACATTTTGCAGATACCCACTTTTAGCATTAGGTTCCATCTCCATTTTGTCCAAGCGGGATGAAATTCTTTATCATATTAGTCATAGTTAATACAGAATGCTTTGACATGTTTTAATACCAAAACCTTTTTATTTATAAGTAATACATCTGCTCTGTAACTAACCTAATTTAAGGATTATAAATATTCAACAAATTAAGTTAATAAATGTTCCATTTCCAAATCAGGGTTCATACTCTATTTGAATAACAAAATTCCCTGACTTTTCCAGGTTTTTTCCAGACCATTTTTCCTACAATTCCATGTCCACAATTCATGCCATTTTTTAAATACGAATAGCAATTCTAGATCTTAATGATTAAATATACCTCTGAAAATAAAATTAATCTATAAAATTGACACTAAAAATCTATTATTTGATATTTAAAATATAAAAAATGAAAAACAATTAAAAAAATACAATTTGGATGGATTCAAAGTAACATTTTATTGATATAATTAGATTTCACATATCAACCATTCAAATATTTTTTGACATTTCTACTACCATGTCATTTATTTGTGTTGTTTCAGAAACAGTTTGTTATGTAACTTTCAATTTTTTGTCTTTTAACAATTTAATTTTAGCTACAGCTTTTCTTTTTTGCTTGCTTATAATTTTCTTTCTTTTTCTTATTTAAATATTCATGTTATCTCATCCTAGCCACCTTAACATGGCTCAATATTTCTTTTGCAGAAGTATCACCTATTTAGCAACAAATTTGTATGGCTAAAACATCATTATGTTAAAAATATGAATGTAGAAAAAAAACTACTTGCTAGTAAAAAATTTGAATATTTTGCAGACGGAATTCGGAACTCAGAAGAATCGCGACACATGATAGCACATATATATATATATTTTTTTTTTTAATCCCTGACTTTTCCATGTTTTAAGGAAAAAATACGATTTTCTCTGACTTTTCCATGACTTTTTGAGCACTTGTCATTTTCCCTGACAAAACGCTATTTTCCACATTTTCCAGTCATGTAGGAGCCCTGTAAATGATGACTGAATCCCCTAATCAATCCTAAAAAAAAAACGGTACAAAGTTTCAGTGAAGTTGGTATTGAAACTTTCTGAGTTGAAGGACTGGATGGAGGTAGACAAAAGAAATTGCATGAGGTGTTGAAATACTCTTTACAATGCTTATGAGGAACAAAATTAGATTTTTCTCGTAATTTCAAATCCTTGGTTTTATAAATAAGAGAAAATTTCCTGGATTTTTCTCAGAAGTTTCAAATTTCCCTGACTTTTCCTCAGGAATGGTAATTTTCTCGATTTTTTCAGTTCATAAAGATTTCCCTTGTTTTTCCAGGTAGCTAGATAAATAGATTTAAATAGCAAAACGAGTTTTTTTTTTTTTTTTTTTTTTCAATTTATGTTCTCACTAACCATTGTTAAAACTCTTCTTAAACATATATATTTTTTAATTACTACAGTAAAAAACAAAACATATTATACAACTCAAACCTTCCCTTTTTTTTTTCTAAATAATTGTATATATTTTTAGAAAAATGAATTTGATGTATTTTTTATTTCTTCAAAATATTCATCGCAATCACTTATGAATGACAGAAATAACATTTTAAATATTATTTACCATGACGAAAAACATTAACCATTTCTCCCAAGTGAAAATGGCCAATTTCTGCTAGATGCTGGCGCTCTTCATCAGTAGCAGCAGCACTATTTAAAAAAAAAAAATAATACATTGGCTTTAAAAATAATTTAGAAAACTAAAAAGTTATACATTACATGCAACGTGTGCAACAGAAGCATACATTTAAATAATCAGGAACTGAGAAAACTCTTGAAATGTTGGGTGCTAGGAAAAAACAGTGCACTTTAACAAATATATATATATATATATATATATATATATATATATTAAATAAGAGGTAAAACTAAGAGAGGGAACTAAGAGGTAAAAATAAAACATGCTTACTTTATACATCAACTTTATAACCATTTACATGATTAATACTTTCAATTTTAAAATACCAATTTCTAGCAGCTATCTCATGGTTCTTTAAATAAGTTCCTTTCAGATTAATTATTCAATTTAATAAATTCTGTTTCTAATCAGTTTCTTAATTTATTTTTTATCAGGTTCATCTGAGTAACTCAGAATCACTACTGTTTTAATAAGTTTACTTGAATATGGAAATGATCATCCAAGACTTGAGTTTTGACAATTTGCTACACAGCCATTTGATATTTTTTGTAAATGTAAGACAATATTAGTGTGCATATATATATATACACAGGGTGATCAATTTAAAGAGTACACGTTTGTTTTTTGTATTATCCACATCTATAATGTATGTAGCAAGACTCTCAACATCATTACTTATTTAATATGTCTACATTTAAAATAAGTGGGTATCGTTTTTTTCACTTTCTAAATGCAAAAACTTGTTTTTTAAACAAATTCGCGTGAACATCATTAGTAATTTTTAATCTGATTCTGTGCAAATGATATGAATAAATCGTGTGCTTCATTCAACGTTTCAATTTTGATTTTATGCGGCGTTATCTCAAAGATAGGGTTTTCCAGAGAAGTACTGCAAACATCGATGAATTAAAACAAATCATAACTGAAGAAATCTCGTCAATAACACCAACAATGTTGCGAAGTGTGTCAAAAAACTTGGTTCAACGTGTTCATGTTTGCATTCAATATGGTGGCGCGAACATTTTCAACATTTGCTGTAAGGAATGATAATGTAAAAATTTGGAATTAAATTAAATTTTTCAAAAATAAAATTATCACAGGAATAAGTAACATTGTGCATTTCCATTTCTGTTTTAACTCACAAGTAAAGTTGTAACAGTCCAACAGTGTTGGAAATTGTCTCCCACACTTAAACAAGGTTCAAACAATTGTACTTCAGTGTTAGATAATTGCCACATACGTCAGATTTATGGGTAATAAGAAAAACCAACAGGTACTCTTTTTAAATTGATCCCCCTGTGTGTGTGAAAAAGTGTTCAGGTCAGGAAACAAACATAGAACTTTTTTGGCATAAACTGCCAATGCTCTTCCAATTGAGCTACCTGGAATGACAACCGGTTGACACAATCCACTCAGACAAGTTTTTGGTAATAACATCTGGTCTGTCCTATAGACAGCTCAACCGAATAAGCTGCAGGGAACTGACACAATTGGCAGTGGATATTGGCACAGTTTAAGCCAAGAGGTCAAGAGCATTGGAAACTTTAGCCAAAAAAGATTCTGGGTTCAATTCCCATCCTGGACAGTTTTCACTCAGTTAGAAAATTTTCAGTTTACATGGAAGAGCAACTGCTACTGTCAAAAGGTTAGCTGAGTGAATTGTGTCAGCCAATTGTCATTCCAGGTAGCTCATTTGGAAGAGCATTGACAATTTAAGCCAAAAAAGATTCTGGGTTCGATTTTTGGACATTTTTTCACTCAGTTGGAAAATTTTCAATTTGTACGATATCTTTATCAACCAGTATGATTGTGTTAAGATAATAAAGTCTATCTAACATAAAGAAGATACTGGAATTTCAAAATTTCAGATTCTTTTAAAATGTTTGCCATTTTCTTACGCTGTTTAATATTTTAGGCGAATTCTGGTAAAATTTATTCAGTTCCATTACCACATTGTCCATTTTTGAAAGACCTTTTTGATTTTCTACCTTTAATTGAGCTTAATATAGTCAAACTCAGTCTATGAGAAATACAATAATTTGAAATTAAATTTTTCATACCTCTTATATAATCTAATTTAGTTACCAAGCCATTTTCTTTACCTACCATTGTTGCTACAATATAATAAATTCGTTCTTTTAAAAAAAAGATTACTTTTAGCTTAGAAGAAAAACAGTGGTCTGAAATTTTAGTCACCAGGTCGGAGTTTTTTGTTGTGGATTTTTCAAACTCTGATTTAAAACATAACAAAACTAGTCATTGGGGGCCACCGTAATACTTACCTATCATGGATATGCATAATGTAAAATATTAAAATAAAAATGTGTAAACTACTTATAAAATGCATTGCAATTCAAATAAAATCGTGGCTTGATGACGTCATAAACTTTAAAGGCTCGATTACTGAATTGCTTGAAAGAGGTTTTTCCTTATTACTCCAAAAATAATAATCCTATTAACCAGAGGTTTATTGCATCTGATTAAGCGTCAAATTTCCAATCAAAATATATCTTTAAAGTGAAATTTGGATGAAATACAGGGTCATGGAAAAATCGATGAGTGTGGAAAATAGGATTCCAAATATCTCCGCAACTCATTATCCGATCGACTTCATGCTTTATGCAAAATTTATGTTTTTTTATTGTCTTTTATATTCATTTCTTAAAATAAACAATTTCGAAAATTTTTATATACCTTTTATCAGAACGAATATTTCGAGAGTCCGAAAAAAATAGCTCCGGTTAATCGAAGTTATTGAAATGAAATAGGCTTCTTCCCATTATTACATACTAAATACATACCAAATTGCAATTCTCTATCTCAATTTTTTCGGGAGATAGAGCGTTTACAGACACACAGACGGACGGCAAATTTTTTTTTTGCTAAACATATGTTTTTCGGAATCTCCAGTGTCTGAAACGTGTAAATCCGTCAAATTTTTTTTTTCGATTTTCAAAACGATTACAAGACTTACCCTATACTACGTATGATGGGTAAGTAAAAGAATAGGGGTAAAAGCAAAAATAATAAGACATCTTTTTAGACACTTTAAAATAAAGTAACTAATTATATGAGCAATAATTTTACAACTTCTTTCGCCAATATGGGTCATATAGCACAATTTACTTCAAATGAAACTTGATTTTATCAATAATGAGACATGTTCTATTTTAAATTAAAAAACGAATCTATCAAAATGAAGTTTATGCCTATCAACAGACTATATTAAAACATTGATAACAACTGGTAGCAGTTTACCCACTTTAAGTTTATTGATAATATAAAAAATATATATCTATTTTTTAATGGAACACAAATTACTAATAGACATCCTAAGTCTACATAACTAAATTTCCTTTACTTACATTAAAGGGGGAAAAATCTGCATAAACTTACTTTTCTATTTACAGTTTTTATATAACATACTACATTAAAAGGAAATGATACACAAAATGATGATGTACTGGTAAAAAATAACTTACATTAAAAAAAAAAGTTATTAACAATTTCTCCCTTAGCCCATGAATTTGGAATTCAAAAATTGCTAGTATTTCAAGATATGATGGTATTGGATATTTTCTGCAATTGTTGATAAGCAGATAAATCAGACAAGTAGGCTGGATTACCTGAATTAACAAAATTTTAGCTCAGATTTTAAAAGTGTTTTAATAAACATAATTTAATATGCATACAATATTAATTTAGACTTTTACTGAAGATTTTATAATAAACTACTAAAAATTTTGAAAATACAAAAGAAGTACAATAGAAAAATCAATGATTAAAGAAAGAAGTATAGTAGAAAAATGAATGATTAAAAAAAGAAATACAATAGAAAAATCAATAATTAAAAAAAGAAATGGGAAAACAATTCATGATAAAATGCAATGACCAGGCAACATTAACATCTGGTCTAAGGCTACTGTGATTAGAATGTGTTATTAGATGAGGTGAAATTAAAACTTTTTAGCTACACTGCAAAGAAATAACTACAGATTTTATGCACAAGTAAGTTACCTGTCTTTTTGACAAACAAATAAATTATACGAGTTCTCTGCACCCAAAACAGTATCATCATCTAAAATTTCGACAGCTGTCATCCAGTTAGGTTGATGATCCCGTGCAATCTAGTTGAAAATAAAACAAAACTTAAATGGAAATGAAAGAACAATTCTATAAACAAAATAACATTAAAAAATTCTAAAATTCAAATATGTTTCTAAGAGTTGTGTGTCAGCATAGAAGGATTGAGATTCGAGGTTTGATCATAGCAAGGGTAAATGGGGGAATTGTTTTGGGTCACATGTTTTTATAAGGCCCCCAAAGTAATAAATATCAGTACTTAAGACATTTTCAGGAATTTTATCCTCAAATGAATAAGCTGAGGCTACTGAAATGTGGAGTCTCCCAAATGAAACTTTGCCCCAGGACCTCAAGTGGGGTTAGTGGGCCCTATGCAGACTTCCCAGGTACTAACTCAAATTTTCATTCAATAAATGCAGCTATAATTGAAATAGTTTATATTTGCTGATGTAGTTAAAATTACTATTAGTATAAAGATTTCATTAATGCCTTGGTTTATTATGAGAACTATTTTTAAAACATTTTAAAAAGAAGTGACTTTTAGATATCACATGTTTAAAATATAGTTTCATTAGAAATAAAGGTGACTAATAGGACTACCACATTCGGTACTGTCCTTAAAAGTTTTTTCCCCATATATCTCATGTATGAAGATTCAGTGTGTAAAAAATTAACATTTTCATTTTGTGATTTTTGAGGTCCAAGTAAAGGAAAATGTTTCAAACTATTAAAAGCACAAACCATTCTTCTTTTTTTTTTTTTTTTTGGTTATAATTTTGAATTTCTTATAACAGCATTAATCAAGTTACTATTTAAAAATTAAAATACCATTTATTCTAAATTGTATTTCTAACTAATACATACAATATATTTGTATTTTGAATGCTTATTTTGATTGTACTTGTTGCACGGTCGGTCTTGGCAGAAGAACAATAAAAAATTCAATGATTAGGATTGACTCATTGAATGGTAAGAAATTGGCAAGAAAAGAAATGTTGGATTTCCCTAAAATGAAGTCAACTCATCAGTTACCTTGGCAATAAGGCCGAGGCGAGATAGCTTCCAGGGTTTTTCTTGTGAAAACCTGACAGTGATCCTTAAACACAGCAAACTTGAAGAAAAAAAAAAAAAAAAAAAAAACATTTGATAAGCACAGAACTTTTATCGACACCATAACATTCGCTGATAACTTAAAATGTGGCGTCCTGAGACCCCTTAACAAATGTGGGTCTTTTCAAATTTCATTTAAACTATTGAATAGTTGAGACACATTTTAAAATGTTTTAGTTGCTTACAAATAATATAATTTTTATTTAAATAGGTTTATGATGTATGTATATTTTAATTGCATTAACATGTTACATTATTTTATAACACAGTGTTCATACAGACTTGAGTAGAAAAAAATCAAGGAGCTAAAAGAATTCTAAGGAATCCAAAAATTTTACAGGGCTTACCACATTTACTCATGTATGCTGCACTGTGCCCTCATGTAACACTCACACCTTAATTTTTAATACCCCATTTGGAGAAAAAAAAAAGAGAAAAGCATTTCAAACACATTTTATTCTATTAAAAATTAATAGTTAGTGCAAAAATTACACAGCATTCACAATGTATTGCTTAATGGTTTCGTAATTTTGAAGACAAAATTATCCAACTATTTTTTATGCAGTGATGAAATGTCATATTAAGAGAATGCTAGTCAAATCTCAAATATTCATCATGTATCACATGCACCTAGACTTTAAAAGTAAATTTTGAATTTTGAAGGGGGAAAAACCTTGTGGCATATACAAAAAATACAGTAATTTATTTTCACCCCCCCCCCTCCCCCCAAAAAAACAGTAATCTATTTTATGCTTACATACTTAAGAAAAAGGATTATATAAGCAGCATTATTCATAACTTAAAATGCAAGTCTGTCCATTTTCTACTATTGTATACTTCAATTAAATCATCGATCAACTCTAAATATTGCTTTGCAATAATTTAAGGAGCGATGAAAGGTCAAGTCGAGTATTTTGTTTATTAAAGGAGTTCTAAGTACTCCTCAGAAACTTTTTTATTTCTAAGGAGTTTCTGAGGAGTCTGTATGAACCCTGATAACAGCATCCAATTATAGATCATCCCGGAAAGTATTAATTTGTTTAAAATGATTAATTTATTGTTGTACTCAAATTAAAAAAGTTATTTGATGATCATGATTTTTTTTTCTGCGGGGAGGAACGGGATACACATGTACACAAGAGTACATGAATTCCTAAACATTTTGTGAATCTAACAAGAAAATATATTTAAGATTTAAATTTTGAAATTTCTGCCTAATAAAACTTTAGTTTTGTAGATATTTATGCAATTTTTTATGCAGTACTATTTATTGCAGCAAAAAGTTTACTGTTGTTTATTAAAGTTTTATATCTAATTTGTTGACAACAATGTTTACATTTACTCTGGGCAGAAATCACTCGAGGACTTACTGGCAAAATGATAATTTTCTTTAGTCAAACTGAGAGTAACATTAAAAATGTTTTCATGAAAAAAAAGCTTTGTTGAAGAATAATATGATTCATATTCAAATGACACTAAAAAAGAAGAAAAAGAAAAAATATATTACTTCTTCAAAGCTTCCTTCTAATGGTTTGTATACTAAAAGAGCCATGGATCGCATAATATCACCAACTAGTATAAAATCTCCCTTTGTCTTCAAGTATAGTGCAATAATATTATTGTAATAGCTGCATTCATTGTGTAATTCTCTGTCAGTAGTCCATTCATAGAGACGCACAGTACTATTTATTGCAGCTAAAAGTTTACCATTAAATTCTACGATAGAATATGGAGCTCCTCTAATTTCTTTCTCAGCAACTTGCTGTAATTTTCCTATAAAACAAAGTTGTTTAACTTCAATTTATAGATAATAAACATTTTAATGTGGAAAAAAGTATTTTTGCAATATTTATTCTAATTAAACAAAAAATATATAAACTAAGAATGCATTAAAACATATCCTGTAAATCCCAGATGGTACTTTTCCATTAGCCATCTCACAAATAATAATAATTATTGTGAATAATAATAATTATTGGTGTTAAATATTGTTTCAATTGTCATCAATAAAGACTTAAACTTTGACTACACTTAGTCATCATTGGATCTGATTATGGAAGACCAATGCTATTTGTATCGATATCTTTTGGCTTATGTATTTCATCATGCTTATTCTATACCTATTTTAATTTTTAAGATTTTACTTTTTTATTTTGAACAATAAAATTTATAAAGTTTATAAAACAGTTGATATTATGTTTTTATAACAACTGTTAAAAAATTTTTATGACCAACATTTAAAAAATGTTTACTATAAATGGGCCAATGAATATTATATCTAATAATGACATCGTTCCAGGTAGAAATTATTTTATTATGATATTATTGATCTTTTAATAAGAAATTTCAATAATCATTTTGTCAGAAACTTTAATTTATCTAGTTTATAAATTTTCAGACATGGATTTTGGCTCAATGTTTTTGGTTTATAGTATTACTACTAATAAAACTTATTTTTTCTCTTTCCTGCCCCCTTTTCTTTAGGGTTCCGTACTTAAAAAGGTAAAACGGAACCATTATAAGATCACCCCTGTGTCTGTCTGTCAAAGCCCTTTTTCTCGTAAACTATAAGATTATGAGATGTAGAAAGTTCAAACTTTGGAAAGCTATAAAGTCTTTTTACCAACATACTTTCATATTATTAGCCATTCACAAATATTTTCAGTAAAATTTAGGGAGCTAATTAAGTTACTTTAAAAAACAAAAAACTTATCTTTTTGTATATTGTGTGGGGCATCGTGTGAAAGATCTCATAATCCAGATCTCAAAAACATATTTGTTTTAATTTTAGGTGTTATGATTTAAAATATTTACCTATAAATTATTCATCTTTTAAAATATTTAATTTTAATTTATTCATTTATTTAAAACAGTTCTTAAAATTCATTACATAAAATAATAATGCATAGGAAATAAATAATTTAAAATCAAACATTTACTTATAAAATTACAACTTTTACTGCTAGATAAATTAAATATTAAATTATTTTCATTTTAAATTAATATTCAAATTTCTTTTCATTTTAAATTAATATTCCAAATTCTTTTCGTTTTAAATTAATATTCAAATTTCCTTATATTTTTAATTAATATTCCAAATTCTTTTTGTTTTAAATTAATATTCCAAATTTAGCTTTTTCTTGAATTTCAGTAAACATTACTTCTAGACATAATTTAACTTACTTTTTCCAAAACTTTAATCTTAATTTTCTCTTATTAAAATTAATATCTCAATAATACAGCACATTTCCTTTTTACTTATTAAATAAAAAAATTGTTAATCGCTATTCTTTCTTTTGTCTTGCTCAAAAGTTCATTTAACCCCTTGAGGCGCGGTGATATGTCTATGAAACCACTTAATTTTAATTCCCAAAATCCTCACTGGTACCAGAATTTTGGTAAAAAAAAAATACGGTTTATTAGTTGCGTGAAATATAGCTTTTTCATATTTACAAGAAAGTTAGTTTTCAAATTCTGGTGTCATTCATTAAATTCAATAGTTAAGCAATGGAAATGCTCTGCGCCGCAAAGGGTTAAGAAAATCGCGATGTACGATCCGTTAATTTTATATAAGTACAAAAATAATTTTTCTGAAATCTTTCAAATTTAATAATTTCTTTTTCAAATCATTTCCAATGGAAAGAAATATTTATTTTATGTAAGTACTTAAAATTTAAACACTTTTTTGACCATAATTTTTATAGTTATGTATTTTTATGTATTTTCATCAATCTGTTTTAAATTCAGCATGAATGTGTTTTGGACGCCATTGCGAGTTCTCTGTTCTGCTTGCATAAAAACAACTTCTTTTACTCTTTTCGGTGACCATCATGCGACCGGGTCATTGATGCAAGGCTTTAAAGGTTAAATTTCGCAGCGTCAAGGACAGAATAGAATGTTCTAGCGTATTCGTTGAGTGTTTTGGTTAGGTTTTGACAGCAGTGAAAGTCTACTTTAAACCACGAGCGTGCATTTGCTAAGGAAGGTTTGGAGATTTGCTTCTCCAACTTCGTCAGGTGGTGCTACTATTGCGGTGCTCTCTATTGACATCATGATTTCGAATAGGAGAGGTTTACTGACGTGCTATCGTTCATTGGCCATATGCAAAACGCATTTCAAAATGCAATTGACAAAGATTGAGGTCTGTTCTGAATCAGTCATTGTCAAGGGATTAGAGAGGAAAGTTGCCTATATAGACCCGGCCGTGGGCCCCAGCGGGAGATTGTTTTTAATCCATGACTTGCCATTTTGTTTTGGAGGACTTAAATTTGTTCTGGCTTCATTGTTTTTTAAGAAACTCGGTCCTTGGCAGATTGGCAAAGAAGAAAATGTAAAATGTTATCTTTGTAGTATGTGATTCCATCAAATTAATAGAATAAAACTACCATTACCAGTAGAACTTCTTCAAGTAATGAAATTTCGAAGTCAGCAGATTTGTTGGTACAATTTGAGAGAAGAAATAGTATGAATTAGTGAAGAAAGTTGTGCATATTTATAGCAGCCGAGCCTTGGGCCCAGCAGGATATTTTTTCTTGGACTTTTTGAAATCTTGAGCTTCATAGTTTTCTAAGCACGATGAAAATGGACTTCGACTGAGTGTTTAGTGAGATGAGGAATCTCCTTTTCTAAGACACTCTACGAAGAGTGAATTTGAATTATTATAGGAGATGACTTACACTCTACATTTTGAAACATTTAGAGAGAAGTTCTCTTCGTAAGTATTGTCGCTTCGTCTCTTAACGTTTAAAATCACGCCATTTTTTCTCCATTTCAATATAGTAGAATTTCATGCTCATGGTACTAACTGCCAAAGATATACATATTAATGTCATCTAAACCTTCTTTCAAAAATCTTTGCAGAGCTGAGGCTGAATCTTCATCGATTTTGAATGACTGATGGGTTGATATTTTTAAGACATCAGTACGTTATTGATTGTCCTCTACTTGACGATCGTAATCCTACATCATTTGATTTCAAGTCGTCTTATCGTATTCAAAATCGTGACTTGCCCTCTTCTCAACAGCATTTTAACATTTCATTTTCAAGTATATTTTTTACTAAGCAACAATTAATTTCAGAGAATTCCTGGACAGTTTTAGAATTCCATTTACTTAATTTTTTTTAACTCTGAAATGTCAATAATATAGCTAATTTACTCTGGAACTTTGACTTTATACATGAACAATTTTTTTTTTAACTTTGAACATCTTCAAGTTTTATAATCAATCCATTCATAATATTTATTTATGTAATACTGAACTGAATTTCACCTATATTATTATTGTTTTACAAGAAAAGATCTGCATATTTTATTATTATTTTTTAATTCTTCATTTTGGAGTAGAGTTCCAGTACATAATAAGATTAGTGATTCCAATATTAATAAAATAATTCTTCATCAAGTACAAGCTTACTTATTAGTCTTCATTTTTTTATGTGTGTTTGGATGAGCATTATTTTTGTTTTATTTTTCAGGATATTTTGAAATAAAATTTTCAGTTCATTATACAAATATTATATTACTGAATTTTAATATCAGCAAAATCTTATTAAATATTAATATTAATTCTGAATGTAAGATAAATATAATAATTTATATTCAAAACACTTTCTAATGTTTCTCATTTTAATTTTAAAGCTTGATTTTCAATATTTTTCATTTTTTTAAAAGTTAATAATTAAATTCCTTTAACTTCATGTGCTGCCACTATACGACTGTGTTGTATGAATTTGTTGGAATAGGATTTGGAGCAAATAACTGTCTCGATTCAGTGAAATCATTATTGATATTTTCCGATATTTTATTAATTGAAATATTAATTTTTAGTTTGATTTATTTATTCTTATTTGCTCTTCCTCCAATTGCAATGAATCAGTCCATTAGGTATTATATTTTCAGAGATATCGTCAAACAGGCACTGCAAAAATATGTCCACCCCCACCCCCCCTCTCTATTTCCGAATCTACTGAAACTAAAATTACGAAAAAATTAGGGGTAGTTGAAGTTTATTTAAACCTTTCAGGAAAACTATAGATTTTTCTAGGTAAGATACTTTTTGAGAAAAATGCATTTTTTTGTTACACACAAACTTTATTTTTCGAGCAGTCAGCAGGGGAGTTGACAGGCACTCGAGGTATCTATCAACTCAGAATCAGCCAAGGATCAATCAGTCAAGGATATTTGATAATGATTTTAGAAAGCAATTGTCGGTAAGTAGCCGAAATATTAAGGTACTTAAAATATATATATATATTTATATATTAAATAGGGTATTGTTTGTATGATCTCATAACATTGAACTAAAAATATATTTGTTTTAATTTTAGGTATTCTATTTTCAGAGATATCGTCGAAAGTACTGGAAAAATATGCCCTCCCTCCCATTTCCGAATCTACTGAAACTAAAATTATGAAAAAATTAGAGGGTGGTAAGAGTTTATTAATTAATAAATTGTAATTCATAAATTTATTAATAAATTGTAATTCATTAATTCAATGTACGGAACCCTTTGAGCACGAGTTATACTCGCACTTGAACGTTTTATTTTTTATATTTTAAATTAAATAGTTATTTTTTGAATGTGTGCATATTTTGAATAGTGGTGTAGGAGTTTCAATTATTTTATCAAACATGGTATTGTAAACTGCCACCAAAATGAAAAATTAATCTCTGCTATTGGCAAAGTTTGCATCTGACTAATGCAAAAATTCAAAAGTACAGCACATATTTTTCTCATTAAGCATAATTCAATATCATATTGATGCAGGGTTAAACAGAGTCTTTCCCATCCCTAGTAAATACCATGATAAAATACAGTATTTACCATTTGGAAAATATTTGCATTTACCACCTGAAGCCCGGGAAAGCTTACTCAAAATGACAGAGTAAACAAATTCAATTCATTGTTTAAATAGTGTATTTGACAAAAATGTTGTTAACTTCTTTACCATCTGTAATAAGAGTTGAGCAAAAGGGCAAAATTGTAATGTTGCTTTCTATATAATTTTTTTTAAATGCTAAAAAAAAAGATTTTTCAAACTTGATATAAAAAACTTAATTACATATATGAATACAATCCTTGAGAACATTAATCATTACTCAATGTTTTAAAACTGCAATATATCTGTAGAATTATTTTAATTTAAATAATGCTTCTATTACAGTAAAAACTACACCAAAATGAATGGATATATCAGTTCACTTCGGTGAGAAGGTTAATATACTAATTAAATGAAATTTGATACATTAAAATGTAATTTTTTCACTGTCATGTCCGAGCAGTTTAAGAAAAATAAATATTACTTACATATATCGCACTAAAAGATATTTAAATACGAAGATAAACCAAAAAAATTACTAAATGGAAACGACTTTAAGAGATAATAAAATTATTTTTGTTCAATAATGCAACAGTTCTCTTTTTACTGATTTCAACATCATATAACAAAATACAAATTTAGAAAGCCATTCTAAAACTAATCAGTTTCTTGTTTTACTATGAATAAATAAAAAATTGGATGTAAAATCAAGTAGAATGAAAATGTAAAATGGAATAGAATAAGAGATAGAGGGGTTATTTGTAATAAGATACTGAAGGCTTATAATAACAAAGAGCTTAGTTGTGGCTGTTTTATGCTACAATTACTTTATTATTATTTTCTTATTTCATTATATAGATAGAAGTTAATTTATTATAAAATTACATAGAAAATATGAAAAAAATATTCAAGAATATGAATTTCATAAAGATAAACAGTTTTTGTATCTTCATATATGAACGATTTAATCAGTTTGCTCCAGTAATTACCAGTTTTTCCCACTTGGATGGGAAATATTCATTGTGGATGAAAAATATCCACCTCAGTACTGCAGACATTAAACTAGTAGAGTTGATAATTTAAAGTTGTTAAGACTGAGAGGTAATTATAGGAAAACAATTTATTTGTTTCTGATAAAAGTATACTTCACCCAATTTCCCTTCCTATCATGATAAATTTTCAGGAATATGTTTTTATTTTGTTTATAAGTTATTGGCTTATGACAAAACTTCCTCAAAAAATTCTTCTCTATTCTAAAAATTGAAATGCTATTAAAAGAAGCAGAAATATTTCACTAATTGATATATTTCAAATATTTGCATTTCTTCAAAGTGCAACTCTATGTACTCTAAGCAAAATTGAAGTTGCTTGCAAAATCTGAATTTGTCATTTTGATAAAAAGTAAGTTTGAATTGTTTTATAACATATAGATTAGATTTTACAGATATTTTAAAACTTGTTTATTCAAAATATTGTATAGTTTTTATTTTAACTTCAGAATTTAATAAAGTAAATATAACATGAATGTTTGTGGATAAAGAAAGGTTGAACACAGCAAGACATAACATAGCACTCAAGGGCAGATCATTGACAAAAATTGAATTTTCTTAAATGTAAAAAATTTTTTTTGAAGAAATATGCTGTAAAATATATAGGCACCAACAAGTGGGAGTCTTCTGTCAAAATAAGAGAGTTAACATCACTGAAATTAACATATATAAGTAGTACAAATAAAGAATTACCATCTTTCCACTGGAATAATATAAAACGTCCTTGCTTGGGTTCAGCTTCTTCAGAATATACAACAGCAGTTCCAACAACATAATATGGAGCCTGATCTTCCCCAAGCTTAGTTGAAATTATGCTCAAAGCATATTCATTGGGTAAAAACTGATGAGCATGTAACACTAAGAAAAAAAAACTTCATATAAAATATATTTTATAATTCTAAAACATATAATAGGAAATTTGAAAAGATGATGATAAAAATAAATAAAATGATGTTATAAATATATAACAGGACTTAAAGAAATAAATGTATATACACACAATACATTTATACTCAAAGTCTTTAGTTTTTATTTCATCCTACAAAATCTCACAAAATAATAAATTTTTCTAACATTAAAAGGCATTAAGAATGAGAGTTACAGGATAAAGTTTTCATTTGTTTTCCCCCTTACCATACCAACACAATTGAAGTAATTAAAGACATCTAATTTAGAAATTTATATACCTACTAGCCCCAGAAAATGAATACATATTGAAACAATTAAGTCAACAGTTAAACCAACTTATTCCAGTCACCTAAGGACAAGAAAAACATAACACTGTTGACCATATTCACAATATGGTGCTAAATCAACTAAGATCGCTGTAAAGAAATGAATGTCATAATTATGCTGCAGAGAGCTTTTGTATTATTCTTCCTTTTTTTTTTCTTCTTTTTTCCAATGTTCTGCACATTATAACATTGTGAGGCTAATGACAATACAAACGACAAAAATACATTGGCATCATCTTCAGCTTGATTGACATATGTTTGAATTCTAAAATTCATTTTTGAAAAGATTTAATTATTTTCATTCGAGGAGAATTTCTCAAGACATTTATCATACTGTTGCTTAGCCAAAAATAATATCAAATGGGATGTTAGTTTTATACTAGCAGGTCTTTCAGCATTCTTAGTACTTTAACAAGATATAATGCAAAATAAGTTACTACAGAATTATAATGATTTTGTTTATATAATCTTTTCAAACAGCCTGAAAAGTATATTTTGATTCTAGAAAATATTGTGAAGAAGAAATCTAAAACTAAAATGACTATTTGATGTAGACAAAGCTGTAAATAACTTAAAAGTGGTAAAAATGACAAAGATTTTATATATTTTTTACACATTCCATCTTGATTAAATAAAGACAAATAAGGTGCAAATTCATAAGTGAATCATTCTTGCAGGTTTCACAATTCAAGCTAAGAAAATAAATAACGTAGAATTTCCTGATCCTAAACAAAATTTTAAATGAGATGTTTGAAAATTGGGGTTATTTTAAATGAGATTCTTAAAAATATCATAAGAATCATGCGATCTTGTAATCTAGTGCAAATCCAGAGTTTTCTACTTAGCTACTCCCATCCTTTGAAATAGTGTAAATGAGTCGACAATAACTATTTTGCCCCACAGTTTCAAGTTGTCGAAATCAGATACTAATGTAACAAGCTCGTCAATTTTTATAAATCTTACAGATACAAAATTCTGATCTATAAATTTTAGAATTCGTGCTATCCCAAGATTTTAAGAATTGTGACAATCGACCTTTTCACTTCTTACCTTTCCAGAACTTATGAACAACTTGTACTATTGCTATTATTGCCGAAATGTCAGTTGAGGCTCACTGTTGAGACCTAAAAAGTTTTTGGTTTCTGTTTGTTTGCCTGTTCTCCGATAACTGCTACAAAAAGTGTTCAATTAGGTTGATTTTGGGTTGGTATGTTGGTGAAGTTATCTGGATTTAGCTGTATAGTTTTGGTTAAATTTGGTTCATTCGTTCGAAAAATATAGAACATTTCTTTTGATGCCATAATGCTTTCCTATGAGAATACAGATGATTTTCAAATTTCATTGTTAACCAAAATGAAAATGGAACAATTGAATAATGGATTTAAACGTAAACTTATGGATGCTAAATTTTTGATAGAGGTTTTAAATATATCCAATAGTTTTGAAAATTTGTCAATACATTTATTAGAAGTTAGAAATTGTTTAAATTATTAGGAATTTTTTTTGTATCTGTTTGAGAAATATAAAACATTTTACTTTCATATTTTTTACAAATTTTAAAATGCATTTCTTTTTACTTTACTCGTTAATTTATTAGTTGGTTAGCAACTGTATTTCAAAGTGTATCAAAATAATGAAATTCAAGTAAATTGCACTATTTTGCCATAATATTTGTTTTAGCAAAATAGCTTATTTTCGGTAGATTTTTAGTATTCTACTCAAATAGATGAGGATTTATTTGGATAAAAGTTCTCTTTTAATTACTTTAGAATGATCACCAAAACATAATTTCCAAGTGAAAATTATGAAAACATAGGACAAGTAATTTGTCTCGTAATAGGAGTTAACATTTGTATATATTTTTTAATGAGATTTTATTCTATTTCTGCAACAGACCCCCCCTGAAGAAATGTACTTTTCATTTTATCAAAATTACAAGAATAAGCAGTATATGAGAATATCGTTGCATAAACCAGATTTAATGCAACACTTTTTAAATTTTTCGTAAGCTTGGAGAAATCTTTTATGCTTATAAATATATGCAGAACTTAAAACAATAAAACTGCAGATTGTACAGTATTAAATATTATGCAAAGTGTGATTAATAAACAAAGATTTACAGAGCTGATATTGAGGCTCCTGATCTGCAGATTTACTAGTTACTAAAACATCAATTCATATTACAAGTTCAAAAATCAGAATCATTCAACCTTTTGCAAAGTAAAACCTTTTTGGGGGATGCTCTATTTAGTGGACTAATAGGGGAAAAAATAGAGAGTAGATTAATTATAAATAAATAATAATTAATTATAAATATTTAAAGGTAATTGCATGTAAATCTATCAATTCAAATATCCACTGATAAAATGATATAACTGGAAAATGACTGAAATATGTGCAAAAAATAAAAAAAAAAGGGGGGCGGAGGGATTTGAATAGATTGAATATTTATAAGCAATTTAAGAATTTTGGCTGCAAAAATAAAGCTTCAGATATTTAGAAAAATAGTACAAATTTAAGAAGTAAAAATTGAAAGTCTGTGACACTAGAAAAAAACAAAAAATAAAACATTAAAAAAAGTGTAAATAAAAAGAAACTCTGAAAATTACAAGGAACTAGAAAAGGATACTTTTTTTCCTTTACCTTCAAATGTGTGCTGATCTATAATCAAAAGATTATATACTTCAACTTCTTTTCCAGCATCCTCATTAGGAGCATTTCCAGTCTGACAATGAATGCCGCCAATCTTTAAGATAGAATTTGCAGGCGTGCTAAATAAAAAAATAAATAATTAAAATTCACATTAAAGTATTTAAAGTTTGACATTTGCAGACATGTATAAAGTTTCTGTGCCATGACTGGACCTATGTTTCTTAACTCTGATTTCTTAAGGACCGGTAATCAGGTCCTTATTTTAATATTCTAACTGGTGTGTTGCAACACACCTGAATGGCCTTGGTTATATTGCAATAATTTTATACTACAATCAAATTTGCATTAAAAATTACTTTAATCTTCTTAGGGTAAACTAAACACAAGTGTGGATATATTTATAGACTGTCTTTAGCCGTAAAAGACAAAAATGTAATTACAGCAAATTAAAATTCAGAAACATACAAAAAAGGTAATAACAATGGCTCTTCTTTATTCACTTTCCATCATTGTATTCTTACTAAAGATGCATTTAGACACAATATAACTAATTTATAAATTAGCAAAACACAGGGAATTGCTGAAAATTTTCACCAAATAATGCTTTGAGTACAGAAATAAATTCAGACATTCACCTGTGGAGGGAAGGGGGGATTTTAATGTTAGTGACAAGGACATTAACACAGCAGAAAATTCAAATTTTTTCAGGGGAACATTTTGGTCTTCTGAAGGTGAAAGTTCTTTCTGGACCCCTTTTCGTATTTATTACTCAATAAATGATCAGATACTATAAGAAGTAAGGTAGCTTAAGGTAGTAGTACTGCCTCTGATTTTAAACATATGAAATACTGAGATTAAATTGAGTACATGCAATTAATTACATTTGGATTATTTTAAGAAAAAACATACAGAGTTTGCTGATATATTGTTGCTTTTCTAATAGACCAAAATATGTATGAAATGCAGTAATTATGACTTTAAAATTCATTGTACTGATAAAATTAGTATTAAATTCAAAGTCTGCCTCTAATCTAAAAAAGATCAAAAACACTGACTCGTCTGATATTGCACTGTTTTGAGCAGAGCCCAATTAAAGCTGTCAGGAGCCCAAGGTCCAGCACTTTTTCATGCCCCCACCACCCCCCATCAAGTGAAAATAGTAGCTAGAAAATATTTTTGGGAGTATTCAAAGGTTTTCATGCATTTTATAAAAATACTCATGAAACTCAGGTTAATTTAATATTTTGATGCTATAAAATATTTCCTAAAAAATAATTTCTATAAAAATATTTTGTCTACAACATACATAATTTAAGCTGTTTTCAAAGAACAGATTGGTCGATCATATTGAATGGTAATCTCATCATGAAAAATGTGCAGCAGGTAGAAAGGGAATGTTTACAATCCTCATGCACAGGGCTTGAAAAATGCAGTTACCAAATCACCATTGTCAATTTGTAAACCAAGTTATTTAAATGTTTTTTTTTTTTTTTTTTTTTTTTTTTTGCACAAAAATTGATTTAAGAAATGAGCACAAATGGCAACTTTTCTCTTCTCCACCACAAATCATGTGTAACAAGCAGTGATATTCCTCTTCTCTCATAATTTTGTTGAATGAACCAAGTTTTAAAGGCATTTTCTATCTCATGCACAGAAAACCTCATTCTTTTCTGTTCTAGCCAGCTAGCATGTCAGATGATTAGAATGTGTGTGTGGAGGGGGTCAATAAAACAGCACAAAATAGTGTCAATCTAGCCTCTGTGGCATGTAAAATTGGAGGCAATGCTAAAAATTGTTCAAGTTTTTTTTGTAAGTTTCAAATCAGATTTTTGTGTTTAGAATTAAAACTGATTAATTTATCACATTCTTTTTAAAGAAAGATGGGGAAGGTGGGGGTGAGTTAAATATTTTTTACCGACAACTAACATTTTTTGCTGGCTACCAAATTTTATCAAATTTGTAAAGCCCTGATCATGCATATTATCTATAAACTTTATCATTAGCTATTATGATATGGTTGCCAGTTAATTAAAATCTTATTTGATTTTTGAGCAAATCATTGTAGGAAAAAAAACAAATTTTTCAGAATTTTTTTCAAAATCATTCTTATTTGGGAGCTTTTATTTGCAGTGGACCCAACGCTGCAGCCTAATCAGGCTGTATGATAATCAGGATCTGGTTTTGAGGAAACACATAACATACAGGACAGGACAAATAAGTTCAATATATAAGCAGAAATTAGAAGAAATGAATAGGGTAAAGAAACTTTATACATAAAAATGTCCTAAAATATCACATAAAACTACCAAAAATACAAACAAAATTACAATGAAGAGTAAACAAAAGATTAAACAAATTAAAAAAAAAAACGGCTTGATGAATAAATAATGTTTCAGCGAGAAAAAAATTTCAAAAATTTTAAAATGGCAGAAAATTAACAAAATTCATTATTGTTTGTGAAAGATTATTTTATCCATATACTTTTTACAGCTACACAAAACTTTATTGCATACTGTATAAATACTCAAAAAGAGAAAATTTTAGAAAAAGAGAAAGTTATACAGACTAGATAAAGCTATAAAAGACATAATATTAAGTGAATTTGAAACAGGAAAAAGCTTTCCAGCAGTTACTTTTATTTTTTAAAACCATTCATTACAACTTATATAAAGATCATTAGATCATGAAATATCAATTTACATGAAAATCATTAAATCAGGGCTGCCACTGCCTAATGGCATCAAAAATAGTTGCTTTAGTAGCCTACAATGAAAAAAATAGTAGCCAAAATAGTAGCATTTGCACAAAAATAGTTGCATGTTTACTTAAGAAAAGAGGGGCAAGAATCCTTTTTTTCCCATAAAAATAATAACATCATGAAAATCCACATTTCCCCCTACCATCCAAATTTTCTACTTTCTGTATTTTAATTATAAAATCCTACACACACAAACGGAAAGAAAGAAAGAAGAAACTTTTTTAATTATCATCTGAGATATAGGATCAGAATGCAGTTCGGTTTTCCCAAACTAAATTGAATATATGCTTAATTGCATGTTATTAGATGCAATTTTAATTCCATTTTGTAAACAAAAATTAACTGAAGCAAGAAATCTGCCAATAGACAGTGGTTTTATCAAAAAAAGATTCATTTGATTAAAAAAATATGTGTACATAGTACTATTCTTTAGAAGAAATTTATGTAAAATAAAATAGCAAAATCGTCCAAGAAAAATAGTCTGATTTTATAGACACCAATGGGCCAAACAAAGCTATCTAAATAAGTAAGAAAGGCAATATTCTAAATGTTTTTCTCAACATTTTAAATATGTTATTAAATTGAAAAATTATGATGGAAAACAAGATTTTCTTATTTCTAAGTAGCATTTATTTCAGCTCGATTATTAATTCAAATTTTTGGAATGAAGCATTTATATGAGGTTAGAAACAAATACAATTCACGCAGCACAGTGAACAAATCTACAGCTAATCATTTGTGGTTCATACAACAGTTAAAGGGTTAAATACCTTTAAAAACAATCAAAAATTGGACAAATATACTGCATAGCATAAGGATTATGGCTGGTAGCCAAGCCAAAAATCAGTAATTGGTTTTCCACTGAAATTTGGATGTTGGTATCTTTGCACTACAGTTAGATTGAAAAAGTAAATTTTTTTTAAATTTCAAATGAAAGTTTTTACATATTTTAAAAATTGAATAAAAAAACTTAAAAAATTTATACGGAAATATTAGATTGGGGGTTAAAAAATTTGCAATGCTAAGATTTTTTTTTCTTTTTTTTACAGAAATAGTATCTGGAACTGAAAAATAGTCTCCTTTTTTCTGGTTTTCCTCCAAAATAGTCGCTTTTGAAGGTTTTTGGGCAAAAATAGTAGCCATAGTTGCCTGATGCTGAAAATAGTTGCTTTTAGTAGCATTTTAGTTGCAAATGGCAGGCCTGTTAAATCCATATTTTGCTCAAATGAAAAACATGCAATGAAAAAGTTCCAAATGAAAAAAAAAAAAAGGGATAACTAACTTGAAATATACAAATAAATGCATCATTATAATTATTTTAATTTGGATGTGGTGATTAACAATTGTTATTTTCCATTAACTAGCTTTACTAACTAACATTAACTTTTCATAAAAATTTCCATATAACATTTATTTTGTTTTATAAACAAAGTTTATCATTTCTACATTAGTTATAAATTCACATACTACCGTTAAGATATTCTCGGATAAATAAATATACATTATTTTATAACTGTACAAGCATTTTTTTCAAAATAATTTGTTCAAATTCGGAATTGCATTTTTATGAAGCTTTAGAAGGTTAGCATTCATACCATTTGTTAAAATAAGTATTAAAAAAGTTGTCATGCATGAATTGCTTAAATTATGACCTGCAACTGGAAAGATATTAGAAATTTCTCAAGTATAATCATGCTAAATTTTGATTATTTCAAAAATTATTATTTAATTATTATAAAATTATTATTACGAGCAAGGGAGACCAAGCTATGCTCGGTCAAAATTAGCTTTGAATTCAAATACCATGAGCCATAACCAAAATACTGAAGTTCCGGTATATAGTTGGAATACAATCACATCTATAGTATTTTCTAATATATTAAAATGCATAAGTCAAAATAAAATTAATAATAATTTGTAATTTTATATTTACATTTCCTAAAGTGCTTAAGAGTAAGAATTAATGAAATCTCCCCTGCTCGTCCCCACAAAGAAAAAGCTAACATTTTAGCTAAATTTAGGCAGTTTAGCTTAAATGCTAAAGAAAATTGGGTATTTTTATGTTAGCTGTGCACCAGTGATAACTCGCCAAATCTTGTTTCAATTGGCATCATTTGAATTGCAGCCCTTTCAATTCAAATGATTTCAATTTTGATTTCAATTCTTGAGATTTTGTTATTTGTATTGGTGTGTATTTGTTTACATATTTTAGCATGATTATATTTCAGCTATTTTTAAGTAATTTTTTAAGATATTATATTACAATCTTAAAATATTGGTTATTTGTAATTAGCTAATGTTAAAAGATTGGCAAGAAAAAAAAAGTTTGGAGAGATTAAAAAAATTTTGGCAATCACTGACACCCATCTAACATAAAATGTGTTGAAAAGTGTTTCCAAGTTAAATCCCTGTTCTATGGATGATGATGATGATAGTGAGGGCAATTTAGTTTTGCAGTAAAATGAGAATGATAATCAAAATAAATTAATATATTTGAACTTTAAGAATGATTCAACGTACAATAAAAACTTAAGCAAAGAAAAATATTTCAATGCTTAAAAAAAACAGCAGATTTGGCTAGATTAAATTAAGAGTCTCTATTTCAATCATGTTAAAATTCTGTAAAATATTTTTTATATACTTATTTTTTTTCTTTGTTCTATAAATAATACTCACTCCTGAAAACTAAAAAAGAATTACTTTTGTTCAGTTTAAAAAAGTTATTTCAAAAACATTAAAATTGCAGTGCGTTTTTAGTTAATACTAACTAATTTAACAAAATATTATATTAATGTCAAATAACTAAAAGATAGTCAGTTCTTTTAGCTATGTTAAACTTTCTCATAAGGAAACTGAAAACCAATGAATACTTAAAAGTCACATATTTTCGCACCTTTAAATTTTGGTATAAAAAAGAAAAAAGGCAAAAAAATGCAGTACATCATCTATATAATTTATTTTTCCCCCTCATGGATTTAAATGTGGCATAATCCATTCAAATTTTTTCCTTACATTTAATGATTTTATTATCAATATGACCCATGATACTTGGAGCTTGTTATATTATTTCATTAAAAAACTGACTAAAGTTCTGTAATCCAGTTTGCAACCAAGGTTGGCACCAAATGCAACCAATTTTAGTAACAATGTAGCTCAATGCTCAATATGCATAAGAGCAGTTACATAACCATGCGAGAAATGTTTACTTTTACGATTTAAAAAAAAAATACGATACTGAAATAAAATTTGCATCAATCCATACTCACAAAACTATGTTAATTGGCTGCAAACCTGATTACAGAGCTTTCCCTTAGAAGCCTAACACTAAAATTATAAATACAAAACTTAAAATACACCCACCTAGTTGTAACATTCTGAGCTTGAGTACTAGCACTGCGACGAGTAGGTGTTAATCCATAACTGTCATGAAAATCAATTCTTGAAGTAATAACACCAAATGTTTGAGTAGCTTCTTGATAAGCAATACGCCTGAAGATAATCACACAAAATAAAATGCAAAATATTCACAGATAGATTTTTATGAGAAAAAATAAGTAAAGAAAAAGTACATATTTGATTTGAAATACAACACTCTTTTATCAGAAATGCTAAATAAAATAATCGCTTACCGGGGTGATTCTCCCAAAGGAACTGTTCTTATGTGAAGCTTTTGAATTTCATCAATGGTACCGATCAACAAAGTACTATCATTTGCAAGAGCCAAACTGGAAAGAAAAAAATATATATTCATACTAAATATAGAATTACAACAGGAACAAAAAATCATGCATAGATTATGAAGCATAGATTATGAAACACTTTTTCCAACAGAATACTGCGAAATTTCACTTTTTTCATACAATGAAATGAGATAGCTAAATAAGTAACTTAAATACATAACTCAGTAACAATCCATTTCAGCAATTGCTGACCATATTTGGTAATGTGTGCAAATTCTTTCGTGCAGCCCTGTATATGATCTATCTATAGAATTTATGCACACCATGTAATGCACTAAAAATTAGATAAGTTTAAAAATGCATACCACAGCAGAAAACGTAATGAACTAATGTTGTATACTAAAATTAAAATAAAGTATGTATGCAAAATTTGAAAATAAAACTTAAAAAAAAATATATATTTCTTTTTTGTTGTTGAATTAAAAAAAAAGTTTTGAATCAAAAGTTTAAAATAGAAACTAAACTAGAATATTTATATAAACTTTAAATAGATCAAAAAATATATTTTTACATTTTTTTTAATGTGTATATAAAATTTTTTGTAATTTTTCTGGTTATTAGTGTATTTTAATAATTTTAGCAATTTTTAAAATTATTTATTGAATGCTTGAATATGAATTATGATATGATGCTTGAATATGAAAATTATTTATTGAAGCTTTGTATTTCTATTCATTCTTTATATGTCACATGAAGAAATTTTTACACATGAAACTGCTTACGGTTATCTCTAAATCTGACTGTCTTGAATAAATTTAACTTAAAAATATTTTAAATATCTAAACAAGAAACTTTGTAAAATTTAAAACTCCTAAATAGCATTAGAAAAGAACAAGGCTGCTAAATTTGCTTCTATGCCTACCTTCCCACCAGTTTCTAAGAAACACTTGAAAAGAATATCAGCTCATTTTGGTAAGCATATGCATCAAAAAATTATAATGCATCATTAAAGTGCACACTTCGTCATTTTCTACTGTTTGGTAATATTTTTTTAAAAAGAAATCAGGTAAAGTCAACACTAGGTTCCATCTTAACACGAAAACCTTGACCCAACATGGCTTCTTTAAAATAATGGGTGTGATATAGCATAAATGGAGGACTGGGAAATGGAAATGGGCAGGGCTTTACAAATTTGATAAAATCTGGTAGCCAGCAAAAAGTTCTAGTGGCCAGTAAAAAATGAATTTACCTCCCCCCTGCCCTGTCATTTATTTTCAAAAAGCACAAAAGTTTTTTATGATGAAGTAATTGAAGACAAATAATAACAAGCATAGTTTAGTATTATTAGTCACATAGTTTAGAATAGTAGATAATTTAGAAAGGTAATATATAAACTAAGTTTTCTAATAAAACTTATCAAAATTACATATTTCTGAAAAAAAAAAGAAGAAGAAATACTGTAAAGACTGAACTAATCAACATGTTCGAGAAATACTGATTTCCGAATGCTTCAAATGTCAATATGGTTCAATGTTACAAAATCGACATCTGATAAGGGAGCATCAATGAAATAGTGAAGCAGGAAAATAATTTTTGTTTATTTTTCAGTCAAAGTCAGTCAAATTCTGATTTTATTATTTTAGAATATGCATTAGATGAACTTATTTTTTGTCAAATTGAAAATAAGTCAAATTGAAAATAAAAGTAAAAAATATTTTTATTTAAAGATAAAAAAAAAACTTTGTTGCCAGATAGAAAAACCTCGTCGCTAGTGGCGACCTCATTTGTTAAGCCCTAGAAATAGGTAAATAGTAAATATGTATCCCATCAAAAACGATACATGTAAAAAATACAGCTAAGTCTCATGACTTTTTTACCGTAAAAAGTTCTGAGATCATGTATATAGAATAATATGTATGGCTCTAATGGAGGCTTTTCTGTGCAGGAACGCAGTAAATAAATATATGACATATACCTTTTAAATTTTAAAATCAGATAATACATGGCAGTTAGTTAACGATAATAGGAGAGAGAAATGTGTTTGGATGATGCATGATGGATTTGGATTGATGGATGGCACATTTGGATGTAGCATGTTTCATGCTACAATGATTGCATGAAAATGCCGTCATTTTCTAGATGCTTACAATCATGATGTCAGTCTTAAAGTTCTGTTTGTAAAGAGAAATATCACCAAAGATTTCACTATTTAAAAAACCTTTCTGAATCTGATTATTTCAGTGTTTAAGCGCACAGTTCGATTATGTATCTGATAAATTTATTAGGCACTACATAAGTAATGGCAGGGGTTCATAAAATAACAGAGTAACACACTCACAGTAAAAAGCACCTATGCTGATTTTTGAACCCGATGAATACAAAAAAACTATAAAGTTAAATATCTTAAGCTATCTTAAATTTATATTCAGTTACAATCAATGGCTTCAAAAACACATTTATTAAACTCTAAAAACATGAACAATAACTGGAAAATAAAACCTTAACTAAATATAACATCTCTTAACATTTACGAGTAACAAAAGGAAAACACAACTTATCTGAAACATATTCTGGATCTTCATGACACAAAATGAAATACTTTAACTTTGGTTAAATTATAATTATAATTGGTAATTTCCTTAACCAAATAGCATTGTGGAAGGTTAAGTTAAATACAGCCATCATCATTTAAAAGAAAAAAAAAAAGCTAACATTCCAACTTGGCTTAAAATATATTTCCTTATTCTATACAGGAAATGCCTTAAATTTTCCAAATCCAATCATCTAAAAATAAGTTAACATTGACCAGCCACAAAAGTCCTCCAGTACTACTTCCACATGTAATAAGATTAGGAAAAGATGCACATCTTTCTAGTTTAACCAGATAACACCTGAAACCAATGTGGGAAAGAAACAAAATTCTGAAAAAATTACAAGGGTAAGCAGTTTATCAGAATAATATCATTGCATGATAAGACAGTGTTTAATTTTACGCTTCCAATTTCTGGAAGTATCGAGGAATCGTATAAACTTATAAAAATATATATAACTTAAAAGATTTAAATTGCAGATTGTAGTATACAAAAAGAGATTCAAAAACAATGACTTGCTGAGCTGGCATTGAGACGCCTGATCTGCAGATTTACTAACTAGGTTTTACTTTAATATTACATAACTAGCATATATCCCCATCAATAATGATGGAATCATGTTATTTTAAGTTTAGAATGTTAAGTCAGATTATTGACACATTATTTCATTTAAACAGGTGATATAAATTGAAATATTGTGAGTGTTTTAATTCGAGATGCAATATGGGGATTTCTGTAATGTTGTCTTACTGTCATCTTGTGTTATGCGCGATCATTTCAATAGTAGCAAGTCATCAAAATCACCCCCCCCCCCCCCAAAGAAAAAAGTGTTTTTGCAAAAGTCAACCTCCAGAGAAAGAAAATGTGGTTACTTCCTATGCTTTTAACTATCATTTAAACATGAATTTTTGCTTAAAGTTTAGACTGCATAAAAATTTTAGAATGGTTAATTTTAAAAGTTAAAAAAAAATCCATATATATATTTTTTTTATTAATCCTATTTTTCATTCCTAAAATGTGAAAAAAGTGTTACTTTGAGTCATGACTTTTTGTGAAAGCAGTTTAATCAAGGGAATTTTTTTAGAAATTTACTGAATTTTCTTCTGTGTATGTTGGCAGCTATGTGTTGGTAAAGTAACCATAAAAAATATGCATAGGTTAAAAATAAAGCAAGTTAAAATATGCATAGGTTAAATAAGAAAATAAAAAATAAAACAAACTGTTGTAAATTTTATTATAACTATTTTATTAATAATTAGAACTATTACCAATAAAAGCAGGAAAATACAATTTAATTACCTATAATGTTTAACACATTTCATATCTGAAGTTAGTCCAGGCAAAAATTAGGGCCACCCTTCAAAAAATTCTATTTAATTAAAAGGGCCTTTTTACAAAATTTAATTTAATAAATAGAGACTATTCTCAGAATTCTATTTCACAAAAAGGATCCTCAATGCAAAATTCAATGTTAGGAATAGGCTTTTAAAAAGGCTAGTAAAAAATTAATAATTTGCAGCATTCGAGCTTTCAGTGTAAAATTTTATTTGTCACCAAATTAAAAACATCAATCTTTGGATATAAAGTATGTCTTTTGCTTTTCTTTCTTAAAATTAACATTACTTACGTATTTTCTGATCCAGGAGATAGATCGCCAAAAATGGTTGCCAATTGCCAATTTTGTTTGAAACAGTAATTTAACATTATTAAATACATAACGTTGTTAAAAAAGGTAAATAATATAACAAATAAATAAATATAATATAATAAATGAACATTAATTTTTTAAAAAAAAAGGAAAAAACTATAAACTATTATAAAAAAATAAAACTATAAATTATAATTAAAAAAATAAACTGTAATAAATAAGTAAACTATACAGATGTCAAAACATAAGGGTTATTGTAATTGAGATAATTTGTGCCATGCTTGGCGCAGTTGTATTTGACCTGGCCCGGGTAATACGTAAGTACCAAATTATCAAATGGGACTTAAAAAAGCCTAAAGAGGGCGCTAATCATACATGTCGGTGCAGAAAATGGATATGATGTCTTACACTCATGCACCTTTTTTTTTTATCAGTTATAAAAAGAAAAAAGTCACCAAACTTTGGGGATTTTTTCCTGTTATAGTAACTTAGCAATTATTCTTGTATTAAGTAACTGGTGTGGAAATTTTGAAAAGCGTGAAAATAAAAAAAATGCCAAAAATCGGTGCGTGAGTATAACAAATCTGTTCCCAGAAAATGTCTCTCTTTAAATAATGTTAAAAAGCCATTGAAATCATTATTTATTGTAAACACATTTGAAAGTGGTAGATATTTAAATTTGGATAATTTTTACCTTGTCACAGAACACCAATATCACATGAAACACAAGAGCTTACACAAGACTTTTCTGAAGTGAGAAGTTATAACTTTTTTCCACCAGATGGCAAATTCGAGCACTTGAATCGGCAATTAATTCCATTTTTCACGTATTATTTTAATGAAACATTCAAAGAGTCATTTATTTTTCTATAGATTTGAAATTTGTGGTTTTGAATGGCAACAGTATTTGTTTGTTTATATCTTTTAATCCGTTGTTTATAATAGCTTGTTGTCCATTATTTTTAATTTAGAACTTAAAACATTATAATTGGATAGTTTCTAAGGTTTTAGCGAAACTAATGAAGAATAGATATGATACAAAGCAGATTATGTGTATATTTCCATAAGTTGAACAACTGCATACTTACGCCAAACATAGCCGCGATACGTTTGCTGTTTCTCAAGGATCTGTAAGCCTTGGAATCATCACCTCACTTGCATATGATATAAATAGATGCCAATTGATTTTTATGGTAAGTACATTGTACGTTTCAGATTAATGAGTATTGCAAGAAGCTATAATATAAACTTTGCTCAATAAGTAATCCATAGGGAGAGATAATATAATATTAACAAAGCTTTTTTTACATAAGAATTTATACCTCAAAACATTTTAAGAGCAAAAGAATTAAATATTTTTAAACTCAAATAAAATATTTACCTGTCAGGGTAACCATCTGAATTTAGAGGACACATATGACTAACTTCTTTCAGATTAACATTTGAAAATACAAGTTTGTGGTTACTAGAATATATCACAGTTGGACGATCAGAGCATGCAAAAACATTCGTCGTAGCAAGAGAACGGAAGGTTTTTAATACAGTAGGTTGAGTCCCAAGTGTAACCTAAAAAAAAAAAGTTTTTTTAAATGTACATTCAAAGACATTTAATCATATGTTTGACTATAAAAGGATTATCAAAAGATAATACACATGCATCTAACAAATCAGAAATGTAACTAATTTAAAACACATTACCTTTTTTCTGTCAGAAAGACATCCAGATTTTGGATTCATTGAAAAGTAAAATAGTGAGCCATCCCCCAATGCACATAGAACATATTGTGAATTTTCAAATGAAGTAGCTAAAATGGACCTAGGTATAATATCTGAAAAAATCCATAAAATATACAAATAAGCTTTACAACTATTGAAGATATTAGAATACTTATGAATAATGTATATCTATTTTGCATTGATCAATAAAAAAAGGTAGTTTTAAAACAGTAATAAATTCAATTCAGGATAGTAAATTAAATAGCAAGTATGGAGAAGAAGGTCATACATGATAGTAGTTTTTTCTCCCTTCCACTTCCTTCTGTACTTGATGAAATATCATTAAAATTTTGAAACCCTTTTATGAAAGAACAAGCAGTGAAAGCAATGTATTTTTTCTAACTTAAATTTTTTATTCTACTCTTAAAGGGACTGGTAACTTTTGAACTATTTTTTTATTATTTAAGTATTTTATAGTAGCATTTTTACACATTAGTAAATTGTTTTATGGGGAAAAAATGATTTAATAAAGAAAAATGCCATTATGTTAGTAAAAATTAAAATTTTTCACTACTACTATAATTTTGAACTTTTTGTGACATTTTTTTCTTTCATATTTTTCTTAAAAGTGTATTCTATAACCCTAAGGACCAAACACCCAAATAGAAAAAAAAATTAACAGAAAAAAAAAAATGCCATGACATACAGTATATGGCCATTCATCACTGGACACTTTCAATTTTAGACATTTTGTCAAATATTTAAAGATAAAGGGTGAAACCCCCAGTTATTGACACCTAACCAGTAACTGACACTTGAGCAAAAGTCTAACTAAAATAAGCATTTTCTTGTAAAATTCTGCAAAGTAATGTCATCTAGTGGTAAATGAGACACTTATTTTTACTTTGGAGTCCATTTATTCACCACTAGAGGGTCAAGAACATATTTAATGAGGAAGAAACTTTTGAGAAAACAAAAAGTGCCATTTTGAAGCAACCGTCTTATTTCTAAAATTAAGGAAGTGTTTTTCTAATCTATTTGTAATGCAACCATCCTAAACTTTTATTTTAAAGTTTAACTTGTAGAAATTAGTTTAAAGATGCATATGATATATTAGGGCCATGATTTAAGGTTTATTGTTATTTAATTTAGCTTAATAGGGGGGGAGGGGGAGTTAATGTGGTTCCGAGAATTTCATTTCACCAGTCTCTGACAGAGTTGTTAATTATTGGTTATATAAAAGAAAGTTGAAATCTTTTATTTGAACTGTTTAAAAATGCATAATAATAAATTAAATTTATCTTGTAGTAAACACCACTAAAATTTAAGTTGTTTTACCGGTGCCTGATACCAAATGTCAGTTACTGGTTCATAAATGTCAGTTATTGGATATCTGCATCACTAATAATGAAGTACTAAATATTATTCCTATATACTCTTACTAAATACTCTGCATTACTAATAATGCAGTACAGATTACTAAATACCAATTTTTATAATAAAAATTAATGTATTTTATTATTATAATAAAGAATAAAGTTTTTTTCAAAGCATTTTAATTTTTTAAAATAAAGTATCAGTCACTGGTTCATTTTGTGTCAGTTATGGGTGTTCCAAAATAGGGATGGTGTCAGTTACTGGAGTTTTTGACCATATTTAGGAATAAAGTAAATTTTTAATAATAAAATGTATAATTTTTCAGAATTTTGCCAACAACAATTTTTTAGTATATCTCTACTATCCTTTCAAAAGCAAAGTTAAGTATAAAATAGATTTAAATTTTTATAATAGTGATTTGAACAAGAAAGAATCCTTAAACTGTCAGTCAGGGCTCAGAAGTAGCGAAACTACAGTAGCCGATACTTTTTTCAGTAGTTTGTAGTGTAGCGCGCTACATAAAAAAAAAGTGTAGTGTAGCGAGTAGCGCGATACAAATTATCAGTAGTTTGCAGCGAGAATCGACGCTAATTTTGACACTACTTTAGGAGGGAGGAAAAAAGTGCCAATCTTCAAATCAGACGATCATAACTCGTTTCTTTTGTACGAAATATGTTATCTGCAACAATTTGCGAACGTCAGCGGCAAATCTCAGTTGCAGTGTCATATATTTCTCCATAGACGACCGGGCACGGTCACAAATTAACTGTCATTTTCACAGTTTGGGTGTCAGAAACTTCGTGTATTGTTATTTAAATCCATAGAAATCTTCTCAATATAATGTATTTTTATACGACTACGATTGTTTTTACCAAAATAAAGTCATCTGGCTATGTTAAGTCTTTATCTGACTAATTTCTTCTATCTTTTGAATCTCATCCCCAGCAAGCACAGAAATGTAAAATCTTTATATAAAAAAAAAGAAGAAAAAGAACGGATTTATCTAAACATAAATCATCTAAATTATCCCTAACCTCTCAAATTCACGCTTACCCCTAGTAGCATACAAAGGAGTTTAAATATTTTAAAATCTTTATTTTTATACAAAAATAAAATCTTTCATTCCATTTGTTGCTCTCTAATGACAATAAATAAAAATTATTTCCTTGTTTCCAAAATTTACGCTTCCCTTTTTGCCCCTCCTCCAGCATACAGTCTTGAACATTTAAAACTCTTTATTAATTTTAAAAAAATGGCCCCATTTGTTTCTACTTAATAATAATATATAAAACCATCTAAATTGTCCCCTAACCTCCCATAATTTACTCTTCTCCCTTCCCTTTTTGCCCCTCCTCCAGCATACAGTCTTGAACATTTAAAACTCTTTATTAATTTAAAAAAAAATGGCCACATTCGTTTCTACTTAATAATAATATATAAGTAACCATCTAAATTGTCCCCTAACCTTCCATAATTTACTCTTCTCACCCCCCTCCCCCCCCCCAACCCCAGCATACAAATAAATCTAAAATCTTTAAGTTATTTTTATTTTTATATAAAAAAAAATCTTCTGCCCTAAATAGTGCTCTGTAGTGACGATAAATAATCAGTATTATAAATTAGCCCCCTTCCCTTAAAATCTCCCTCACCTCACCTCTCCATATACAAAATTTAAAATTCTTCTATTTTTTTAAGTTCCATATTCTTTGCTGTCTGATAACATTAAATAAATAATCGATCATCTAAAATATTCCCTTTCGAACAAAATTTCCTCTCGCTTCCGGCCAGTTTAAAAAGTTTAAAATCGTTAGAACTCTAATCAAATAAATATATATATATATATTCGAAAAAGCACAGAAAACGAACAAGTACACCATCATTTTATTACTAAAAGTGCACTAGGAAGGAATGATTTCTGCCTTCAAACAAACTAGCAGCTGAAACGTAAAGTGGCAGCATGCCCGTGTGATATATTATTTGCTGGATTTGCAGATAAAACCACAAAGTACTCACTCATCAAAAAAATAAATTTTCTTGCTGGGAACCCTTTATCTTCTTACTCATAATTAGATCTCGTGTTTTAATCTGGGGATGCTTCTTTTGAGATTAATGTAATAGAATAACATACAAAAATAGTATGGAACTGCCCTGGTCGGCATATAATGAATATTTTGACGTTATAGAACAACAAGAAAGTGGTAATTATTCTGTAACATGTAAACTCTGTCTAATTAATAAGAAGTTATCAGTATCAAAATCATCTGCTTACAGCTTGAAGTTGATCATAGAGGTGAATTAGCATTTTCTTTATTAATAATAATTACTGGATCGCATCTCGCACCGAATATCTAAATCGTTATTCACTAAAATTCATAAATCATTAGTATTTTCGAATTAAGATCCCTGATTCAGGAAATATTCTTATTAAACTGTTTATCATCGCAAAAAATTATTTTATTAATATGCCTTTTGATCGTTGTGAAATATTTGTCCAATGTATGCATACAAATTAATTTACTGCATATTTCCTTTTGAAGATTACAATAGATAAAACAAAGGTGGTTGTAAATAAAAATGTATTATTTTAAATAATGCCTAAGAATGCTTAATTTTATTTTTATGGCTATTTATTTTTATTTTAGCTGCACAGGTTTTTTATCGTTAAAATAATTGATTTATAATGTTTTATATTTGATTTGATATTGGTTAGCTTGGTGTTTTAATGAAATATCTCTATCTTTGTCTCCAGAATGAATTTAAAGCCCAGAATGTTGAAATTCAGGTTTTTAAAGGGAAACAAACAAAAAGAGATAGAAAGGAAAAGAAAAGTTAGGATTTAACTTACGCAAATCTATATGATCTTGTTCAATTTTTAAATTGCTTTCAGGAATTACACTTAAATTGTAAAGAAATAGGACTATTTAGCTCTAATTTTAAAAAATAATGTATATTCAAATTTACCAAACTGGCTACTTTATGACATACTAGCTGTTACCCGTGACTTCGTTCACGTAACATTAAAAAAAGAATAAATGCATTAACTTAGTAAAACATTTCACTTGATAATTAACAACATATATAATTAACCAAAGCTTTATCACATTTTATAGGAGACCATATGGTATTTCTTTGCTATAGGGGCCTTGACATAACCGAGTCTTAAAAAAGTGAAATTTCATGCCAAATAATATATACAATCGCGGTAATGAAATTAACTGCAACTAATGAAAAAAGGAGGACCAAGTAAAATTGTGAAAATCGAGGAATTCCTCTTCGTAAAACGAAAAACAACACTGGCAGAATTCTTCTATACAACAGTGCATTTAGGTGGTATTTTGTGTACAATTTGTATATGTGTGCATTGCTAAATGGGCATTATTATATTGTTTATTTGCATAGACATATGTTATATATTTCTTACTACATTATCTTGTTTATGTATATATTAAATTAAGTGCTTCACGCTAAGTGGTGTAAATAGTGAACAAAGTGCTTGTGGATTTTATAAATTGATAGATATTTCACAAAGATATAACAATCTGATGCGATTCTAAAATGTAAATAAAGGTTGCTAGAAAGTACTTTAAATTCTGCCCAATTTAACCTCGATATTTTCTCTATCGCGTCAAGAACACTATAAGCAAATAAATACCGACGACACAAATCTGATAATCTAAATTTACATATTTTTGTTAGTATATATAGGATTATTTTTTTATTTATTTCATGCGCTTGAATTTTTTTACGCTTTCTCTAGGGTTAGGTGTCGAATAAAAGTACTTTCTTGTTATTTTATTTTGCCATTTCTATTTATTCTATTTTCCATCCATTCCATTTATGGATATTGATTTCATTTACATATTCGTGTCAAAGAATATTCTTTAAAGTTATTATCAGGATTAGGATAGGATACGATTAGGGTTAGGATTAGGAATAAAAATTGAACGACAATGGCATGACCGATTCAGGTTTAAAGTATGAACCAGGAAGTCTATTTACATCATAAAGCAATAAGAAAATTTGAAAATTATCGGCTAATATTTTTTAATATGTTTTACAGTCATAGTTGGCATCAAAGGTGAGCGGGGAAATGATCATCTAAAATACCATTAAGTGTTTACCACGCAAAAAACAAATCTGGTTACAACAATGTATTTAATGTTGCGCCAAATTTCACTTGATAAAAAAAAAAATCAAATTGACTATGGACCTAATTACAGACCCCTAACCTTCCTATTCTCGAAAATGTTCTACCTATATGTAAAAAAAATTCTACTGTATAGAACGCGCTTTCACGTTTATAATGTTATGAATTAGCACGATCGGCTTGTTCAAGTTTACACAATTCGGCTGGAAGAAAAGATTCATTACTTTTTTATTTCTTCTTTGCTTTTGCTTTACGCGAATTTGTTGGTAAAATCGATTTTGTTTTCGATAACATTGTTGTTTTTTAAGTTTAAAAAATATTGTAATTTTACTTAAACATTGCTTTAAAATCTATGCAATTTTTCTTATCCTGCAAGACTTTACAAAAATCTATTATGAAACAACTTTAAAAAAAGCTATATTTTAAAAAGACAACAAAGTTTTTCCTATTTTAAAACTAAAAGAAATGTAAAATTAAATTCCGGTTCGAAACGACGATTTACAAATGTGTTTTTGATTGTGGGAAAATGATAGAGGAAAAATGCTGTTACTTCGACACAATCATATTAGTAAATCTTTAGCTTTTATGAGAAAAGCAACTTTCTTTTAAAAAAATATAGTTATTTTTATTAAGATTTTCTGATTTTCGATACGGATAATTTTGCGATGCATATCATTGACATTTGCCATCCAACCTATCCCATCATTCGTATTGAATTTATTAAATACGATCATTTCATTTAAAACACAGAACTTTAATTTACAACACATACATTTAAAATACATATATTACGTACATTTAAAATAATTCCTTTCATGTGAAAAAGAAAAAGAGAAAAAATGAGAAATTAATCACAATAATTTGATAACCCAAGATCATTTTATTTCAACATCAAAACAAATCTGTTTTATTTTTCTATATATGACATCATTTTATTTCAACATCAAAACAAATCTGTTTTATTTTTCTATATATGACATCATATTCGCTTTCTTTCCATATTTACTTGTATTTATGCACCTTGTATTACTATCAAATATTTGAAAACTCGAGTTTTATTTCTAATATGACGTCATTTCATATTCTGTTTAATTCTTAAATAATTCATTTCCTTTTCATTTTTCACATGGAAATTTTTCACTTGAATATAAATTGTTGATTATAAATTATTACTCAGGGGTTTTATTTTATATTGGCAACGATAAAGTATTAGCTACGCTAAAATAAATTTAACCATTTAAAAAAAAGCTGCAAAACCGGGCCCTTTGGGCTAAACCAACCAAACCAACCAACCATTTTAAAATATACGAAAAAATGTCCATTTATTCTGTATGAAAATAATGAAATTTTTAATTTTTAAGAAAAATATTGAAATAAGATAAACGAAAACCAGCCTATATTCATTTGAGGGTTATAATCAACTTATATGCAAAGATACAGGATAATTAAATGCTTCATTTTGACGCTGGCTTCAGCCTAACATTTGCACACAATCAGATTTATAATATTATTAGGATTCTTTAATTCATTTTTGTTCGGAAATGAATGAAAATGCAGGTGTTCTTACTCAGAAACTTTGTAACAGAAAGACGTTTTCCACTATTCTTTATTTTATTTTATTTTATTTTTTGGTAAAGACAGAAGATTTTTTAAAAAATACTGTCAAAGCCGGCGTTTTCAACTGAATTTCCGATGCTGCAGCAGGGGAAAGGGAAAAAACGTGACACGAATCGCTTATAACCCGATAAGTAATTTATTTATCAAAAAATGAAAAGAAACATTTCGATTCGAAATCGCTTCAATAGTCAGACCTTCCAATTTTACGCCTTTGTGTTTAAAAATGAGTCAGATAATGCATTAGAAAGTTTCGCATTGTTGAGCAAAGAATTTGAGAACCACCTTAAGCGCTACTGTGCTATAATCACTCTCATAAATTTGTAAGATTAATACAATTTTTGTTTTCAAATTTCCTATTTTTAACACTTTCAAACATAATTAAAAAGTGTCTATGAATTCGCTTTGTCTGTCTGTCCATGCTCTAACTCTCGTAAGATTTCGGATTGCCATGAAAGTTTTATATGTTATTGAAGTTTACCATGTAATGTTCAGTATTAAAAATGAAATGTGTAGCATTTATATCTCGCTTACAGGGACATTCAAAAGAATTCTGTTACATTATGGTCTATGGGGAAAAATCGTTTGCGGTGCATTTAATTAGCGATGATAACTAAAGTAGCGAAAAGTAGGGAAGTAGTGACTACTTTTGAAAAGTAGTTTGTAGTCGCTACTTTTTAAACAAGTAGTTGTAGTTAACTACATTTTTCATAAAGTAGTTGTAGTTCGCTACAAACAAAAAGTAGTTTTTCCGACCCCTGGTGTCAGTTACTGGGAGTTTCACCCTACTTGTTGGATTCTTCGGGAATTTCAGGATTATAAAGAATATGTTTGACCTCATACTTAACTTTTAAATATACACTAAAACACTTTTTATTTTGCTTAAAAGACGTCAACATGAACATTAAAGATGTTAAAATTTACATGTTTCGATTTGCTCATCAAATCGTCATCAGACTATACACAAACCACAAATACAATGTACATAAAAAACGAGAGATTATTATAACTCGTTTTTTATGTACATTGTATTTGTGGTTTGTGTATAGTCTGATGACGATTAGATGAGCAAATCGAAACATGTAAATTTTAACATCTTTAATGTTCATGTTGATGTCTTTTAAGCAAAATAAAAAGTGTTTTAGTGTATATTTAAAAGTTAATTCTAATGGACGTATTTTGACTCTCCACTTTATTCGAAATATAATAACATTTGACTCATACTTATCAATGACAATTTATTTGATCAGGAGGACAATTAGGGAGCCAACAAAAAAAATCGAAGAAAAATAATATTTGGGATCACTTTGTAAAATAAAATGCACAAAATGATCTATCGCTAAAACACACAAATACATGGATATTGTACAAGATGTCTATTCATTTGTGCAAGAATAGCAAGTATATTAATGGAGATATAGGGATTTTTTTTTTTTTAAGTTCAAAAAATTCTTGCATGTTTTTTTTTTTTTGTTGTTGTTTATATCATGCAGAGTTTTCAACCAAATTTAACGCCAGTTTCAGAAAATTTGACAAAATTTAGGAGAAACAATATAGTTGTTGTTTCTGCACATGTTTGTTTACCAGCTCATTGTGCACTTCAAAGTCGTGCCAAAGACATTTTAAGGTTAAAGTGACTTGTTTACTAGTAAATACTTAAATATCTTTTTTTTTTTCCTTTCTTTTTGTTTTCTTTTCCCCAATTTTGGATGACATGGCCAGCCAAATACCAGAAGAGGTACATGTCCGGCATTGTATGCTTTTTGAGTTTCACAAGGATTGTAACGTAACAGTTGCTACCAAAAGCATTTGCAATGTTTATACAAGTGCATTAGATGTTAATAAATGCCAAAGGTAGTTTTCTAAGTTCAGATCCGGTAATTTTGATCTTTCTGATTCGTATCGATCAGGAAGACAAACAACTTTAGACAATGACATGTTAAGGGAAGAAGTGGAACCAAATCAGTGTCAGACAATTGAGAAACTGTCAAACACTCTTAATCAACCTTGGTCGACCCTCCAAAAACATCTGCAGCAGATTGGTAAAGTAAGCCAAGCAGGTGTTTGGATCCCGCAAAATCTGTCCGAAGAAAACAAAGCTAATCAATCCATCACATGCAATTTATTGCTTCAATGGCACAGTACAGAAAATTTTTTTGATCGCTTGATCACTGGAGATGAAAAATGAATCCTCTATGATAATCTAAAATGCAAATGGCAGTGGCTCTCTCCAAATGAATTGCCATGAAGTACTGCTAAGTCAGACTTACATCCCATTTTGTGTGTTTGGTGGGGTATTCAAGAAATTGTTCATTTTGAAGTGCTGAAACCTGGAAAAATGTGAATGCAGACGTTTACTGTGAACAATTATTGAGTAAATCAATCTTTAATTGAAAAGTGTCCCGCATTTGTCAACAGAAAAAGCATTATTCTGCAACATACAAACCATACTGCGTAAGATGAACCCTGGAAAAAAATAATGAATTGGGGTGGGTGGTACTTACTGCCTCACCCACTATACTTGCCGACATTGCACTGTCAGAGTTTCATTTATTCTAATCGTTACAACACTTTCTATGTGACAACAAATTTGAAAATTTAGATGATATATCCTAAATGCCATCTTCAGATATTTTTCTCAAAAACCAATTGATTTTTATCAATGCGGCATTAGAAATTTGCACACTAGATGGCAAAAGGTTGTTGATAATGAGGGCAATTACATCATTCATTAAAAGTAAAAACTTGTTAAAAATTTATCTGTTTAAATTTAATGCAAAAAACAACATTATTTTCTGGTCGCCCTAATATTTATAATTTATTGAATCTTTACATAATTTTTTCAAAATATACTAAGGATGTCTAAATACATTTTAAGCAAATAATTGGTAAATTTATATTTTGTCATTTCCCCCCCCCCCCTTTATTCCTTAAAATTTGTGGATTTAACTGAGTAACAAAATATTGCACTTAGAATTTTATTTACATGGAATGAAGGAAGCAATTTTATTAGGCATTTGTAAATTATTGTTACACAATCAAATGATGACTTTTGAAGGCAAAATGGCTTTTAATTTTCATGGAAAGAAAAGCCTGAAAGCCGAACTGCCCGCCAAAACAGAACTGAACCTACAAATATCAATTCTAAACTCCCCATAATTGTGGCAAACATGCTAAACTGAGCTGAGTGATGTATTCCCAAACATAAAGAAACTGGAAAATAATAAGGGGAAATAAAATGCTTACTAATTTAACAACAAAATTCAAAAACACACTATTTAATTTTTTTTTTAAATTCTATGTATGGATCACCCAGAATACAAATAGCGAAAAATTATGGAAACTGGAAATTTAGTCAAACAAATATGCAGTTATGTTACGAAGGAGATCAATTATTTAACAAAATTATGACCTTTAGACAAAGTCAAATAAATTATTACATTAAACTCTTCATAACAGACATTCCTGAACAGAGGACACCTCTATTTATCAAACACCTTTTTAATCCACAACACATACATATTTGAATATTTTTACCTCTGAAAAACAGACAAATTCAGTTACCCTGAGGTGTCTGTTATTGAAAGGTTTTACTATATTGGGTTATTTACATAAATCTCACAAAAAGGGGCGAATTAACACAAGCATTAAACCCAGCACCCTAGCTACTAGCAAAATAGACAAGCTCAAAATATGACAAGAAAACCAATTACATAATAAATTATGTTTATTTCTATTTAAACTTAGCTCAGGCTCAGCAAGGATACATGTATGCTTTTAGCACTAGACTAGAGTAATGTAGGATTATAATTCACAAATAGTAATCAAATTTAATAATATATATATATATATAAAGATTTTTTTTCTAACTTACCACCTCCCAACATTTCTTTGTGCATCTCTTTTAATGATGGTAGATTTATAATTCTGATGGAAATATCAGTCCACAAACCCACAGCACATATATGAGTTGATTCTGATGTTTCATCTAGAAGATTGATGTCTAGACATGCTATTTCATGATCCATTAGAGCATGCCTACAAATGTGAAATATTGATAACTGTTATAAACAATTATATACATGATTCATGATGTAAGAAAACAGTGTGTTTTTTAGAAACTAGGTTAAATTATAATTAGAAAAAAGAAGGAGGTAGGGAATAAAAGAAAAATATATGAAGAAAATTTTGATAAATGTGTCTGTAATAGCAACATAATAAAAAATGTAAAACTTTAATCTAAACAAGTACAATAAAACTTCCCTAATGGACACCTCTATTTAGCAAACACTTTTCCAGTCCACAAAATTTATATAATTGTAAGCTTTATTACCCCTTAATAAGCACACTTCTGATTAATGAACTACTTCTATGGTCCCAAGGCATCTGCTATTTAAGTACTACATATATATATTATGATTTAAAAAAAAAAAAAAAAAAAATATATATATATATATATATATATATATATATATATATATATATATTTGGCAATATTTATTATAAATATTTCACGCTATATTTTAAAAATTATAAATTAAACTTTATATGTAAGAATTGCAGGTATTCATGTACTTTTCCATCGACTCTTTTCAGTAAACAAAAACAGTGATTGGATTGGTTGTCAAGGTGTTATTCTATGACCATCATGATCACTAGATCTTTCACCTCAGATTTCAGTGTATGGGGATTATTAAAGACCAGGTATAAAGTTTTCCCACTTCCTGGATCTATTCCTGAAATGAAATCATGAATCAGCACTACATGTTGTTTAATTGATGTGAGCATGCTCACAAACATACAGTGTGTGTCAAAAATTTAAGCACAACAATTCACAAGTAAAACTATAAGTATTCACTTTATTACAATATTGTGTTTATATGTGTTAATAATTACAATCTTAACACGGTATTCAACAAAATTATGTTTAAAATGTTTTTTTAAACAATACAGTTTAAAAGTGGAACAAAAGTTTTAGCATAAAACTGTTTTTATGCAATTTTTACAAAATGATGTAAGGGGCATGCAAACGATATCTAGGTTTATAAGCAGCCCAAGGTTGTTGTTTTTGCATTAATACAAAATGACAAAGTCCAAAGAATTCTCACATCAGGAGGTATTATAAATCTGGAATATGAGAGTAAAACATAAGTTGGTTTCTAAAATGGCAAAAACTGCATTTAAAATATCAAAACAAGGAATTTATCCAGTTTTGGCATGTGGTGAAGATTTAAAACAAAAACCCTGTTTAGGACGGCCACAAGTGAGTAGTTTCCACGTAGACCAGTGCTTCATATATTTAGCTTCAACTGGTAAATACTCTCTTTTTAACACTTTCCAACCTAGTTGAAAAGTGTTTATGACTTCGGTTTGTCTGCCGTCTGTCCGTGCTCTAACTCCCGTAAATATGCTCGGATTGCTCTGTAATTTTTATATGTTATTGTTGTTATCTGTAGCATATTCCCTATTTCAACGGAAGTGTGTAGCACTTATAGTTTTTTTACAGGGACACTCAAAAGAATTCAGTTACATTGCGGTCTATGGAGAAAAATCGTCTGCGGTTTATTTAAATAATGTTTCACTATTTTAAACGCATTGAAATTTATTTATATCACTAAGGTGCATTACAAGAGGCTTACTACAGAATATTGTGTGTATAGCAGTCATTGTTCATTTACAGGGACACACAAAAGAATTCTCTACTGTCTGTTAACAATAATTCCTGGAAGTGCGTTTTAAGTTACTGAACGCGATTTTAATTTTAACTCGCTTTTTGTCTATTACGTGGTGTGTATAAATTCTGTAGATCCTATACAGGGAAGCACAAAAGTTCGCGAACACATTTCCGTTTATTGACAGAAACTCCAGACGGAGAATTTTAAACTGTGCTACGCGTTTCCTAATTGAACTAAAATTTAAGCATCCTATGTAGTTACTATGTAGTACAAATCTATAGATCCTATACAGGGCTGAATAAAAGTATTCAGATATTTTTCCGAATATTGTATATGTTGGAAATTCCTGAAATTATGTTTTTAAATATGTTATGACTTTTCCAAATTGTTTACTTAGATGTTATCTTTTAGCTTATTAAACAGTACGATTTGTAAAATTATTTTGGAAGCGTTGGAAAGTGTTACATAATCTATGCTTGATGCATGATTTTTCGTTCTTGTTTAAATTAAAGTACAGTTGGAGGACAAATAAGAACAAAGGAGTGTATTTAGTCGATAACCTGGTGGTGGATCTGCAATTGTATGGAGGGCTATTTCTTTCAATGGTCAGGGGTCCCTAGCATTCATCAGTGGTTGTCAAAACTCTGAAAACATAAAGAGACATTTGGCAATCATTTGCTTCTTGTTTGGGAGATTTCATGTGGAGAAGATTGGATTTTTCAACAGGATAACGCTTCAACCCATATGTACAACTCATTGTCACAGTGGCTTAGATCGAACATGGTATCGGTTTTGAACTGGCCAGCACTTAGGCCCAATAGAAAACATATGGGATGTACTCACACATGCAGTTGACCTAAATGGCAAGCAGTATTCTTCAATTAAAAACTTAGAACATGCCATTGACGACACTTGTTTTGAAATAAAGCCAAAAACAATACAAAATATGATTTCACTGATGGAACACCAGGTAAACTCATTAAACACAATACAGCAATAATCAAATATTAACTGTTTATTATTATCCTTCTATAAAAAATAAATAACTACTGTGCTTAATATTTTGACAAGCTAATTTCTGTTATTTTTATAAAATCTGTGGTTTCAGATAAAATTTAAAGCATAATTGTGTTACATATATTTTTAAAACTAGAATTTGTAGCTCATATGAACATGAATTTAAAATAGAAAGATTAATTAAAATTTATTTTGAAAATCGTTGTTGTGCTTAAACTTTTGACATGCACTGTATGACAAGAACTAATTTACTTATGGGATATTTGGAGAATAATGAAGAGTAGTATTTGTAAAAGAGGTAAACTTTGTATGTTTCACTATCTTATAATCATGTGCACTCTCAAGTTTGGCTTGTTTAACTACAAATAATAATTTTTGCCAAACTAATTTAATTCATGTTTACCCTGTATATTATATTCATTCTGGTAAACATGAAATCCTACTGGAAATAAAAACAACTTTTATCACAAAAAGTCAACAATGTATGCTGCCATATATCTATACTAATAAAATAAAGTTTCGCTCTGTGTGTGTGTGTGTGTGTGTGTTTGTCTGCGATGGCTAGCAAAATCTAGCCCACCTAGAAGTCTGAAAATTTAGGAGTGGAAGGTCCAAGGTCTGGCCTGGTGCACCTGAGTCTCAGAATTTTATTACTTTGAAAATTAACAAAAATATTAATTAAAAATTGATCAATAACTCATCTATTTTTTCTGAATCGGCTTTCAGAACTCGCGCATGCCCAGAACACGATTTATCACAGCGAACGAAGATATACAAGAATAAAGAACCATTTACATGAAGAATGCGTTTATTTCGCAATTCTGTTTTAAATTCTATCGACTAAACCGTTTGGTTTATTTAAAAATGAAAAGCATATTCTCAAAGATCGCACTCTTACGTCTTCAATGCCGTAATCAATTTGAAAAAAAAAAATTATGTTAACCCTTTCAAAAACATTTTTGAAAAAGGGTCGTTTTCCTGGGCTTGTGTTTTCTACGGATTTTAACCCTTTCAAAAACACTGGCGAACGCAGGTCATTTCACGCCTCACGAGAAAAAAATTTCTCTCTTATGCTAAAAGTTACTAAACGTTTCGTATTCGACTAATACTATTTTTTTATGTTAACAGACCCGACGCAAAAAGAAAACATATTTATTTTACAACCAGATAACAATATTTCTGACGTAATTTTTACACGGGCTGTAAAACCATTATATTTATGACCATTGAAAATTTCAAAGGGTTTGGACAACAAAAGCTACTTTTTTTAAAACTTGTTACAAGATGCTTGTAACATCTTTATTAATATATGCATTATAATTTAAATATATAAATTCTAAATAGTAATTGGTCTGATTTCTCTCATTAAGTTAATTTAATTAATTCAAATTCAATTTCCAAATCTTTCCACAATCTTTATTTTTCTTTAATTTAAATATTTTAGTTCTAGATTTCTAACATTTTAAAATGGATTAATATTTTAAAAGAATAAAATAAATATTTAATCGATTCAGAGAAGTTCCATTTAAAATTCCTTTTAAATCTAATATTTACAACGATCTTTTACTCCATTTCAAAATCGAAATTAAATTATATATTTTAGCTTAAAATAAATAATTAAATATAAGAATCATAATTTAACAATTATTTACATCGTTTTGCTATCATCATTCAAAGTTTTATTACTCGTTTTATCCAAATTTAAACCCTTTTAAAACAATAAACAATTCATTTATTTTTCGGCTTTAAAATCGGCCGCTAAAAGAAAATGGCGGAGTTTGAAGCATTTTCTAATTTTCGTTTCGCTCCCAAGCTAAATACAAGCTTTCTTTACCAATATTGCTCCATCTTCTTTAAAAGTTCATTGAACCTCGTAGGGACGCTAACCTCCCATGCATATTCCCTCTTTGCGATGCCACGCGCGCTTCTCTGATTGGCCGAAAATTTAAAAAGTTAAGCCGCGAAAGTGTCGCTTGAGAATTTTTCGAGATTAGAGCTGCAAATCTTACATAGAAAAGACGTGAAAAATATAGCTGCGAGAAAATACGGAGTCAGTTGTTGAGCTGTGCACATAATCCAGCCTTCAACTTGACTCCGTAATATTGTAATGATTTCCACGATTGATCGAAAGTATTTTAGTTAAATCCTGAATTTCTGTAATACTGCATCAAGAAGAAATAGCAAAAGATGCCGCGTTCGAGCTAGGTTTCGAGAAAAGAAGGCATACTGGAAAGATTTCACCAGTCCTCATTTTGTCTCCTCCATGTATTCTATAATTAGAAGAATAGAGTCTTACGCTGCTGCCCATATCGAAACGAAAAAGGGAATCAACCGTTCATTTCTAGAGCAACTTTGATCACTACACGATGCTTTACGGCTCCGACTTCATCCAACATCTATGCTGCGCGATGTTGTATATCCTAACCTGCAATCAGCTTCTGCCGAATCAATATTACGCTTCCACTTAAATTTATTGAAAGGAATCCTACTAAGATGTCTTGTGTGTTAAGAATTTTTGAATTAGCAAGTGCCAGGTCTGAAGTAAAAAACTATTTTAGATCTGAGAGCTGTTATGAAGAAATGTTAACACTTCAGAATGAGAAATTTTATTTAATAATTTGTTTTGAACTTCATTATTTGAATATAAACTTATATTTTATAGCAAGCGTATTTACAAACAATATTAAACTGGTTGTACAAACTCTGTCATCTAAATATAATGTATTTTATCGCGAAAGAACTGATTTATGGAGAAGTTACGATTGTTGTGTACGGTAATGGACCGTAAGAAATTGTGTACAAGTTAAGCAATATCATATATTTTTTTAAAGATTTCACATCTATCTTTTTTGTATATTTTATAAGGTCAGCGCTGCACCGTAAAATTCTTATTATGATTTCCTATACAATAAATAATTTTATTTGTTAAAATGGTGTCATAGTACGTGATTTCATATTATTTGTCATTTTTGTTCTGATAATCTGCATTCTCCTATTTTCCAGGTAAGATATTTTCATTGTTAATTATTCCATCATATATTTTTTATTATGTTTTCAAATATTCTTAAATCTAGGAAATTTTACATCTCATAAACAACTCTTATTTTGAAACTTAATAAATTTTAAGCTTTAAAGTTTTCAACTGCAACGCAATGTTTACTTTTTCTAATTAACCACTATACGAGTAATTAATTTAATTTAACGACAATTTAACTCCCAAATTCAAATTTTTCTTTTAAATAAAATTAAAATCTTTATTTTTATTTTTTGTGTAACAAAACTATATAACGATTCTACTTGAAAAAAAAGAAGTAAATGTTTTTTTTTTAATGATTTTGTCATTAAAGATATAAATTCATACAAAATCGGGTAAAATATATAAAATAATACAAATTTGGGATTTATTTACGGTTTTATCACGGTCCTGGGCAATGCTGGGCGGTCAACTAGTATTTAATAAATCTATACTACATTACTTTTTTTTGTATTATTTTAGTTTTCTTTTATATTATTTATTTCTTAACATTGTTATGTATTTAACGATTTGCAATCTGCAATCATTTTAAGTAATCTTCTTGGCATGTATAATACGTAAGTACTTACAGTTCTTTACAATTATACTGTGAAAATCCTAATAACATAAATCCGATTGTGTGCAAATGTTAGGCTGAAGCCAGCGTCAAAATGGAACATTTAATGATCCTGTATCTTTGCATATAGGTTGATTATAACCCTCACATGAACATAGGCTGGTTTTTGTTTATTTTATTAAAATATTTTTCTTAATAATTCAAAATTTCATTATTTTTATAGAGAATAAATGGACATTTTTTCGTATAATATTTTTAAATAGTTAAATTTACTTTACCGTTGCCAAAACTAAATCAAAATCCGGAATAATATTTTTTACTCAACAATTAGTTTCAATTGAAAAATTTTCATCGTGAAAAATGAAAATTAAATTAAAAAAAAGATTAAATATTATTAGAAATAAAACGTACTTTTTTTAGTTTTTGATAATAATACAAGGTTTCAATATGCGTAACCATAGGAAACAGGCGAATATGACGTCATACATCGAAAACAAATCGGATATGCTTTGGTGGTGAAATAAAATGATCTTGGGTTTTTTCTTTACTTTTCTTTTGTATGGTAACAATACACGGCTAATATAACTATGCCGTATTTTTTATTTAAATTTTTAAAAAGTAAAAAAGAAGTTTGAAAAGAAAAGGGTTAGCACATGTCAATAATATGCTCTGCAAAATTATCCATGTCGAAAATTATGTCATGGATAGCGAGAAATAGTCATTTTCATTCTTAAAACTAAAAGAAATAACTTGATTGCCTAAAAAAAATTACGAATGTTAATCGTTCCATTTTTGTTGATAAAACCTAAAGATTTAATATAATTTCGTTAAAGTAACATAATTTCCCCTATGCTAGTATTGAAATTAATTGTCTGGAAAAGAAAATTAACAAGAATTATATCATTAAAAAGGGATTTCTCTGGGGAAAAAGAGACGTCATATTTGAAATAAAACGGGAATTTTCCAATATGTTTTAAAATGAGTGTGAATCAATTCCTTACATTAATAATACAAGGTTCAGTAAGTATAGAAAGTAGATGAGTTTCACGCCATATTTATAACGAAAAATTTAAATGTTTTTTTATCTATACTGATTTATTAAGCATGAGTATCTGTTATATACAGATGAAAGTTTTCTGCTAAAAATCATATCAATTTTAAGAAAAGGAAAATGAACACGAATCTATTATATTAAAATCTGACTGTGTGTTTGTATTTCTAAACTACTCCTAGACTATCGAACGCAACACAATTTACTTAATACCGGTTATCATTGATCTAAGGATGTCACACAAACTCTCAGAATTAAAAAAATTAAATTAGATGCCAAGATTTTTTTTTTGTAAATTTTAACGAAGTTTCTCTAAAAACTGAAAGTAAATTACTCCATATTTTTGTATAAAAAAGGAGAAATAAAACAGATCAGTATATTTTTTACACCATTTTCTCATTAAAATTGAAAAACAGAATTTATTTTCACTTTGAATAGATGTTGAAAACAAGATCTTGATTTCAGTAAATTATCCGAAAAATAAAAACATATTTTCAAATATTCAAACTTCATGAATCAATTTATTCTGAGGAACAAAAATTGCCTGTCAACATGTCATTTAGAAAATAAGATTTGTTTCAGCTATACATTAAACCGAGGAGGCAGAATTGAATTTAAAGAAAAAGCATATACTATTTCCAATTAATGTTTTTTTGAAGGATGGCTGTTATAACGTTTCACAAAGGCGTTAAAAGTAAAATTGTTTATCAGGTAAAATTGACATTTGTTTTTACCCAATTCGTCTATTTTCATGATTTTATTTGGCCCTCCTTTTTGAATTGGTTGCAATTTCATTTTGCGATTATTTGGCACAAAATTTCACTTTTTAAAGACTGAGGAGTCAAGGTCCCTATAACAAAAAATACCGTATTGTCTCCTATGAAATGTGATAAATAGTTAATTATTAACATTTTTAATTATCAGGAGTGAAATATTTTGCTTAATTAATGTATTTATTCTTCTTTTAATGTTGCATGAACGAAGTCACGGGTAACTGCTAGTAATAATATATTTGTACTTCAGCAAAACAATAAATTTTCTGTTTGAAGCAGGTTTTCACTATACTCAGGTTTAATTGCATACATAATGATTTACAGACAAAATTAGTATTTATTTATAGAATTTTCATACCCTTATTTATTTATTGAAAAAAAAAAAAAATCAAAGAAGGCTGCAGTTTCACATAGCACAATACAGAAAAACTGAAAGTTACAAAAGACTATATATTGATAATTGTTACTTTAAAAATCCACCTATCTATCTATATATATAGATAGATAGGTATATAAATAATAAATTATATATATAATTGTATTTAATGACTAATACATAAATCTTATGAAGTGTCAGGCATTAAATGGCAAAGTATATCCTGACCTCCCTACATTCTATTTCATATGAATATATCAATGTTATTAACTAAGATATACACTTAAAACATTTACCAGCCAGCTGTTTTTTGTTTTGTTTTTAATGCTTATATATTTAGACTGGAAAAAAGAAGGGCTATGGAAATATTTGAAAATAGAATAATTAATAAATAAGCAAAATTAAGCCACCAGGCTTTTAAAGATTAAAGAATTCCTAAAGATGCTTTTCTTGTTCTTATTGCACATAGTGATGCATTAAAAATCTTAGAAACAGCATTTAAATAATCTGAAATTCCTATTATTTATCAAGTAAAATTTATAAGATATGTAACAAGTCTTTAACATAGCATTTTAAAAATCTGAAAATTCCTTACCCAACTTGTCTTATTTCTTTTTGAAAAATTTCAAAATAATATAATTCATTCCTAATGGCGCACACCACTTGCGATAAATTTGCTGAAACTACACATATATTCTGACCAGGTGGAGGCATCCATTGACTGAGCATCTGTTTACTGGGTCTGCTAATTAGACGTATTGAAGTTGCAGTTACCTAAAGAAAAGGTACAAAATCAAACATTCAATTCAACGTTATTTCATGTAAGAAAAAATAAAAGATAATGGGCCATAAAATTATACATATATGTGTTTTACTTTAAAAAGGAAAGAGAAATGAGTATTTTAAAGTATACTTTTAAAAGAAGTATGCATTTCATACTTAGACTGAAGGAGTGGTAATACCCATACATAAAGGTACCTTACCATTATTATGGACCATACAAGACACCTTAATACCTTACAAGTGGTACCTTACCATACAAGACAGTCTTAAACTCATATTTTACAAAAGTAAACAAAAAATAAGACAGTTATTTACGCAATTAACTTTCCTGAATCACAGATTTTATTTATAATAGAAGGTAAGTAAAAAAAGACAGTATCAAATACTTTGATGAAAATTAAAAGTTTTAGTTATATTTTTGTAAAAAATAAATCGGATATATTTTTTTATTTTAAATAGTGGAAAACTGACCATTGATGCCTTTTAACATACAACTTTCTGTTGGTCTGGGAAAAAAAAATTTTTTTACTTTCCAATCACAAGATTCACACTACAATAAACAGAAGTCCTCAGAAAGAGAATAATTTAGCGTTTCTATACTCTTTTATTATCTGCAAATCTAGAAGAAAAATAAATTAATAATCCCAAAGATTTAATATGTACAACTAATAGTTGTAAGCAGCTACATTCAAATCTCCAAAGCTCAAGACATGCTAATTATTTTAGTCATTGCAGGTCCCAAGTTTAAATATTTAAATTTTTCAAATAGCAAATGTGAGCAAAATTTACAAGAATTAAAGACACATCTTCTCAAATTCTAAAAATGTTTTTAAAAATAACTAGTTTCAAGAGCAGTAATTTAAAAGCTCCCTTCACCAGGCAAGTCATGTATGTATTCTCCAAATAGTAGAACGTGTGTTGTACATTTTATCAAATTAGCAGGTTGCTTAATCTGAATTTCTTACACTAAATACTTCTCTATATTGTAAAAGAACCATTTGAAGTTATAAAAATTAATAAAACAACGCTGAAAAATTGGAGGCAGATTTATGAAGCAAAGGTCATTTTGGATCATACTGCTATGAGTGAAATGTTAGCAGAAAGGCTCTTCCATATAAAAATGGCCTAAATTTTTAATCTCATGTCAGTAAAACCTCTAAAACTGATATAGATACCTAGCTCAGGCATTATAAAATTGAAACTATGAACTCTAACTGTTAGCTCTGCTGCATCTGAAGATACTTTTTTAGGTAGATTTCTTTAAAAAAAACTACCTTTTACATTCTCCCCTATGTTGGAATTTCTGAAAATTTTTTGCAGATCTACGCCGATTATGACTCCTAGAACCCAAAACCATCCCCAGTTCAAAACTTTATCTATCTATCTATTTATTTACATCACTTTTTTATGGACATGATAACTTGCATAATTCTGCACAAATCTCTTCCAAATTGATACATAAAATCAAGGGGCATAAAATCTCGGTCTAGCTCGTTAATGGGCAAAATCGAACCGGGGGGGGGGGGGGGGGGGGGGGGGCCTTTTAGTGAAAACAGAAAAAAAACCCATAACTTCCTAATTATGATACCTATCGAATCCGTTTAAAGTTATTATTACTTCTAGGAAAAAGACTGAAAATTTATGTATGACAGATTTTTGATATCATTAAAAATGGCCTCAAGGGTGGGAAAAAAATAGGGGTTTAAAAAGAAAAAAATTCATAACTTTGTCAATTCACAAGATATCAAATCTGCTTAAATTTATTATAAATTGTCTTAATATTATCTACAAGTTTTTTTATAGGACCAACCCTCACAGCAAAAAAAAATAAAATAAATAAATGAAAACAAAAAAATCCCTGCTGGCTCCGCCTACAGACACAGGTAGATTTCAAAGTGAGCGGTCCCAATTGCCGCATTATGGCAAAAAGGTCATTTATTTTGCAATTCCCAATAAATAGGCACCCCACGATCTGCACCTTCGAAATCTTATCTATGCCTGTAGATCGAGCCATCAGGGATATTTTTAATTTGTTTGTACGTAGTAACAAGGACAAAATTAAATGCCTTATTGTTGAAAGTGTGATGCAATAAACTCATCATTCGCTGCAAATGAGTAGACGAGGTATTCTAGGTTTGTTTTCTGATTGCGACCATTGACCTAGCGGTTGGAGTTTTATGCAGTTTTCTTATGGCACTGCATAAAAAATACAAATTTAAGTCCCTTCAGAAAGAACCATCCTCTTCCCACTACCACTGAGGCACCTTTTCAGAATATGTTTTTCATATAGGCTTGTAGATGGGAATGCTCAGGGGGGAAAAAAAGGAATTTTATTTTATTTTTTGAGGGGGAAAGGAGTTACAAGAGTTTATTTCCACTTGAAAAATTGGAAAATTTGAAATTTCATTTTTGAAATATTATATTAAAATTTTTATAACAGCTACATTCTGGTGTTTTTTCCTCCATATTTTTGTCATCTTCATGAAAACATTAAGTTGGAAAATATAATCTATAAGATATTTAAATACTACTGCAGTCATTAAAAATGAAAATTCATATGTAAAATTTTATCAATACCAATTATTAACAAGTGGATAAGTGTGATCGAAGATCGCACAAAGGCTTTCGTTTAATATTCCTTTCAAAACACTTTATCCTTTCTTTAATAAATCCAAAATTTCATTTTAAAAAAAAGTTTTCTTTATAAAGTAAAAATTTATTGGTCTATTTTTCTTGTTTTCTCGAAAATCTGAATCGGCCTGATAGCAGGCAAAGCCCGCTATTATACTCGGTCATAATAATATCTGTCATGTGGTCTAAATGCAATATTAAAAAATCAATTTCAAAATTAAACATGTTGTATAGAGACCTTCAAAATGTTAAAATATGCCAATATTTCCACAATCGGGTTTTTATCATGATTCAATACGTTCTTGAAACTCATATGACGTTATAATCACTTGCTGACATCATATCTACTTGCTTTCTCTATTACTCATATTGATACTCTATTTGTATTATTCTCAAATATTTGAAAAAGTCTGTTAAACTTCCCATATGAGGTCAGATTAATTTTCTTTTTAATTCTCTAATGACATCATATTAACCTGCTTTCTGTACTTACACATACTCATACTCCTTGCATTATTGAGAAATGTTTAAAAAGTTCCGTTTTATTACCAATATGATGTCATATTAATGTTTTTTTCAATTGGTGAAACTTTTTATTTCATTTTAATTTTTCACGTGGAAATCTTTCAATAGAAAAAAATTATTGTAGAAAGAATTTTATTATGGATTTTTAATTGTTGGCAACTGCTATAACGAAAAATGTATAAATTTAATAGTAAAAGGCTGTTAGATTTTTGTTTTTTTATCTCTCTATATTAAAATAATACGATACTTTCAAAATTTTATAATTTTGAACTTCACAGTAGGTATTTAGCTATAAGTACACAAAATTTCAAGTCTGTAAGTTATATAGTTTCTGAGAACTGGCTCTGTGACGGACAGACAACCAAGCGGGACGAATAGGGTTTCGCAGGGGTTGCAGCGTCCTATATTTTTTTTATATATTTCATACCACTATTTTCAGACTATAAATATCATGGTAGATTTCTTTAAAATTTGCAATAGAAGGATATTGTGAATATTATATTTTGAAAATAGTGGTGGGGATTATTAAAAAATATATAGGACGCTGCTACCCCTGGTTTCGTGAGATGAACGAAACCCTAAAAATAGTAAGGTTGATAACTTAATATAACTCGGTATAATTAGAAAAATTCATTTGTCAAAAATCATGAGATGCTTTTATCGCTTAATATGTTTGAAATGTTTTAATACCCACCAGTAATGATTGTGACAATGGATTATAGCTTCATAGTTTAAAATTTTGCTGCCAAATCCCAGCTCTGTGCATATTTCTGTTATGAAAACTTTTGTTTTGGATACATATTGATTATTCAAAAACTTTTTGGGGTCTTAAAGAGATAATTAGAAAGTAATCACCAGAAATATTTGAAATTTATTATCCAGAATTCTTAGAAAGTTTTTTTTAATGGTTTAATTGTTAATAAAATGCAGCAGGAATTACTTATTTTTTTGCTTGCCTTTACTTTAAGTATAGATAATAAAATTTATTGTTTTTAATGTAAATGAATCAGAAACAAGAAGTGGTTGTTGAACAAAAAAACCTTTGTTTTGGATACACATTGATTATTCAAAAACTTTTTGGGGTCTTAAAGAGATAATCAGAAAGTAATCACCAGAAATATTTGAAATTTACTATCCAGAATTCTTAGAAAGTTTTTTTAATTGTTAATGAAATGCAGCAGGAATTACTCATTTTTTTGCTTGCCTTTACCTTAAGTATAGATCCTAAAATTTATTGTTTTTAATGTAAATGAATCAGCAACAAGAAGTGGTTATTTGGCAGCATTTATATACTAATTAAAAGAAAATATAGTAAAACCTCTTAATAAAAGATACCTCGGTACCATAAAATTTGTCTGTTATTCAGGAGTGTCTGTCATGAAAGTTTTATTGTACTGTGTCGATGGGATGTGCAATACAGGTAAAATTTTATTTCAAACTGTAGTAACAGCAGCTGAAAGTTAAAGGTCCCCCCTCCCCCTTAATTTTAAAATTGGTTTTAATCACAAATTAAAGTCCAAAAATTTTTAGAAATTTCACATATCTATGTAGGCTTATTAAGGTGGTTTTCAAATTCCCTGCTCAACAACACAAAACTTTCTGACATATTTTCTGACTCATTTTTATGTGTAAAGGCATAAAATTGGCAGGCCTGACTATTGAAGTGATTTGGAATCGTTATAAGCAAACCTTGTCCCATGACAACATGGTTTTACTTTTCCTCGAGCTCTCCCATTGTGAATTCGATTCAAAACATAGACTTTGGCAGTATTTTCTGTCTTTTACCTTTACCAAAAAAAGGGAAAATGTCTTTCGATTACATAGTTTCTGAATAAGAACATCTGCCAATTTCATGCATTTCCAAACAAAAATGAATTCAGAAATACGTAAGTAGCTCTTTTGGATCTGAGAACAGTCTTAAAAATATATCCATTCATCTACGCAAAATATTCAGTAACTAAATGAAACTATTTTTATTATTTTTTCTAATATTTTTTGCTTTTAAATATAAGAAGCACATTAGATATCATTTTGAATGGTTGTTCAAGTTTATTTTGTATTTCCCGGATAGAAAGCCACTGAACATTTCTTTATTCCTGAACTTTAAAAGATGGAATTTTATCTACTTAAAGAATTCTGATTGTAATTATTCAATCACATCAATGGAAACCGTGAATACAGATAGAAAAAAAAAATATTTAAAAAAAAAAACAGAAAAGACAGTTACAAAACAGAAACTTTCCTTGATAAAAGGACTAGTTGGCACTTATGCAGAAGTACTTTAGAAATATTTCATAATGGAAAATGGTGATATACCTGAATAATCTGGTCAAAGACAACATTTGCACATAGAAATGTCTGTTGGCTGACATCAAATCCAGATAAACTTGTTTCTTCCACTTCCTCACCACATAAAGTAAGTACTCTGTTTATTAAGAAAAATATATACTATTCAATAACAAGACACAATCTTTACAGATTAAGTCATAGTAAATCTGAACATAAAACTTAAAAGTCACAGTTTTATAAAAAGTAACAGTTTAGTTCTTGTTTTTAATTTATATCACTTTATGAAAGTATGCAGTAATGAGTTAGGGTCGATAAGGTTTCAAAAGTACTCCCTACAATATTCATGAAAATTTTAAGTATATGATAGAACAATTATTAACAATATATAATGAAAAATTATTCAAAAACCGTTAAATAAATAAATAATATGTAATGGGTATTAAAAATAACTTAACATAAATTAATTAACACTACTATAAAATAATTTACACTATAGAATCGAGATATCAATTTTATTTTAATGTTTCATATATCTTTATAAGCAAAAAAGCAGAGTGTTTCAGAGTGTTACCACTCTGCTTAGACTCATGTTTTCACTACTAAATATGGATATTTTTTCACAAAGTTTTAGAGAGTTTGGATACAGTTATATTTATAATTAATTAAAATTTCAGAGAGTTTGGAAGATGAGAACTATTTTTTATTGTTATGTTAAAGGAGCCAGTCTGAAAGTAAACAAACAAACAAAAAAGCGAGAAGGAAACATTTCTTTTACAACTACATAACAATATTTTTTACAAATGTTTTACACGGGCTGTAAAACAGTTATATTTATAACCATTAAAAATTCCAAAGGGTTTGGACAACAAAAACTATTTTTTTAAAATTATGAAACGACCCTACGTAAAAAAAAGAAAATGTTTTCTGATGAGCACTTTTATCTCTAATTATCAGAATTTTTTTTGCGATTTTTTTGTCATTAAAAATATAAATTCATACATAATCAGGTTAAAGATATAAAATTATACAAATTTGGAGTTTATTTACTGTCATTATCATGGACCTGGGTAACGCCGGGCATGTCAGCTAGTTCTGACATAAAAATGCCACTTCAAAGTTTTTTAAAGCAATTTTAAAAATCTTATCTAGATAAAGTTTTAACTGACTTTTGAAAAATACTCAAAATTGAAAGGAAAAAAAAAAGAAAGAAACATAGTACACTGAAACTGTGAATTCTTTGATAGTGGAAACCAAATTTTGTACCATCTTTTTAAGTAATGAACAATCAAATTATTTTTTAATTTCCCCTTAGGTTAACGTGGGATTTCCCAATCTGCAAGTGAAATCTTTTGCACTGAAACATCTTCTTAAAACTTCTTATCTTCTTCATTTAAGAATCAAAAGAAAAATAGATGAGAAAAACTGAAAGAGATATTGGCAACTATGGTAAGCAGGATACAAAGATATGCCAAAACAGTAGAAAACTGTTTTTAAAGAGTCTATCAAGAATCAAATTTAGATGAAACAGTTTTCACTTTGTCCCAATCTACATTTGAAAATGTTTTTGTTTACAAAAATTTAACTGTACAGAGCTTGGGATTACATGAAAATTCAAATAATATTAAACAAACTTTCAAATTACCAGTTTTTAATGCCTCAATTTCAATAAAATCAATGTGCAAATAAAACGACTATCCATTTATAAGTACTAGGGGATCCGACCAGGCTTCCTGAGTTACAAATTACAGATGAAAACCATTCTTTTAATTGAAAACTGTAACAGATTTTTTACATTTAATATATATATTTTTTTAGATTGCCCACTAACAATATCAAAAATCGTTTTTATATGAAATTATGTATTCAAATAAAGTTTTGAAATGTATTAAAAGTGATATTGGCCTCATGCCAGGAGTTAATAGCCTGTTAATTCATGCTTGAAAATTATTTTAAAAGGCCACATTAAATCAGTCAATTAAGAAGTAGTTTTCAAATAAATTGCATTTGAAAGTAGATTTTTTCACCTATATAATGATGTAAAAATAAAAAATGTGTGATGTTTAGGAATTTAAGAAATTGCATTAGAAAAGTTGCAAAACCGATATTTTATCATGAAGTGTTGTCATTCGTGAAATGACGTCAGCGTTACACATGGACACTAGGGTGGATCGAAATTTTTGTTTTCACAATTTCAAAACCTACCTATGCAGAAAAGATGTTCTATTGTATAGAGATTAAGAGAAAAATAATTAAAAAAATTAATTTCAAAATTTAATACTGCCGCAATGGGGTTGAAATTTCTAAAAAAATGAAAAAAAGACATAATTTTGGTTAGATGATTTTTTAATAAAAATTATTGTTTTAATATTAATCAAAACCTACCTATGCGGAAAAGATGTTCTATTGTATGGAGATTAAGAGAGAAATAATTAAGAAAATTAATTTCAAAATTTAATACTGCCACAAGGTGTTTGAAATTTATGTATTTGAGCCTTTTTACGGTAAAAAGTCAAAGTGATTTTTGTTAAATGAAATATACATTTTAGTAATTTTAAATATTAATTGCAATAAGAGGACCCTTATTTGGTTACAAGAAAAAACTTCAGCTTCTTATTTACCAGCTTCATTATTATTAAATAAAGAAAATCTATAAAATCGTCGAAATTACAGTGGGCGATAATCACGTTTGGTGTTGAAAATTGGCAGGAGGTTTCGTGATTCGATGCGATTTCTTATAAAACCGTCTCTTCTATATGATCAACAAACAGCAGAAGATGCTTCCGTGACTGTTTTGAACTTCCTTTCTGTAGCTTGAGTGTGGCACGGAAACCCCTTGATAGTAGATATTATTGCCACCGGAATAATTGCTGGATTTACTATTGCTTCTAAAATCATGTCGTCACTAATTCGTTCAGTTAGTGGAGGTTCTGTCACATTTTCCCATTTAATCCAATCAATATAATCCGTCGCAAAAGTTCAAAAGCTGGTAAATTGAAGATACGGATATTATTCGTTGAAATGTTTGGGAATGCAGTAGACCGTTTGACTTCGCTCGCTTTTAGAATTCTTCGAAGGGCCAATTGCCTTATGTGAGTTCCGTCGTCAGGTAACATCGATATCAGAATATTTTCAGGATGGCAAAAAACCCATTTCTCCAAATAACAAGGTCCTATTCCAAGCTTCTGGGCCCAGTCGTGGTTCTATCTACGTATGCAAAAAGATGACGTAGTGAAAGCTCATTGGCGTGTAACTGGCACACAAACCATTGTAGTGGACGCTTCAGAGTCAGTTCTAAATTTCGAATAACACCTTCTTTAACACCTGTGTTAATAGATGTTCCGCCGCAACCGATCGCAACCAATATTGTTACATCTATATTGTTGTCAACGCCGGACAAAAAAATTACGATGTCTTTTCCAATGACTTGCAATCTCCCAGAATTTACAGATACGTGTTCGATGTACTCGGAACCAGGTACTTTTACCAAGCTTACGTGTTCTTCTATTATGACTTTTCTTCTGTTATCTCCTAGTGATATAGTCCTGTCTTTACGTCCATCGAAGTATAAACCAAATTGGTCATGGTCAGAATCTTTCAAAACTGACTGAGACGGTAGAGTGGTTCTTGCCTTTGTTCTCTCACGTCGAATTTTATTTCTGTCAACGACGTTCGATACATCGCTTTGTGAGATAATGCCCACATCTTGAAGCGCAGCTGACACGATGGCAGCACCTGCTCGGTCGGAAATGCCAAAATGGTCCATTGTCTTTGCTACGACATGTAATTTCGTCACTACAGATGTGACAGTGACACCGTCAGCGTTTTGGGCGCCGCTTTCAATGATAGATGATGATAAAGAAACGTCAGTATGCTCGCACATACGCCACTTCAATTTACACCCGTTACTCATATTCATATTCAAATATATTGAACTGGAAGAAACATCAGGCAGTGTTTTGTTTTTCTTCACGTATCGCCCTTGCTTTAATTTTCGTTTCTTAGCCTTAGTTATTTGTAAAGTGACTTTCCGATCCAGCGACCTGATTACCATTTTTCTTACAGTTCACATGTCTAATAGAAATTCTCTCTCGTTCATTGGTACTTTCCGTTCTTTCTTACAGAAGCAACATTCAAATGATTTACAAGTAGATGCCGATATATCAAAAACAGTATTTGCGTTTTTCCGGAAAAAGTCAATCTGCTTGCGATAGCTTTCAATCCCTTTTCTGGCTTTGTAAGATTTAAGAAGACCGCGATATTTGTCATGGTATAATCGAACTTTTCTCAAAATGCTATAGTGATCAATTATTGGGATTGAAGCTTGTTTCCAGGTCTCTTCTAACTTATTAGCAACTTCTTCACATGAGGAGGAAAGTGTAGATGTAGATAATGTTTCCTTGCTTCGGTATTCTTTTGAATGCAAATATACGCATTTTATTACGTTACTGTAGGTAGGAAGCATATTCGTTGTCATATCACAACCAGACCAATATATAGGGTAAATCATGTCTTTTCTTAACATCGTCATGGTGCAATAATATTCAAAGTACACTACGTAACATAATACACTTACAAAGAAAACTTACGCAATGAAATCGAAATTTATTTCACTTTGCGAGAACAGCGCCCGATTCCGTAAGCTGCTAGCTTTGAACTGAATGAGCTAGCGGTGGGAACACCTTTATCCAGTATTATTCAGAGTAAGGCTCCTTTAACTATTATAGGAGCCCTAATTCAGAGCCATGTGGGCGTATTATATGACGTAGGAAAGATTCCATGACGTAGCGCTTGCAACTTATGGAGGGGTGGAAGGATAAAGCGGGCGAATGAAAAAGCTGGAATTGCCCTTTTTTTCGAAAATACAATCAAGTATTAAATTTTGAAATGATTATTTTTTATTAATTTTCTTTTAATCTCATACAATATATTCTCATACAATATATCCTCATACAATATATCTCATACATATTTTCCGCATAGGTATGTTTTGATTAAAATTAAAACAATTATTTTGAATCAAAAATCATCTAATCAAAATTAGGTCTTTTCCAATTTTTTTTCGAAAATTCAAACTTTTTGCGGCAGTATTAAATTTTAAAATTAATTTTTTTAATTATTTTTCTCTTAATCTCCATACAATAGAACATCTTTTCCGCATAGGTAGGTTTTGATAATAATATTTATTTTTTCACCATATAACATCGATCCACCCTAATGGACACGTTTGTCCTTTAGAATATAGATAGAATGGTTAATCACACTCTTTGTATACAAATTAAAATACACATGCATGCAAAATATTTAAATAAAATATTACACTACCTTGTTTGGCCAACAAAAGACAAAATTAAGGTGTCATCAAACTGTGTGCTGTCAACTTTTAAAGGCCACATGCCTTTTACTCCAGGGAGATCAATGCTTGCATGTTCATGTATGCCAATACCATTTCTTATTATTCGCAAAGAGCCCTCTTTAAAAGCACCAGAACATGTGACTAACTATAATAAAGAAAGGCATGTAAATTTTTTTAATGTAAATTTCATTTGTAACATAAATTTTATAACTGACAGAAAAATAATGAAAAGTGTTGATCTCAAATATTTTTTTTTTTTTTTCATTTTCAACTAAAAGAAGAAAAAAAGCATTGATTTATATGAGAAAGGTTTTAATATTATGTTCAAAAGTTATATTTCAAAGAGAAAACATGTATCAAAAGAATTTTTACAATATTGATCAAAGGAAAATTTTAAAGGCTTTAAACTGTGTACTAGGGGGAGTGGTTATAGAATGAAGTGGAATTTGTGGGGGGAGGAGATAATTTAGATAATTGATTATTTATATATTCTTATAACAAAGTAATAAATAGAGCAGTTTTTCTCTTTTAAATTATGTTAATTTTTTTAACTTTGTGTAGAAAAGTTTTTTTTTATATACGGGTGAGGCTTTAGATATCATTAAAAAGCAGAAATCGGCCAGATTCTATCCACTGAGTATAACAAAATGGACTTTATTCTCACACATACCTGGCCTTGGCCTTGACGTTCGAGATCCACAACACACATATCAACCACAGGACCCAAATTAGTGAAGGTTTCCATTACACCAGCAAAAGAACCATTTTCATTAACCTGGACACTAAGTTTAATAAGTTGAGAATCACCTAATCTTGAACCAACATAAACAACACCATTGTCTAGATAGGTCAGACATTCTGGTATTGTAATCTGTAAGAAAAAAAATTTAAAATCTCTATAGAATAAAAATTTTAACAAATGAGATGCAATTTTATGATTTGACAAAAAAAAAAAAATTAAGTTTAATAAGACAAAGACACTGTAAAAGATAAACTTACAATGAAAGTATAAAAATAACTGCAATAAAAATTCAACATTAAATTAGATAGACCAACTCAAAAAGCAATTATTATTCTGAACTATAGTTAATAGAATACTATACAATTTTTTCACATTATCAAAACATTAAATTTCATTCTTCTATTATAACCTATAGTTTACTTCAAAATAAAGTTATTAATTGCGGCTCTGAGATTTAAAGTTAGATGAAAAATCAACAAAAATTATGTCACTTTACACAAGCACAATTTTTTTTTCCTTTTTTAATTTTATCAATGAAAAAAAAAAAAACTTTACTAGCTACACATAACATCATTTTCACCGATGCAAATTTTTCATATGGACTTCCTATATTCTGGATCCAAGTATCATTTTGAAAATATTTTAATGCAGAATAGGTCATTAATATATTTATATCAAAAATTAATATGTTTAAAAGTAAAAACTTTGCATAAGAATTCATAATTGTACTCCATGGGGACGAGGTCCTAATATTAGTAAAAGCAGGGTAAAATGCCCAGAAAATGATGACATATAGATGCAATCATCATAGTAAAATATTTCAGTTTCATCAATGCTTGTTTTTCCTCTAAATATGATGTTATATTCACTTGCTGAACATTTCACTCTCTTTTGAGATTAGAGCCTCAAAATATCCGTATCAAAATTATTGGAAATCATTTCAACACAATTGTATACACCAGTAAATTGATGACACCATGTATTGGCTGCTGGTGACAGGAAGTTAGATATGCAATGTTGATTTCCCACAGACATTTAAAAAATATATATCAAAACATATTAATTTGCATTTTTGAGAAATTTCAGGTACTGTTCTGCAAAATCTAAGGTGGAATATGGCCAGAATAAATTCACCAAACTTCTGATTTTATGTTTCATTTTTTAAAAAGTAATAAAAATAGGCGTGTAAAATTGGAGAAGCAGCAATCACAGCTTTGTAAACTGGTCAGTACCCAATTGGCATATTTTAGTGAGCATGATTTGCAGCAAAATTAAAAAAATTGCTGTAACCAAGGTTTTTTTTTTTTCTTTTCTTTTTTTTTTTTTTTTTTGTGTGTGTGTGATAAACATTTAACGGCATTCTAGATGATCATTTTCTTTCTCATCCTTGACTCCAACCTTGGCAGTAGACCCAATTAAGAAATATTAGCTCTTTAATTCTTTTAATTTATATATCTATTGTTTGGGAACATTCTACATTAACTTTTATCTGAGTTGTGCTGTGTTTTCTGCATTGTTTTCCTTTAGTTTTGTTTATTCTCTTTCTTGTTGATTTTCTAGTTCTCCCTCTTTCTTTCTATCTAAGTAATTTTATGTTTAAATTTATCTTACTTGATATTCCTGCAGTTTAAGTGTCATCCATAGGTGCAAATAAGTCCATCCAAGCCAAGACAGGATGGGCTAGAAGATTTCAATTTGTTTTACGCTATAGCTAAAAAATGGATCTTTTACAATAAAAGAAAATGATTAAAAGTTTTGCTTGTAAAATTGCTATTATTTCATTATTTAAATGTAATAAAGTCCAGTGTAAAGATTCCGGCCCGAACCCATCCAAACAATGAATGGGGAAAAAATGGATTACTTTCCACAGTTGCAGAGAAAAGAGAAATAATGAAACATATTCAGATACATGGATTTTTGGACATATATTTTTTAATTTGCAGATTAAAATTTGACAAAAATATCTCTGTACATGTACTTTGTTTTTATAATGGAATAAAAATTCATATATACTGTGATGTCAGTAGAATAGTGCCTATTGGGTTTATTTTTTCATTATGCATGTGTGAAAAGTTTGCGCCAGTGAAAATGATGTTATGCTTAGCTTAAAATGCATTTTTACACTGATAAAACTAAAAAGATACGATTTTCTCCCCATGATGTAATATTCAGCGATTTTTCAATTGTTAATTATAAAAATTAGAATGGGAGTCTTTGTTGATTACTTCATCTTGATTGTATACATTGATTACATGTTAGCAACTTTAAAAAAAAAGCTTGAAATAATTATGGAGCATTAACATGTTTACACTTAGCACAAAATAAATAGTTCAGTGTTTGTTTCAGAATAATATACCATAATAAAATTAAGATCTCATAATAAAACATGTTATGACACGAACATAACATCTGCTTTTTTTTTAATTATTAAAATTTATTTATGCTAAATTAATTTATTTATTTTTAAATTTAAATAATTTATTTCCCATTTTTAATTAATTCCCATTTTCTAAATTTATTTTAATTTGATCGGCAACCATAACGCTAAATTCTGTATTCTTTTAATAGTAAACAAACGCCATCTTTAATTCAATCAGCGGTTGCCAATCATATTTTAACTTCTTCCTTCATCGCACTAGCTTTAGCGATCGCAAACTTGCGTTGCGAGTCGTTCTTTAACATTGTTAAGCATTCCCCTGTGGCATCGTTTTCGGAGAGATTTGAACGGCGTAACAGCGTGGAGTCTTCCGATTGGCTAGGGAGTTTTGGCGCGCGAAAGTCAACTTAGGCGTTAGCGTCGGAGGATTCTCTCTCTTTCTGCTTTGGACGTAGAGGTGTCAACAAGGATATCTCGACGCTCCACAAATAAATTTTTTTATCAAATATAGACTTGGACTATACGGGTTCAGGTCTATTCCTTATAAATAGATCAATAAATATTTTATAATAGTAAATTAATTTATACATTCATTAATCCATTCAAAATGAGGTTATTCATGTAAAGTTGGTTGATGTGAAACAATGTTGAATCCAAAAGGCAGACTGGCAGACGTAGATCCATCATTCTTCTATTCAGACAAATGCTACACATTGCTGCTGATGGCCATTTCTTTCGATCATCATGAAATCCATACCAAAGATGACAGCCATGGTAAGGTTGAATTTTCTCCAGTATATTTCGTGTACAGATTTGGCAGAGTCATGTTGCTCCGAGGTTCTGCTCTATTTCAAAGAGAAAAATTTAGTACCCTCGGGAAGGATCTATCCAGGTACCAGAAACATACCTTTTTTCATCTACCTTCATAGTATGAGAACTGTATCTCCAAGGTATAAATTGTGTTCATTTTGTTGGAACTGTTTCCACAATTCGATATACCTTTTTCGTCTATCTTCATCGATTCAGAACTGTATCTTCAAAACTTTACTTGAGTTTATTGGATTGGAACGATTTCCTAAAAGCTGATCGCCATAACGAAAATTTTAATTACATAATTTTGGATATAAGATAAAGTTGTTGGATTCAGCCATTTTATGTGAAACGATGTGTTTTTACATTTTAATATAATATTGTTTTTTAAAATTTTTATGTTGTCAATAGTCTTATTATGATGTTTGAATTAGGTCTGCGCAGACAATAAGATAATTAAATATACATATGAATTTTTGCAATAAATATAGAAATTATTGATCGCACAAAAAGGTGTTTTTATTGTGTCTGTTAACGTTTCTTATTTAATAAATATATATCACGTATTTTTCTTACAGAGTGCCTGTAACTTAAAATTAATAAATTTTATTATCTTAAATTCAATAACATGAAATATTAATTAATGATGATAGTACAGTAAAAGTTTAATTTGGCATTTTAAAAAATATTGTACGTAATCTTTTAATGGAATCTCTTATGGCACTATAAAAAAAGGTTGATAATAATGTGTTTCCAGTGTAGCAGTTTTTCTCAGTTCAGGTAAGAATTGTTTTTATAATTTATCATGAAGAGATCAATTATTGTTTTTATTATATTCAAAAATTTTATCTTCTTTTCACAACGCATTGTTTTTATTTTTAATTCTTCCCACTTTCGATCATTGGCTAAATTATTGTTCTTCTATTTTAGGAATATACAAAATTTAAATTAACGTTTATAATATATTCAAAATTCGATCTATAACTTCTATGTCAGAAAATGCATTAAATCCATCTTTCCTATTATCTTCTTTTTTTTTCTATTTTTTTTTCATTACAAAACACAAATTAGAACTACATCTACGTTTGTCTCCTTTAGCTAATTAAGAAAGATCTGTATTTTCTCCATTTCTCCTCTGTTCTGTCATCTTATTTACATAAAATTAAAAATTTGTAGTTAAAACTCCAGAGGCCCATGCATTAGTCAGTCCCTGAACTAAACGTTTCATGTCATTTTTCCTAACTGTCGATAAGTAGTATATGAATATTTTTATCCATTATTTCAAATTTTAAGAGAAAACCATAATTTCTACCCACCGTCCTAGGACAGGGATTTACGCTAGCATAAAGTATAATTTACAACCAGTCAAAAATCTCTCCTAGATTGAAGGTATTGCACATTCATAGTGTCATCAGTTTTTACAAGATTCGTGGGCTAATATTAAGTAATCATGTCCAGAGTCAAGTATTAACATTATACCAATACACTACATGAAAAGACGAAAATATTACATAAAACTATTGTCATTCCAGAACAAATATTGCAGAGTCTGTATAAAATGTAAGTACCAAAAAATACATAGCTGCGAAATATTTCACAGAAAATTAAAAAAAAATACTACATCAAATACCAGTGATGATAAAAATACTGATTTTTTAAAAAAAATTTTAATTTAAATGAGATTTTTTAAATTTTAACTAGGGCCCCCTATGAGCTATGCCTGCCAGCAAACCCCTATCCAGATCCTGCAGGCTCTACAACATGCTAATTTATTCTGTTTTAAAAAGATTACCCAATTATGGAAGATTGAATGAATGATATTATCACAACCACTGGCGATTTTCTATAATCAGTGTGTCATTAACTTCCCTTCAACTGTGAGATTTCTTGGATCCCAAGCCCACATTCACAACTGTTATGACAGCTGACAGCTGTTTTAATGATTGAAAATCACTTGAAAATCAGCTTGTATAAAATAATTAAGTAAGTTGCTGCAATTTTTAATGTCAATAAGAAAAGTTTTCTGTTAGATGCTATAAGGAAATCATTTAAAATATGGCATTTTAAATTTTAAATATGATGTAATTTTCACCATTAAATGCTTTTCACATGTAATAATTTAACTATTTAAAAGTTTTCTTTCTTTTTTAATATTCAAATTCATGTGCAAATATATTTTTCAATTGAAAATATTTGGCTATATTATTTTTACTTTTTAAAACCTGGCACCAGTAGAAAAAAAAAATAGCTATTTCAAGCTATGAATAAAATCTCTATTCAGATAATGAAATTATGAATAAAAAAAACAGGAAGAAAAATTAGACAAATTTTCAAAATGATTGGACACTGCACACCACAATCTACTCAAGTATATATGGCTGCAAAAAAATGGTTAAATTGCTATGCATAGTTTTTTATCTTATAAAACTTGTGTAACTAAGCTATCGTGACCAATTTCAACATTAAATAATGCTTAAAATAATTCTTTGATTTAAAAACTGTCTGTTTCAACGTGCTTGTCACACATTTCTCTACAAAATTATCAATTTTCATATATTTATATGCAATAGTTTTTGCAAGATAAGCCGAGAAAGTTAGAAGGTCACCACAAATTCAATTATGACAGCAGCAGTGTTAGTTACTTTCTTTTTTTTTTTTTTTAAGAATAGAGAGAAGCTTAGTTTTATATGAAGTTAGATGTAAATTTGGGATAAAACAATTCAAGCTTAGGAGGAAAAAATCAACTCATAGACAAAAAATATTTTTAATATAATTAAACAAGAACGAAAAATCATGCGTCAAGCATAGATTATGTAACACTTTCAAACGCTTCCAAAATAATTTTACAAATCATTACCGTTTAATAAGCTGAAAGATAACATCTAAGTAAATAATTTGGAAAACGCATAACACATTTTAAAACGTAATTTCAGGAATTCCCAACATATACAATATTCGGAAAAATATCCGAATACTTTTATTCAGCCCTGTATAGTATCTATAGATTTGTATATATACTACATAAAATGCTAAATTTTAGTTTAGTTAGGAAACGCGTTGCACAGTTTAAAATTCTCCTTCTGGAGTTTCTGTCAATAAACGGAAATGTGTTCACGAACTTTCGTGCTGCCCTGTATATGAAATACAGAATTTATACACACCCAGTAATAGACAAAAAGTGAGTTCAATTTAAAATTGCATTCAGCAACTTAAAACACACTTCCAGGAATTATTGTTAACATTCAGTAGAGAATTCTTTTGTGTGTCCCTGTAAATGAACGAGGACTGCTATACAGACACTATTCTGTAGCAAGCCTCTTGTAATGCACCGTAGTGATATATATATAAATTTCAATGCGTTTAAAATAGTAAAACATTATTTAATAAACCGCAGACGATTTTTCTCCATAGACATAATGTAACAGAATTGTTTTGACTGTCCCTGTAAAGTAACTATAAGTGCTATGCACACCCTATTCCATATTAAGCTTCTTCTAATGCACCTTAGTGATATATATAAATTTCAATGCGTTTCAAACAGTGAAACATTATTTAAATAAACGTCAAATAATTTTTCCCCATAGACCGCAATGTAACGGAATTCTTTTGAGTGTCCCTGTAAAAAAACTATAAGTGGTACACACTTCCGTTGAAATAGGGAACATGCTATAGATAACGACAATAACATATAAAAATTGCAGAGCAATCCGAGCATATTTACGGGAGTTAGAGCACGGACAGGCGGCCATACGGCAGACAAACCGAAGTCATAAACACTTTTCAACTAGGTTGGAAAGTGTTAGAAATGGGGGTAAAAAAAAAAAATGTCTCTTTTTTTTTACACTTTGAACTAGCTTCATTATATTTCTGATTATATAAACCATTTGTACTTTTACCTCATTTAAATTATTTGTTTTTAATTTAAATGAGGGGATTTAAATCAAACAACCCTGTCAAATATACAAAGAAACCAAAGTAATATCAAAACAATATATATATATGTGTATATTGAAGAAAAACTTACTTCTCCTAAAAACTCAAATTTTAAGTCTCTTACTAAGATTCGTCCATCCATTTTCTCTTCTTTTTCAATCAGCAACATAAAGAGCTTCCCAGACATATTTCCAAGGAGGTAACGAGATCCATTGTCATCTACTTTACAGTGACAATTTATCACACTTTGCTAGAAAAGAAGCAAGTACTTCAGAAATTCAGGGAGAAAAAAAGAAAAAAAAAATCTGAGATTTTTTAAATACTATAAATTAGATCATAATGAATAGAGGAAAGTATATTCAACTAAGTAAATTATATTCAATGATTTGGTCAAAATCTCAACTATGATACTCCAACCATTGAATATACTACAAATTAATCTAAAAAATTAAAATCAAGAAATCTCTAATAATAAAAGAAAGATGTTTGTATGTATGACTGTTGGCAATGGCTGGGAAAATCTATCGCACATAGAGGTCTAAAAATTTGTATGATGATAGTCCAAGGCGGGTCTTAATGCACCTGAAGTTCAGATTTTTCTTTTTCTTTTTTTAATTAATGGAAATATTTAAACCCAATTTTCAAGGTGCAGAATATTAATATTGCAACCTCATTCTGAAGCTTTCTGCAGATCAGCAAGCAGAGAAAAAATGAGAGGTGGGGGGGAAAGAGTAGAGTTTTTACAAATCCATTAGGTTAAAAAATTTAAATACAAAATAAATAAATAAAAAAGTACCATACATTTTCATTTCCAACGGTGTTATCCTTTTTTTATATTAGAACTGCAGAGTCGGGATAGATTTTCTCCCCTGGCTTTGTTGAGAGAGGGCAGGCTTAGGATCAGCATTTCCTTGCAAAGGTAAAAGAAGGAAAAGAGATATGGGCGAGAACATGTTTAGTTTTCTGTTCTGATCGGCGAAGAGTTCATAATATTATGAATCGTTAAACAGTCCATTGTATTTATTCTGTTATGAATGTTTTAATTTTTTGTTCAGTGTTTTGTCCTAATAAATAATTTTAAAAGATTACAGCGAACGCCTGTCAAATTTTAAGTTCTGGGTATCATGTAATATCACAATTAAAGTTTACCCTTTCAAAAGAAATATTTCTGAAATGTTTATTTATTTATTTTTTATTTTTGCTTTCACATCTTTACAAGTCTACATCTGCCCTCCTGTTCGAAATACAAAACATACCCACTTATAGATACTACTTTTTTTTCTCAAATGACGCCTTTGGTTTGAAAAAAAATATTAACTTATCATGCATATTATTTATGTTGTCAACATCCCTTTTTCTATGAATTTACAAAACATGCAACAACGAATGCAGTATCAATCAAAAGGTTTATGAAGTGGCTTCTGAAATAGTACACTCACATTTCATTAAAACATGTTTTTGATTAAAAATTCAATCGGCATGGTTTTCATAAATGAAATGAAAAGTTCTCAAATTAGTATTGCCACAAAAATAAAATACCACATTATAGGATGCTCAACAGCGATTATATAAAAAATAAAAAACAGATAAGTATCATTTCTCTGCACGGGTTTCATTTTATACTTATTGTTAAAAAACAAAATTGAAATGTTTACAAGAAAACTGTAACTTTGATGGAATAAATGAGACAATATTCTGGCTTGACTAATGTTGTTTGCAGATATTTTCATCCTTAATTTTTCTTTAGAAGTTCTAAAAATTATTAGACTGCAGTACGAAATCCTCAACGGATCCACTGGTATAATATTATCGACTTTATTAATATTATTATTAAATGTTTGGAAAAACCCTTTCAAAAGTTATTTTTGTAGTGCCATTTATGCATTTTTTACATAACTTGCAATTTTTAAAAATCTGCATCTGATCTTTTGATCGAAATACAAAAAAAACAAAATACTTACTTAATCAGGGTACATTTTCTTTCTAAATATCTCTGATTAAAAAAAATATTAATATTAACCCTTTCAAAAAAATTATTTTGGCAATGCCATTTTCACAATTTTTATTTTTTCTGCAATTTTTAAAAATCTGCATCCACTTTGAAAATCAAAATACGAAAAAACAAATATATACACCCAGAGTTTTGGTTAAAGAAAATATTAATATTTACTCTATTAAAAAAATATTTTCTGGATGGTCACTTCCTGATTTCATCAGACTTTCTTTTATCTCAGTGATTTCCCATAATGCATTTAGTGTATTATGAGGTTTGAAATCAGAAGTAACAAAGCAGCTAGAGAATTTTGTTTTTGAAATTTTCAGATGGGGAATGGGAGATATCTTTTCATGTTTCAAAACAGGAGGGAGGGGGGATTTTGTATTATTGAAGTTTTCTTCAAGAACCTAAGAGGAACTGAAATAGGACCTCCTTAAGGTCAGAATTGAAAGTATAGTGATTTCCCAGAATTCATAAATCGGAAGTCACTATATCAGGACTCTGCTTTCACAACTGAAATAGCAAACAACAAAAAATACCCACTTATTCATGGTACCTTTACCATTCTTCTAACAATATCTTTGTTTTAAAAAATATTTTTATATTTAAAAAAAAAAAAAATTCTGAAAATCCTTTTACAAATTCACAAGACTTTATTATTTTCTCAGTGATTTCCCAAAATATGTTTAGAGTTTGAAAAAACAAACTGTAGTGGCTCGGTGTACGTTGCCGAAGGCAGTAGGTCCCCCAACTTTAGGTTCATTTGAATAAATTTTCTTTAAAAATATAAAATCATACAAATTCAAAGGTTTATGCTGCCAAAGACAGAAAGAGGGGTGGGGATTAACTTTAAGCTTGTTTGGATAGTTTTTATTAAAAAATAAATAATTATACAAATTCAAGGGTGTGCACTGCCAAGGTAGTGGAGGTCCCAACTCTAGATCCTTTTGGATAAATTTTTATTAATTATAAAATCCTACAAATTCGAGAATGTATGCTGACATAAACCCCAACATTAAGTTTTGTTTGGAGAGATTTTAGTTTAAAAATATAAAATCATTCAACATTGATTTTAGGTATATTTAAAGTTATTATCACGGGTCCAGGCAATGCTGGTCGAGTCAGCTTGTAATCAATAAAATCTCGGGTCTGCCAGTAATTAATAAATATAAAGGTGAAAATTAGAATGACATAACAAAAGTAATTAAATAAAACTAATTATAAACTAAATATAATAAAACTAAAATTAACTGAAGTAATTAAATAAATAAAAATACTTTTAAAAAATAGATATGTACTAAAATTTACTGATAAGATTTATATTTAAGGGGAAAAAAAAAAGTTGTGACATTTCATTGAATTTTAAATAATTGATTTATGTGCCAAATACATTTATTACATGTTTCTAACATGATTTTTATTTTTTTTTAATTTAAACAGGATTTAATATGGGAGTAAATGCTAGAAAACAAATATAGACATACTTTTAAAAATATTTAAGTAATGTAATATAATATTCAAATTATTTAAAATAATAACAAATAGAATGTTAAAAAGTGTACCTTGATTAGAGGTGGGGCAATAGCAACATGTTTATCTGCATTATAGTATGTGATAGATTCTTGTCCAATAACTACAGCACCACCAATAGGCTCTGGGACTGGAATACAAAATAATTAAAATATACTCCAGAATCTTAAATTTTCAATAATAATAATTTGTTTTGCATACATACGAAGGAGCACAGAATGAAGGATTAAGTTTTATAAACATCATATTTCCTTTATGATAAGAATTAGACTTGAATTTATCCAAAAATGAGAAGAAAAAAATTTTCGGTTTAAGTTTTGAGAAAGATTAAAATTTTAAAAAGTACATTTAGTTTAAAATGCATTTCACTGAAGATTTTTTTCCTCTAAACTCAAATCCTGTTCCAACAAACATCAGCAATTAGAATACATCGAAAAGTCAATAACTGATATCAATTAAAAACAAATATTCTAATAGATCACCATATTTTAGATAAGCAAGTCTTTTAATACTATTTAAGACAATTATAAGAAAAGAGAACAATTAATATCAGATAATCATGAAAAGATAAAGGATTAATTAAAAATATAATTGAAATCTATTCAAAAGACTAATACATTTAAAAAAACAGATATATACCAGGAATAAGAGTTGCTGCTTCAATTTCCACATTATTCTGTTGCCATGGGCCTTTGATAAGTTCTTTATCTCTCATGGAGATTTCATATGTAGTAACATGCCGTGCTTGACCATCTTGATAAACAAGTGCAAGTGTTGGATTTGCATAGCCATACAAAAACTGGATATCATGCACAAGTAATTCTTCCATTCTAAACAAAATAAATAAATAAATAAAATTAAGACTAAATAAAGTATACAAAATTTTCAAGGAAAAAAGTTTGAGAAGTGTGAATGCACATATTGAAAAAAAAAAGATATATATATATATATATATATAATGTCTTAAAATCCAAATTTGACTGTCGTCTCCTGCAGTCAATTTCTGCCTGCACTAATGAAATTAATGTTTAAAAATGGACCGCAACTTTTGGACATTTTTTTCCGCGGCCTTACGCACCTGCTCTCCTGTTAATGAGATGCCACAGGAAATAATGTTGTACTATAAAACGCAAAGAAGCAGGCGTTTATCATGTGCACACCGAATCCCCCGTGTTCCTGCTTTTTTTCTCCTGCACCTTCGGATTGTGCAGGAAACAATACTAGCTCTGTGTTCTACAGCCGCTAAGAGCAACTCTCATTGTATAGAAAAACACATGCTTAGAATGGCATTCTGGGCAGAGTTAACCCGATCTGCAGCTGATGCAGGACTTTAATTAAGACATTTTTCTCCAGAAGGAATTTCTGTAGCTGCGTCAGGGGAGGGAAATTTCTGCCCCCTCCCTGGATCCTTTCACAAAATTCTCTGTGAATTTCAGAAAATATTTTTTTACTCAGAATCACCTCTGGTCCCGGGATAAGCTTATCCTTCCCATTTTAGAAATCCCACAAGAAGTGAGATGATGAAACAATATGCAACGTCAAAAGTTATAAGCAAAGTTAATGAAAATGCATCATGCTTACCATATTTTAAAAAAAGTGCTGAAAAATTCCTAGTTTAGTGTATTATTGATTCATTAAAATTACACACAAAATTTGCAGACAGATTATGAAATTTTAAAAGCTTGTTGCAGGCAGCTACAGAACTTTTTGCCACTGGGTATATATATATATATATATATATATATTTTTTAAATATAATAAAGAAGCATGTGTTGTTTGTTGAAAACAAAATAATCCACATACTTTAAATTATAAATATTTAGCGGAATTGATGTGTTGTGATTTTGTAAAATTGTAAGTAGAACAATTAAAATTTATAGATAGCTCTGAAATATTAGATTTTTATTTTTTTTTAAACGAACTTATTATAATAAAATATAAATGGAAAGATTGAAATATTTATAAAAGTAAGTTTTTATCTAAACTTACATTTTTTTTCTTTTTTTGTTAAAATAATTTACAACTGTATTTATTTTTAATCAGGGTTTAATTATTGATAGGGGGTTTTAACCAAAAAAGTGAAATTTTGAATAAAGGAAGTGTGTTTTGTAAGAAAAACTATGATAGGGATAATTGATTTTTAAATTGAGTTGAAGACTAATGAAAATGTCATAATTCATTATGACAATCTATGAAAATAATTATAATCAAAATAATATATTACATTTATGTAATCTTATTCTTATTATTTAAAAAAAATTTAAATGCCTACCTTAAATTAAAGGCTTTTAATTCTTTAATGTCCTTGTCCAAGGGAATAATTTTTAGCAACCCATCATAAAGTCGAAGAGCTATAACTCTACACAATGGATCTATAATACCAATACTACCAGTTTCAGATGGCCTTGCTATAGCATCCTATAAAACATTAGCATTTACAATACACTCAAAAAAACATTTCAATCACTGAAAAAAAAATGTTATACAGGATGGAATACAAAATTGTATGACTTATTAATTCAAAAACTGTAGCATCACAACAGTACTTCTTTGTTATAGCAGCCCCCAAAAATGCAACTATGCCAAGGTTGCAATTATGATTTCGCCAAGGTCATCGCCAAGCTTATATACACCATGTCCAAAAGTTTAGACAACCAATAAAATTTGCATTAACATAAAAGGTAATAAGGTACAATTAAAATTCGTGAGATAGGTAATAAATAAAAGCAGTTTTGCTGATATACACATATAAATTATGATCAAAGGTTTGAAATTATAAAATATACATTAAATTATATAACAATGTGCTGTCTCAAAAGTATAGACACCTGTAATTTTTTTGGTTTTACATTTATAAAAGTAAGTAAAAACTCACTTTTAATATTTAATTGTATTGTCACGACACTTTATAACGTCAAATACACGTTGTTCCATAGAAAGAATTAACTAAGCTTTGCATTACAGAAGGAGGTATTTCATACTACGCTTTGTCAATTGCAATTTTTTAAGTCATTTACACATGTATATTGCTTTTCATTTTCATATATTTTACGAGATAAGATTCCCCACATGTTCTCCATGGGATTCAAATCTGGACTAAGTGCTGGGCAGTCTAATAGTGTGATATTGTTTTGCCTAAACCATATTTTCGATGATGTGGAGGTATGGATGGATGCCCCATCTTGTTGGAAAACAGTCCGGTCCTGCTAGCAAATCCATAATTGGCAGTAAATTGGTACATAAAATATCCTGATAATCCTCTGATTTCATTTTTCTGTCCATAAATCCTAGAAACGTTTAGCCGTTGAAAGAAAACCCTCCCCAAGTCATTACGGATCCTCCGCCTTGTTGCCTGCTGAAACAGTTCTTGGGTTCTTTTCTTAGGTCATTGCTAGTAAAATTTATGACCATCAGGGCAGCCTAAATTCCATTTCTTTTCATCACTGAAGATGACAAAAATCCATTTTTCACTGTATGACATATGCTTTCTAGCCCACTTTAGACGTGCATCTTTATGTCTCTGCTTTAAGCAAGGTTTTACTTTCATTCTTCCTTCTGTAAACAATATTTGTTGAAGCTTTAATTCTTCTGTGTACAGTACTTTTTGAAATTCTGGAAATTGATGCAATTTCACGCACAGATAAATTATCAACTGGAGCCATTTTTAATAACATTCTATCATCACGTAACATTGTTTTCTTTGGTCTTCCGACTCGCTTTCTAGTATTCCATGTTCCACCTGATCTCAAAACTCTATAAATACTGCTCAAGTATCTCTTTATTCTTCTCGATATTTGTACAGGATTTTGTCCTTGCGATTTTAAATGTAAAATCTTAATAATTTCATCTTTAGAAATTTTTTTAGAACGTGGCATTTTTATCAGAATATGCAGGAAATGTCTTTTCCGAATCACAAACAAAACAATACATTGAACCCATTTGATTCCACAAAATTTCAATAAATTATTATGCTAACAATACAGTAGACAATATTTCAATTAAAAGGAAAATTATTCTGCATTTATAGAAGCAGACGAAAATAAAAAATATTTTATTTTGTGAACAAAAATGTAAAAGAAAACATGTAATGCTGTATTGTGTTTATACTTTTGGGACAGCACATTGTTATATAATTTAACGTATATTTTATAATTTCAAACATTTGATTATAATTTATATGTGTATATCAGCAAAACTGCTTTTATTTTTTATTTGTAAATTTTACCAATTCTTTCAGACATTATTTAAAAAAACTTGGTTAAAAATCCTTACTAAAAACGTCCCCCATTTAAAAAATGAAAAAACAGTCTTCAATAAAAATATCTACCAGTTCACAAAAGTGCTTTCACCCCCCACTAGGGCATCATCAGTTGTGATCTTTAACTATCCTCTTCTCCATTATATACATGACTGCTGGTCGAAGAAGAGCTCCTCCTATCGGCATTCAATATTCTCTCTCTATCTCTATCCCCCTCTTCCAACATTTTTCTCCAGCGGCAATCAAGTATCAAATGTACCATGTCATTGCATGCGGCTTTGGATGTATTGATTTCTATTGATTCTCTTATTAAAGCGTTATGTAAGTTTCCGTAGTTTGCTATTTTCTGTATTTCTAGGGTTTCAAGTTTTATTGGGGTTTTAGTGTTTAACCTTGCAAGAGCTGTTGACTGTTTATTTAGTTTTATATCTCGGATATGTTCTTTCAATCTTTCTTCTATTTTTCTCTTCGTCATTCATCTTCGTAAGTAACCTTTTCATTTCTGCTGTTTAGACAATTTATTTTGTATATTCCTGCTGTTTGTATTTCCTCATATTTTTCTATTTCATTTCTTATTGATTTGAAGAAGGATGGATTGGGGGTTAGTGGGACAATTTTTCCTAATTTTTCAAATTCTCATTTTATTTTCAAAGATACACCTTTTATATATGGAATAGGAGGAGTGTATGTTAGATTCCTCTGTGCTGGTTGTATATGGTCAATTCTTTCTCTTACTCTTTCAATTAGTTTAAGTATAGTTTTTCTCGGATGTCCTGCCCTTAAACCTATGTTTTCAATGATTTTTAATTCTTCCTTTAGTAATTTTTCTGTTGAACAAACATGTAGAGCTCTATTTATATATGTATTCATGGCTGCTAATCTGTATGGTAGTGGAGTATCGGCTTTATAGGAGATTATATTTAAGTTTGCTGTGGGTTTTCTATATACTGTAGTATTTATTTTAGTTATATCATGAGTTATTTTTACATCTAAGTAGTTGATCGAATGCTTTATTTCTTTTTCTATTGTAAACTGGATATTCTTGTCATACGAATTTACTTTGTCAAGGAGGTTATCTAGCTTAATTCGTTTATTTGTGATAATAAATATGTCGTCTACATATCTAAGCCATAGCCTGATTTTAGTTTTGTGTTCGTTTATGATTATTGTTTCTAGATTTCTTAATTTCAAAGCATCTAATGATCAAAGCATCTAATGATCTAATAAAATCAGTAAACTGGCCACCTGAAGAAAAATCAATTAAACGTAATTTCACACCGTACATCCCTACGATATTTGGTAAACTGAAAGATCACAAGACTCCATATAAACTAAGACCTATTGTAAATAAAATGATCAGCCCAATATATGATATTGAAAAATATATGAAAAAGCAATCCCCCCCTCAGAAATTTCGATCAATTCAACAAAAAGCTTCATAAAAAAGTTAAAAGAATATGAACCACAGCCTGATGACTACATGTTAAGCCTGGATGTCCAAAACCTCTATCCGTCTATTAACTTGAAAGAAATGACAGATCTAATCAATAGTAAAATAAAAAAGTATTATACAGAATCTAACTTAAGTACTCTATTACAAAGCGCAACAAACTTGATCCTGAACGAAAGTTATTTTAAGTTCAATAGCAAAATATATAAACAAATTAAAGGGGTACCTATGGGATCCCCAATTTCTAATATAGTCGCAGAATGGAAAACGAACACAAAACTGAAATCAGGCTATGGCTTAGATATGTAGACGACATATCTAAGATATCTATCTGGCTTAGATATGTAGACGACATCGTGACCGCGTAGCGGTCTCAATGTGAATTGCAAAGCAATTCACGGGGGGTTGGCGAGCGTTAGCGAGTAGGGGGCTGAGCCCCCTAGTGTCTTATAATTTCGCGATACATCTTGGTCGCTTGACGATTTATCCTCGGAGGCCGTTATAACAAAGAAATACATCACAACAAAAAGTGTAATGCAAAGCCCATTAATATTTCTTAAAGTTTAGCTTACACAAAGGCAATATTGTTTTTTAAAGTATAAATGTTACCAATCCTCCATATTTTTTAGTACCATTATTTTCAAATGAAAACCTTTGTCTTTTTTAATCACAGAATATATATATTAAATAAAGCAAATATTTCTTTTTTTAAAATAGTTATACTAAAAAATCATATACTAAAAAATGTCACTATATCAACACATTCTTATAGTTATCAACTTGGATTTTAAAAATATAAAGATTTTTACACCTTGAAGTAACAATGCTTTTCAAGGTACACAATGTTAACAGGTTATAACAACATACATACATACATATTAAATAGCAATAAATAATTGTTCCCAACATAATTTAAATTATTTCATTGTTATTATTCCTTTTTAAAAACAGATACTCAATATTACAGAATATTAATATAGATTTTTTTAATAACTTCCTATAGAATTTTTTAAATGCCATATTAGTTTATTTAATCTATTATTCCCTGCTTAGGCTTGCACCATTAAATTTCAATGTCACAGCTCAGAAATAATTAATGATCTATCATTATCAATTTTAAAAATCTTTAAAAGATTTAGGAGAAAAATTGTGAATTGGACAAAAACTTGTTTAAAACTTTAAAAGTACAATAAAATTGTAAATTAATAAAAGAAATGAACAAGAAAGAAAAATCATAAGGTAATTAATAAGGTAAATAAGGTATCTTAGTAAACATTTCAGAAAAACACATTTGAAAATCAGATTTCAGCAATTACTGTCCACAGCCGGAAAAGTACTCCAATTCTTTTCTGCAGCCCTGTATATATTTGTATATATTCTATAGTATGCTACAATTTAGTTTAGTAATAAAACACATAACACAGTTGGAAATTCATCTTCAGCAGTTTCTACTAATAGATGGAAACATACTTGTATTATTTTGTACAGCCCTGTATATTACCTTAAGCTTTTTATACATGCCACATATTAAGCTATAGTTTAATTCAGGCAATTACACGCGGAAATCACACTTCCAGAAATTATCATACATAGGCAGCCATGCATTCAGTTATTTGCGTAGCCCTGCATATGATTTTACTTATATTCTACAAACCTTCCTTGGTATCTACTATCTACTATATATTTAAAACACAAACAGAAATTTTGTTCCGTTCCTTTAAACTCAAGTTCCGCTGAATGGATTTTGATGGAACTTGCATTGTTCAATAGATAATTTTTCAGGGAAGGTTTCGGTATATAACACTACATTCTACGTAGATTAGTTCTAGAATTATGATGAAAAGTTTTGTTATTTTGGACGAAACGGTTACCATTGGTCATTTTTTGGCGACCATTATCTTTGGTGAAAGAATTGAAACTGCTATATAATTTAGAAAATAATACAAACACGTCGCAATATAAAAGAAAAAGTCACTATTTTATTTAAAATAAAAAAGGGGAAAAAAGGAAAACAGTTTTGATGACAAATAACAAACAACAAATAAAACGAAAATATTTAATTTATACATGAAAAAGAATGTTCATAATGCAAACAAAATTATTCAATGAGAAATATTGCAGTTAAAACCACATTTGGTGATTTATCATTTGTATCAGGTTAAGAAAAATACTTCTAAAAATTTGATTTGATAAAATCTGAGTAACAATTTTGTTCTTGATTTGTTCTTCTTTTAAAAACTTTATTTTTAATAAATCTAACTCCTTCATCATAAGACTTACAGAAGAAACTTGCAGCTGCAATTATAAAAATGACTGTTTTTGTGAGTTACATTTTATTTGTTTATTTACGATTTTGATTTTACTTTTGTCGCTAAACAATTTGATTTTTATTCAAAAAGGCATAAGCGTGACATCGGTCCGAGCGATGTTTAAAAAAAAATGGTGTTTTTTCAAGTATATGACAGCATTTTTAGTGTAATTTTTTATATTCGAATGTATATTATATAAATATCAGTTAATATTATAACAACGAAGTCATATATTTAAATTTTAGTGTAAATTATAACACATATTTAAAAAGTTTTTCACCATTCATTTCTTTTTAGTTTTCTTTGCATACCTTCTTTTTTTCTTTTAGAAGGTTTTTAAAAGATATTAGAATAATCTTCTGTAATCGGGTCATCCGCCAATTAGCATATATATTATATTGTTGGAAATTTCGGAACAACTGTCACAGACGCACCGGGGTTGGCGCCATATTTGTTTTCGCCACTTTGCTTCCGAAAAACCAAGACAAAAAAACAGAAAGCAGCATGTTAGTTTGATTTTATTATGAAACACACACAAATTATTTTATTTTAAAACACACACAATGATTAATTTACTATAAAACTCACATTATTTAATTTAATATAAAACCAATAGAATCTGCTCTACCAGATTGCCATACGAAGCAAAATCTCCCCAAAATGGTCGGATTGCCCCGGCATAAATTCACCATTTTGGCACCGAGTGCGTCTGCGACATCTGTACCGAAATTTCTTTTATATTTGAAGGGGACTTTGGATGGTAAATCCGATTGGAGAAGATTACACGCAATTTATACTCAGCGATTAGTAAATTTATGTATTTTCATTATGAAGCAAACGGAGCAAAGAAGATTTACTATTATATATTCTTTCACTGTCAGTTATTTTACTATCACTAAACAAGCAATACTTGCAATGTACCAAAAAATCTTGGACATGCCAATGGTGTCCAAGTAATAATATTTGCTGATTTATCATTTTAGCCTAGATAAGAAAAAAGGGTACTTTTCGGTTAGCCGGGCGCCAGTGAAATGTATATATCTATATATACATATATATGTATACATACACACATATATGTATGTGTATATATATGTATATATATATACATGCATATATAAATGTGTGTATGTATATATATATGTATATATATGTATACATAGATATATAAATTTCACTGGCGCCCGGCTAACCGAAAAGTACCGAAAAAAGTACATGAAATTAAGATGAGATACAATTTTGATCATTATAATGCAATTTCTGCTAACGCACAGCTCTAGTTGCTAAACTTAGTGACAAATTATCGATTATGTTCATTATAGGGTTTACTTAGACAACAGACTGAAGAATAATCTAATCTTCAAAATAAAAGAAATTGCAAGACTATTTATTTCTCCGTGTTATTATGCTCATAAGAGCATTAAAAAAAAAGAAGCTTCAGTAAAAGTATTCACCAAAATAATTATTACTAAAAATTTTGCATAACTAACTTTATTTATCAATCTCAAGTAGTTTTATTGGTGAAAGATCTATAATTCAGTCAACAGCAATTTGACATTATTTAATGCAACGTAGTTTGGAGCGTAATTAACTTCGTTTTGTAGCTAACCATATCGCTGCAAAAACTTCTAAGCTTTGACTTCCAACTTGGCTGTGGACCCGATTATGGAAGACTAGGAAGATTTTATTTGATGCAAACTAGAGTATTATTTTTCTATCAGAATCAGATTTCGAGGAGTTTTTTTCAGGTTAATTGTTACATGATTGCAACTGGTATATAAAATGAAAAGGCAGTAAAAATAACGTAATTTTAATTTTATTCAAACGATTTGTCTTTAAAAACCCACTTTTTTTAAAGATTTATATTTCTTTTAAACATGAAAGTTAAACACTGTTCATTATGTGCAAGTAATTCATTGCTTTTTTCACTATATTTACTCTGCTGGAATCCAAAGATAGAAAACTGCAGCAGATCTGCCAGATGACGTATATTATGAAATATAATGTAACGTAGAGTGAGATTTTAGTTTAAGTACCAGAACCACACATAGCGCCAAGCTGAGAGGCCCGGAGTTCAAGAACTAACAAACGAAAATGAATAACCCGAGCATTATTTAAATTCAATAGTCAATCTCTGCAATAATTGATCTCTTTTTTAAAAGTAGGATGACTAGAGGTCATTTTAATTTCTATTGGTCATAACAACCACATTTGTCTACCAAACTCTACTACAAATGATGTAATAAAAGAGTTGCTTTTTAATAGCATGAATTTTGTCTAACACCTAAGATAAAATCATAGCGCAATGGCATTCGCATTTTATATTGAACAATGCGGAAGGATTTTCCAGGTTAAGGTCCAAATTACTTGAAAATACATGGTTGAATTCCTCATTTCGTTTTATTCAAGACCCATTTGGAAAATTCACCAGCACAGTGGGCATAGCCTGCTAGTACTAAATATATTTCACATTTAAAATGCATAACTCGATTAAAAACCCATTTTAATCAATTTATGCTGATGCACTGTAATGCTTACGAATTTTTTTGTGTAGCCCTGTATATGATCTATAGCATTTATACATACCTCATAGCATTTAAAAATTTAGTTAAATGCATACCTTACTAAAATCCCATTTCCAATTATGGCTTATAAACAATACTTCGGACACAGTACTGTATCCGAAATATTTTGTGTGTCCATGTAAATGAACAATAAATACTATGCACATAACAAGTATCTTGTAGTAAGCCTCAATAATGTATATCAATTTCATTATATTTGAAATGGCATAACATAATTAAAATACACTGCAAACAGTTTTTCCCCCATAGACCATTATGTAAAAGAATACTTTTGTGTGGCACTGTAATTGAAAGAAAAAAGCTTTACACTCTATATTCTACAGAAAGCATGTCTTAGTACATATCAGAAATTAATATAAATTTCATTATGTTTGTAATAGTGTAAAATGATTAAAATGAGCCGCAAACGATTTTCCACATTAAACCATAATGTAATGGAATTCTTTTCAGTTTTCCTGTAAACTATAAGTGCTAGACGTACCATGTTTGATAGCAAACACCTTGTAGGGTATTTCAGTGATCTATATCAATTTTAATATATTTGAAATAGTGTCACATCATTAAAATGCACTGCAAAGGAATTTTCCCTGTAGACCATAATGTAACGGCATTCTTTTGAGTGTTCCTGTAAAAAAAAGTATAAATGCCACACACTTCATTTTCAATACCGAACATGCTATAGTAAACCTCAATAACATATATCAATTGCATGACTATCCGGATATATTTACGCGAATTAGAGCACAGACAGACAGACAAACAGAATTCATAAACACTTTTCAACTATGTTGGAAAGTGTTAAAAAGTAGTATTTATTTACTATTAAAGCTATTGTAAATAGTTAATAAGTACTGATGACATTTTGCACTCTTATATAATTATGCTTCTTACAGAAAAATCAAAACTTTTTTTTTTTTTTACAAATACAGGGTAGGGTGATCCTGAATTCATGGTACAAACTTTAAGGGTTGGTACAGGACACTGTAACAATCACTCCAATCAGAAATTGTGTTTTCGTTCATAACTTTAACAGTAGTGAAGATATTTTAACAAAATTTGCAACAGACTCATATTTGTATCAATTGTAAGGATAATGTAAGGGTTTCATTAAAGTATCTTCAATACTATTAAAGCTATGAACGAAATTGCAACTTTGTATTGGAATGAGACGCCCTGTAATTTTGACTTAATAAATGGATTTCTAAACCTAGTTTCCTATACAATAAATGATTGTTACAGTGTCTTTTAAGGCGGTATTAAAAAAAATATTTTCCCACACTCAAAAACTCAAAATTTTCTGACAAATTTTCAGACTTATTTTTAAAAGTAAAAACATGAAACTTGGAGACGTGATTTATGAAGAGATTTATAAGAAACCTATGTCTTTATTTTTCATTCAATTAATTAGAAATTGATTAGCAGACAATTGTTTTCACTGTATGATAATTTTCTTTTGTTTTCAGCGCTATCGCTTCGGGAAATTCGGTTAAAAATGTCCACTTTGATAGCTTTTTTAGAAATATATTCTGCCTCTATCAAAAAATTGACCAATACGGACATTATAGTTTCTGAATAAGAGAATCTGCCAATTGGATGCATTTTCATTTTAGATCAAAAATGATTTAAAAAGTAAGCAGGCATGCAACTGTAATAATGCTTCCAAAAAAGTGAGAAAAGTGATTAATTTACCAAAAAAAGTGACAAAAAAGTGACTAAAGCATGTCAAAAAAGTGACTAAAATGTGTCAAAAAAGTGACTACACGTTTGTTTTTTTAATGCAAATCCCCTACCAAAATGCCAGACAATATCAAACCTCAGTTTTATTTACTCATATAAAACAAAGAGTACAATATTAGCATAATAAACTTTTAAAATTGAATTATAATAAGTAAGCTGGTGTCACAAAAAAATCAGGGGTGCTATCAATCACTTTTTAATTACATCTATTTTTAAAGAACAATCTTCATTTTATTTTTACAATATTTGCAATGGAAAATCTACTGATTGCAAATAAGGATATTTAAAAAGGTGATTGGTAGGATCCTTGCAATATTTTAAGCAACAAATTCAAATTATAACTGCAACTAACTATATAAAAAACTAGACATTTAAGAAAAAATTATGCAAATAAAGAAAAGTTAAAATTCTAGGGCTAAATTCATCCTGAGTAAATAATTAAAACTCTTAGAAAAAGCACAAATACAATGTACGAAATTGCTTACAGGTGCATACATATAAATATTAAAAATATTTTTAAATATATTAAAAATCCATGAAACTCCAGAACTGTTTCAACCGATGCACTTGGCCATCATCAGTGGAAAATTAAATGCCATCATGTCTCTTTGCTCCTACTTGAGAATAGTCTTAGTTTTACAGAGACCATTCTAGATTAAGGGTGGTACGGAAAATAAGGCAAGAGACCTGACAATTCTCGAGTAGATGAAAAGAGACTAAAGAAAAGAGGCATTTAATTTTCCACTGATGATGGTTGAGTGCATTGGCTGAACTGGAGTGTAATAGATTCTTAATACATTTTAAATATTTTTATATGCACCTGTAAGCCCTTTGATACATTTTATTTGTGCTTTTTCTAAGAATTTTACTGATAGAAATGACTTTTTTTTACAAGCACTGAGATTTCATCCTGGATGGGGTATGGCTTAACAAAATTTTATTTTAACTTTACAATGACAGTTTTAAAATTACATTTTCTATTTTTTATTACAAAATGATGATATCACTGAAGACTTCCTTTTCTCTATTTCTCTCATGACTTGGAGTTAGAGACTTATTTCATATACTATCAGAAAAATTAAACATTTTTGATGTCTTATAATACATATAAGTAAATACATACTTAAAATGTATGTTATTCGTTTTTAACACCATCCTACTATAAAAATACAAAACACTGATTATAATCAGTACAGAGTCAAAACTCATTTTTAAAAAACCTGCACATAATGTAATGGGAGACAGATAGTAAAATACTGATTACATAGCACAAAAAAGTATGCCACATAACAATGATATAGTCAAAAAATATTTTAACATACTGGACATTCAAAATTCCTTTCAGTTCAAGATGCTATTAAAAAAATATCAAACTATCAAACAATCCCATATCAATGAAATATTACAATATAAATTGTAATCCAAATTAAAAATTTGACAATTTACAGTAGAATTCTCTTAATATAAGAAACAAGGGAATTATAAAAGTTCTTGTATTAACCGTTACTCATAATACCCTGAAAGATAATAAAAATCTTAAACACACACACATAATTAAATTAATAACTATTATTAATTACTCTGATCCTTTAAATGCTAAAATTAATTTAATATCATAAAGGCACTGATTACTTTTTTGGGAACTTTGTTTTCATTCTATCAATAAAAAAATTAAGATAGAATTGTGAAATGGAAATTCAATGAAGAGTGTTCTGCATTGTGGATCTTACAGTCATATGATGGGATTCCTTTATTAATCCTAGCCTACTTTTTCACTGAAACTCACACTGAAGTGAACAATGTTTTGCTCGTATTAGCCATTATCCTACTTTTGTAAAAATTGATTGTTACTGTGCCTTCATATTAGCTCGTATTAACAGAGTTGTACTATATTTACACACGGCCGTTTTGTGAGAGAATATCAAAAATTATTGATGTTGGAGATATCGACAAGGCTGAAAGATAAAAATGTCAATTTTAGTCACATTTTTTAAATGAAAAGTGAGCAAACCAGTTTCCACAGATGCCTTAGAGAGTTGAATTCAGGAGGTAGCCCGGGAGGAACTCTCCCCCCTCACGGAAATTTGTGTTTTTAATGGTCAAAAAGTGCAATTTCCCATCCCGGAACTCTATAATGTCCCCCCGGAGACATAAGACACCCCGGAGCGTCTGAATTCAACACTGCTTTCAGAGACTTTTAACTTCTTTAGTAAAAAAAAGTGACTGAAAGTGACTTTTTTAAATAGTGACTAAATGTGACAAAATTTTTAAAAAGTGACTAAAAGTGACTAACTTGCATCCCTGAGTAAGTCACAAAATAAGCAGTTTGGGTTTGAGTACACCCAAGTCCGTACAATGAATTTGGGATCAGTCTGTAAAACCAAGTTACTATTAAATGTTAGTTACTTTGTATAACTTTTTTTAAATACTTGAAAGCTGAGTAAAGAGAAAATACATACAGCAACATTTCCATGAGCTCTAGTAACGACTTCAAAACCCCCATCATCATCCTCAATACACTCTAAAATTGCAGCATTGTATTTGTGTGTCAAAATAAACAACAAATCTTTATCCTCCTCCTATAGAAAGAAAAACAACAAATTAATAATGTTTTAACAGAGAAGACTAACATTTTTCACCTTACACAATTTATTTAAAGAAAAATCTGTCTTAAAATGCATTTTTTTTAATTATTAAGAATAATTTATCTTAATTAAGTTTATTGATTACAGTATTAAGAATAATCAAAATTTTATTTTAAAGGAAAGAAGAATTATATTGAAGAATTAAACGTTAAGAAATTAAATCATTGAAAACTCGTTAATTAAATAAACCATTAATAGCAACAGCAGTGTAGTCTTTTATCCAGCTTTTGTTCTTATAGTGGAGTGGTAGCATTTTAGTCTGAAGAACTACTCTATATTTCAATACAACTTATACATCATTAAGAGTAAGAATTATACTAAACAAAAATGAGCCTGAATTAAATTTTTAATTTGTTGAAAGGGTCATTAGTAAAAAAAATCGTCAGCTATTTTAAATTTGATTTTTCCAATTTAAGATTTACATACAGTTGATCTCAATTTTGAACATTTGTTATCTTTGGATCAACGTTCTATTAGAAAATCGAGAATTCCAGTTCTGAAAGAGAGAAAAGGTACTAGAATTTCAGTATAAAACAAGAACATAATCACTCCTGGATAATTTTTTTACTAAAAACAATAATAATTTACCAAAACAGTCAGACCTTTTGTTACCCATTAGGTACAAAAAGCATGGGTGGTGCTTTTTTTTCTTTTTTTCCCACGATTATAACATTATTATTCCATATTCCATGAATTGCTACGGACATTTAATATGAAAAATAATTTAATTTTTTTTTTACATAAATATGTATGCAATATTATTAAAATAATTTTTTTAATTGCAAGATAATGTTTAAAAAATATCGGTATGTTTTGTGTCTGATTTCATTGCATGTAATAAGGCAAGGCTTGAAATTCAATTTTTCCAAGGAGGGGAGTTTGTTGGGAGAGAGAAAAAAAATATTTTTAAACCCCGCTATTATTTTACGTGCTATTTAAAGACTTACATTAATGCAGATGTTAAGATGGTTTTGCTTCACTAAATGTTTAGAGGATCTTGTAGGTTAATTTAATTGATGACTATTGTTCTTTAAGTTATACACGCTGATTATACTTTGAAGGTGAAGCAAAGAAGAAACGTGATCGTATATATATTATCAGGTTCAATACGTCATTTTAATGTTAAATTATAAGAGAGAAGTTTACCTTGAATCCAAGAGTGATGTGTCATAAAGAATGAGCAAAAATACTGTAGAATACTTCCATGATTTTATTCTTGAAAAACTTCCGTGGACTTGGGAAAAGGTGCTGTCTTTTTCAGGTATTGAATGCTCATAAAAAGTTAAAGACTTTAAATATCTGTGCAATAAGACTTCATGGTGAAATATAGTATTTATGAATTAATAATAAAATGCAGATATGATGTTTTACAAATTAAATAAACGACATGACTTCAAGTTCGAATGACGAATGGATCGGACACCAAGTCCGGCCATCGCGAAAGAAACTCTAAAAACTCCGGTCGAACAAACGACCTACTCTGAACTCTACAATCACTAGAACTGAAATTGAACAGCGCGCGACCATGGCGAGCGTGCGTAAAAGCACGTCTCAAAAACTCGCCGCGTGGAGATGAATGCGCCAAACTGGTAGACTCAATGAAGAGTTTACGCACGAAGGAGAAACAGCGAAACGCTGCCGTTCCGCGGCCGTACGCACATGCGCAAAGAGTGCCGGCTGCCTAGCCGCAAAAGCTTGTGATCCGAGGAGGAAGGCTACGAAACAAGCTGGCACGCGGCCAAGGGCGAAACGGGATGGAGAAATGAATGAAAAGAGAGAATTTACGAAATAAATGAGATGAAAGATGATCGCTTGATTAAACTTAAAATAATGAACGTAAAAAGAGGGAAAACGTAAGATTAATTAAATATAATATGTTACAATTAAAGATTGAATAATTAAGAATATGGATTTAAAATGTTGAAATACAGATGTGAATTAGGGAAATTCAAAACAAAATATATCAACACGATATATTACTCCACCACAAATAGGGAAAAAACTGAAAGATCCACATGAAAAGAAAATTCACAACTTACCGCTGAATCATATAAGCTGGAATGCAAAAATGGATTACAAGGAACATTACAAAAGGACATGAACAATCAATCGAAAACCTTAAATATCAATAAAACACTCATTACTATTAGAGAACTCCAAATGTCTATTGAGAACATGTAAAAAAATGTCAGTTAAAATGCAAAAAATTAGAAAGTGTGAAAAAAAAAGGCAAAAATTGCATAAGAATATCAAATATTAATTGGAAAAACAAAAAAAACTCACAAAATTTACAAAAAGCTCTAAAGAAAAACTTAGCAATAAAAAGTACTCTATTGAGAGTGTAAATAACCTATAAGGAATATCCCAATACCAAGAGCAAAAACTGATCCAAGAATGACCACTACTTACCAAGAGCATCAACAACCGATTAAGACAGCACGGGAATACACGGGATTACATACTATACCCAACAGACGGGTATCTGAGATTGTATATCAACAATCAATATAAAATTTCAGTACAGCTGCTATCATGATGATACAAGACATATATATATATAGAAATATTAAATTCAAACAGATAAATAAAAGGGTAAGAAAAAAAATTACGGGGAAAGTGAGTGGCGCCACAAAAAAAAATAGGGACAAAAAATAAAAATATATACATTGCAATCTTGTAACACTTGATATTATACACTGCATGCTGAAAGAAAACTTTCAAGTAAACTTTGCATTACTTTTATATGCAAAGATGATCATGATCATGAAAAAATTTATGTATACGTATACTGTTAAATAATGTTTACATATCCATGGAATAAAAAAATTTTACGTGAGTATTCATAAAAGATTGTATTAAAAATGTATTCTAATTACACAAAGTATATCAAATTTTACCATAAATTGAAAAAATAATACAACACACCTCTGAATTTTTTAGAATGGTGTATTACTGAAAAATTTGTCAACATTAACATTGACCACAAAAAAATTGTAAGTAAAGTATTTACACAGGATACCTTTATTTTATTGAATGAAATTGCAAATGCTTGCACTGTGAAATGAAGATTCAAAACTAAAAAAATATGAAGGAAGAGCCTATCATACTATAAAAAAACATCATTTTAAGTCTGAAAAGACTGATATGTGAACTGAATCACAAAATTGAATTTTTATTTACTTGTCAAAATTTTAAAGTTGAATTAAAAAATTAAAGTTAGATTAAAATGTTTAGAAAAACAAAAGATAATTATATGTACATTAAATGCAAAAAAATTTATATATATACCACAACATAACTAACACATACATATCTGAAAATGGTACTATGTAAACATATTACATATAATTTCAAAAAGATTTTTGAAAAAAAGGTTTTTTTTTTTTTTAAATTTGAAATATTCTAAAAGTAAGAGGCATATCTTTGTATGCATTTGCTTAAAACACTGAAAAATTACTTTGAAATTATGCTACAATACTTTCGAAAATGCCAAAAAATTTAAATATTAATTGTAAATAGTTACTGAAGCATAAATTACATGTACACAACAAATTATGAAAAGTATATTAAAAAAAACATTAAACTTGAAAAGAAATTTCTCTAAAATTTTGTTATCTCATGAACAAAATTATGCTAAAAAGAAATTATTTTGAAAAATGAGTTTAAACAGTCAACTGAACACAATTACCTGTAAAGCTGAAAAAACTTATATAAAAACCAACTTGAAAAGGAAAAATCAGGTAAGATATGAAAAAATTCATTATTGTTATTATTGTAAAAGTTAAAAATATTATGAACATATGTATCTGTCGGGTTAGGGTTAAAGAAGTGTCAAGAAATATCTTGACAGTACCACTCCATTGGGTACCGAAATCTTATTTTCCTCCGACAAGACACAAAAAAACTTACAAAATTAATATATATATATAATGCATGAAAAGAAATTAAAACACAGACGTATCAGTTATGTTTGATGTGGCACAAAAATTTATGTAACTCGATTATTGAGTTTAAGTCTTATTTTATATAAGCACAGTCTGTATGATTCACAGTCTCTAGAAAAGGCTGGATGATCTGTTCGAAAGTTGTGTCCATTTTGATTATTATGAACACAGTTTCTGCAATTGGCAGGTTTCTCACAAAAGCCTGGTGCATGATGCTCACCGCACCATACACATCTTGATTTTTTGCACTGATTTGCTACATGATGGAAAGCTTGACAGTTGAAACATCTTTTGATTTTTACGTATTTTTTTGCTGTAAAGAGTTGATCCTTGATCTGGAGTTTACGCCGCATTAGGCAGTAGGCAATGTTGCTTGGAAGTTCTAAAATGTGGTTGAGGTTATTGCTGAATTTATTTTTATATGTTTTCACCACATTTATATGGGATGTTTCCTTGAATTTATTGATTGCTTCAATTATTTCGTGAGTGCCAAAATATTGCGGTACATCATAAATTATTATCTTGCTTAAGTGAGTTGAGGATGATTGTGAATTTAATGTGGAGTTGAAAAAGGATTGATTTACGGTGTCGTCTATATGACTTGATGAGAGAATTGAAGACTGTGTATAAGAATCAGATATTGAGATGTTATTAGTAGATGGAATGCTCTGCTCTTCCGTTTGTGTGAATGAATCTCTAGTTGTAATGCTTTGTACTTTGGTTGATTCTTTTACTTTCACCAACAGTTTCTGATTAAGCTCTTTAAGGTTGGAGATATCTTTGAGTGTATTACTGAACGTATCTTTAATAAAGCATTTGTGCATCTCAATCATGTTATTTCCTGTAAACTGTAGTGTTTTAGTTATAATGGAAAATATGTCAGAGTCAAATGTGGTATCACCACCACTGCTTTCAACGAGATACTTAATTGTATCTGGAATACTCTGTACAAAATCTGAGAGTGCCTCAGTAAATATATTTATACGATTCATTACTTGAGTATTTTGATCCATGATTATGGTAATAGAAATTGATGAAATAGAAATTAAAATGTGTAAATTTATTGATTAGAAATTAAAAATTATTGATTATTCACAATTATATCTTCCAGAAATATCTTCAAAATAACATCTTCAAAAATATATCTCTTCAAACAAAATATCTTCAAAAATTTTCAAAAAAAACATCTTCAAAAAAAATATTCTTTTCTTTATACACTTATTTAAATATCATATGCAGTGAAAAAAATTATATACAAACACTATAGATGAACTTCAGAAATTTGAAAAGAAAATGAATTTTATATATGTACACCAAAAAAACAAGCTTCCATGTGTTTAAAAAATCTTCTATGTATATTTTTCAATCTTCTAACATCCTTTATAATTTTTATGCAAAATTGATAAAAACTGCACTATATATTTTAATCTTGCATATTTCTAAAAAGGATTGCTTATTTTATAAAATTATGAATATTAAGGTGGGAAAAAAAAGCACATGTCTGCAAATATCACTTGAAAAACGACGTATAACGCACTTATTGTGCCCTGGCATGAAGCACCATATTTGTTATGATGGTTTTGCTTCACTAAATGTTTAGAGGATCTTGTAGGTTAATTTAATTGATGACTATTGTTCTTTAAGTTATACACGCTGATTATACTTTGAAGGTGAAGCAAAGAAGAAACGTGATCGTATATATATTATCAGGTTCAATACGTCATTTTAATGTTAAATTATAAGAGAGAAGTTTACCTTGAATCCAAGAGTGATGTGTCATAAAGAATGAGCAAAAATACTGTAGAATATTTCCATGATTTTATTCTTGAAAAACTTCCGTGGACTTGGGAAAAGGTGCTGTCTTTTTCAGGTATTGAATGCTCATAAAAAGTTAAAGACTTTAAATATCTGTGCAATAAGACTTCATGGTGAAATATAGTATTTATGAATTAATAATAAAATGCAGATATGATGTTTTACAAATTAAATAAACGACATGACTTCAAGTTCGAATGACGAATGGATCGGACACCAAGTCCGGCCATCGCGAAAGAAACTCTAAAAACTCCGGTCGAACAAACGACCTACTCTGAACTCTACAATCACTAGAACAGAAATTGAACAGCGCGCGACCATGGCGAGCGTGCGTAAAAGCACGTCTCAAAAACTCGCCGCGTGGAGATGAATGCGCCAAACTGGTAGACTCAATGAAGAGTTTACGCACGAAGGAGAAACAGCGAAACGCTGCCGTTCCGCGGCCGTACGCACATGCGCAAAGAGTGCCGGCTGCCTAGCCGCAAAAGCTTGTGATCCGAGGAGGAAGGCTACGAAACAAGCTGGCACGCGGCCAAGGGCGAAACGGGATGGAGAAATGAATGAAAAGAGAGAATTTACGAAATAAATGAGATGAAAGATGATCGCTTGATTAAACTTAAAATAATGAACGTAAAAAGAGGGAAAACGTAAGATTAATTAAATATAATATGTTACAATTAAAGATTGAATAATTAAGAATATGGATTTAAAATGTTGAAATACAGATGTGAATTAGGGAAATTCAAAACAAAATATATCAACACGATAGCAGACATGACAAAATACCATTGAAAAAATTAAGTCAACTCAGAATGATTATGTAAAATGTTTATTTTTTTTAATTATAAAAAAATGGAAGAAAGTTGAATTTTATATATGCAGTGTATTTTTCAAGTTCCACCAAATGTTAGGGACCCTTAACAATTAGGTTGTTAAATGAATTTCTGAATTTATATTTTATTTGATTTAGGGTGCTGAAGCCTGATTCACAAGGTACCCTTTTACTCCTTCACAAGTATTAAAAAGTGTTATACCTTTACCTCAAGGAGTAAAAGTAATAAGATCTTTGCAGCTCTTATAATCTCATTTTTGTTTAGTGCTGACTCTAGGCCAATTTGACAAAGTACAGCAATCGGTGGCTTTTACTGCCTTTTTTTGTTCTTTTCGGTCGCAGGAAAAAAAAAATCTTTAAATACGTCTATTGGTCATTGGAAAAAATTGTGAATTTAGTCAACTGGTTAAAGGAATAAAATAATAAAATCCATTTTACGCATGAACAGAAATAGATATGGACTTCTAACGAAATAGTGTTAATATCGATTTCCAACTTTGAAACTACATGGCAGCCAGTGTACAACTGTGCTAAGGTAACGCCACCTACAAACAACAATACGGACAAATACAATAGAATAAATCTATTATACCAATCAGACGATTTGAAGAAGTAGGCGAACTAATACAACTGTCTTACACAGACATTATATTTGAAACATTTTTCGAGAGACTATTTTCTTCTTCGAAACGCTACTTTATTAGAAGTCCTTATCTATGGCTATGTTCATAGAAAAAAAATCGCTAAATTCGTCGATTAGTCTCGGGAAAAAAAGCCGAAATTTGCCAATCGTCGCAAGAAAATAACGTTAAATTCATCAATCAGTTGCGGAAAAAATCTTGGAATTTCTCAGTGAGGCACGAGAAAAAAAATAGTGAATTTCATCAATCTGTCGCCAGAAGAAACTGAATAATTCGTCAATCGGTTACGGAAAAATTCACAAACTTTGTCAGTTGGTTAAGGCAAAAAACATGAAGTTCGTTGATTGCTCGCCAGAAATATCGCAAAATTCGTCAATCAGTCACAAGAAAATATTGTGAAATTTATCAGTCAGTCGTGCGGAAAAATCGTGAAATTCATTAGTCGAACGCAGGGAAGAAAAATCTAAATTTTTCAGTCGGACACAGGAATAAAAAAATCCCGAATCTGTCGAAAGAAAAAAACAAAAAATTTAGCGAATTTCGTCAATCGATCGCAGAAAAAACGCAAAGTTCGTCGATCGATTGCGGAAAAAACTCAAAGTTCGTTGATCGATCGCGGAAAAAACGCAAAGTTAGTCGATCGGTCGCCAAAAAAAAGTAAAGTTCGCCGATCTGTAGCGGAAAAAACGCAAAGTTCGTCGATTGATCGTGGAAAGCACACAAAGTTCGTCGATCGATTGCGGAAAAAACACAAAGTTCGTCGATCGATCGCGGAAAAAACACAAAGTTCGTCGATCGATCGCAGAAAAAACACAAAGTTAGTCGATCTGTCGTGGAAAAACCGCAAAAGTTCGTCGATCTGTCGCGGAAAAACAGAAAGTTCGTCAATATGTCGTTTAAAAAACAGAAAGTTTGTCGATCAATCGCTTAAAAACGGAAAGATCGTCGATCTGAACCTTAAAAAACGGAAAGTTCGTCGATCAGTCACGGAAAAAACGCAAAGTTCATCGATCGATTGTGGGAAAAAAATCACGAAATTTATCGTTCGGTTGCAGGTAAATTAAATAATGCAAATTTCTCCTGAAAATGATTACATTTTTTGGGCGGGATTTCAAAATTTTCGGCACGAATCCCGCAATCCCGCCCTAAAATTCAAGCCCTGTAAGGGATATTTGCAATTTTTTTTTTTTTTTTTTTTTTTTTTAAACTTGGGCAAGGCCAATAAAGTTTTCACATGGATGGGCTACGCCTAAAAATTTTGGCCCTTGTATAACCATAGCTTTTCTTGATTGTCTCGAGTATGACAGCATGAACTAGTTCAATTTCATTCCTGAAAAATGTCATGTCACACTTTTAAATTATTGCATTCTATATAAATATATTGTATGTTGAGGAGAAAAGAGCAGAATAAACTTTTCTTTTCGGTGTTAAGTATAGAAAAAATTAAAACACACAATATAATACACTTAACGTTATGCATCTTTAATAAATCCTTAATTTAAATTCTCTTTAAATAAGCTTAAAGTAAAAGCATTTAGTTTTGTATCGATGCATTTCTGTTTTTCAGCATCTCTTGAATAAGCATACTTACGTGTCTGAAACAGCCAGCGCTATCGTTTTGTTCACGATCTTCGATTGAAAATACGTTACTTGGTAACAGTAAGTAACTGTGATTTCAGGATCGCGTTATTCACCATGGTCAGCTAGTTGCAACTTCCTGTGTAAGTAGCCAATGGCGTTTCAGATATGAATTTGTGTACCTTTAAATGGCAACATATTTATTCAAAACATTTGCTGATGGTTTGTTTAAAAGGCTGGACTTTCTAGGATGTATTCGCCTTTTTCCTCTTCTTGCTTGTTACGCATAATGTTTTAACTTATGTTTTTAATGTAGCTGCATGCTTTTATTTTTAAGTTCTTTGAGTTAATAGCTAAGTTATACTGTCTTTTTGTGAATTACGTCAGCAAATAAAATAATGTTTATTTAATGAACTGTGTTGTTTTTAAAGTAGTCATAATGGCCAACACTTAATAACAGGCGAAAATCTTAAGCAGAATAAAGTGAATTGTTCAATGAATGGCAATTATTTTAACACCTATGCAAACGCTAAATGTTTAAAATTTTTCATTAAATTAAAAAAAATATTTTTTTCTGGATGTGAAGCTTCTTCAGGAGCGAGGCTCTGTGCGGCTGCACCTGTCACACACCCCTAAGGACAACTCTGATCTCTCCTCCCCTTTCAAAGTTTTTTTTCTAACTATGCCCCGTTTCCATAACTCAGCAACTAACTTTCCAATTTCAATGCAACTGATTCCAAACATTACAATTAACTTAATAATCACCCTCTATAACATTAAAGTGAACTTATGAGTTGTATATACCACTCTTTTCAAATAATAACTTCAGATTTTTTTTAAATTTCATTTCAGAATATCTCAGGTTCTACAGGCCCGATTACAACAGGGTTTGAATCAGTCGACTTGATATTGATAGCCTTAAATATTTTAATTCCACTTTTTACCATTAGGAGTAGGAGGGCTTTCCTATCTTGTGTTCTATGGGCCTGATTAACCCATTTTCGGCCAAAGATGCGTAAACGCACCATTTTAATAAATACATTTTTATTAACACTGTGACGTTATTTTTCACTAATTTTATTTTTCTGCTATTTTTAAGGGTTCTGAAGACATCTATAAAATATTAGTAATTGAACTGAAATAATCACTTTCTGTTGAGAAATTTTCAAAATACGCTGGTTTTTTACTTGAAACGGTTATAGACAAATTCGACTTTTTGGAAATGTATAATTATTCCAATTGAGATTAATCATATGTTTTTATAATGGAGTAAAGTTGCAAGTTCTGTAAATAAAATAAAAATAAAACAAATGCTATAAGAAAACTTAAAATTTTTTATTTAAATTTAATGGTAAATTATTAGTGGTAAATTAATAATGGTAACGTCCAGGGCTTAACAAATGCGGTCGCCACTGGCGACCAACTTTTTCTATCTGGCCACTAAGTTTTTTAATCTGTGACTTTGTTATTTATTTATTTTCTTTTTTTTTTTTACAAAAATTGAACTAAAAAATGAAAATAAACGATATTTTGTCTCTCCAACACCCCTACTCGTGCGGGCAGCAAGCGCAGTAATTTCCCTTTTCTCTCGTACTTTTAATGGAAAAGCCAAGTTTAAAAGGCATTTTCCATTTTATGCACACAAAGCGCCATTCTTTTCCGTTCTAGTCGGCTTAGCATGTCACGTGATCAGAATGTGGGGAGAGGAGGGAAGTTTCAATAAAAAATATTGTCAATCCAATCTGTGACATCTAAAAATCGGATGCAATGATTAAAAAGGCTTAATGCTTTTTTGTAATTTTCAAATCAGATTTTTGTGTTCAGAATTAAAATTTATTAATCTATCACATTTATTTTAAGAACAATAACATATAAGTGATTATAAGTAATTCATTCGAAGTAAATCCATAAAACTTAAACTTTCAAGAATAACTATTTTTAATAAAAATAATATGAATATTTTAAATATTTCTTCTCCACTTAAAATTTTTGGCGCCTAGCACCTGTTTGCATCACACATGTAGTCACTCTGTCTTGGAGACAGTTGTCTGGTACTGGGTTGTTACTCAAGAATATTTTATAATTACATTGTTCTGATTATTATTTGCAGTAAATGGAAATAAAAAATCATTGATTGCACTTCAGAAGGGTAAGGTTTTTTTTTTAATTATTATTCTTACATTCCTGTTGTTGGAACGTTGGAAAAATATATTCCTCCCCCCCTTTTTTTTTCTTCAAAATAAACCTTATCTGGCTGCTCATTCCGTTATGTAATCCCAGCGCTGGAAAATGTAGTTATTTATTTTATTTGTTTTCGTTTTAGCAATGTATATTACTGCGAACGTCAAAATGTTTAATTAAATTTCTTGTTAAGATGTCTCATTATAGATGCTGCAAAGTTTCAAAATATTAAGAAATAAACTTGAAATTATATTCACACACATACATTTAAAAAAAATTAACTTTTATTTTTAATTTGGCAAAACTAAAAGAGTTTATTAAATGCAAAATTCGAAATAATAAAATCAGAATTATTTGACTGAATTCGATAGGCTAAATAGGCAAAAAATCGTTTTCCAGATTTACTATTTTATCGATTCTCTCTAATCAGATATAGATTTTGTAGCACTCAACTATTCCGACTTTTGAAGCATTCAGCAATCAGCATTTCCCAAACATGTCGGTTATTCAGAGTTTACAATATTTCCTTTTTGATTATTTTCATAGATATAAGTTTCCTTATAAAACTTAGTGTTATTGTCTGTTTTAATTAAGTGCTATTCTGAGCTATGAAACTAATAATTCTAAACTATGTTTGTTATTATTTTTTCCCACTTAATTCACAAAAAAAAACCATTTGTGCTTTTAATTTTTTTTTTTTTTCTGTTACTGGCGACTAGAATTTATACCTGGCTACCAGATTTTTTTCAAATTTGTAAAGCCCTGGTAACGTCAAATGAAATAAAATATTTTTCATGCACGAAACTTTTTTGGTGTGTTAATGAATGTAATTTAAGTAAATTTCAATGCAAATAATACCACATTTTATAAAATTTCTATGCTTGGCCTAAAATGGGTTAAGATGAAGTTTGGCTCATTCGACTTGAATTTGATAGCCTTAGAGATTTCAGTCATGTTTGTACAGAACAGATTGTGCCCACATGCGGTGAAAGGTGGAACTACAGAAGTATATCGGGTTCTACCAACACATCCTACAAGAAAGCCAGCTCACTCCCCACAAACTGGATTGTGACGTCATGGTCACTAGTCCTACTAGGATTTTCAAACAGGTTACTCTAGAGCGATATAGCCCGCAGAACAACTTTGTGAATGCGGAGATCTTGTACGTGACTAATAGATATTTAACACGTGTTAGCTTAATTTCGCATTAAAATAGACCTATTACTAATACATTTATTTAAAAAAATAAATGGAATGATAAATGTGTAGTGTCCACTTGGTAGAGGCATCAAGGTTTAAAAAACAATTGGATACAAGATATAAAAAGACAGGATTTCTCCAGCTTTATGAATAACAAAAAACAAGAGGATTTCAGACACAGAAAGCGACAACGTCCAGTCAAATAAATATTCAAAGGTGAGTCCCATTTTTTACTCAACTATTTATATCAAATTGCTGTGTTTAAGTTATTTTATGGCAGTATTTCTAATCTATTTTATAAATAATACAGTAATTTTAAAATATTATTACTACAAGAATTGTTATTTTAAATTATTTATTCATCAGCTTGAATTCTACGTTGCGTTTTTCTTTAGGAAAAATTTAAATTTTTAACGTTAGTTTTGTTAAAAGCTAAAATAATATCGTTGTCATATGTGTTTATTTATTAAATTAGCATAAAAATTAAGCAAATCATTTATATTATTTATTTAATTAATTTTGTTTATTTTATATTTATTTATTTTTGCATGAACGTTTTTCAATAAGAAATATCTTTTAATATAAAAATGTTAAGAGGTCTCGCCCACTTACGTCCACGAATAACAAATATTTTTCGTTACTAACTTTTTTTTTTTTTTTTTGACATTAATAAGAAATTAACTGATAATCAATGTAAATAAAAAATTAGTTGTTTTACTGTTGATTAGGTTGAGAATTTTTGTTTTGAGATACTAAATCAAATGAAAAACAATATCAGATTATAGCAACATCGGTAATTTCAATCTTTTCTATACTGTCTCACAGAAACAGAAAAAAAAAAAGGTTTCGTATGTAAACATATATATTATATTGCGTTGAGTAGATTGCATATTAGGATGTTTTATAGCTTGTACTATTAATTATAAAAAAGGATTAATTCTTATCAATTATTAAAACTGTAGTCAAATATAAACACTTTCTGACAGAAAATCGTTTTTACCTGTACATGCATAAAAATTTTACATGTGTATATTTATGTTCTCCAGAACAATTTATATTTTATCTTTCTTAAAAAAAAAAAAAAAAGCAGAAAGAAATTTATTTACCTTAAAATATTGAGTATTTGTTTCACAGCGACATTTATACTATATACTTACTTCAGAAGTTGTTCATTTCAAGATTAGTATATTTTAATAAACAAATTATGTTTATTTTAAAGCATAAATTTAATTTTTAAGAAGCACACTGTGAATATATATATATATATATGTATATATGTGTGTGTATATATAGCTGTGAAATATCAAATTATACAATAAATACAGGGATATGTTTAGGAAAATTTTGGGTCTTTAAAAGGACCCTTCACAAAAGTTTTCATCTTAAAACAGAACCCTTCACAAAACTCTTTAATTAAAAATAGAACTTTTCCCAAATCTTCTATAAACAATTTCTATTAAAAGCATGAAAAATGATGCGTATTCATAGAAATGCTCATTTGTAATTTTATATTCAATTTCAATTAGAAAGAGCTAAAACTCATATGTCTGCTTTGTGAACATAGATTGATATATAAGTTAATATAATTAATGAAATTGAAATACACGTATATATTTATTTATTTAAAGGAAAATTCGTTAGATGCTTTTTTGTAGTTTTATTGAATTTATGAAAAGGATAGATATTGCTGATGAATAAATAAATTAACCAGGAGTTGATCAAGGTTTTTTTTCCTTGGTGCCCATTTTGTGAAAAGTAAAAGTTATTTTTTTTTGAAAAATTACATTTGTAAGGAAACACGAAATTCTGTTATTCCAATTCGAACCAAACTTTATTATTAATAACTCCGTTAAGTCTTTCTGCTAAAATTTTCCTTTTTGGTGTACTTGTTTTGTTTGCAAATTACACATTTAAAAACCTAATAAAATAAAAATAATTAAGAATATGTTTTTATGGAATGTAATTTTGTGAAAGGAACTGTTTTATGATTTTTTTTTTTTTTTTTTTTTTTATGAAGGATCCCTAAATAGGCCCCAAATTTTGACTGGATCAATCCCTGGTTATAAAAAAAAAAAAAAATATATATATATAGAATATACTGCCATTAAGTACATAAGACATATCAATAAAAAATAAATAGTTGATGTAAGAATTCGACTTATCTTAGAATATATAGTTGCCTCATAGTATTCTTTGGTCTACTTTTTTTTTTTTTTTTAATAAGCTTATCCTTTTTTGCAATATCGCTTATTTTAAAACCGGTCACTTGGTGACTAGTTAAAAAAAGGTATAATAAACGTCAAATCATTGCATTCTATTAGAAATATACATATTTTTCTTTTAATAATAATAAACACCGAAGATAACCATTGTAATCATTGTAAGCCATTGGAGAAAATCTCCCGCGTAGTAATGATGGACGACTAGCTGTGACGTCAGGCACCCTGTGTGGAGGCTTTCTTGTAGGATGTGTTGGTTCTACAGGCTCAATTATGATGGGGTTTGGCTCATTCAACTGGCATGTTTGCATTGAACAGATTGTTACTATGGCGGGTCAGCTAGTATATAACACATTTGAAAATTATTTCATTTAATGATTTATTATTTATACTTAATAAATCTTAAGATACACAATATACTTCCTAACAGTTGTTTCATAATTAAAATCAAAATTAAAGGAATAGAATGAAAACTTCTCTTTATAGATTTTTAAGGGGAGGGAGGACAAGACACCAAATTGCAGACTTGGCCCAGTTGGAAAAAAAAATCGCAGTTTCGGCTCTGTAGCAAAAAAGAAAATATTTGAATAGACTTACGTCTAAGTAAAAGAAAAAAAAAAGCAGATAGAAAATTATTTAACTGAGAAGGGAAATTGAAAATTAATATTTAGGAATTGAATAATATTTAGTAAAAGTAATTTTACAATGAGATGAGGAATTTTAAAAATTAATAATTAAGATTATAATTATATTTAAGAAAGGATTTTTTTAAATGAGAAAATTATGATTAAAATTTCAAATTAAGAATAAATGATTTAAATTTGGAATAATTAAAATATTGATTTTAAAATAATTAAATTAATAGAAATTTAATGACGTGACGTAACAACATGTTTTTGGCATATTTTCCTACAGCCAGCTGTAAAAGATTGACTAAATATCCACCAGTGGCGAGAAGATTTATGTAATTCCCTACCTCTGATAATAATGCAGGAGTACGAATAACAAATTGTACCTTTAATAGAAGACAAATAACATATTCAACAAATTAATTGTACATCATATTGTGACTCAGAAAAGTCTGGAATTCTAATACATATGTGAAATACAATTATTTCTGATCTATAATGCAAAAGACTAAAAATATTTAAAGATGATTTATAAATGAGACAAGTGTTTCTGTCTAAATTGTGAAAAACAACATTGATATATTTTATTAATAATTGTTTTTTTAAGTTTTAATAAAATATAACAATCCTCATAAAAATAAAATCACAAAATAGTTTTAAAAAATTCTGGCAAACTCACAGGTGGACTAAAAAGCTTCATAACAGAGATGCGGCCATAAATACTGATTTCTTTCAGTGGTCTTAATCCTTCAGGAGTTACCAGAAAAATCTCAAGGCGAGTATTTTTGGCCAGTAATAAGTTTAAATCTTGAGCTGCAGTAAAATTGCCTGTAATAAAAAAAAAAGAAATTTTTGTAAAAATGAAACAAAATGCATCATATTAAATCATCATTAGTATCAGAATTAGAATTATTATTATTTATTTATTTACTAATATCATATATGTTCTCTATAGGCCTTTTAAGGATGCAGCTCCCAGCACCTTTTCATATCGGCATAATGCACTATGTACTTTTTATAAATAGTGAAATGTACCCACAGTTTATTTAGATCTCTTGTATGAAAAACTTCCTGTGCCATAATATATTTAAATCTGCATGCCTGAGAGCTTATAACTTTCATTTCTTTAGAAAAAACAAGATTTATTCAGTCATGTTGTAAACAAGTATTTATTTTTTATTTATAACTCATAAAAGCATTCAAAATTAATGTTATTTTATTTATTATATCTAAAAATTAAATATTTTCCTTTTTTATTGTTACTAAACACAATAATACATTTTCATTCGAAATAATGCTCTTTTCACTAGAAACAGGTAGAATAGAAACAAAATTCTGATACATTTAAAAGGTTTTTAAATAATATGTTTGTGAGACATTTAAACTCATCCATATAACACATGGGCTGATAAGTTCCCGGTCTAATAAAGAAAACACAACTTTTTAACAAAACTTTATAACTTTATGACTTTATAACTTTAATAAATAACATAACTTTAATAATAAATAATAATAATTTAATAATAATTATATAATAATAATTTAATAAATGAATAAAAATAATAATTTTATATTAAATAACATAATTTTATAACGAAAAAGCTCCAAACAGTGCTCAGAATCATCGACTCGTTGTTTTTGTTCAAAAGTCCACAAGCGCGGCAGCCACTTCGACAACAGCTTTTTCATAGACAAATGTTCATCTACTATATATATAAAACACAAACGGAAATTTCGTTCCGTTCCTTTATAACTCGAGTTCTGCTGAACGGAATTTGATGGAACTTGCGCCGTTCGATAGAAAATTTTTCAGGGAAGGTTTTAGTATATAACACAACGGACTACATAGATTAGTTACAGAATTATGATGGAATGTTCTGTTATTTCGGACGATAAGGTTACCATAGGTCATTTGTTTGGCGACGATTATCGTTGGCAAAAGAATTGAAATGGCTATATCAGAAATAAATGCAAACACTAAAAAAATAAAAAAAAAATTCTGTTATTAATTTTATTTAAAATTCCCCTCCCCCCACTGCAAAAAAAATTTTTTAATGAAGGATATTATTATAAAGCGAAACTATTTAATTTAAACCCCAAAGGAATGTTTGTAATGCTTATAAATATTTGAAATGCATGAGATTAAAATTAAGCCAATATTTGGCGATTTATTGTTTGCGTCAGGTTAACAAAAATGCAACTAATTATTAGATTAGATAAAATATGAATGACATTTTTTTCTTTCTATTATTATTTTTTTATATAACTCCCCTATCATGTGACTTACAGGAGGAACTAGCAGATGTAATTGTAAAAATGACTGCATTTATGAGTTACATGTTATTTGTTTATTTACCATTTTGATTTTACTTTTGTCGCCAAACAATGTGATTTTAAGCCAAAAATGCATTAGCGTGATTTCAGCTTGAGCAATATTAGCAATAATAGTGTTTTTTTCGTGTATAAAAGATCCTTTTTGAAGTAAATATTTATATTCAAATGCAAATAATATAAATAACAGCTATTATTACAAATATGGGATCAAATATTTACATTTTTCTGAATGTCTGCCACTCAAACACATATTGTAAAATAATTGAATTTTAGACATTTAAAAATTTACTACGGAAACATGCCGGTATGTTTTTCACCAAACATATGATTTTTATAGCCTCGAACTCAGTTCAGTGAATATTGTCTGTTCTTTTATTTATGTATTTTTTTTAATATATTGCTGTCATGTTGTGACATATTTATCTACATTCTCCCATTCTTTTAAATTCTATTTTTCAGCATTTTATTCCCTATCTTTAAATGTTACCTTTGTATTCAATCATCTCAGTTTAAAAGCTACCCATTAATTATTTCTATCTTAAATTTGTACTTCCCTTCCTTTCTAATACCTAAATAAACGATCTCTGTTTTTCCTTTTAAATCCACCGTCTGCTTTGCTTTTGGCAGTCAGCCAACCAGGGTTGGCTTGATTTTGCCCAACCCGAAAAAACCCGGGTGGGTTTTTTCGAAAAAACCGACTTGAAAAAACCCTTGAAAAAACCCAAGTGGGTTTTATCAAAATCTTTATTTAAAATTCCACTTATCTAACTAATAATAAATATATCAATTTAAACCAAACATAATATACATTTTATATGTCACAGATATAGTTTTCAGAAAATTCTAAATGGGCATAATTGCTGTATCTGAAACAAACTTGGAAAATTCACAGAGAAAATAATTATCTTAAATACATGTAAAATTATATAAACAATTAAAAATCAGGATTATTTGTCAATATGACGAAAACAGTGGGGGGTTCAATCAATTCTTAAAAATTAGAGGCACGAGTATTTTAGTATGATTCAAAATATATTAAGCATAAAACTAAATTAAGTTGAACAAAACATAAAGGGTAGATCATTGATTCATTTCACTTTCTTTAGTGAAATAGTATTATAGTGCAGCACAACCCACCATAATAATGAATCTCTTCTGCATAGCTAAGAACATTCATTATCAGATGCAAGATTAAGATAGTGATAGTAGTTTTTTTTTTTTTTTTGGGGGGGGGGGGGATTCTAATTTTCTGAAAACATTGTATTTTAATAGAAATTTGGTAAGCTGCCTAATTTATTATTATTTGAATTTGCTGAAAATTTAAACACAATCGGATAATTAAAAGTTTTATTTTTTTTTAAATAAGTAAGGAAAAGAAAAAAGTATCGTTTAGTTCTTGGTTTAATTATTATTTCTATTTGCAGTTTAAAACTTTAATTAAATCTCAGTCATCAGCAGCCAGCTGGGGAAAAGAAAATTGACCTGATAAAAATCCATCAATAAAACAAAAGAAAGATACACTGGAGTGTATTTTTTTTCATTTTCCAATTAAAGTATTGATGATCCAAACAAATTCAATTATAAAATATTCTTACGTAAATATAGTATTTAAAATATAATGTAATATAAAGTTCTTTGTTAAATAATTCTTTAAAAATAATGATTTCTTATTCTTGAGATAGTTCTATTGTTTATACCTCTCCCCCCTCCTTATCTAATTTCGCCAAAAGCAGAAGGATGGGCGATCGCAGACTATGACACAACATGCAGCTATTCTGTGCTATTGAGATGCAACACCCCCCTCCCCCCCCCCATACATCAAGATCTCTGGAAGATTTAGGAATTTAAGCTTACAATTTAGATGGTTTAAAAGTGAATTCATCCCCCCCCCTAGTAGGACAACAATTCTAAACATTTGATAAAATTCTACTACATAAGAAAATTTTAATAAAACAAAAGTAAATGATTCACTGTTTAAATCTAATTTTTATCTATAAAAGAGAAATAAACAAAATTTTAGACTATTAATTTAATTATTTTGACTTTAAAAAATTTCTTTCAATTCAGTCATAAAATGTCTTTAAAATCATTACAAATTTTTAAACTATTTTTAATATTGAATAAAAATTCTAAATAATTATAATTAAATAATATATTAAATAAAAATTATTAAAGTATTAACATTTATTTTTTAAAACTTCATCCCATTAATTATATAGTTGTTACAAAACAAACAAACAAAGAACGGCAAGAAGAAAAATCCTCAAAACCCTGAAAAAACCTGAAAAAAGCCTGAAAAACTCCCAAAAACCCTGAAAAACCCCAAAAACCCTGAAAAAACCCCAAAAACCCTGAAAAAACCCACTGGGTTGGGTTTTTTCTGAAAATACCCGGGTTTTTGCCAACCCTGCAGCCAACGGAGTCCTTCTTAGTTTCTCATCGCATCTCCCGTTTGACGCATGCGCGTTGTCTGATCATCGGTGCGTTTCTCCTTTCCTTCCCTTGGTGGTACTGTTTGGCGAGCGCTCGTAGCGACGGCGCTCTTTTGGCGCGTTTTCCCTCGCGCGGCGGTCGGTTCGAATCTTCCAGTCGGAAGCGTGACTCGGCACTTCATTGGTATTACGTTTTGACTTGCAGTACGTTTGGTGGTTCTTAAGCCACGCTGATCTCGCAACGCGGGACATGGAGCGCATCGACACTTGGAGTTCATCTTCTGAAATCTTGGATCAGCTATTCATTTAGTATTATTTTAATTATTCACTTCAAGATGAAAATATGTTAAATATATGTTTAGTCTCTATAAATTATCTAAGTAACTTCGGAGCCGTCATTGGAACAGCGGACGTCATCCCTGAAAATATTGCTCTAAAATAAAACTGGTATGTTTGGAAACAATGTGTCATCACTTCTTATCTCATACACTTAAAGAGAACAGGTAAAGTCTTTTATCTATTTTAAACAACGTCTTAGTCAAAAGATTCATGGACTAACTGATCACCGTTATCGTCAAAATGCAATCTGTCACTTAATTCAAGTCTAGTTGATGTGATATTTAACTACAAGTATCCACAGTTACTATGTTTTTAAGAACCTGGAAATAACAATTTAACATATTGGTGCCTGTGCCATGTGCACATACAGTGCATAATTAATTTTCTTTTCGTCCGTCGGACACGCAAACACGTGGTTCGCACGTGAATCACATGTCAAAAACTAAGTTTTTTCAACAAAGTAAATGTGTAATGCAAGAAATATAGAGATTTAATTTAAAATATGAAATAGATGTAGCTTTCATTTAAAAAAAAAAAAAAATCCCTATTTCGTTGGATCGAAATAGATTGAAAATTTAATCAGTGAATCTCCTACATCCAAGCATATGGTGACTCAATAGTGTTTATTATTTTATATGAATGAAAAACTTTTATAGTATATATAAAAAAATACAGCTCATTATCATTTTTACCAACTTTTGATTTGAAAATTTTCTTTTTCTGCATGGATGCAAATAGATCATTCAGAATAAAATTTCTGGCCATATTGTGAATATGCTTATCAAATTTAGCATTGCCTACATTTCCAAGTTTCAACTCAAGTAAACATTATCAATATACGTTTATTCATTTTAATCTGTTTTTTTGAAAGACAATCAAGAGTGGAGTAAATAACCTGTGTATGTTGTTGTTACAGTGAACATTTTTTTTTCATTTACCTGTTTCTTTATATATATTCATCATTTAAGTAATTTTTGTGTTCAATAATTAATTTTTTAAACATGACGAGACCAACTAATAACTCTGCTCAAACAGCACTAGACATTAATATTCCAACTAGAAATGTCCCAAATTTTAACATTCACATATCTCCGTTTATGGGAGATCCGGAACTGTTAGAGTTCTTCATTAGTCAAGTGAATGATGTTTCTTTAAGTAATAGGTGGTCTGACAAAGACACTCTTACATTTGCAAAATCCAAATTGGATGGTCCTGCTAGAATTTTCATTGTACAAAAGCTAGAGTATCATGTAATAAATACAACCACAGAATTATTTAATATTCTACGGAACCAGTTCAAAAAACAAAACGTATGCCGTGCTATTTCTGAATTTAATGCAATGAATATGTTACCAGGAGAATCAATAAATAATCTTGCTCATCGTTTGGACTCATTGGTCCCAAAGGCACATCAATCCATTAAGGATATTAATGCACTCAATGCTATCAAATTTAATAAATTCATTTCAATTATCCCCAATAGCTACAGAGTACATATTTTACAAAACAACATTCAATCATATGTTGAAGCAGTTGAAAAAGCAAGGCTTTTACAGGACTGTGAGGTTAACAATGAATTGATCTGCCAAACATCTATGAGTACACCATTACAGGACATTAGGTCAGAAATCAATGAGTTAAAAGAATCAATTGCTCATTTTGGCCAGAGGCAATCAGATAGGGATGCTTCCCCCTTGAGAAAAGTATCCAAAAACAAGAATTTCAACGTACAATCAGTCAGAGATAACAGAAATTCTCAACCGTACAGGAACCCAAGGAACTTTCGAGGAAGATTCAACAGATCTCGTTCTTTCCAAAGACGAGGTAATCAACGATCTAACGTTAGGTCCAGTAAATTTTCACGGAATCATGACAATTCATCAGGAACAATTTGCCAGTTTTGTGGTCTTCATGGACACTCTTGTCGTTTTTGTCCAACATTCAAAAATTATTTTGTAGCGAAGCATTCTCAAGTTCAAGATCAACCATTTCTTTCACTCCCTCCGCCTCCAAGTGTCAATGATCCATGTCCCAGCAGATCAACATTTGAACAATCTAATAATCTAAATTCAAATTTAGATCCGAATGCACCTTCTTTTGAAATGCCCCACCCAAACTGATAGAGAGGGTATGCATGGATGCGCCACATCCTCCTTCCACGTCAAATGCATCCACACAAACTTTTGAGATTCAAGTACTTCCAGATAATAACATTACACAAATTATAGCCAATGTACAGCAAAGTGGTCCTTTACTCCCATTGATAATTATAAAAATTGCAGAATTTGATGTAACCACATTACTCGACACAGGCTCGTCTGTTTCCATACTCAGTAAAATCCTGTTTGACAAATTGAAACAGTCAATTAAGGTCAGATATTTATCCAGTCAAGTTAAAATAACTACTGTTAATTCGGCTGTAAATTTTTCTTCATGTGTAGAATTTTCGTTCAAGGTGTCCACCAAAACATTTAAACATTCCTTTTATGTAATAGATATGGCTGAAGATTCCACATTCAGTGTCATATTTGGTTATGATTTCCTTCGAAAATTCAGGGTTAACATAGGTGATAAATATACAGGATGTGTCATTGATGGTATCTCTGTACCATTTCTGCATGAGAATTCTCAAGATACAAATGATTATCATTGTGTTAATTCTCTTCCTCAAGAAAATGTTGTGACTTTACCTTCCCCATCAAAATATGATCCACATGAAAATGTTTCATCTTCTCAAAACATAAATGATTCTTTCAATTTTAAAGTAGTTGTTGCAAAATATTCAAAAATTTTTCCAGGCGAACAACAATACATTAGAGTAAAGTCAAAATTTCCTCCGTCATGTTCTGATAACTTTGTTTTCTCACCCAGAGGAACTAACAATTCACTAAATTTTCACACCTCCATATATAACATTCCTGTAGTGTCTTCGAATAACTCAAATGAAGTTGAATTTACATTTCACGTTTTAGTCGAAAATTCTTCTCTGGAATACTCTAATCTAAGAAAAAATCAACATATTGGATTTATATCCCCTGTTGAAGATATTCAAACTTACAATTTTGGTAAAAAACAACAAAATCCTGAAGTTCTAAATGTAATTCAGCCCAGTCAAGATATTTTAAAACAGAGACTATTAGAATTCGACATAAATGACTTTAACCTTCAACATTTACCACCATATGAAAAAGAAAAATTAACAAAGATATTAAAAGAAAATTATGCAGCATTTTCATCATCGTTAAAAACCCTAGGACATACAGATCTTGTAAAGCCAGACTTAAAATTCACATCTAATTGTCCGATAAAATGTCTACCCTTCCCCATTCCCCAGGCCTTACAGGCTGAAGCCAGAAAACAACTTGAGGAACTTATTGATGCTGGAATAATCGAGAAGAATTTGACAAATTGGGCTTGCCCTATGATCTTGGTTAAGAAAAAGGCTCCTGACAGCAAATCAAAGCAATCCTATAGGTTAGCCTTGGACCTTCGCCTTGTTAATACTATCATTGAAGGATCCAGCTATCCTTTACCTCGTATTCAAGACATCATATCAAAATTAACAGAATTTTCCTTTTTCACTTCACTTGATATGCCCAGTGCATATCACCAAATTCACTTACCTAGTGAATTTCAAGATCAGTTGAGTTTTGCGACTCCTTGGGCCACATACAAATACCTCAGACTCGTTTTTGGTCTTAAGACAGCAGCACAATACTTCCAGTCAATGGCTGATTCAATTATTGATGAAGTTGCTCTAGGAGGAATATTTGCGTATCAAGATGATTTCATGATTGGGAGCAAAAGTTTTGAGGACACATGCAGCAAACTAGAGAGAATCCTTCAAGTTTTTCAAAAACATAATTTGACCCTTAATCCCAAAAAGTGTTCTTTTCATCAAACCAACGTTAAATATCTTGGTTTCGAAATTGCACCACATAAAGTTTTCCCTATTGCATCAAACATTTCTAAAATTAATTCTTTTCCTCAACCTAAGTCAAAGCAACATGTCAAACGTTTTCTTGGTGTATGCGGTTATTACAGACACCTTATCCCAACATTTGCAAAAATTTCTGCTCCACTAGTGAAGCTGACGTCGCCTAAAGTTCCTTTTCAATGGAACTCAGTGCATCAACAGGCATTTACTCAACTCCAGTCTATGTTTTTCGAAAAACCGTTCTTAATCCAACTTAATTTCAATGAAAAATTTTACTTGAATACAGATGCCAGTTCGTTTGCAGTTTCTGCCATTTTGATGCAGAAACATGGCGAAGACCTCTTACCCATTTCATACTACAGTAAAACGTTAAAAGAATCTGAATCTAGATATCCAGCGATCCAGTTGGAATTGATGGCCATAGTTAAGGGAGTATGTGCATTTCAATATTATCTTCGTGGACGTCATTTTATTATTCTTTCAGATAGCAAACCACTGAAGCACTATTCTAAAATTTCATCACCAGCTAATATTACCTCTAGATGGCTACTTACTCTGGGAGAGTATGACTTCTCTTTTGAACACCTCCCTGGCAAAGAAAATGTACTAGCTGATTTCTTCTCTTGCACTCCATTTCCTGATACTTCTGATCTCAACAATAGCCCCGAATTGTTAAAATCCGATCAATACTTCCTATTGATATTGAATCTGTAAATTTAACACATGCCTCTACATCTTGTGATAAATCTCCAACACCTGATAATGTTTCAATTCAGCAAATGCTAGAACAACTTAATAACTTACCTGAAGATTCTCGACTCCAAATCTCTGAAAAGCAAATTCTTAAAGAACAACTTAAAGACCAGAATCTTTCTAAATTTTATTGTGATGTATTGAATAAGAGAAAAACACAAAATGCTAAATTTTTCTGTATATGTCCAACATCAAAACTTCTTCTTTTTATTCATGATCCAAAATCTGCAAATGATGAGATTTCTCCAAAAATTGCTATGCCCAGTTCACTTCGTGTAAAAGCTCTTAAAATTGCACATACACCTCATTATGGAATTCAGAAAACATTTAAATTTTTATCAGAAAAGTATTATTGGAAAGGCATTTATGCTGACACTGTGAATTTTGTCCAGTCATGTACCACTTGCATTACTTCTAAGCATCACAGAATTCCGCAAGCTCCTTTCCAAAATAACCCCTTACCACAGCACCCTGGCGAGTTTGTTTCTATGGATTTAGTTGGTCCTTTCAGAAACGGACATCATATCTTAACAATCATCGACAGATTTTCAAAATATCTTCAACTTTATCCCATAAGATCTATTTCAAGTGAGAATGTCATAAATGCCTTGTTTAAATATACATCTACCCATGGTCGCCCTGCAATGATCCATTCAGATCTAGGTCGACAATTTACTGCTGAAATTTTTAATGGTTTCTGCACTAAGTTTGGTGTTAGATTAACATATTCATCTCCAGCCCACCCGCAAACTAATTCAATTTCTGAACGTATTAACCAAGCAATCAAAGCCACAATTATTGCTTTAGAAGATGATGGCTATAATTTCTTTAATGCAGTTAAAATCCATCAGATGATGTATAATGAATCTGTTCACTCAACCACGAAATTCTCACCTAACTCCATTCATTTCGGTCGAGAACTTTCAACGTTGTATGATACATACATGCCATTCCAGCCACTTCTCGCCATGGACAATAATCGGTCCTTCTTTCAGTTGATGCAAGACTTGGAAAACATATACCAGAAGGTGTATAGTAATCTTCAACTTGCACAAATGCTACAAAATCAAACCCAACAGCAGTGTGCCAAACTTCGTGAACTCAAAGTTGGAGACCTTGTTTACGTAAAGAGTTCTCATTCTTTCAAGCCCAGTTATAATGGTCCTTTCACAGTAATACAAAAGTGTGGTCCTGTTAATGCTGTTCTGCAACGTCCCAATAACCCATCTGCAAAGAAGTTTAAAATGCACATCGACAGAATGTGGATATCTCCACCTCGCAAACAACACCTCATTCCAGAGGTCTCTTCATCTTCGACAAGTGATCCAGTTTGTGCTGATGCCCCTTCAACTCCCCCAGTCCTTGATGCTTATCCTGCACAATTGAATGATGCCTCCGACAACTTTCCTGCTCAGAGTTCCAATACGCCTGATGCATCCATTTCACAACAGACTGTTAATGTACCTATAAACTCTACCCATCCACCTGTTGACTCTGTTCCAGCTAATGAACTTTCTCATTCAAACAAGAATTCTAGAAAAAGAAAAAAATGTAACCTGTCTAATAAATGTTCTAATTCTTTTGCAGCTCAATCCCGTTATGATCTACGTTCCAGAGGTCGCTTAGTATGAGAAAAGTGTAGCTACCAATGTACCTTGCTGTCTGCTGGCGGACTCCTGTAAAGTACATTCTCTTATATTGTGCGATTTTGTGAATGTTATCAGTTCTTTTTTTTAAATATTTTCTTTTCTAAGTACTTCAATATATATTAATTTAGTTTCAGTTTACCAAGTACTCTTAAAATTTAATCATTTTTACTATAATAGAATACATTTAATTTTGCTGTGTTATGGGTAATGTTTTGGATGTTTCATTCATATTGTGCTTATTGTTGCATTTAACCTTTCATCTAGTTGTGGTTAACACCACATTTCAGTCCTTTCAGACTATAAATGATACCTTTTATATTTTGATAGTTCTCTATCATACTTTTTGAAATTTTAGTTTGGAATTCTCGAGTGTCAAAATTTGTAATGGTATAACATTTGATGCGGATGTTCCCCAGTTCAAAGTTTTTGTATATAGTATTGTCAAAATTGTAATTTTGACCAAAATTTTTTTAACATGCACTAAGAAAGTTAAGTGTTGTGTTTTATACATTCAGAGAAAGTTTATTTTTGTGTGCGAACAAATTTTATACGTCTGTATGTGAACAAGTTTTTCTACAGGATATTATATTTTTTTATGTAATCAGAATGCAATGTGATATATACTATGCTCATACATATACGTACATGTGCTATTGTAAATGCTCATAAATTTACTTTTTCAAGACGTATGTTGTTGTACTGTATTTTATAATGTAACAAAATTGTGTGAAATTTTTCGTTTGTATCAAGATTTATATTGAAAAAAGGTATTCTGTATCATCCCCTTATCCCTATTTTTTTTTGTGGTACCACACTTTTCCCCTTCCCTTGTATACTTTGTTTGCATTTTTGTTTTTGTATTAATTATCGTGTAACTCAATCATGTATGTTTATGAATAATCTAGATGTTTTTCTTAACATGGTACCCGCCTGTAGGGTATCAAAATGTAAACCCCATGTAGGTCCGTGCTGTTTCCAATGATGTGCTACTTTTCGGTGATAGTCCTCGTTCCATTCTGTCACTTATCTGATTTTTGGGTAAGCAGTTTTGATATATAAGTTTGCATATATATCTATGGTCTTTTAGTTTTTTTCCCTATTCCTCCGGGAGTATATGTCATGTTGTGACATATTTATCTACATTCTCCCATTCTTTTAAATTCTATTTTTCAGCATTTTATTCCCTATCTTTAAATGTTACCTCTGTATTCAATCATCTCAGTTTAAAAGCTACCCATTAATTATTTCTATCTTAAATTTGTACTTCCCTTCCTTTCTAATACCTAAATAAACGATCTCTGTTTTTCCTTTTAAATCCACAGTCTGCTTTGCTTTTGGCAGTCAGCCAACGGAGTCCTTCTTAGTTTCTCATCGCATCTCCCGTTTGACGCATGCGCGTTGTCTGATCATCGGTGCGTTTCTCCTTTCCTTCCCTTGGCGGTACTGTTTGGCGAGCGCTCGTAGCGACGGCGCTCTTTTGGCGCGTTTTCCCTCGCGCGGCGGTCGGTTCGAATCTTCCAGTCGGAAGCGTGACTCGGCACTTCATTGGTATTACGTTTTGACTTGCAGTACGTTTGGTGGTTCTTAAGCCACGCTGATCTCGCGACGCGGGACATGGAGCGCATCGACACTTGGAGTTCATCTTCTGAAATCTTGGATCAGCTATTCATTTAGTATTATTTTAATTATTCACTTCAAGATGAAAATATGTTAAATATATGTTTAGTCTCTATAAATTATCTAAGTAACTTCGGAGCCGTCATTGGAACAGCGGACGTCATCCCTGAAAATATTGCTCTAAAATAAAACTGGTATGTTTGGAAACACTGTGTCATCACTTCTTATCTCATACACTTAAAGAGAACAGGTAAAGTCTTTTATCTATTTTAAATAACGTCTTAGTCAAAAGATTCATGGACTAACTGATCACGGTTATCGTCAAAATGCAATCTGTCACTTAATTCAAGTCTAGTTGATGTGATATTTAACTACAAGTATCCACAGTTACTATGTTTTTAAGAACCTGGAAATAACAATTTAACAATTGCCAATTTCACTTATAGAAATATTCACTGTCTCAAAAGTTAGGAACTAAAAATATTCTTAAGGAGATGTGTGCCATTATGCGTTATTACTATCACAAAAGGTGACATTTTGCAATAAAAATTGCTTACTGAAATAAATTTTCTATGCTCTTTTTGATTCGTCATTTCTTTTTAGTTTTTTCTGCATATCTCCCCTTCATTCAGTAAGGTTTTTAAAAGATATTGGACTAATCGTCCGTATTCCGGCCACCTGCCAGTTGCCATTTTTACCATATTGTTGGATGTTTTGTTTGTGTTTGAAGGTTACTCTGGACGAGGATTCAGATTACAGAAGATTAGACGACTTTTGAAATTAGCAATTGCTAAAATTGTTTTTTTTTCATTATGAATCAAAGTTTTACCAAAAAAGCGATGCTTCTAATGTACAGAAAAACTTTTTAATGCCAATGTTGGCGAATGGAATAAATAAGATTTGTCGATTTATCATTTCAGCCTGGATAAGAAACACGAGTAAGTGTGAAATTCTGATTCGATAACTTTTCGATCATTATAAAGCATTTTCAACTTACATACAGACCTAGCAGCTAAACATAGTGACAAATTAATTTTTTTCTGCGTGTTATTATACTCTTTACAGAAATGCAAAGAAAATCTTCGGTTTAAGTGTTCACCAAAAAGATTATGACTAAACATTTTGCATAACTAACTTTATCATTGTCAGTTTTATTTAAGGTATGAAATTTTGTCAAAGAAAGATCTATAATTTAATTAACAGCAATTTGACATTATTTAATGGAACATAGTTTGGTGTGTAAATAACTTCGTTCTGTAACTAACTCTGGTACATTAGTAACCATATCATTTCCAGCACTTCTAATATTTGACGTCAAACTTGGATATTGACAAGATTGTGGAAGATTAGGAAGATTTTATTAGACGCAAATGAAAGGTTTATTCTTCTACCAGAGTTAATCATGTGGGTTTATTCAGATTAACGGTTACACGAATGTAACTTGTCTGAAAAATGGAAAGACAATGAAAATGGCGTCATTTTAATTTTATTCAAACTATTCAGCTTTAAAAATGCACTTTTTATGTTTCACCATTTTTTTTAAAAGTTAAACTTAAAGTCGTTTGGTCCGTCCGTCTGTCTGTCCGCATATAACAACGCAAAAACTACCCAACCAAATGGTTTGAAATTTAAAATATATTATCTTTGCAGAATTTTGTCGAGACATTTCAAATTTTATTAAAATCGAATCAAAACTTTAGGAGATATTAATAAAAATATTTATTAAGAAATTTGAATTTTTTTTTTAAATCGGTGCTTTTTTGTTATAGGAGCTTCCGAAGTTTAATCGTCAAGCGACCGAGATACTTATTTTATGACAGAAATTAATCTGCAGACGATATAATTCATTTCACAGAATTAAAAATCATCAAGATCTGAATATTTATATAACTAGCTGATACATATATATCTGAATATTTATATAACTAGTTAAGATATTTGAATGAAGTGTCATAAAATATATACTTAACTAGCTGTTTAACCCGTTCTACGCACGGGATATCATGAATTTAATTCTAAAACGTGCGTACGAACGCACCTCGTTTGTAACGTTTGACGTACAATTTCCAACTTTTTTACGTTTCGTGGCAAATTTCTACATTAGTAAAAGGAATATGGTTTCAATTTTTTATAACCCAATGCAGCAAATTTTGAAGAAATTAGCGTTTTTTCAGCATTCGTGTTGTATTTTCAACGATACTTTGACGAAATTTTCGTCTTTTCAGCGATCTTTTGGCGAAATTCTTGTTTTTTTTTTTCAGCGATCTTTTGACAAAATTCACTTTTTTTCAGATATCCTTTGACGAAATTCATATTTTTTCCGCAATCCATTGAGGAAGTTTGCATTTTTCCGCGATTTCTTTGACAAAATTCGCTTTATTTCAACGATCCGTTGACGAAATTCACGTTTTTTTTACGCAATTCTTTGGCGAAATGCGTGTCTTTTTGCAGAAAATCGTAGTTTTAGACAAATTTTGGTAGCATCGTAGTTTTTAACTCCAAATCGTAGCAACTACGATTTTTTCGTAGCTGTTGGCAGCTCTGCTAATATTAAAAACTTTTGTAATTTTTGTAGTTATGTGTGTTTTAGAATTTTTGAACAACCTTTTCAAGTAATATTTATTATATGAGAATTTCTACGATTCTATTTCTAATTTCTGTAATTCTATTTGTTCTGCAATATGTCACATGAAGAAACTTTTACAGATGAAACCACTAATGGCTATAGCTAAAACTGACTATCTTGAACACATTGAACATAAATAATATTTCAAATATCTAAATGATGTATTACCAACCTGATAAAATTTACTAAATGAGCAACATGGAAGAATATGGATAAATAGTAAATTTCTTATGACTCTGATGCATATACAGTATATAAATATACATATTAGTTTATACACAGTGATCAAATGTGGAAAGAAAAAGGCCGGCTAACAGAGAAGAGTATTATGGGAAACAAAATAAAAATGGCTACTTAAAATTACTAAATATGAAAATACAGAAATACTTCTTGTGTGTTGTATTATCGACAGAGAGATTTTAGCATCCCAAAATTTTCCATCTGTTCTTTATGAAGTGTTAAAATCAATTATAAAATGAACAAATGTTTACAAATTTAATGACAAATAAATGTAAGTGTCTTTCCAAAAATTTTGTGAAGATAAAAAGGGAGCCCGTATAACGTTTTTGTTTCATGCTGAGTTAAGTTGGCAAAAGACAACAAAACTCTTTTATATAACAAGTACAATATAAATAAAAAAAATTTAAGTCAATTCCTACTTTTTAATCATAAATATGTAAAATAAACCCATGCAGCATTAATGTCCCACGTTATCTTTATTGAACATTATTTTATAATCATCGTTGCGGTATTTTATTTCTGTGGCATCACTCATTTGAGATAAATCTTTCATTTCATTTATGAAAACAATGGGAGGAATTTTTTTATCCCATTTAAAACTAAAATTAATTAATTAAATTTAATGAATGAATTAATATTTGAAAAAACTGTATTAACATAAAGTGTCATCCACTACAAGTTTAAAAAAAATTATTTGAACTTGAGTGGATGAATAGAAAATATTTTATTAACGATTGAAAGTTTGAACAAGATATATATAGAGAGAGTGTGAGCTAATAGTAGGAATTTAATGCATTTATAGGGATGTTAAAACTTATTTGTGACAAAATTTTACCTTCAGTAATCTAACAAATTGTGAAATGACTTGTCATTGTTAAGAGCCTAATAATACAAATACACTTGCAAGCTAATGTTAAACCAATGGTGGAATTATTTTCAAATTTCTCATTTGCAATTTAATATCTAAAGTAGATATCTAATTATTGGATACATTTGTAGTATTTTATTAAATTTTAGTTACAGTTTTTACTTTCTTCTATCTATAATAGAAGAAAGTATTGTAATTGAAAATTTTTTTTGACAGATTTACATGTTTTAGGGGTCAGAGATTCTGAAAAACATGTTTTCACAAAATGTCTATCTGTCCATCCATCCGTCTGTCCTTATTGTATCATCGAAAAGTGTATGAAGTTATGCTTCAAACTGAACCAATTTTTTTTCTGTTTTTGGCTATGGCCAGCAGGTTTCACTTGAATTTGGGAATATTTCGACGAAGGGGGGGGGGGGCACTGTGATCATGATTTTTGTTTCATTTCAACTACTGTACCATCAAAAAATGTATGAAGTTATGCAGATAATTGAACCAAATTTTTATTATATGTTTTTGACTATGGCCTGCAGGTCCCAGTTGAATTTGGAGATATTGCACCTGGAGGGGGGGGCGCTGTGATAAAAGATTTCAAATTCAAAAAAATGTACAAAAAAATTAGAAATACTAAAAAATTTTTGTGTTAAATGTTCCCCCTTTATCCAAGGATTCCAAGGCATTTTTTGTTTTGCCTCTATCTTAACAAATGGTTGAGATATAGTAGTTTGAAATTATAGGATGGCTGACATTTTGAAACAATACAGCAGGATTCCTCGATACGAAAAATTGGTTTAACTTATGAGTTTTAGTGAACATGGTTTCGTGAAATTTTTGTTCACTGTTATAACCATCGTTTCAACATTTACATTCTTAACATTATATATTAATAATCACCAACGTCAAATTCTCACCAATCTTGGCGAAATATCGCCAAATTTGGCGACAAAAATACATAGCCATATATGCAGCCAACATGGCTATGTCTGTCTAAGTTGAGGATATTCTCATTAAAATTCAACATTCACGAGAACCGGGAATGACTCTTCTGTAATCAGGTTCCATGCATTTTAGCTTCGTGTATATTCAGTAGAATTAGCTAAATCTCAAAACCAACCAATGGGGAGGCTATCTTTTCCTGCTGGTACAGGCCAGAAGGACTTTTCGTAGTTTAGTACAATATATCTGCTGCTCGCATCCAGGTAGCATGACGATTCGCAAGAAGCTGACATACAACAAAATGACGAAAAATATTGATTTTTTTGGCGGTGCGATACCGAATTCTAAAGCATTAACATGTACAAGATAGAAGAAAGTTTTGGGTTTGGCATATAAGACTAGTTTTCTTTTCTGATGAAACTTGCTTTTGGAACCAGTTTCAAAAGTGTCCTCAGAAAAGAAATTGCAACCAGCACCACAACAACTCTATTTGATGTTTGACGCGAACATTAAAATCTTAGTCAGAACAAGCTGTAAAAATTTAGTCAGAACAAGCTGTAAAAATTTAGTCCTGTTTAATTTTTTTTAATTATTTATTAGACTACATAACATATAGAGAAAATTTCAAAAAATGGGGGGTTTTTTTATAGGACAGCACAATATAAATACAATTACCATAGTTACACAGTTTTGAAATCAATCAAACACTGAAATTTTCAGCTTCATAAAATATTTGCTAAGTTGATAAATCATCAATAAATATTGTTCAACTCAACAACATTTCCATTGCATTGATTTTGTTTAAAATATAAACCGGTACTTTTCGGTTAGCCGGGCACCAGTGATATATATACACATACATATATATATACATACACACATATATACATACACACATACATATACGTATGAATATATATATATATATATATATATATATATATATATATGTATATACATATATATTTATATATGTACATATATCCCTGGCGCCCGGCTAACCAAAAAGTACCTATAAACCTTTCACTCATTTCATAAAATAGACGTTATATAACTTTCCTTTAGAATACAGACTACATATAAAATACATATATTTACATACACTTTAAATGCATGTCTTTCACTCATTTCAAGTTAATAAGAAATAATATACCATAAACCAAAACATTTTATTTCAACATTACATATTTTTACTTTACACATGCAACAAATAAATGCTACTATGGCAAAATTTGTGCCTTGCTAACAAAAAGTATCAAAATTTTAGATAGACAGCTTCGAAAAGCAACAACAATTTAGGTAAAGTATTTAATGGTTTTATAACAAACGTGATGTATGGTGGTAAATTTCACCAAATGTAATTATACACTGAACATAATTAAAATATTGTAGCACATTTATTCCAGTATGTACCCTCGCTAATGAGCAAAAGACTTATAAAGTACGCTAGTAAACGAATTATTGAGTTTAAATACAGAATTATGTTTTTAGAAACTCATAATATTCTGAATTTTTTTTAAAAGATTATACAAAATTAGTTCATTAATTTGGGAAAAAATGTCTATTGATACACGGCTCATACAAAATCTATTTTTTTTTTTTATTCAGAAGTATAGGATCGAATTTAAAAAAATGAAACTTCAGATTGTAAACCCAAACAGGCAACAATGTCAACAATCATGTAAGGAGAAATAACAACAAGGGCAACAGCGTCAAAATAAAATTAATTAAACAAATTAAAGAAATAGCAAGACAACTAAAGCACAAAAATTTCAAATTAAATGTTTAAAACAATGTGTCAAAAGATCTAAAAAGTTTTCAAATCAAAATCAATAAAACATCAGGGACAACAATTGAATTAACCTTACCAGTTATACAAGATGAAACACCAGTAGGTTTATGAGCCGTTACAACATAGTTGTAAGCCATGTTTACAAATCTGTTAAATCTGAAAAACAATGGAAAATATTACATAAGCTCTGCAAAGTTCATTTGAGAGTGTATACACACACAAAAATTTATTTACCGCCGCTCTTGCTCAAAACACTATCGTATTCCATTGACGTAAGGTTTAGTTGTTTTCTTACTGATATCAACATACGGAAAAAAAAAAAAAAAAAAAAAAGAAGGTGTTTCCACAAGTTTTGTACAAATTTATAGTAATCCCGATTAAAAAAAAAAAGTAGGCAGAGGGCGTTTAGTTTACGTTTTTTTATCTTAAAATTCTCTAAATTGCATATAGATAATCCTTGATTTGAGTAGTTAAATTTCTAGGATTCACAGCCAAAATCGCAGAGGCGAAGTTTTCAAACAAACAAAACTTCACAATATTTTAAAAACTCACAGAAAAATTAAGGGCGCATCTAGAGAGTCTTCAGGCAGGGCCATAGAACCATGGGCGTACCCAAGGGGGGGGGGCTGATGGGGCTACAGCCCCCCCACCGAAATTTTCAACAGTGATATGAAAAAGTGCTGATTTTTTTCTTTCTTTTTTGGAAAAAATTTATCTTTTTTCTATCATACAGCGGACTAGCCATCCTCATTAGTCCCACATTAGTCCGCATTGACACCAAAGAAGAGAAAGGAATTGGTGCTTAATGCTACGTTTACACTATGGCTTATCAGGCCTATCAGGTCTGCGTGGTCTGTCAGGTCGTAGCCTACGATGATGCACGTCGCTGTAGAGCCTATCATTTTCGACTCAAAAGTAGGGGACAAGGAGTGGGAATTTTTCCCGGGACGAGCGCCATCTACTGGCAAACCATGGTTATAGAAATTCCCCCAATCTTTTCTAAGGGGATGGCAGGAATTTAGATTATTGTTGAATTTTTTTCTGTGTGAAAGGAAAAAAAGGGGGGGGGGTCACAAAATTTTTGGATAGTTGACGAAATTAAGATGATTTTTTATTGTTATAATAAAGTAATAAATAGCAGCAGAAAACTTTTAAGAAAAATACTTTTTTTTTTTTTTTTTTTTTTTTTTTTTTTTGGGGGGGGGGGGGGGGGGGGTAAGTGCCTGATAATTTATTAATTTGTTTTACATTAGAATGAAATGTAAAACAATTTAGTATAAATAATTTACAAAATTTATGTATAACAAGAATTTTTCACAAAACTTAATAAAATTATTACCTTCTTAAAATTTGTAGCACACTTTGAAAGAATTTTATGAATCAGTGCTTATAAGTCACACATAATTACAGACGAAGAAAAGGTGCACACAATTTTTGGATAGTTGAGGCTATTATGATGATTCTTTTTTCATCCTGTTATAATAAAGTAATAAATAGAGCAGCAGAAAAGTTGAGAGAAAAAGTTTTCTTGAAAAAGTTATAATAAAGATTTTAAACATTGTCAATTGGAGATTCCTCCCCCCCTACCTTTCTTTTCTTTTTTTTTTGGGGGGGGGAAGAGGAGGAGAAGGGGGGTTATTTAAGTACTTGATCATTTAGATCACATTAGAATGAAATGTAAAAAAAAAATTATTATAAATATTTTACAAAATTTATGTACATCTAGGATTTTTTTAGAAAACTTAATAAAACTGTTACCTACTTAAAATTTAATTTGTAGCACACTTTGAAAGAATTTTACGCATCAGTGATTATAAGTCACACATAATTACATATGAACAAAATGTGCACAAATTATTTTTGGATAGTTGAAGATATTAAAATGATCATTTTTCTATATTGTTATAATAAAGTGATAAATAGAACAACTGAAAAGTTTTAAGAAAAAGTAAAAAAAAAAAAAAAAAAAAAAAAAAAAAAAAAAAAAAAGTTATAAGGTATTTAAACATTGTAAACTGGATTTTCCCCCTTTTTTCCTTATCATTCTTTTATGAGGGGGTGGAGGGTAATTTAAATACTTGATCATTTATATCACTTTAGAATGAAATGTAAAACAATTTAAATATGCTTTTGGGAAAGGAGCAGAAATGTGTGTTTATAAATATTGTACTATTGACTTGCAGAGTTAAAATGAAACAAGATTTGCAGTCATTGGCTTAAAAAAATTTATAAAACAAAAGGTAGGAGGTGCACAAAATTTTTGGCTAATTGGGGAAATAAAGATTATTATTTTTATTATTGTTAAAATAAAGTAATAAATAGAGCTGCAGAAAAGTTTTAAGGGGAAAAAATTAAAAATTTTAAACTTTGTAAATTGGAGATTGTTTTATTTTAGGTGGGAGGAGATTTAAGTGCTTAATAATTTAATAATTTGTTTTACATTAGAATGAAATGTAAAACAATTTCATATAAATATTTTACAAAATTTATGTACAACTAGGACTTTTCAAGAAAACTTATTAAAAATGTTACATACTTAAAATGTGTACTTAGTAAGAATTATCAGTGACTATAAGTCACACATAATTATGTTTTTGAAAAAAGAGCAGAAATGTGTGTTTAATAAATATATTGTATTGAGATGTTGAGTCAAAATGGAACAAAATTTGCTTTCATTGGCTTAAAAGAATTTTAAAAATGATATAAAGCGAAAGGTACTCCAGATGCATACATTACACAGTTTCTCATACTCAGTACATATAAATTTCCGATACACATCAACTGTAATTTATTATCAATTTTATAGTTTGATTAAAAAAGTAATAAATGCAATAAAAATCATTGAATATTGTTTATCGCAATCTTCTCTAAAACTACCAAGTGCAATATTTAAAGCTAATGACTTTCTGGTTTTTACCAGTACCAGATTATCCGGAAACTGGATTTTTTAAAGGGTTCTTGGGCATTTGCTCTTAAAAACTACAACAAAATATTAAAAAACAAATTTATGTAAAAGGCTGTTGAACTTAGCCACAGAGACTCTTTGATCTGACACTGGGAAAATTACACTGATGTATTTAAAAAAAAAAAAAAAAAAAAAAAACTTCGCCAAGATGCCCCACTCTCCCCTACACAAAGACCGAAAAGTAAAGGAGTTTCGTTTTTTCATGTAATAACAGGTCATAATTTTTTTTTTTTTTTTTAGATACTTTTTGAGATATTTAATGAGATAATGTAACTAATAGTTTTCAACTAGATATAATATTTCTGCTCTCCCACCCCCCTCCCTCAACACAATATTCAAAGTTATGAAATTTCTAACAATTATTTTAAATTAAAGCATGTAGTATTTTAAGACATTTAAGAGTAAAAATTCTAATACTATTACACAGATCAAGCAATTACCTGTACCTTGTACCTATAAAATTTCTGTTCATTATAAATCAATTTAAAATAAATGTCTTTTAAAATATATGATAAATGTGCCAGTAATGGATACCCTCCTAAGTTTTTGGTTTATAAATAAATAATCAATATAAACAGTTAACCAGTGAATCTCCAAACTAATCAGCCAGTGGCTGAGAGGTTGTGCTCTCGAAGCTGGTAGACGGGAGGTGCTGGGTTCGATCCCAATCGCGCCCGTCGGCCTAATCGCTCGGAGTTTTCGTGGTTTTCTTTCGAGCCGTGGATTTTCTCCATGCGTAAATACGGATTAGGTTCCCTTAGAAAGACCCCCACGAAGGGCACTCCCCTGGGCCTATATCCCTAGTGTCGATAATTGGCCGTCAATAATCAACCCAACCCAACCCAAACTAATCAGAGAAGCACCTTACCACAATGAACATATATACAAAATATGAAGAAAATAGGATAATTCTGCATGAAAATCTTATGTATCAAAATTGAGGGGGGGGGGAGTTAGCCCCCCGTTTCCTCTCTTTATACTTAACCAATGGACCCCTAAAACTAATCAGGAAAGCTCCTTACCACAATGAACCTATATACAAAATTTAAAGGAAATCGGAAAATTCTGCATGAAAAACCCATTTATCTAAATTAAGGGGGAGTTACCCCCCGTTTCCCCCCATTATACTTGATTATGAGATATCATGTTTTTTTCATTTTGTACTTTTCTAAGCTATCAAATCGTTCTATCACAACAGTATTCTCATTATAAAAATTAAATTAAAAAATTTAGAGATTGTTTTCATTGATTACATTACAATTCTATAGTTATACTGGAGATTGACAATTTTAAATGCGAATATTAATCCATGACGAAGTAAAGTGTATATATCTTATTGAAATGCTTAACATATTTAAACCTTAACACTGGAATAGATGTTTTATTAAATTTATTATCTACGACTAAAAATTAGAAAAATAAATTGAAGCAGAGAATTTTGTAAAATTATAAAATTCTTCAGAGCAGACGTCATAAAGTTAATCAATGGCTTTATATATCGATGTCAAAATTTCTCTATTAGTAATATATACTTTGCATTAGTAAAATATGTCGGTTTTAATTAGATATAATAATCATTAACAAAAATATAGCTAATTAAAGGGTCATACAATGCTAAAACGAACTCTTAGTAATGTAATTTCAACGTTTGTTTTCCCCGGGAATGACGCCCTCTACCAGATTATATTTAAACTATTTTCTTGACCCGTTTTTGCTTACAGAAATCGTTCAAAATGACAGGCTTTACAGCGCCGCGCATCATCGTAGGCTACGGTCAGGTCCAGGTATAAGAGGGTTTTAGAAGGTCTCTGTGGTCTGCGTGGCGTGGTCTAAGCGTTGGCGTTTCAGGCGTGAAAATATAAGACCTAACCAATCAGCGTGCTTCATAATTGTTTATTCCGCCATTTTAAAAAATGGACGAAGTTTGATGAAGCAGACGACAGATGAATATTTTGATGAAGATTTAAAATAAAAAAGGGATTTACAAACCAAAGGTATGTAATATTTTTCAGATATTTTTAATGTTTCTCTACATTGCTTCATAACTGTAGAAGTTTCTTTTATGTATTCGTAAATTACTATCTTCATGTATTTACGTACTACGCTACTACAATTCATTTGTTCGCTATGTTGCTTTTTATATTACCAAACTCTTTATAAAGCTATGTATTCATAAATTCTTTAAGTACTATCTTCCGGTATTTATATACTATGCTACCAGTTCATTTGTTAATTGTTAGTTACGTTACTTATTTCAAAATTCACCTTGTTTCATAGGCATGAATTAAAAAAAAAAAAAAAAATGAGAGTATATGAATAAAAATTAGAATAGTACGATCGTAATGCATAATGTACAGTAATGTCTTTTTTTGTGAGGAAATACTTTGATTTATTTCAGGTATTTATTTAATATTGTTACTGGCAATTTTTAACTTTATCTTAAAACTGATACCAATAAATTTTTAGCCATATAATTCATTTTTAATTAACTTCTCAGTTTTCTCTGTTACTGTCATATAATTGACTGATCATTGATTTGCATTGTTATTCATCAGTTTTAAATGTGTTAATTTTTTCAATGAATCCATCCTAATATATATCTAAAATATTGCAGAGATTTTAGATTGTATTTAGTTTCTTAGCCCTCTCCCCCACAAAAAAAAAAAAAAAAAAACTCAATCTAATATGGTAACTACACAAATATAAAATTTAACTTTTGTTAAAAGTAACAAACATGTTTTTAAGTAAACAGTTTTTACATTTACTAATTATTAAACCATTCCTTATTATTTTAAAAGTTTTATTACATGTTTATTTTTTGAAATTTTCTTTAATAATTAATCTGTAGTACATTACATGAATTTTTGTACCCCACCCCTTTCACAACAAAGAATGGTTTCAGTTGGAAAACTTCATAATTTTTTTTCAGAAAAAGTTTTAAAAGTTTCAAAATCTATGAACGGTGCAAGGGAGATTGTCTGGTGAATCTACTGGTGCCAGGAAATGTATATTTTATTGCTCTCAGGAGATCACTTATGTGTAGTTTTACAGTTTAGTAAGTCGCTATCATTTGTGATCTTCTGCAAGAAATTTTAATTCGGGCCTTGGACTTGTGCTATTTTTGCTTCCAAATTTGTCAAGCAGGAACTGCGGTAAATATAATGTCCATCAATAAAGTATACAGGGGTCGATGCAGGTTTTTTTTCTTGGGGCCCATTTTGTGAAAAGTAAAGGTTATTTTTGTGAAATTTATTATATTTTTGTGAAAAATAACATTTTGTAACAGAAGTTGAAATCCAGTTAATCTCATTCGAACCAAGCATTTATAAACAAAAACTTTTCTTCTCTGGTGAACTTGTTTGTTTACAAATTACACATTTTAAAACATCACAAAACAATAAATAAATAATAAATAGCAAATTTTTATTTAATGGAATTTTGTGAAAGGACCTATTTTAGTAAAAGGAATTTTGTGAAGGGGCCCATTTTGTCAAATTGATTTTTGTGAAGGGGCCCATTTTATTAAATTGATTTTTGTGAAGGGGCCCTAAATAGGCCCCAAATTTTGCCTGGATCGACCCCTGGTATATTAACTTGTATGATTGACTGTAATTGACTTATATGTAGTTTTTCAATGTATATTGAGTTTGTTACATAATAAAGAAGGATTTTTAAATATATTTTACATTGTTTATGTTGTTTGGTACTTTTATGTTAGCTGGGCACCAGTGATAGATATGCATGTATATATATCACTGGTGCCCTTTTAACACACACACATATATATATATATATATATATATATATATAATATATCACTAGTATCTGGCTAACATAAAAGTAAAAATACTTGTTTTTATCGGTTTATTATGATTATTATAATCTTTTCTTTAAATTACAGATTGCTTTTAATCGAACACTACTTTTCTCAATATCTATGCGAATACGTGTCAATTACTACATGTTGATCTCACTTACGCATTTATAAATGGTGATCTTTTCAACAGGCATTTTGCATGATTATTTTTGAAGGCATGAATCTTCAGTAATATTTGTAAGTATGATGCTTGTAAGTAAGTCATTTTCTCAAAATTACATTGTTGTGTATTTATTACTGTTGTTTCATATAAAGTTATTTTTCCAACAAAATCAATCTGTATCAGAGAGAATCAGTTAAAGCTATGTCCATTCTCAATACAAAAATTGATTTTCATAATTTAATTCCTTTAATTTTTTAACTGAAGGTTTATTTGCTGTTAGCTTTTTAATTTATAAAATGCTGTTAAATGATCAATCTAAAAACACAATTTGTAGTTAATTAATTTGTGTAGTTTTATGCAAGTGTGTAAGTTATGTTTTATATAAACTTGCGTAAGCACTTGTGTTTTATGTAAACACTAAATGTATAAGTGTTATGCTAGAGGATAGCAGTTACCCCTCGCCCCTCCCTTCAAGGAATCTGATATTTCAGAAAGTATCATTCAGACTAAAAAAAAAAAAAAATCAAATTCAACAAAAACTAAAGTAACTTATCAGATAAGTTGAATATATAATTTATTTGAATTAATATTATTAATATTGAAATAATCTAAAATGTATTATCTATGATGCTATCAATGTTATAATTTGCTGTGCTTAATAATTATTAAGCTGCATATATAATAATTTATTTAATGTTTATTAATGTTGAAATGATCTAAAATATATTTTAACAATATTATGAAGGTTATAATTTGCTATGCTTAATAATTATTAAGCTGCATATATAATAATTTATTAATGTTGAAATGATCCAAAATGTATTTTAACAATATTATCAAGGTTATAATTTGGTTTGTTTACTTACAGTTCTTTGAAGTGAGATTAATTATTTATGTTAGTTTAACTAAATATTGAAGATAATATATTTTGACAGATTTGATGGAACATCATTAGGTTATATTTAAAAAAATAAATATTATGAAATATTCATTAGTATCTAGTTTTTAAATCAAATTTTGTTACCAATGATAGAAAATCTAGCGAAGTACATGTGTTTTGTAGATGAAGAATTTAATAATTGAAAATTTTATGCACTTTGCATTAATAATTATTTTTTCTTATTCTAGAATTCAAAAAACAACTAACTATATTGTTTTCATAATTCTCTTTATTAATTAAATTGTTAATTTACTTTCTCCCTAAATCCATGAAAAAATAAGTTTACAAATTATGTAAAGCAATTAAACATTTAATTTGTTTTGCTTTAATACAGGCAGCTCAAAATTAATTCTTAAAACTGAAATTTAATTATTATTCTTCATAATTTATTTTACTCAAATTACTTTATTTACTCCAAGTGATTAACAAAAATGCAATTTTTCAAAACTGAAATTTAAACATTGTCAGGTGTGCGTTGCTATTGACCATCCAAAACTACAGCAGTGAATGTTTTGAGATAATAAATGCAAATGTGTTTTTGTATGTTTTCCGATAAGTTTAACATTTTTTTAAATTGAATATTCAGGGAAGGGGAGAACAAGCAGTGTTGAAATCAAGGGATGGCCCTTCAAATCTTTCTCCCCCCCCCCCCCCCCTTGAAAGATTTGAGATTTTATGCTTTTAATGGTCAAAAAGTACAATTTCACCTCCAGAACTCTATAATGTCCCCTCGGAGCCACAGAAATCCCTCCCGGAGAAAAATGTCTAAATTCAACACTGAGGATAAATATTCTGATTTTTTATTTATTTATTGCATTGTGTGTCATATTAGCCATACCTATTCCTCAAAAGATTGCTTTAAATGTTTTGTTATCTTTCATGTATACTAGAATAATAATAATAGTTTTCTTTTTTAAAGAAGATATTTAACATTGGATTTCCTTTAAACATGTCATTTTATAGACATATGGAACCTTGAAAGTAGCATTTTCACATTTTTTCTGTAAAAAATAAAGATAATACTGTAGTAGCTTCCTATAAAATTGCTTGTTCAGATATAGCCCTATGTTTTATGCCCCCAATCTGGGGAAAAAATAAAGATTGTGCAGTAACCTCACTTCTTAACTTTATTTGATAACAAGAAATGTGTTTTTTTTTTTTTTTTTTTTTTAAGTTACTATTTCAGACATAATAAAAATTATATTCATTACTGAGGTGCACTATAAATTGCTCTCTTGAAATTGTGGTGTGCATTGCGTTTACTTATAGGGACACACAAAAGATATCGGTTACAGTACATATGTGATATTTACAGTCTGTGTGATAGGTGCATTTTCAACTTTGGTGTGCGTTTTTAAGTTTAACTAAATTTTTTCATAGTACTTGTGTGTTTATAAACTCGGTTGTTCATATACAGAGCTACACAAGGAAATCCGTCAGTATTACAGACTATGGGAGTGAATTGCTTAAGGGTAGTTTTTAATTTTGTTATGCATTTTCCTGTTGAACTATATTTAGTAGACTAATAGAAGTTTGTGGAATATAAATAAGTTCATATACAGGGCTACGCAAAGAAAAATATTCATTGTCGTTTACGGTTGGTAATTGCTGCGAGTGAGTTTTAAGTTGCCTTTTCGCTTAATATGTGGTGTGTACAAAAATCTTCATATAACATACAGGGCTATACTGCACTATAAATAAAATATAGTAATATTTTTTTTCTTTTTATTGGAACTGGAGTTAAAACCACTTGTATTTCTGATATCTTCAAATCCAAGGATATTCTTAGCAGTTTGAATGAAACATTTATTTTCATCTCGCTAATTAATTTATGTATTTATTTTAATAATAAACTGAAATTTCCATTTTTTTTCTTTCTTTTTAGAAAAAAAAAAGCATGCCAGTGCTTGGCTTTGATGTTATTATTTATCATTTTTAAATTATAATAACTGAAAATTATTAATAACTTGTTTCTCCCATTAGATTAAAATACATACCTGTTTCTGTAAAGTATCGTGCCATCATCATTAACGTCCAGACTGTTATCTATGTATTTTACTTCTGATATGTAGTATATCATTATATTCAGTAATAAATTTGTTATGTGATAATATTTATTATATAGAGCAATATTTTGTTTTATTTCTGTAACTTGTATTTTCAAATAAAGGAAATTTAATGAAAAATTTCTGTTATCATTTGACTATAATTTTATTATAAATGATCTTTTCATGTATCTACTTGTGTTGTTTAAATAACAGAATGTATATTAAATAAGAAAATCCTCAAACCATTTTTTAATTAAAAAAAAGAGTTACAAAGAGAGTTTATTTAAATTTTACTATTGAAGTCATTATTTTATTTTAATATGTATATAATGCTTCATAACAATACCTTTTTAATAAACAAGGAAAATATTAAAACAATATTTTAAAAGTATTTCTTTAAAAGAAAGTCTATATCATAATTTTAAAAAATCAAAAATTTTCACTTTTTAATGTTTCATGATATGTTACTTATTTAATATCATTATGAATCCATTCAAGTCAAAAATAAACTTCAATTATCAGTAGAAGTTTGTTTTATAAAGCCATTATTTTTAAATTAGTCTTTAAAAAAAATAATAAAGATTTTTATTCATTCTTCAAACATGAAGGGTTTTCTTCATTCCAGAGTCGGTTTATTATCTCATTTATTTATATATATATATATAATTATAAATCAAATACTTAAAATGAAAGATAGCTTGAAAACAAATAGTTGACAATGAGCCACTAATTAGAAAAAAATAGTTGATCATGGGCAGAATGACTGCAAATGTATGTCTTAATTAGGGTTGGAAGTGTTCAGGAAACAAAAGAGTGCATAATGTTGAAATGCGATACGTAAGAGATTATGTTTGAATAATTCTAAATTGACCTTTTCGGTCTATTTATTAGATTATTCAATAAATACCTCTTAATGCAAGCACTGTATTTTATTATTTGTAGTGAAAGTGATATTATTTTCAGCATACAATTGGAGTTTCACCATAATATGCTGAAGCATGTTTGGGTACAATTGCTAGTTTGTTAAATCAATAAAGAATTGCCATGTTTTCCTAAAACTTTTCTGCCATTATTAGCATTACAACTAATACCAATATGCTTAAAATCGTCAGATATGTTACGTTGATATATATTTTTATTTTATCAAGAAAACTGGATGAAAAAGAAGATTGTAACAGCACAGCACACCTAAAAAATGTATGATGAAGTGATATGTTAACCATATCTAGAATAATGACTACATTAATTTAAAATTCAGCGGATTACTATTTGCTTAAATAAACACCTTCATGAGATTAATAGCCAGATTTAATATTTTTGTTCCATGAATTAAACAAAAAAAAAAAAAAATAAGGATGTTTGTCAGCGGTATTTTTCACTGGAAGCAGAATTACTTAAATAATTAAAATGCTTAAAAGCCTCAGGAATTAAACTAATAAATTAGTGATTTGTTAGATTTACATTGTTTTATTTTATCGTAAAAAATAATAATTTCCTTTAACAGTAATAACAAAATGTAATGACAATTAATTCATAAGATGAGCTTGTAAACACGGACGTTCTCAGATGGGGAAAAAAAGGGGGGCGGGTACAATATTTTGAAACACATATGCTAAGGTGCAGAGAATAAACTTGGGGCCCAGGAATAAAGTTTCCTAGTGCCCCTACATATGTATTCAGATGAAAGAGGAAAATTTTAGAACATAATTATTAAATATATTATTTTTAAATTAATTGTTATTTAATTTATGTGTTCAATGATTTTAATTAACTAATTTTGATTAGTATTTTTTAAATTAATTTCATTCTTAAATTAGCATTTAATAAATAATTATACTATTTTTCATACATTTCCTATATTATACTATGAAATATACAATTTAAAAATAAATTTCATTAATACAGTATTGCAGTATACGTTGGGCCCCATTAACTGCTTTGTCAGGGCCCCACACAGTGTTGCACTGGCCCTGGGTGTGTATAAATTCTATATACAGTGCTGCATGAAAGAATTTGCATACATTACAGACTATATGGACAGACAACAATTGTTGAAAATAGATTTTTACTGAGTTATGTGCTTTTAAATTGTTCATTTAGATATCGTATTTCATAAAAACAAAATTTAATAATAATATTCTGTTAGTGTTGGAAAGTGTTTATTTGTATGATCCTTATACCAAAGGCGCAACCAGGATTCTCATCTGGGAGGGGTTCTGAACCATTGTTACTGATAAAATAAACAATTTTGTTGATAACAATACATGACACGTAAAAACTGCCGTAACGAAAATCACAATCAATCATAATATATTTAGCATGTATGTGTTTTAAAACACAGCATTTTCAGAGGGAAAAAAAAAAGCAATAGCAATGAAATATGTACTACTTTACTGCTATTGCTCTTAACTTTTTATTTCATTAATTTTGTGTAGAATCCTATTATAAAGTCTTGAATGGTAAACATTTTATGCTGCTCATGCTTTCCTTTACTTTGGCTTTTACACATCACATTAATTTTTTTTTAACACAAGGGGTTTTCTATGCATTTTGTCAGTTTTTCAAATGCTCTGGAAGTTGATTTTAACACTGAAATCCCCCTCTTTTCACACAAAACTTTCTGACTGATGCAGGGATCGATTTACAAGTTTGGGAGTACCTGGGCACAGATGCTTTGGGAAGGGGGGGGGGGAGGGCTTGCACCGGTGCTTACAGTGGTTTTGAGTAAAAAAATATGTATCACTAATAGCGGTACATATTAAGATAACCACTACTGACTTAAATGATTTAGTGATATTTAATAATTTTTTTGGGTACTTCTCTATTATACCGTCGACCACTTTTCATAATAAAAAACTAACGGAAGAACGTTGTCATTGGAATATCAAAATAAATAAAATATAAGAATTTACGGACATAATTGTTATTTTAATTAATGAAATAACTAATAAGTCAGTAAAACATAATGAATAATACATGCAAATGTCAAACTAAAAACCACTTGATGACATAACAAACACGTATAATGCTTCTGATATCAAGTAAATGGGACTTCATTTTTGGCGTTTAATCTTAGAGTTGGCGATAGTTTTTTTGTTATGAAAAGTGGTCGACGGGATAATAGAGAAGTACCTTTTTTTATACATTTTCTTCTTAATTTTTTAGCAATAAAAGTTTTTATAACAGCTTCATAATCAATCTTTAGTGTTCTATCTCGCTAACGATTTTTCAAAATCGGTTCTGAAAGTGAAAGTATCTTAATAAAAAAACCTGTTAACAAAACCGAAAAAGTAAAAAATGACCTTTGCATTGATTGACCTCAACTATCCAATGGATTTTTTTTTTTTTAAATAATGAAATGCAAGCAAGATATATATAAAAAAAATTTCCCATAGAATTAATATTAGCGAGCGAGTGTTGTTGTGCAAGTGAAGTAGTTATTTTTAAATGAAAAAAATAAACAGGTTTTTCCATATTAATTTTGTGTTTTTATCGTGAAAACTTCCAGATTTTGACCAATCATTGAAAAATCTTCAGTAGCATTTGGGGGGCCCTGGACCTGTGCCTCGAATGACCTGCTGTAAATCAGGCACTGGATTGATGTCACGACTAAAAGCATCTAGAAAATGGCATTTTTATGTAATCATTGAGGATTTAATTTTCCTGAATGAAAATGCAATTTTCCATTTAAAAATAATGTTTTATCATCAGAAGAGGAAACTTCCCCTTCTGAAATTAACGTGCATTATCTATAAAGTAGAAACTTTATTTTCAAGCCATGAGAAATGGAATTCCACTAAATGTCATGTCATTTGGTTTCATTTTCTTTTTTTCAATATTGTTAGGAAAATGGAATATTTTTCTGTTAGCATCAAAGAAAATCTGCATTATCACTTATAAAACTAAAAAGCAGTTCAAACATATTATAATTAAGAAACCAAAAATAAGCTGCTATTGACATTTTATAAATGAAGAACTGTCTTTATGTTCAATTAATTTTTTATCGGGGGGGGGGGGGGGGGGGGAGGAGCTGAACCCACCATTTAAGATCCTTTTTGAACACTTAAATTTAGAAAGAAAAACAAAACTAAATTTTGTTTTGAGGAAAAGGGTGATCAGAGCCCTTCAGCCCAAAAAAAAAAAAAAAAAAAAGTTTCTTTTTGTCTTAGTGATTAATTATTTGACATTATTATTATTTCTTTTTTTGAAAATTATCAGAGAAAAATAAACTTTAGTTTATAAAATTTGAAAATTCAGATAACAGCAATTGCCTTGCTCCCATTGTGGGCACATGTGCATATAAAATGCTTTATTTCTATAAATTTACATGTAATGTAATAGACATTTTATTTACATGTAGACATACATTTCTGTAAATGTATGTCTATGCTAAGTTAGTGCTAATACTGATTAGAATGATTTTTTCTTTTAGTTCATATTTTTTATTTAAATCTTGATGGGAATTTTCTTATTTTGTATAATAAATTAAACCGTTTTTAATTACTTTTGTCAGTATTATTTTGCAACAAACTGATCTCCATATATTTTTATTTTTACCAGGGAAAATAAAATGTGCACAGAAATTGTGAGACCCAGTACAGATAAGGAATAGGGTTTCTGCATGCACTGTATATGGCTATATTTAATATGAAATTGGCTGCTCACTGAGCCTTTCTTAGCCCAATACAACAATATCTCTTGTATCTATATCCCCTGTGTATTTCCCAAACCTTTAATAATAATAACGAAAGAAGCACGTTAAAAAAAATCATTTTTATATTATCTGCCTTCCGTTTTTTAAGTAAAAAAGAAATTAGCACAGGCATTAACCCACAAAATATTTGCATGTTCATTTCATTGCGAATGTAAACAAACAAACACTACCCCTCCCCCTCCATCCAAGCTGCAAAACTCACGCATGCGCAAAAATAAGTTTCTTCTCCTTACGCCAAATTCTTATGCCATAGTGTAAACGCAATTTTTTCTACTCTTGGAGCAGAAAGACCCAACAGACCTGAAAGACCATATAGTGTAAACGCAGCATAATGAGACCAAACTTTTGATATGTTACATGATGGGGTTTGAACACCTTGAATGTCTCCCCCCAGGGTGGTAACTCCTTGATACTCCTTGGGAGATAGGGCCTTGGGACACTCTTAGAAATGTCGGCCTTGACGAGTTTAACTTCGTTGGATCCTCTAGAAGAGGCCTACGCCCTCTGTGAGGCTTAAAAGGGCTGAGAAAGATGGGAAAAACCCAAATTTAAAAAGAGTTGAAACAGAGAAAAATGCTTCTTAAGGGAGGGGGAAATGAGAGGGGGGAGAATAGAACCAGACCATAGTGCTTCACGAGATCTATCTATTGATATCTTACATGAAGGGGTTTGAGTACCAAAAAGGCCTCCCCCCGGGGGGGGGTGGATAACTTCGCTCCTATGGGAGACAGGGCCACGGGACCCCCTTAGAAATGTCCACCACGACGAGTTTAACTTCGTTGGATACTTTAAATGGGGTCTGCGCCCGCTGTAGGGCAATTAGGGCTATGTATAAAGGGTGTCCTCCTTTATATATGGAGTGGCTATGACTTTTCATAAACATGAATTTTACCAGGGCTACACTAGATACCGGGCCTGCTCCTTCCTTATCATGACGTCACAAATGGTGGCTGGCCGCTACCAACGATTGGTTCAAAGCGAAACAACAAAATGAAAGACATACAGCGATTGGCACAAAACGACGGGCTCGTCGCTTTGCACCAATCGCTGGTCGCGGCCAGCCACCTTTTGTGACGTCATGATAATGAATGAGCAAGCCCGGTATCTAGTGCAGCCTTGATTTTACTGTAGACTGAAAGAATCAGCTCTGTGTGTGGCTAACATGTAAAAAAAAAATGAAAATGTGAATTAGAGGGCGCTTTTCACAGTCATTTTGGGGCCCCTTTTAAATTTTAGATGGGAAGTATGTGCTTCCCATGCCTTTTGGATAATCAGACCATGCGTGTATATGTTTAGCACCTAGCGTACATATAGACGTCATAAGAAACTAGTCGTTGGGGGCGACCGTAAAACTTACCCATCATGGATAAGGCTCCTATAACTCAGGCTGGCTCACGCCTCCATTTAATTGCTCAAGCGGACGCTGACTTGGCGTCTTATCGCGTAGATGGCGAGTGAATTTAGTTACTTAATCAGATGCAAAAATATAAGAATAAATAGCTATGATATTTAATAGCGCCATACATTACAAAATAAAGAAAAAGTATACATGTAATTATTCTTTTGTATAATACTATATTAAAATTAAAAATTCATTTTCATCAATTAATATTTATTGCTATGCTTTACATGAATAATTAAAGAATGACAATATAAATTTAACTAATTCTAAATTGGGATTTAATGTGAAAATATGTATTCACATGCATTTCACTCTTATATTTTTATTACTTTAAGTATGAAGTTAAGTTGTGATATAATTTGTTATTAATAAAGGAGTCTTAAAATGCTAATATTCTATAGAATAAATTTCTTTAGTTAAATATTCAATTTCTACAATTTAATCGCATGTAAAATAATCCTTATATTTTAAAAAAAATAGTGATAAAGAATCCTTCCGCTTTTTGAATGATTTCTGTTTTCTTTTAATGTTATCTCAATCTCTCTCTCCTCCCCCCCCCCCCCCCCCCCCTACAATCTAAAAATTTCAACCAAAAATTTCTCTTGATCAGGGAATTTGAAAATCATCTTAAACAAAACTCTTTCATTTTAATTTTTTTCTGCCCTATTTGTAATTTTATAATAACAGTAAATACATAATGAAATCGTCAAAACTTCCCCTTCCCGCCAAAAAAATAATAAAAAATCTGCTCCTCCCCGCCCCCTCCACCCCCTCCTTTCAGCAGCTGACGAAATTAAAAATCTAAAAAATGTTTTTTCTTATGTGTTTGTTACTTTTTTTCAAACAAGAAATATATAACCATTTCAATCACGCTCCTCCCCCCTCCCCCGCACGCGCTGACAGAATTCAAAGTGTAAAGTGTAAAATCTTTAAATTTCGATTAAAGAAAGTTCACTTTCTTCACTTTTTAACAACAGTAAATGAATTTAACTATCTAAATACCCCCCACGCCCTCCACCCATCCAAAAATAAGTAAGGTGGACTTTTTAGTCATAGCTGGATTGGGGGGGGGGGGGGGGATAAGATGTTTTCTTTCACTTTAATAATAATACGCTTTTCTCACCCGTGAGAAATGTTTGGTACAAAATACTTTATCGGACTCGAAGAACTAGTTTATTGTATACACGTGATCTGGTTGGCGTGGCATTTGGCGAAATTCTTCAATTCTGATCTATTCTTCTAGCATTTATAGACAAATTATTCTGCCTTTCTCCATTTATATGGACTCTAAATATTCTAAATCCATTCCTTGACAGATCAGAACAATTTTATGCCAAACAACCGTCCATTTTTAACGATTTTGTAACTCGATAATCATGTAAACGTTTCTCGCCTCGTAGGCAACAAAGAGTACTAAAGTGGGCATCAAAATGCTTGATGATTCAGCCTGTATTGTAGGAGCCCTAATCATGGATATGCATAATATAAGATATGAAAATAAAACATGTGTAAACTATTTATAAAATGCATTACAATTCGAATAAAATCATGACTTGATGACGTCATAAACATTAAATACTCTATTACTGAAAAACCTTACATCCTTATAACTCCAAAATTGATCATCCAATTAACTAACGGTTTACTGCGTCGGATGAAGCGTCTCATTTCCAATTAAAATATATCTTTGAATTGAAATTTGAATGAAATATAGGGTCATGAAAAATCGAAGAGTGAGGAAAATAGGATTACAAATATCTCGGCAACTCATTATTCGATCGACTTCATTCTTTATGCAAAATTTATGTTTTTTTTATTGTCTTTTCTATTCACTCCTTAAAATAAACAATTTCGAAAATTTTTATGTGCCTTTTATCAGAACGAATAGTTCGTGAGTCCGAAAAAAATAGTTCCGGACAGTCGAGGTTACTGAAATTCAATAAGCTTCTTCCCATTATTACATGCTAAGTATATACCAAATTTCAAGTCTCTATCTCAATTTGTTCAGGAGATAGAGCATTTACAGACACGCACACAGACAGACGGACGGCAATTTTTTTTTCTAAAAATATGTTTTTCGGAATCTCCAGTGTCTAAAACGTGTAAATCCGCCAATTTTTTTTCTATTTTTAAAACGATTACAAGACTTACCCTATACTACGTATGATGGGTAAGTAAAAATTAATGTAAACGGGAAAAATATATCAGGTAAGTGTTTTGTATATCGTTTTCTGTCTTTTCGGTTATGTCAGTGTTACAATTTCTTTAGTGTTTATTAGGATATGATCAGGGCCGTAGCGAAAGAAAATTTTTGGGGGGGGCAAAAGGCAAGATTGGCCGACTCAAAAATGTTTCAAATCAGACTAATGTAAAATAGTCAATCTGTCGCATTATTTCTTAATGAATAGTTTTTACAATTAATTTTAACTGATTAATTATAATTGATAGTTAAAAATAAAATATATGATTTTGTATTACTAAAATGTTTCTTTGATATAACTCAGTAATTATTTAAAATATTTACCAAGAACTTTACTGGAAAAAAAAAAGAATATGTATTGATAAGAAAAAATCCTACAGTTATATTTGTGAAAAACACATTTGTTTAGAATGATAGAATGAAGTGATAGTTTAGTAAATAGAACGTAGTGATTTTCAACATAAAAGCTAAATAAAAATGTGATCTCTTAGTTCTAAAAATTATGATAATGTAATGAATGGGAAGTACTTTCAATATTTTATTAGCATGCGATAGAAAATAATTTGAACTTTATATTCCAATTAGAGATAATATCGTATGGAATTAACAATATACACTTTCAGTAATTCTAATTGTAAAACTAAAAAATGCACACTAGGGGTACTGAAAATATTCGGAGGGCCTCAAAATTTAATTGCACCTGGGGCCTCTTGAGTGCTTCATCCACCACTGATTGTGTTTTATAGGAATGTCAAGGGACCGACAGAAACATTTGAATTATCCACGATTTCGAATTATACACGTTCGAATTATTCAAGTTTGACTGTACTATTTTTACATGAATTACACATCACACTGAATAAAGCAAACCATTCATACCTTTCTTATCACCAGTCCCTGTCGAGTGGTTTCCACTGTGCAGCCATGTTGATAACTTCTTCGAACTTTTTGCAGCCTCACAGTTTCTTCTATTTAGAGTCTGTCTTTTTTTATTTCCACTTGGCGTTTCATAATATAAACTATTATCTCAACACAAGCAAAGTAAGATTAACCCCTTGGGGACGAGCGACACGTTTACGTGACGCATAAGATGCTCAGAATTCTCGATTATTCCCACCAGTTAATTTTTATTGTAAACTTTGCCTTCTATAATGACAGCATTTCTGCGATTCAATTAGGGGAAAATTTCTGTTTTGAAAAACCGGTGGTAAAAGATGAAAAATTCCGTAAAAGACTCTCGTCACGAAGGGGTTAAGCTATAAACTATCGTACTATCACTACTATGCGACTCTCAACTGCTCTGACAGTCCGATATTGATAAGCAGTTAGTAAACGAATGACTCATCATGAATAGCACTAGCTCACTGCACGTCCTAGCTTGCACTTGACTCATCACTCGGCAGGCACCAGGCGCGACATGACACATTTGACTCGACATTCTGCTGTCTGCTCTAGAGATGCTTTTGCATGCGAAGCGTATGGAGTATTTGAACGGATACGCAAAAACATTTACTCTAGCACTTTGATGATTTTTTTTTATAACTTTTAGCTAGGTGCTGGGTATTTTATAGGAAGTTAGATTAGATATTAAAATACAATAATTTTTTAACCATTAGTTTGGGGCCCCCGGGCAGTGCCCCGGCGGTAGTTACGGGCCTAAAACGCTGAACTATTTATATTGTTTTAAGTGCAAATGTGTTCATGTTCCGCAATCGCTTCAAGTTTTTTTTTTACCACAAAACTACTTTTAATAATTTAATTTTTCCTGAAATCCTCTACTTTCTGAATTCTTTATTAAAAAAATAATTCATCTTACGTATGATTTAGTTTTTAAAAAAAGTAATCGCTAACATGTACCATATTTCCGGCGTATAATCCGCGGATCAAACAATTATGTTTAGACCCAGAAATTTCATTTAATAATTGAAGTAAAATATTTACAGCGATCTAGTATGTTCCATTACATAAAATAAAATTTCTGGGTCGAAACATAATTGTTTGATCCGCGGATTATACGCCGGAAATTACGGTAATCAGGGTATACAATAAATATTAAGTAATTAATAAAGGCTCCAATTCTAATTTTTATAATAACAAGTGAAAAATCAGTGAAAATTATGTAATTATGTTATGTTGGCACAAGTATATAAATTTAGTTTTAGATTTATCAAAAAAGAAAAAAAAAGTAAAGTTTTTAGGTATTAAATGTTAAATGCACGGATATTTTTTTAATTTATTCATCTTCTTTTTTTAAATAGTTTTAAAAATTCTTCGTTTTTATTTTCCAAACGTTCCTAAAACAGTTCCAAAGGCCGTAAACATCATATCGCTGCTAGAACCTACTATTTAACAAGTATAAAATTTCTTGAATTTTCTTAAGCGACTTTCGCATTCGGTCGACCTAGTTTAGACACTGGCCTCCAAAAGTTAAAGTACAAGATGTTTTTCGAAGCTCACCAGACAAAAAATGGCAGTCAGATTAATCTTCATAGTTTATATGAATGACAATAAGCTTTAAAAAAACTTATGCAAAAATTACCGCTACCACTTTTATTTTATAGAAAAGAATAGCTACTTGTGAATGAGAGAAAAATATGCATTTATGAAGCTTTCGTAATTTCGCGTGTATGTTTTGTTGCATTCGAACTATTGTTGTCAGTTTTGTTCACAACAGCCACTAGTCTAGAAATGACTAGAAGAAGTCGTTTGTCCGATTCATTAAGGTGGCGGACGGTAGGATGGATGGAAATGGGGTTGTCACAGGCCGCTACTGCTAGACGGCTCAATGTGTCTCGCAGTGTAGTCCAACGACTCTGGGATCAGTATGAATCCGAAGATTCTGTATCCAGAAGACATGTTCCAGGCAGCCCACGTGTTACAACACCTGCAGAAGACCGGTTTCTAGCTCTTTCGGCCCGAAGGAGAAGACGCACTACTGTGCCGCAACTCATTGCAGACCACTTTGCAGCATCAGGGAGAAGAATCTCCCCTACTACGGTGCGAAGATGTCTTCACAATGCAGGTCTATATACAAGGTGACCAGTTGTGTGTTTCCCCCCTCAACAGACGACAGAGAAGGGCCCGCTTATGTTGGGCAAGAGAACATGTTTTCTGAACCAGACAAAAGCGGGCTTCTGTACTCTTCACAGACAAGTCCAGATTCACATTGGAGAGCGATTCAGGATGTCTTCTGATCTGGAGAGAACAATGCACTCGATACCATCAATCAAACACTGTCGAAACACACAGGTACAGAAACGGTGGAATCGTGGTTTGGGCTGGGATCTCACTCGGAGGCCACACTGACCTGCATGTGTTCCATGGAGGAACTGTGACTGGTGCGAGATATCGGGATGAGATCCTTGATTCATATGTGCGCCCATATGCCGGTACTATTGGCAATGGTTTCATTCTAATGCATGATAATGCGAGACCACACCGAGCTGTGGTTGTTGAGGATTATCTTGAGGATCACGGTTTGGAGAGAATGGAATGGCCAGCTCACTCTCCAGACTTGAATCCGATAGAACATCTTTGGGACTATCTTGGAAGACAGGTTGCGGCTTTAAGTCCTCCTCCAAGGTCATTAAATGCCCTGGAACAAGGCTTACTCCAAGTCTGGTCAGCGTTACCTATTTCGGTGTCCGATAATTTAATTGAGAGCATGGAAAGTCGATGCCGCCAATGCATTCAAGTCCGAGGTGGGCATATTCCGTATTAGAACCAGTTTTTTAATGTTTCTGTCACATTTTACTGCATAATACTGCGATGTACTGATTTCTCCAAGAATGGAATTTTCCACCATGAGGGCTTTTTTGTTGTAGTTTCATTTATACGTTTAACTTAAGTAAATTTCTATGTCGCATTTAATAAATAACGGTTTAGCGCACATTTCCTCCAAATTTGTTGTTTATATATTCATTCATTTGCAAATTAGACGCAAAAAACCGGTTGTACCTTAACTTTTGGAGGCCAGTGTATATTGATAGTTTTTATCTATGTAAGTTGCGAGTGTTACTGTAGGACAAATTTCTGATATTTTCAATCAATAGATCAGATTAATATTTTCCCCTATTGGCCCATGTATCGACGGCCGACTTAGATTTTCCATGTGTGGGTAAGGTATAGTATATGTCCAACATTTCCGGCTCTGCAGACAAAATTTATACATAATTTTTTTTCTGTGGGTAGACCGACTAGCTATTTATGTGATTCGAAAATGTGACAGAACACGTGACTTTCATACCGGCTGACCAGATAGATCTATTGAAATCATTACTTTTTTTTACTCATAACCTAGATAGGTTGACTGACCGACTAGCTTTTGCCATATGATTGTAAGGGTGTAGTGAAATGCATTCTGAAGACTTAAAGTACTGCCAACCAGAATTTTTCCGAATTGTTTTTATTAATCGGCCTACTGACATACTACAGAGACACTAATTAAATCTGCTGATAAGCCGACTGAATCCTTTTACCAAACATTGGGGGGGCAGCTGCCCCCCCTGCCCCCCCGCTCGCTACGCCCCTGGATATGATCATGTTATTTCAAATGTTTTTGATCAGTGTTATTTTACGAATTTAATATAATAATTAGGGGGGGGGGGGGGATGAAAAGTTCGTAACTTAGGCCAAATAAAATTAATTCTGTAAAAATAAAAGACTTTTCTAACTTTATAGATTTCATAAACACAGCTGGGAAAATATGTATTCGTGCACTTTTATTTAAACTCATTGTAACTGAGCAGCTATATCTCTTAACAATCCCTTTTATAAAAATTAGTACAATACGAAGTTTCCGAACACTAATAATAAAGATGTTTCCTTTATTATTATTATTTTTTTGCCCTGTAATTAAATGCTATTGTATAAGTTATATACGTTCTATTCAAAATTCATATTTTTTATTTATTAATCTTTGTCCACTCAGTCATACAGTTTATATGATTTTACTAAATTTTAATATTTTCCTGTAATAAATATTTTACAGGGCAGTATGATAAAGGGAATATTTATTTTCTGATTAATGATTTGCCAGTTTTATTGTTTGGTTTGCACATGTAGACTTCTTATATTATTTTATACATATTTTAATTTCACTTTAAAGCTTAATGTAACTAAATTGTTATTCAGATTGCTTGTCTTTAGAGTAACAAACGTGATTTGTATATTATAAAATGCATGATCTTTATGAATAGAGGATTTAAAGCAGGGCCTGACTAACTTTGCATGAGGTCCTAGTTCAAAGATCCAGTTTGGGGCCCTTGTAATATATTTTTAACCAATATTTGTACTCACTATAAGAAAAATACAAGGCCGCCCTATTACCTCTTGTGATAATCAGGCCCTCCTGTAAAGAATTAACACTAATCTCTTATTTTATACATATGTTAATACTTTTCTGTTACCTTTAAGTATATAGTCTTTTTTTTTTTTTTTTCAGAATCTTCAGATTTTCCTGGAATATAGAACTCGATAGCTCAAGATGAAGACACACAGGCTGTAGAAGTGTTACCAAGTGGGTATTTGCTGCTTTCACATCATATTCCTTGGTAACATTGCTCCAGCTAAACTCCTTTTAAGTATAGGGCTCTCAAAATTGAAGATTTTTGGCCGAGGAGGCAAAAACATAGAGTGGAGGTGGAAGTGACTGAATATACAATTGAAAAAACCACACTGTTGAATTGAGGTATGTGAATAAGAATTTATGCTGTCTTCAATGCTCTAATTATGGTTCTATGTAGTGATTCTGTTCTATATCTATTATTTGATTTGTAAGGTTAGCTTATTACATTAGTTTTTAACAATATCTATAAATGTGTCTCATTTGTTTATTTGTCTTTTGGAACTTTTTTCATGGTAGGAAAGTCAAGAAAGAGCAATGCATCGAAGCGATTTTACAAACCATCACGCGTGGAAGCGATTTTGGAAATTGTGTTCGATTCAGCACCTTGGCGAAAAAGTTTGGTGAAAAACCTTGGCGAGAGTCCTGCGCGTAGGGTTGCACAAGATTTTCAGATCAGCAGCAGCAGCAGCATCTGGACTGGACGACTACATGTGCTTACCGCATGGTGATTGTGATTTTTGCTTGAATCCGTTAGCTTTATTTTTTTTCGTAATAACTGAGTTCACAGCATCATTATTAGAGAGTCTAAACTATAAGGGACGACTTTACCTATGCTTGACCCCGCCAAATATGGCGATAAAACAGGTTTAAGAAAGCGATAAAGTCTTGGCGATGGTCAGAGCGATAACTTGCTTTGGGTGGTTGAATAATGCTAGCCAATAAATACGCCAGTAAGTACGTCATTGAATTTCTGTTTCCAGGAGTGGGGGTTGAATAAAGGAAACATCTGTTCGGCGGGTAATAGTGAATGAACGTATGAAGTTCTACGGAAAAGGTTGTGTTTGAGATTTAAGGGTGGTTTTGGTTCCTGAATGATAATAGACTGCTAGAAATAAGAGATCCTTTAAAGGGTCACATTTTTAGCCACGATCATTTTGCTATGACAAAAATTTCATTTTATTTTGAAATGTGATTCTTAGTGAACTTAACACTTAAAAGTTATTTTATATTAAAGTTATTATGATAAAAATGGGTTACGGTTTCAAGCAATCAATATTCAGAAATGATTTTCATTTAGTTTACTCACTGTTTTCTGGGCAATTTTCACTTATTTTCTTTAAAATTTATGTGTTTTCTTAGCTATTATTTTTGTTTGTTGAAAATGCATTACTAAAATAAATAAACGCACCTTCAAAAATATGGAAAATTGTTGACTGAATCAGTTTTTTTTTTTTTTTTACTTTTTTCAATACAAACTGATCTATGTGAAATCAATTTATACTAATAAAAGGAAGTTTCGCTCTTTGTGTGTGCGATGGCTCGCGAAATCTGCCGCACGTTAGAAATCTGAAAAGTTGGTGGTGGGGTGACCAAGGCAGGTCTTTATGCATCTGTCGCTCAGTTTTTTAAGATCCGAGCTCCTTGGAGCCCATTGTAGTTTTTGTGCCCTAAATTATTAATATAACGTCCCTTTTTATCCGATATTCGTTTTTGGGATCCATTTCCTCATTTAGTCCCCCCCCCCCTCCCCATTTTTATGTTCCCGTTAAGGCGATCACCTTTAAAATGGTCAAAAATTCAATTTCAAGATTTTGAAGTCAGTAAATAGTGCATTTTATTCTGAGTAAAAAGGTACCAATGTTTTTCAGAGGCGATAATTATTGACGAAGAAATAAAGTAAAACGCAATCGTCATTCTTTGTTTTTGAATGGGGAGTGAAAACTTTAAATCCATTTAATTCACAACAATGATTTTCAAATTGCGCGCATGATTTCTCCAAAAATAATTTAGATAGAACCTCAAAGTTTTTCAAACTTATTAATGTTGCAACAATGAACAAAATGAACTAGAATCTTTTAATTTGATCAATAAATTAAAAAATAATTAACTGTAATTAAATTAAAAACTCATTTTATATGCGCTTTTCGATGAATTACAGTTAATTATTTTTTAATTTATTGACCAAATTAAAAGAATCTAGTTCATTTTGTTCATTGTTACAACATTAATAAGTTCGAAAAATTTTGAGGTTCTATCTAAATTATTTTTGGAGAAATCGTGCGCGCAAGTTTGAAAATCATTATTGTGAATTAAATGCATTTAAAGTTTTCACTCTCCATTCAAAAACCAAGAATGACGATTGCGTTTTACTTTATATCTTCGTCAATAATTATCGCCTCTTAAAAACATTGGTACCTTTCTACTCAGAATAAAATGCACTATTTACTAACATCAAAACCTTGAAACTGAATTTTTGACCATTTTAAAGGTGATCTATCCTTCCCCTTAAGATCCTGGGCCGGTAGGGGCCCCTTGAAATTTTTGCTCCTTAAATTTTTAATTTGTCCCATTTTAATCCGATCTTCTTCGGTTTTGGGATTTTTCTCCTTTTAGTTATTCCTACATTTCTTCATGCCAGTTAGGACACCGGGCCCGGTGCCTCTTTAACTTTTTGTGCGGCATGTATTTTTCATTCCCCTAATTATGTCACCATCTCAATGCATAACTTTAAAGTTTAGTCTTGGACTCCTGTCCCCGGGCCACAACCCTCATATTTTTATTGGGGTCCTAGGGCACTTTTGTGAGCATTTCTTTAAAATTTTATTCTAATGATAATTTATACCTTATGCTTAATTTCGACTAATTGAAGATCTAAAGTGCTAAGTACTAGAATCTTTTGATCTTTTCTCATATTTCCCTGCTCAAAACTATCAGTTGTCATCTTTTGGGCCCGCTACTATAGCTCCTTAAAAACTGCCCGATTGACTATCTTTTTTTTTTTTTTTTTTTTTTTTTTTTTCTAACAACTTTTTAGGACTTCCAGGTACTACTTAAACGACAAAAAAATTTATCGAACCTCAGCTACCATCAATTTTCAATATTAATCTCCTTCTTAAAACACTTGTTTCAGCTTCTTTAAAGAAAAAAAAAATCATACGAACTTGAGTTCTGTTTAAGGTTATTATCACGGCCTTGGTAACGCATGGCCAGTTAGTTGTTGAATAAAATTTATTTCTAATTTAAGGCCATTTTGGGAAAAGAAAAATCCACTCTTAACAACAAGAATTTTTCTGACACCTTCACCGACTCAAAAGTATGAAAATTTCAAGCAAAACTGCTGAAATAACTGAAAATCAAATAGGGTTTTTCATTTTTTGATAAATGTATTACATTTAAAGTTGTAAGCCATTGTTGTCTCAATGACGATCTTTTTCACACTGCTGCGTCTGGAAATTCAGTTTATAATGCCAACTTTTACTGAATTTTCTAAATATCCCGTGCCTTATCGAAATTTGGAAAACGCTATTCGATTATAAATACATCTGTCAGTTTTATGTGTTTACAAATAAAAATAAATTCTGGAGATGTGTCAGATAATAACAGATTTGAATTTGAGGATGGTCTTATGAGGTATCAATATATTTTTCGTGTAATTATGTCATAATGATTCTCTTTTTTAAGTTTAAAGGGTGGAATAATACAAACACGCGAAAAAATTAAATGTGTAGGAATTCAGGGTGGCAATCCATTTGTTCAATCAAAAACATGAAATGTTTCATTTCAGGCGAAACACGAATTCTTGATCAAGACTTTAACAATAATGAAGCTATTTTAACGAAATTTTCAATAGACGTTTTTGCCAAATGCAACAATATCACAAAAATTGATGGAAGTTATCATCATCTGCGTCCAAACAGCGCTGAACTAGGCCATCTATATTTCGAAATGAATGTATGTACGATGTCACTGACTGAATTACTATGCATTCCCAGAATTTTTCGTAGTTTCGTATTTCACATAAAGATAGGTAAGACTTGAAATTTTTATTAAACTATCACCATTATTGTTAAATGTCTGCATAAATATCAGAGTTCTGGTTGAAATAGATAAGCTTTATTTTTTGTCCGAATTCATGGACTGCGACCCTGGTTTTCTGTGCAAAAATTGTTATTTATAAGTGTGCTCTGCCATTTCTTACAGTTTGTTACATCTTTTTGAAACAATCTGAATGTCGCAAATATTTAATTTAATTTTTTTCTGAAGGAAAATAATAATTTCAATAAGATATTTGTGATTCTATGACTGCACATTTAATGACACACACACTGTGCCATTTTATGACAGCACAATCCTATTTTTTTTGTAGTACTTCCAATTTTTGGATTACGCCATGCTGCTGTTTTTTTTTTTTTTTTTTTTTTTTTTTTTTTTTAGAATAAACGTTTTTTTTTTTTTTTTTTTTTTTTTTTTGGGGGGGGGGGGGGGTAAGAGGTGTGTGAGGACCGAACGAAATTTATATGCTCAGACCCAACCTGGACCAGCACTTAAAAAATAAGCAAAAAATTAACACTAGAGCTATCGGAAATATTACTTATAGTTTTTTAAAACTATTTCATACCAGAAATTTTATTTATAACCACTTAACTTATTAATTTAACGTATTTCTATGAGTTTTATATTTAATTTATTTTAAAAAGAAATTTCTGGTTCGAATCGGAATATATTCATTAGGTAACCGTCAAAATGACGGCTCATGGTAGTTCTAAGTGTTAAAGCCGAAACATTACGAAATATTTATTGGCCGTCCTCATCCTTTTATAAAAGATTAAATATCGACGCGGTGCCTGTACGGCAAGTTTATTTTTTGTATAACTTATGAATCCAGCCATTGGCGCACCCACGTGGGGGGGGGGTAAAGGGGCTGAAGCCCCCCCCAGACCCTGAAACTTAATAATGAAGTAACTATATAAAGTTTTCTATAAAATTATAAAAAGTTTTTTTTTTCTTTTTTTTCCCCTGTAACTAAGAGATAATTTAAAGCTGTTATGGTATGGTACTATAGTTTGGTTTTAATTGCTTCTTATTTTCAAGTATAATATTTACTTTCCGGTCTTTACAAAAAACCGTATCGACCTGTAAAATGCACAAAATGTCTTGTGACAGCATATGCGGAAATGTGATTAATTTCCTTGGACTGTGGATTTATTTTCTTTCTCCTTATGGCTGCATTCAGTCAGGAGAACACAACGGGAGTCTTCCGGGACTTGCAACGTATAATGAATGACACACTGGCAAATACAAAGGGGAAAACTTATGGAACCTAGGCCATAATAGCGCTACAATGATAAAGAAAATTGGGATTTTTGTATAACGACATCCTTACCATTCAGAAAAGGACAGATTTTCGTCTGGGATAAACAGCACGATATATTTTTTAATTGAATCTTTTTTTTATTATTATTGTGTCATAGATCAAAGTTAATTAACGGTAGTTATTAATAGTACAGCAAAGCAAAATGCTACAGAATGTATCTGCATAGATGTTTCCTTAGATCACCTTACAATGAGAATAAAGTGCTATCATTCTGGAATAGGTTTATAATGCAAACTGTCGCATGTATAAAAGCAAAACTGAAATTCTGAATAATAGGATTTCAGAAGAAAAAATATAGTTTGACGTTTTCAGCCTCGGGTCACCAAATAATAATAATAATAAACAAAATTCATCTCTGATATTTATAGCATGTTTAGCAGCTGCTTAGATTGAATTTTATTTTGAGTGCTATGAAGAAATGATTCGTCTTGATATGATTTTATTAATTCTGATATCATATGAATTTTTATTCTGGCGAGTTTGAACAATTCTTTTAAATTATAGAACCCCCCCCCCCCCCCCAAAAAAAAAAAAAAAAAAAAATGCTAATGTTTTGCGAAAAGTTTAAAAAGTAAACACCGACAAACGAAGTAACCTTAAAGTTAATACAGTCAAAATTCTCCAAATATGTTGGCATCGGATTTGTGTTCAGAAAAATCATGTACGACTATTACATCTTTAAAATATTTGTCAATTTTTTTTTTTTTTCATTTAAAAAAAAAGCATACAAATTTTGTAATAATTGCGCTAGTTGTTCTTTTTCAATAGGTTTCTTCTATCACTATAAATTACTAATCTAATTATATAAATTATATTTTGTAATTAATCTACTAGCAGAGCAGAGCTGGCCAGTTTTTCCCAAATGAACCTGGGTTTGTGGGCCCCCACTGCCTTCGAAAGTGTAGAGCTATCTCCGCTCCGATCTCGAATATAACGAACCTTGAATTATTGCGATTTATCTTTTGATCCAGATTAAAATAAAAATTTTAACCATCGTCGTTCACGTTGTCATAGGAATCAATTTCTTCCTATGATAGTGTCAAGTTGTTATTCTTCTAATTTCAGTTTAATCATGGAAATAGCTAAATCTACCGAAGAATTCTTAAGTTGCAGAAAAAAAAAATGGGATGTGTAAAAAAATGGGAAATTGTATGTGTTGGAAATTCCTGAAATTACGTTTTTAAATAGGTTATGCGTTTTCCAAATTGTTTACTTTCAGCTTATTAGACGGTAATGATTTGTAAAATTATTTTGGAAGCGTTGGAAAATTTTACATAATCTATGCTTGACGCATTTTTCATTCTTGTTTTTTTTTTTTTTTTTTTTATAATCATTTTTATAGAAGTGCCGCAGCCTGCGATATTTATTTTTTCAATAAATCTCTATTTGTTGTATGTATGTGTTTAAGTTATCATTAATATTGTTAATCCGTATATTCCATGTATTGAAAGAAAAATGCTATACGGTAAAATCTTGTAAGATGGAATTGCATAGGGAAAAAAAAGTGAGTTATAGGCAAATTGCCTTCTTAGCAGGTGTAAATTTATTATAAATTATTTTCTTACGTATTAGTATATTCATTTTGAATGGATCAACACATTTTTCAGTTTAAGACAGGATTCCGTCATAAGCAGGTTCTTTTTCCCACGTTTCACTATATTTTAATAAGCGTATAAATCTACCATTTAAAAAAAAAAAAAAAAAAAAAAAAAAAAAAAAAATAATGTTTAATTGTAGAACAATGGCGATTTAAAAATGTATGCATGTTTTGCAAAGATTTTTGTGCCAGGTCTTATTTTATTGACCTTCGAACGGACCAGGCCACGCTGCGCTGAGACAATGATTTTCTTCCTTATCAAAACCAGGACTGAAAATTCCCAACAACACGAAACTGTCTGAAATATTTTCTGATTCGTTTTTAACTGTAAATGCATAAAAGTGACAGATTTGACTTTTGAAGCGATTTAAAATCGATTAGTGTTTTCTATTTTTTGATAAATAAATTACTTATCGAGGTATAGGTGATTCTTGTCACGTGACGACAGGTTTTTAACCTTTTCCATGTTATCACGTCCTGAAATTTGATTCAAAACGCCAATGTTGTCAGTACTTTCTGAAAGATTTCTTTTTTTTTTTTCTTTTTTCTTAATGGAAATGCTATTCCATTACACAGTTTCTAAATAATAACATTTGCCAATTTTATGCGTTTCTGAACAAAATCGAATTCACAAATGTATTAAAAAGTAACTACTTTTGATTTGAGAAATGTCTTAACAGAGGTCGGACTGGGCCGGGCACGTTTTCACTGATTTTTGCACGGGCCGGGCCAGGCTTTGAACCGAGAAATTACAAAAGTGCCGGGACTAGTTAACTATGATTGAGAGTAAAAGAGTTTTCATTTATAACAAGGCATGCGTTTCACACAAAATTCGCAGATTTATTCATATACAATAGATTTATTGTTTATTAATAAATCATAAACTAAGGAATCGAATGGCATTTTCCATCTTTTAATAAGGACAAAAAATCGTTCAGAAAATGCTGTCCAAGTTTTTGCTTTAAGACGATTTTCGATATTCTATAGCCCAATAAAGGGCGTCTTGAGACATCAATAAATTATAATTCAATATGATATACAGTTATCGAAAATGCGAAATGCTATTTGATTTCAAATTTCTTCAACAATCGTCACTGCAAATTCCATGCATTTATTCATAAATAGAAGTCTGTGAATATGTCAGCTTTGTTTTGCTGAGTTGAGGGAAATATTTTTGTAAACGTCTTAAGTGTTATAATATTGCATAGATTTTTTCAAATTCTAGTGCAAAGCATTTGAAAAAAGCAACATATATACTAATGTATTACTGATATATCAGTGTACAAATATGCTATTATCAAAACTAGGGAATTGAACCCATGATTCCCCGGTTACAGAACATAAGTGAAAACCAATTTTTTCTAATTCTAATAGATTATTCATATTTAAAATATACATATTTAAACTGATTCATTAACACCGCCAAAAAGAATTTCTATTAAAAAAAAAAAATAATATATTCAAATAAATTTTGAAATTTAATTAAGCTATACTTCTGTATTAGCCGCATGCCAGGAGTTAATGGCAAAAGAATTCGTCCAAGATTTCGCTGCTGACTGCAGGTTTTATTATTATTATTATTATTATTATTATGAAAATTTTAACTGTTTAAGCGCGTAGTTCGAGAACATGTCAGTTAAATTTACATTTTTTTTTTGTATTATATTTATATTTATATTTTGATGAATTTTTTATTTCGTTCCTTAATGTTAGCCGGGAATAAATGTGGAACTATTTATATGTTTTAAATGCAAACGGATTAATATTTCGCAATCGGGCTGCACGTGATAGAGATAGATTTAAAACAAATTAATGCTTGGAAATTATTTTAAAACCTATAAAAAAAAATTTAATTTAAATACAGTTTTCAAAGAAATTGCATTTGTTTTCCTATTCGACAGTATAAAAAATGAAATTGTGCGACGTTTAGAAGTTTTAAAATATGCTGTCAAAACGAAATTTATCAGTCAATTCGTTGCTACCACTATCAAAATGACTTCAGCAATAATCAGACATGTGTTTGGTTTATAATATTGATTATTATTAACATTAAGCCATACAAAAACCAAACAAAACTTTCCACGTGAAAAATTCGACGGTTGTAGAAACACATTTGCAGTGGGGCGTTAAAATCGCTAAAATAATGCGCTGAAATGAATATTGACGTTTCAAGCTATTAGCTTAAAATTAACATAGACTTTAAAGTATTTTTGAAAGAAAAATTCGAAAAATCTAAAAGCGTACGAATATGAAGAATTATTTCTTTCTATAATCTAGTATCATTTTTGGGAAGGAATTACAAAATGAGACATTACAGGAAGGGGGTATTTTCCCATATGAAAACATTAAGTGCGATGGAAAATCCTTCTTCCTACTAACCCACCTTAAAACATGCGGGTTTTGTCCGATTGTAATTTTTGGACATTTTCTTGTGTGCGAATATTTATGATAATAAGAAAGAGAACATGATATTGATATGAATGTAAATACCAAAACATCAGTTAAAATGAAACTTTATATGCAGATAGTAATCCTGATGTCCAAAAAGAAATGGGAAAGGGAACAAACGAAGGATTGGCGACAGTGAAAATAAAATTCAACATTGCACCAGTGGGGAGCCTACCCTTTTGCCAGGGGGCAATTCCATGTAGGTCTGTCCCGCTTAATGGGTTGTAGAAAAAGAAATTGTCCTTGCAACAGTACAGCCATTTCAACAGCTTCGTTAATCTTATCTTACACATCTTGCAGGAAGTCCATAGATGTTAGCAATACCCCGTGGTTCACTGGGCAGTAAAAATTAACAAAAAAGTTTTATTGGAGAGATCCTGACAATAGTCAACGTTTTGACTAATCTATCATGTGACGTGACAGACCGGGGCTCATCCTTGCACCTGTCAGAAATAAGATTTTTTTTTGTAATATAAGCATAGAAACGGCAACTAATTGGCTATGAAAATCAAAAAAGTAAGCGAAAGTTCTCTGAATAAAATGCTGTAGATCTTTTTTTCATGTATCACCCGAATTCGGTTATATCAACCGAAAAGATCTCAGCTCCAGTTATTAATTTACCGTTTTCTTATTAGAAGATTAATTAGATATTTAAGATTTTAATTTTTAAACGGGCTTTTTTTAGCTAGAATTGTGTTTAATACCATTTTTTTCTGTATTTTTTTTTTTTTTATTATAGAGATTTTCATTAAATTAATTTGGTTGAATAAATTACTAAAATTTTTATTTGTTTATTTAAATGCAAATTCGATTAATGAAAAATTCATTTTGGATTTTTTTAAATATCTTATTTTATTATATATGTGTGTGTATACAGAGAAAGAGATTCTTCTCGAATGGAACCATAAATATCCATTAATTCTTAACGTACCTGTAACAGTATCCCACTGCAACAACATCTTACATTTAAAAGAAATATTATTATTATTATTATTATTATTATTATAAAAAACTAGAATTTTTGACGTCTAGTAAAATTCAGCTTATAACCAATTTTTGAAATTTAAATTGGAAAAATGTAATTGCTAAAAGAAATATGATATCACTCAAGCGATTTTATAATATTTTCTCCTGACAATGTGTACGGCGCTAGAGACTGGATCAGGACCGGTTACAGGTTTCCTGGGCCTCTGGGCAAATCAAAAGTATGGGACCCTACTAGAAAAAGTTTAGAAATCCGACGCTTATACGAATTACCGTATAATTGAATCACCATTTTTTTTTTGTATTTAAGAGCATAGGTTAATTGTTGTTTATTGTAATCAGCACCCCCCCCCTCTCCTCTTAGTAAATCAGATTCTGCTTTACAAGCATGGTTAATGTAAAAGGTGGTTATTAAACTTTGATCTATTATCATAAAAAAGTAATTCACTTGAGGGTATTCTGAATTTTTTCATTTTACCCGTTTAATAATCCCATTGTCCCTGATACATTTACAAACAAAATTGAAAACTTCAGCAAATTTCAACCAGGGTATTTAAGAATTAACAAGAACGAAAAATCATGCGTAAAGCATAGATTATGTAACACTTTCCAACACTTCCAAAATAATTTTACAAATCATTACCGTTTAATAAGCTGAAAGATAACATCTAAGTAAACAATTTGGAAAACGCATAACATATTAAAAAACGTAATTTCAGGATCTTCCAACACATACAATATTCGGAAAAATATCCGAATACTTTTATTCAGCACTGTATATGATATTTGTATATATACTACATAGGATGCTAAATTTTAGTCGAGTTAGGAAACGCGTAGCACAGTTTAAAATTCTCCTTCTGGAGTTTCTTTCAATAAACGGAAATGTGTTCGCTAACTTTTGTGTTGCACTGTATATGAAATACAGAATTTATACACACCAAGTAATAGACAAAAATTGAGTTCAATTTAAAATCGCGTTCAGCAACTTAAAACGCACTTCCAGGAATTATTGTTAACAGACAGTAGAGAATTCTTTTGTGTGTATGATGTAAATGAACGATGACTGCTATACACACACTATTCTGTAGTAAGCCTCTTGTAACGCACCTTAGATATATATATATAATTTTCAATGCGTTTAAAATAGTGAAACATTATTTAATTAAACCGCAAACGATTTTTCTCCATAGACGTGATGTAACGGAATTCGTTTGACTGTCCCTGTAAAAAAGTATAAATGCTACACACTTCAGTTGGAATAGGGAACATGCTATAGATAAACGACAATAACATATAAAAATTGCAGAGCAATCCGAGCCTATTTACGGGAGTTAGAGCACGGACATACGGCAGACTGCCATACGGCCAGACAAACCGAAGTCATAAACACTTTTCAACTAGGTTGGAAAGTGTTAAAAAACGTTCCCTCCCCCTATAAAAGTGATACAGCTTTGATTATATTGAATTTGCTACCTTATAACCAACTTTTCATATAATGAAAATTGCTTTTAAACACCAGTTTTGACTGTTCATATACGTATAATTTGTTTTAGAATATTAATGTCATAACTCATATTTCGCATATATAAAATTAAAATTTATAAAAATCGCAGTATGTTTGTGATGGTCAATACTAACGCCAAAGAATAATAAATGTGAAAAAATATTACAGACAGGCGATATGAGTAAAAATCTATCATTTAGAGGCAAACTTTACATCTTTATAATTCCTAAAATCCTTCATCGAATGGCTTCCAATTCGATATCCAGTTAAAATTGGACTACCCCCTGGTATTAACCATTTTTTAACACTTTGTAACATAGTTGAAAAATGTTTATGAATTCAGTTTGTCTGTCTGTTTGTCGTCTGTCAGTGCTATTGCCATACAATTGATATATGTTATTGAGATTTACTGTGGCATGTTCAGTATTGAACATGAATAGTGTGTAGTCCTTATACTTCTAGTACAGGGGCACTCAAAAGAATTACATTACATTATGATCTATGGGGGAAAATCCTTTGCAGTGTATTTTAATGATGTTACACTATTTCAAATATATTCAAATAATTATACATCGCTGAAGTGCACTACAAGATGCTTATTATCGAATACAGCACAAATAGCACTTATAAATACTTTACAGGGTAACTAAAATAATTCCTTTATATTATGGTCTATGAGGAAAAATCGTTTGTGGTGCATTTTAATCGTGTAACACTATTACAAACATATTAAAATTGATACAATTTTCTAAGGTGCTCTACAATAAGCTTTTTGTAGAATATGGAGTGTAAAGCATTTATCATTCATTTCGGCCACACAAAAGTATTCGGTTACATAATTGTTTACGGGGAAAACAACTTTCATATATTTATGGAAACTTTTACTGAGGGGAGGAGGAGGGGGCAGACATGAAATTAAAAGAAATAAAACTTTACATGCATAGATTTTAAAAAGGTTGAAATAAAGGCAAAAAAATGAAAAAAAAATTTATCGAAAATTTTTCGTTATCTTTACCTTTACAAAGGAGGAGAGGGTAGAGTTAAGGAAGGCAACAGAAAATATGAGTCAAAATTTGGAGATTTTGTCCAAGAAAACACAATTTCACAGCAAAATTAAAAATGTTTTTCCAAAAATGATTTGAAATAAAATTTAGAATCTAAATTTATTGGTTATAATAGTTCTAAAAAATAAAAAAGAAAGAGAGAGAGAGAGAGAGAACGTTTTTACTCGGTCGACAATGAGAGACTTTAAAAGCACAAAACAAAAGGAAAAATGCAAAATAACAAATGCAGACATAACAATCTAAATAATTTAGGATACGATAGATTTTTTTTTTTTTTTTTTTTTTTTTTTTTTTTTTCACATTTTGATAAATGAATTCTTTAGTTATAACCACATCTTGAGTTATAAGGGAGTTTTTCTTATGATGATATTTATCGGACTGTTGCGTGCTATTCAGAACTACAATTTTCACAGCATTTTCTAAAAGACCGCCTGCCTCTTTCAAAAAATGGGAGAATGTTCGTCTTTACAGTTTCTAAATAAAAGCATTTGTCAATTCCATGTTTTTATGAACGAAACTGAATTAAGAAATCTGTTAAAAAATAGTCAATTTGGATTCCAATATAAAAAGATTATACGACTATCTATGGACAAGTGGGGCATTTGCCTAGAGTCACCTAATTTAATGTCTCAAACAGGGCCATACAGAAAGATCGTGGGTCCCGGTACTAATTCCAATGTGGGGCCCTTCACCAATAAAATAAAATCTGCTTACACGAAAACGTACAGGAAATTCAGCTTAAAATAGCTTTTTTTCATCTTAAAACGTATGTATGCATGAATGTTTTTTTTTTTTTTTTTTTTTTTTTTTTTTTTTTTTTTTTTTAAATTACCGTTTACAACAGAATTCCTTTATAAACAGCCTTTAAAGTATTAGAAAATAAGTATGCCGACCCAATGTGCAGTGTGTGCACCGCACACAGGCGCCGGAATAGGAAAAGCACGAAATAAATATTTTAGGCGAGGTACAAATATTTGAAAATTCAATTTAAATTTATTGAAACTGTACGTAAATCGAGATTGGCTTACTTCTGATAAATTTAATTAATTCATTTTTATTCATAATTTTATTCATTTTTATTTTTCTTCCATCCAATGTATTCAAGTTGAAGGGCGTCGTTAGGTACCTGAAATATTTTTTTCAAAAAAGCTAGTAACATTAAAATTACGAAAGGGCGCTCGCGATTGTCGCGTTGGACATCTTAGAACAGGCCTGTCCAACCTTTCAGAATGCAGGGGCGCACTACAGCATATGGCAAACGTTGTAGTGCTCCGTTATTTAAATGATTGAAAACATGCAACACTTTATCTGACTGCGTAGTTGTAGCGATACACATACTGCACGATATATAAATGCGTAGTACATTCGCATAATGGTAAACATAAGCACCCAGGTTATGCATGGAAACAGAAACATTTAAAAATATTGAATTTTAAATCAAAATTTTTAAAATAACGGTCCTATATATTTAACGTTAGGCAAATAAAAGCTACAAGCAAGTAACTAAAAGTCAAAAGGTGCATAGGTATCCCCCGCCCCTCCTTAAAATCTTCGAGAAAAGGAAGGGTATTTGAAAGTAATAAAAAGAGGTCGCCAAACGTCGGGTACTCCCCACAACCAATGAAATTTTCAAGCTACGCCTTTGATTCGCTTATACAGAAATTGTAAATTGAAAAACATTTGACATTTTTCGATAAAGACAAACAATTTTTTCTTTCAGGAAATGCTGTCAAAGTTAATGATTTAAACCAAATTTCGGGAGGCGATACCCAAGGAAGGTCGTCATGAAACACACTGCAAAAAAAAGTGTTTATTTTACAATATCGTAAAATTAACAGTAATAAACATTAAAATAAGCAGTAATACGCTGCCGCGCATGCGCGGCAGCGTATTACTGCTTATTTTAATGTTTATTACTGTTAAATTTACGGTATAATACTGCCAGCTGGGGTATTATACCAGTATTATACTGTAAAATCAACACTTTTTTTTTTGCAGTGCAGCAATTGGCTACATATAACTCAAACAATAAATAATAAAATATCGTATAACTCAAAATGTAATACATTTAAAAAAAAATGAAAACGCTATTAGATTCCAAATCACTTTAATAGTATTCCTAGTTATATATGAAAATTCGATGTAATATGTTTTTGCTATTCATATATTTTTATTTTTGAACTCTGCAAATAATGTTAAAATTGCTAAAATACACTTATTTAATAATCTGAATACAATATTCTAAACATTCAATGTTAATACATTCTTTATATTTTCCTTTACACTCTTAAAAAATTACTATCTTTTACTCCCGTTTTGAGCATTTGTAATTATATATTTGAAATATTTTAAGTATGGTACACAAAATGAAAGGGTGCCGGTGCATTTGAAATGTGAATAAAGTAGCGGGGCTTACTCAAGATAAGAAATTAATAGTTTTTAATAATTTTGGATTAACTTGTGGTTTTTAATTATTTATCTAAACTTATAAGCTATAACTTCTATATGAAAAGCAAACTAAACTTAATTCATTTCTGGAATGATAAAAAACTATCAATTGCTTCTTAGTCTTGTTTTTTCGCTATGTGTACAACATGGTCAAAAGAAAACTCATCCCCTCAGGGCTAGAATTTTAGAGGTGAATTTCCTCTTTTAGTTCAAAATGTAGGGGAATTTTTCTTTTTGGGGAGAGGGCGATGGAGGCAGTAGTGGGTTAATTAAACATCTTAAAGATTTGATTTTTGCATAGTGTCACATTATATTTACTGCAATCATTACAATACTATCAAATCAATTGCTTTATTAAATCATATTATATACAGTAACACTCTTAATAATCTCGACAGCCTGACACTCGAGTCTTACACGGATCGGGTTGCACCAGAATCCGAAGTGAAAGAAATTTAATCTATATTTTAATACATTTATAAAAAAGTATATTCCACAATTTCATTGCTTATGTCCAAAAATAAACACAACACATATATTCTCATTAATATTCAAATATATACTTTTTTCATCAGAAACATATTCAGAATTTCTTAGTAAAATCGGGTCAAGACGAACATGGCACAAAATAGTGAAAAACCAACCTGCAACCTAAACAACTAACCTTTTGATTACGGGCCCAGTATCTGCGACTATTTTTATATGCAATCTTTTTCCAATTTCCAACAAATTGTTTGTGGCAGATTTCTCTTAAAAATATCCTAATATAAATATAATACAGCGGAGATTTTCTGCTACCGATGCACAAATTTGACTATTTTCTGCGAATGAGTGTTGTAATGAGTGCGTTTTTTTTCCGCGATCGATTGAAAAAAATCGCTATTTGTTCCCCCGATCTTCGGCGAAATTCGCAATATTTTTCCACAGCTGTTTTAGAAAATTAACGATTTTTACAGCTTACAATTGGCAAAATTCGCTATTTTTTTTTTCGCATTCAATTGACAAATTAACTAGTTTTGCGTAATTCCGAAAAACAAAAAAGTTCGACGAAAATTTAAAAATATTCTCGGTCTGTGAAAGAAGTTAAGAGGAAAAATCCTGCACATAATTTTTTATTGTGCTGGATTTTGTTATTTTGTGGACGATTTACGCAATCCCGTGTGTTATTTGAAACAGAGTCCCTCAAGAAAAAGTCGCACCCCTCCCCCACTCTCTCGCAAGAAACTCTTGAAATGGGGCCTCTGCATTAAAAATTGCAAAGAATTAGTCGGCTCGTAAAAATGCTCCATTTTAGGCAGTTCTTCGTCTTAGCTAGCAGGTATAATTATATGGTTCCTTTTCATCGAAACTTTTTTCCGGTTGAGAAGAAATCTGTTACAGACAGGTTTGTTTTCACAAGTTTTATTGTAACACAACTATGCTCTTCAGAGGTGCAATACAGAAAGAATAATTTAACAGTCTAAGAGGAATCACATTATACATCATATTAATAGAGATTTTTCGTTAATGAAAGAGCGAATAGTTGAGTTCATAAAGTGATTTTTTACAGTTTAAATATTAATTTACCTATTTATCATACAGTGTTTATATAATGGTTTCTATTATAAGCATGATTTGTTCCTATTTAATATATATTTTTATTTATTTCTTATGTATACCTCTAAAAATAGTTCTAAAAAACAGTTCTCTCTCAGTTTCTAAACGATATTTCTTTTCATTATACTGTGACATGTTGAAAATTTCACATGCTCACATGCTTGGAAGATAAAGATAATCCCTTACGAATGAAAGGCCTTTTGTGAATTGTCACTATTCAAGTAAGAGTACTATATAGAAGGTTGACAGGTGGACGTGAATCGGATAAACACTTACTTGGAGAAATGGGATAATCTCCTAAGAATGAAAAATAGAACTAGAGATTGGGGTCTTTCATTGTCCACGGGAGATAAGAGACTGGTGCAGGTGTGGGAGTGAAAGAATGCTTTCTGCAGAAATTCCTGGAATGCAAGGAAAGCCCCTAGGAAGTGAAATTGCAGACGGCAGTGGGATGTTGAAGGGGTTAGAGAGAGGTTCGTTTTGAGCGGAGGTCAGAAAGGTTTGTTTCTGAAATGATGCTGATACAACGTGGATATGTTCATCGGATTTTTTTACTTATATTTTTTTAAATGTTAATTTAAAATAAAGTTTTTTTCGTTTCAAACGATAAATGGATTTCATTAATTATATATACATGTGTTCACGCTACCACAGCTATAGTATAGTATATATAAATAATTGGTGGCAGCAAATGGGATATGTGATCTAAAGTAAATTAGATTACGGATCTATGCGTTAACCTGATTAAACAGATGATGAGCCAGTGGAAAACGGACAAGCAGAGTTGTGGATTCGTGAAGTCTAATTGGAGTCGTGGTTTTTCTCGGAGTTCTAGCAAGCAGAGAACTGGTAAAAGAACTTTATCGACAAAAGCTGTGTAGTGTATGGACAGTCAACTATAGATTTGGTGATACGTGTTTGTGCTTCTTAATATATCCAGTGGAATGAAGATATGCGGCGTACCGTCTAAGTTGTCTACATACGGATCTAAGGTGCAATTAGTGCCTCATCAGCAAAATTTAGTGTCTTCAAATCTTCAAACATCTGTGTGTGCCATCTTTAAAAGTGCTTGGAAGCCTGGTATCAGTGTGGAGGAAATATCTGCATCTGGAGGTAAGCTCTTTTATGATATCTTCTATAGAGGTCTGTTTTAAATTAAATTTTGTGTATAAATTTTAATTTTGGGGAACAAAACTCTATGAGAAATTTAAGAATTCTAGGGAAGCTATTAATTTGGTACTTAAATTTTTAGTTAGGATTTTTATGTTTGTTGATTTTCTGGTATCTGTTTGGTATAATATTGGGTTAAGAAAATTATATACTTATGTATATGTTAAAATTTACTTGGGGTATAGTAAATTGTTATTGATTAATTGAGATTATTAATCAGGGTATTTTAATCATAATTTTGTATAAAACTTTTGGAAATAAGAGTTTTGTTTATATACATTTTAGTTATTACAGTAATAAAGTTATAGCTTAATTTTATGGGTATAATGTGGATGATTATGATTAATGTTACAAAATAAATTGATGTTATACTGTACTGTTGGGTATAAAATTTATTTTGGGGGATATACTCAGTTTGAAAGACGTCACTGTTGCATGAGAATTTGCTATATTAAAATTGTGTCGTTTTTGAATACATTATTATACGTATAGTGAAGAAAATTATATTTCTGTGTTTATTGTATTATTGTAAATTGAATATATCTGATATTTTGAAATTTATTATATTTTGGAGGAAAATATGGCAGAATATTTAGGAAAATATAATAAAAGTGTCTTGCTGTTATTAGCAGAGGAATTTGAGACCAGTGTGTCAAAAACGTGTAGAAATAAAGCTATAATTCAGGCTATCGTAGATGCAGAGGATTATGATGAAAGTTTCGCTAAAATTCGATTGCAATATTTTAGTGAACAGGAGGCGGAGCGGAAAGAGCAGGAAAAACAAATCGAAAAAGATCGTAAAGAAAGAGAGAGGCAAATTGAATTAGATAGGATTGAGCAAGAGGAAAAAGATAAACTTAGGAAATTTGAGTTAGATAAACTTGAAAAACAACTTGAGGCAGATAAACTCGAAAAACAGCAACAACTTGAATTACAAAAGCTTGAAAAAGAACAGCAATTTGAATTAGAAAAATTGCGTATTCAAAATTCTGCGGATATTGTTAGTGTTTCATCTAATGAATCAAATGTAGATTTTCATAGAACTCCTAAGGTAAATTTAAAGGATTTAGTTCCGCACTTTGATTCTAAATTAATTGATATAACTCTTTTCTTTATGATTTTTGAAAGGCAAGCCGAGAAAGCTAAAATTTCTCAGGAAGATTTGGTCAGTCAATTAATTCCTTTGTTACCTTCTGATATTGCCGAAATTATTGTAAAACAACCAGCAGATAAATGTGATGATTTTCAACATGTAAAGAAAGTTTTGTTAGATAGGTTTAGGCTAAGTACAGGCGCCTTAAAACAAAAATTTGAAACTCATCAAAGAAAATCTGGTGAATTATGGGTGGATCTGATTTACGAGTTAAGGGGTTATCTAGATAATTGGTTAGAGTCATTAGAAGTGAGGGATTTTGAATCCTTAAAAGAACTAATGCTCACGGAACAGTTGAAAAAACGTGTCCCTTTTGAAATAAAAGAAAAATTTATGGATGAGTGGGAGGAAATAAAGATTGCTTCTAAACTTGCGGAAAAATCGGATAAATTTGAGAGTATAAGAAGAGAATTTAACAGGTCGGATAGAAAACCGTGGGAAAATAAATCTTTTCAGGATAAGCAAAAAGACAGCTTTAATTCTAAAAGTAGAAAGGAAATTAAACCAAAATTGGAATTTGAGAATACGAAAGAGTGTGGGAAATTTGATCAATTTAAGAAGGACAATGCTTTTGAAAAGCAAAGACAAGTCCAATGTTATAATTGTTTGGCCGTGGGCCACATCAGACCAAATTGTCCTGAATTGTTAAAAAGTAAATCTAATTATGAGGATAAAAGCATAGCTTGGATTGTTACTAGTGATGGGAAAAGTGTAAATAATAAGGAAGGTGTGGAAACCGAATTACCTATGGTTGATTTATGCGTGAATGGTAAGAAAGTAAAAGCGATTAAGGACACAGGTGCGCAAATTGCGGTTTTTGATGCTAAAGACATTCCGTGGAGTGCTAAGAAAGTGGGAAATGTTTTTCTTATACCGGCCCTCGGAAATAGACAAAAAGCGGATTTGGTGACCGTGCCGATTGCTTTGATAGAAGATGAAAAAGAGTATGTTGAAAAAAATGTGGTGGTTGCAGTTGTGAGAAAACTAAATTCTCCGCCCCTTATAACACCAGCTGTTTATGACTTATTAAAGTTAGGAAATATGGAAAAGCAAAATTCGGTGTATAAACAAGTGGGGAATCAAAGAGAATTAAATGGGCAGGGAACCCTCAGATTATCTAGCGATCATGAGCAAAGGGTTGTTAGAAAAATGGTTGTGAATGAAATCTGTGAAAGGGATAATAAGTCTGTTAATGAGATAGAGGTAAATTCACTGGAAGACGTGACTGATAGGTATTTGGAAAAAGGGTCTAAATTGATCGATACAAAAGAGGGTGCGTCTAAAAAGGATGGTGATAAAAGGTCAGGTATTGGAGGTCAATTTCGGGAAAAGAATTCTGAGCATGATGTAAATATACCCAGGTATTTTGTCGGTAGTATGGGATTTATACATGTTAGAAATAGAATTAGAAAGAAATTGAGTTCATCTATGACTGTGGCCAGTAAATTTAACTCTAGGATGAAGGAAAATAATAGAGTAAATTGGGGGGCTAAATGTCAAGAAGATGTGAATAAGAAATCAAAGTTAAAAAGAATGGAGCATTCTTCTTTTAAAACGGATCACAAAGAAAGATTTATTGAAATCAAACAAGATTTTGAAAGGAAAAATCATGATTATGAAGTTGTGAGGCGAAAATTATTGTCAAAAAGATTTTCTGATAGAAGTAATATAGATATTGGTTTTCGGGAGAATTATCTAAATTAAGTTTATTCTAAATTTGGGAGTACTCATTATTGTAATATCTGTATTGTGTTTATTTATCATTTAATGCTTAATATTATTTTCGTAATAGTAAAACTTCATTAATTTAATAATTGTATAATTTAGTATGCTTTCTTTTTGTTTGTAGAAGTGTCTAAATTTAGGCTTTTAAGCAAGTTTTTAAGAGAATCGTTTTAGGCATTGTGTTGTATATAGATTTTTTTTTATTATTACTTTTTTTTGTTAGAGTCATGTAAAGTGTAATCTGTATTTGGTATTATATGTATGTGAAGTATTTCAAAATTGTTTCTTAGGTCATCAATTGTATAAATTATTCCTGGAATTATACTTAGGTATTGTAGGTGAGGGAGTATAGTAAATCCTATTGACAGTGTGGTCTATCAAATACTGAGTATAGGAATGTGTTTGTATTCTATAGGGATTTCGTGTATTATTTTAAATTCCTTTATACTTTGACCTCTTTAGAAGTTGATTGAAGGAGCTTATTGTATTCATGTATATGCCAAATTTCCTGCAGAAATTTTTCCTTAGGGGGGAGGAGTTGTGACATGTTGAAAATTTCACATGCTCACATGCTTGGAAGATAAAGATAATCCCTTACGAATGAAAGGCCTTTTGTGAATTGTCACTATTCAAGTAAGAGTACTATATAGAAGGTTGACAGGTGGACGTGAATCGGATAAACACTTACTTGGAGAAATGGGATAATCTCCTAAGAATGAAAAATAGAACTAGAGATTGGGGTCTTTCATTGTCCACGGGAGATAAGAGACTGGTGCAGGTGTGGGAGTGAAAGAATGCTTTCTGCAGAAATTCCTGGAATGCAAGGAAAGCCCCTAGGAAGTGAAATTGCAGACGGCAGTGGGATGTTGAAGGGGTTAGAGAGAGGTTCGTTTTGAGCGGAGGTCAGAAAGGTTTGTTTCTGAAATGATGCTGATACAACGTGGATATGTTCATCGGATTTTTTTACTTATATTTTTTTAAATGTTAATTTAAAATAAAGTTTTTTTCGTTTCAAACGATAAATGGATTTCATTAATTATATATACATGTGTTCACGCTACCACAATACTAAAAATGAAATTAATTCAGTTCCCTGAAATATTTTTTTATTAAATTTGTATTTAAATATTTAAAACGGTTCCTATTTTATACTCTTATGCTACGTTATTTAAAATTATGTTATATTTTTTGCGATTGAATATATTTGTTTATCTATTTGTTTAGTCTGCTTTTATCTGCAAAGTAACAATTCCTATTTTATATACTCATTTTTAACAGTTTCCTATACAGTTGAAAAGTGTTTATGACTTCGAATTTGTCTATCCGTGCTTTAAGTCTTGTAAATCCCCCCCCCCCCCCCCCGCTACTATACTGTCACTAAATTTGAATATTTTCTATGTCTTTAGAATACAGATATGAATACACAATTTTTATATCTGCCTCAAGTAAGTTAACACTTCGCGACTTGCAATTCTGTCTTATACTTTTTTATGCAAGTCGGTTTGACTTTCATAGTTTCTCTTGCGAGTCGGGTTAACACGGATTTTTCACACCAATGTCCAAAATATTTTTTCAGATGAAAAATCTATATACAATAACACCTCCATAACGGACACTCGCGAATAGCAGACACCTCTATTTAGCGAATACTTTTTCAACTCCTAACACTTTATATACATATGTACGCTTTTACCTCTAATAAGTAACAAACTATCAGAAATATATTACACATGCGTTTTTTTTTTTTTGTTTTTTTTTGTGTGTGTGTGTGTGTGTATCAAAAATGAAATGTTGGTAATATTCCTCATATTTCGAGAGAAGAAAAAGGGTACTTAACTGCACCATAAAATAAGAATAATCTAATATGATTACATATTTATATACATAGCCGGGGGGGCTGCAGCCCCGGGACCAAAACCTGCCAGGGGCCCCCTCAGCAGTGGCTTAAGTTGTATAAAATTTTCGTTTTAAAAATGACTTAATTTCCCCCCCCCCCCCCCCCAAAAAAAAAAAAAAAAAAAAAAAAAAAAGAGGTGTATTAGTACATAGAAATTGCGAGAAAAAGTTCACTTAGTCCTATAACTGTTGCTATACTTTTCGTATTTTACCCTCTTTTCCCGAGACAAACGAAGAAAAACAACTTTATTCGATTTCCCTTTTCTACTTTGGAATCTCAAAAACACATGTGCTTAGCATAAGTTTTCCAAGAAATTACTAACGAGCACAGGACCGACTCCCTACTGTGTGACATCTACACTTGCAAAGGATATTGGCCAGTAAGTACCTTTCAACAGTGTGCAAGTGACCATAGTGAAATTGCCTTTATATCGTTTCCTCTCATGCAAAAAGAAAAAACGAAAAAAAAAAGAATAGAAGGGTATGCTTTTATTTTAGCTGATCTGTCTGGGACCCGTTATCAGAGCCGTGCGAAACCGGGGACGAAGGGGGTTGTTGCCCCAGGCGCGGAAATTGAGGGGTCGCCAAATTTATACAATCAACCACGTTTCTTTCTTCTGTTTTGTAAAAAAATTATGTATACACATATTGAAAATTTTTGTGATGAAAAAATACATTCTCAAAATAGCATGTGGCTTGTGTTTTGGATTCAAAAAGCGGTTGCAAGCTATTATATTGTACTATTAGATACATTTATTTTTTCCACATCCGTTTTCCAGACCTCCTTTGCCAAAATATAAATACAACATTCTCGATATATAATATTATTCTTTTAGAGATTATATATACATCTACATATAATATTTAGTTGTTAAAATTAAACCTTTCAAAATTCCAAAATTAATGCGAAATATGTATTCTATAGAATATATTTGTTCAAAAAGTTGAAGGACTTAAGAAGTTGTTAGGAAAAAAAAAGTGAATTGGGCCATTTTTAAGAGAGCTATAATACGGGGCCCAAAAAGATCCAACTGATAGTTGAGAGCAGGGCGCACAATGCACCATCCCTAACATGAAAGCATGTTAAAAGGTCTTGGTATTTAGTGCTTTACATCTTCAATTAGTCGGAATTAAGCATAGGGTGAGAATTAATCATTAGAATAATTTTTTTTTTAATTAACAAAAAAAAAAAAAAAAAGGGGGGATGCTTAAAAAAGGGCGCTACGGTACCAATAAAAATATGAAGGTGTTGATACAGGGAGAGGAGTCCTAGGCTCAACTTTTTAAAAGTTAAGCAGTGAGAGGACACATAATTAGGGGCAGAAAAATGCATAGCGTCCAAAAAGTCCAAGGGATCCCGGACCGGACCCCAGAGCGCCAGTGTATTAACTGAAATGCAGAAAGTTTGGAATAATAACATGGAGAATGGGTCCCGAAAACGAAGAAAATCGGGCTAAAAGGAGAAAAGTTATTACCAATTTAGGGCATAGAAACTTAAAAGGGCCCAGGGAGATCGGACCTTAAAAACATAAAAATCTGAACCCCAGGTTACACCAAAACCAGTCTTGGACTATTCTCGCCCGAATTTTCACACTTCTACGTGTGATAGATTTCGCTTTAACTTTCTTTTTAACACTTTCCAACCTAGTTGAAAAGTGTTTATGACTTTGGTTTGTCTGCCGTCTGTCCGTGCTCTAACTCCCGTAAATAGGCTCGGATTGCCCTGCAATTTTTACATGTTATTGTCGTTATCGATTTTAAATTTAACTCACTTTTTGTCTATTATTTGGTGTGTATAAATTCTGTAGATCATATATACAAGGCAGCACAAAAGTTCGCGAACACATTTCCGTTTATTGACAGAAACTCCAGAAGGAGAATTTTAAACTGTGCTACGCGTTTCCAACTAAACTAAAATTTAGAATCCTATGTAGTATATATAAAAATCTATAGATCCTATACAGGGCTGAATAAAAGTATTCGGATATTTTTCCTAATATTGTATATGTTGGAAATTCCTGAAATTACGTTTTTTAATATGTTATGCATTTTCCAAATTGTTTACTTAGATGTTATCTTTCAGCTTATTAAACGGTAATGATTTATAAAATTATTTTGGAAGCGTTGGAAAGTGTTACATAATCTATGCTTGACGAACGATTTTTCGTTCTTGTTTTAGTATAGATCATAAGACGATTTTGGAAAATGCAATTGTTTTATTTTTCCTTTATCTTTAACCCATTTTAGACGAGAGTCCTTTACAGAATTTTTAATCTTTTGCCATCTGTTTATCAAAACAGAATTTTTCACTTAATTGAATCGCAGAAATGCTAAGATTAAATGAGGTAAAGTATACAAATAAAAATAATTGGTGGGAATAATCAAGGATTCTCAGCACATTAAGCAACATGTATACGTGACACAAAGTGTTAATAAATGCTTTTATTTCAGCTTGTGCTTAAGAATGAGAAAATTTGACTTGAAGAAAACCATTTTTTAACTGTATATTTTTAAATGGCTTGGAAAAAAAAAAATTAAATGTGTCACGTTAGTTCGATTGTTTGTGAATTATTCATCGTCATCTTGTTACCTTATTAATTTCATTTAGTTTATTTCTTATGAATTTCATTATTTAAATAGCTTTACACACTATTCTTTTTTTTTTCTTATCCATGCATTTTTCTTTTGTACCTTTTACTAAAACTCTATGCGTATGGGTTAAATTGTTTAAAATGCTCACATTAATTTATTTAAAATGGTTCTCAAATTCTCAGTTCAACAACGCGAAACTTTCTGATGCATTTTCTGACAAATTTTCAAACGAGCTTAACAATGACAGTCCGGACTGTTGAAGCGATTTGGAATAGGATAAAGTTTTCCATTTAAAAAAAAAAAATACTTATTGAGTAATAAGCTATTATTGTCAAGTGACGACAAGTTTTACCCCTTTCTTGCTACCGCATCCTGAAATTTGGTTCAAAACACTTACTTTGACAATATTTTCTGAAAGATTTTCTGCTTTACCAAAAAGTGAAAAACGCCATTCGATTACATAGTTTTTGAATTGGCTATTATAAACAAAATTGAATAAGAAAAAAACTGTCAGAAAGTAGTTCTGTTGTATTTAAGAACAGTCTTAATTAGATTTATCATATTTTGCACAAAAATTAACTTATTTCATTAAAAGCGAAAAATTCTAGCATATATATTTAGAACTTTTATTTCACTGTCAAGATACGGATTGAACTAGGAAAGTAAATTTTCTAAAAAGTTTGAAGTGTTAATTTTTTTTTTTTAAATCAGAAAAATATGTTTTTTCGTAATAAAAATTTATCTCAAAATTGTATTTTGTAACAAAATTTGGCGGTCTGCACAATTGCAAGTTACGATCGCTAACTTCCGTGCAGACTCCGCTAAGAATACGCTTATTTGTTCTCATTTGAAAAGGTTGCTTGATTGCAAAAGTTTGATTACGAAGAATTTATTTATTAAAATGTCTCATATTTTGTACAAAAATTGGCTTATTTCAGCTAAACTAAAAACTTCTTGCATACACATTTAGAACTTTTACTTCATTGTGAACATATAGATTGAACTTAGAAAAGTAATTTTTTATATTAAATAATTTCTTTTCATATTTGCAAAGTGTATACTGTCCGTGTATCTCTGTAGTTCATCAGGTAAATGGGCACACTCTCACAGCACTTAGAACCAAATCTCAATGAGAAACTCGTAAACCTGAAAAATTTGTGCAAAACACGGTGATGCTGCCGTTACGAATGAGTAAAAGCACTTACCGTATATACTCGTGTATAAGTCGACCCCCCTAATTCTTACACAAAATTTTGAAAAAAAATTGAATTTTCGTGTATAAGTCGAAACACATTTCTGGTAGTAAGTTGAAAAATGATTTATAATCAAGAATAAATAAAAAAATATATATATATTAAATTTGTAATACTTTTTTTTTTAATTACGTTTCTAATCAAACTTAAAAAAAAAAAAAAATCAAGATTTTAAATCTGTATAATTATCAGAAACTGAAGAAGCTTAAACTCTTTTGAAACCTATTTACATCAATTTAGTGATACTTAAAAAGAAAAAAAATCTTTGAAAAATCTATTCAAGCAGGGTATTACAGGTATTACAGGTATTATAGCAGTATTACAGGGTAGACAACTTCTTAGACTGCTAAAATATAGTACTTCTTTGTATTGTAGGACTTTTAGGAGAGAAATCTAGAAGCATTCTCAAGTTGAACTTTTTTAAAAAGGAGATTAAAATATTGAAAGGAATGTCCCTGTATTGAAGGGAATTCTATCCCAAGAGAAAATGAGTGCAGAACAATTACAGCGACGTTATTGCAGAGTTCTTTTAGTCAATCACAAGGAAATGACCATTGTCAGCTTTTATTTCTCTCTCCAACCTAGACCCGGTGACTCCGGTATTTCACTCCGCTATATCACACTTCTTCCGGAGTGTGAAATATTCTTTCTTTAGTTTTTTTTTTCTTTTTACTAACTCGTGTATAAGTCGACCCCCATTTTCAACACCCAAATTTTGTCTAAAATTATTCGACTTATACACGAGTATATACGGTATTTAAATTATGACAATATTTTGTGTGGTTTAGAACGTATAAGTCGTATAAGTACGAACTGTGAAGAGAAACTTGATACTAGAAGAGAGGAAAAATCCCTTTTAAAGATGTTTTACAAATTTGAATGCGTATTAATGTGTACACTACGATAGATATTTTAAAATCACAACGAAAGCTGACTTTGAATAACGCCATTTTTTTTTTTCGGAATATGATGTTTTTTCTTTCTGCCGGGATACCCAGAGAGGGGTTTGGTGACGCAAACTGCGTCATACAATTTATTTATTTATTTATTTATTTTTTTTTTGGGGGGGGGGGGATTTAGAGAAAAGGTACATTTTGGGGGGGATTTTTAAATTATTATTATTTCCCTTTTTTCCACTATTAAAAGAATTCTTGATTTTTTTAATGTCACTTTTAACTTTTTTTCGCATTCAATTTCCAGAAATGTTCCTGTTTTCTCATTCTTTAAATTCTAGATAAAGGACAATAATAACCCATTCTGCATCTTGCTATCTTTGAAGGTGCGGTAATAAAAAAATATACTTGAAATACAGGTGGGAAAATGTTTAAGACATGCTGAAAGGCAATTAGGACCACAAGATGTGATAAAAGGAATAGCTTTCCAGAAGCGTTTTAAGTAATTTATTATCGTGTTTGACAGGGTCGTATCGTACCGTCCGAGTGCAAAAATACCTTCTTGATGGGTGGGATAAGAAATAACAGAAAATAAGCATTTCAGAGGAAAAGACAACGCTACAATAAATTACTTGACCATTTTCAGAAAACTGGAATTTAAGTACAGTATATTTTAGGGATGTTAGAACAGTAGTATTGTATGTCATTAAAAAAATATAAGGTAAACAACTTCTACAGAGAAAAAGACTTCCAGCCACTAATTATTTTAGGGGGAAGTGCGGAATTTAAAGAAAAATTATATTTTTTGGGGAGGGGGTGGAGGATTAATTACTAGGTAATAAGACTGAAAAATTATACTGTGAAAGAAAACCATATACAGAATACAGGGGCTTACAATATATTTAGGACTATGTTTTAATGGTACAGTGTCTGCCATTTTATAAGAATCGGTACTTGTAAGAGTATATTGATATGTTGTTAGAGCAGCATAAGGCAACAACTTGTACTGAAATAAACGCTTCAATCTACAGTTATAAGTTATAAAAATTAACTTTTTGTACAGCCTACGGATCCTATAAGTTATATTTGGTAAAACAATCCTGAAGCTCTGATATATCAAATAAAAATAAAAGAATCATTTTTGTACGACCAAAACTCACCGTGTTATGCGAGTTTAAAATTTGGAAATTTTTCGCTTTTAACAAGGTGCCCGAAATGATGTGCGGTTAGATCAAAATCGCACATCAAGGGGCATAAAATGTCGGTCAAGTTCGTTAATGGGCAAAATCGAATCAAGGGGAAGAAAGGGGGGGGGGGCTTTTTGTTAAAACAGACAAAACCCCATAATTTATTAGTTATGATACGTATCGAATCTCTTTAAAGTTATTATAACTTTTAACGAAAATTTATGTAGGACAGATTTTTGATATAATTAAAAATGGCCAAAAGAAGAAAAAAAATTCATAACTTCGTCCATTCACAAGATATCAAATCCGCTTAAATTTATTATAAATCCTCTTACTATTATCTAAAACTTTTATATTGACAAGTTTTTTATAGGACCAACCCTTATATTTAAAAAAAAAAAAAAAAACCTGCCGGCTTTGCCTGCAAACAAGTTAGGTTTCGAAGTGAGCGGTTCCAACTACCGCATCATCGCAAAAAAGTAATTTTTCCCCGAATTTCCAACAAACAGGTGCCCCATGGCCTGCGTCTTCGAAATCTACCTGTGCCTGTAGGCCGAGCCGTCAGGGATTTTTTTTGTTTTTGCAACCAGATTCTGGCTTAGAGGGAGAGAGGTTGGACGACTGCTCGAGATACTAAAAACAAAGGAGTTAAAACATACGCAAAATAAAATACTTAGTAAAACTTTTTTTTTTCCCGGATTTATCATTTGTAGGGGTGCAGGGAAAAAATCTCGCCCAGGGTGACATAGTCAGTAAAGCTGACATTGTTATGCTTGTAGAAAATCCTGGTTTTTGAGTTCTTAAGAACCTACACTATAGTCACGTGAAGAAAGTCGCAAGCTAATATGAAACCTATGGGAGCATTCTTATCAAATTTATCGCTTGCATTTTAATATTATATATATATAAAGTTACTTTCTCTTTCGGAACATCAACCTCAACTATCCTAAGGAAAAAAAAATTTAATGCTTTTAAGAGCCTACAGTAATCACGCGAAAGCACTCGCAAGCTAATGTTAAACCTATGGGAGAGTTCTTTTCGTAATTCTCGCTTACATTTAAATACTTTTAAATAATTTATTTTCTCATATCATACTTGATCTCGATATCTAACGTTGTGCGTTTTAACTTTTTTGACTTTGTTTGAATTTTTTTTTTATATGAGGACACTTTCAAAAAAGTAACAAATCCCGAAAATGTACAAATGCATGTACATTAGATATCGACCGCATGTATCCCATGAAAAAAAAAAAAAAGTATTAAGAACGCTCCCACAGATTTAACATTTGCTTCCGAATGTCTTCGCATATTCATATCACTGGACTTTAAACGCCTCATTTGTAATGATGCACAGAGCGTAAAATCTGTGAAAATGAAATCAATCCAGTTTTGAATTTTAAAATCACATGTTCTCAACAGAAAAAATACTAAAAAATATACCTGCAAAGATGAAAACCTGTATAAAGTGGATTTTTTTTCCTGTTCCTTTCTATTCCGTTTTGAAGGTTTTATTGAATCAATATTTGACAAAGCTGATTACGCAGTTCAGTATTATGTATTTTGTGATTACATATTTTAAATTTAAAACAAGTCGAGTCAGCTATTATAGAAACTTGATAAAATTATCTTTGCAAATTTATTTGGCAAGGGGGGGGGGGGGGGGGGCAAGCGCGGATCCAAGGGGAGGTCATGGGGGTCATGACACCCCCCCCCCTCCAAAAGAAAAACATTTCTATCGACTAATACATTTGTTTTAAATATAAATAAGTATTAAAGATGTTATCATTTTTCTCTTTTTTTTTTTTTTTTACTGCTTAAAAATTCTAAATTATCTCATCCATTGTTATTTTTAAATAGAAATGAATTTAAATAGCAGGCATTATTGTTTAAGCACTAAACAATCGAACATCGTTTTTATTTTTCCTATAAATGTGGTACATTTTGATTTGTATTTGATTGCTCCCTCAAGACGATATTTCCATGATTATCGACCCTCGAAAATCGCCTTAAAATGTTAAAATGCGAACATTGAGAAAACTTTCTGTAAGATTCTTTGCATGAATAAGAAAATGGGAAAATAATTTCTTGGTATCTGTCTAAAACATGCAAATATTATATATTTACGAATATACCAGCAAATTTCATGCATTTATGAAAGAAATGAACTTATGAATTCGGGTATATGATAGATCATATACAGGGCTGAATAAAAGTATTCGGATATTTTTTCTAATATTGTATATGTTGGAAATTCCTGAAATAACGTTTTTAAATATGTTATGCGTTTTCCAAATTGTTTACTTAGATGTTATCTTTCAGCTTATTAAACGGTGATGATTTGTAAAATTATTTTGGAAAGTGTTACATAATCTATACTTGATGCATGATTTTTCGTTCTTGTTTATGTATGTTTCAAATTTATAATTAATTTAGTTTTTTTTTTCTTCTTTAAATCATTGTGTTGTCGTCTAGAGTCCTGCACGATGTATTCCCGAAAATTTATTTTCAAATCAACTCGACCCCGCGACCAAAAAAAAAAAAAAAAAAAAAAAATCATGATTTTTTTTTTTTTTTTTTTTGTCAGCTTTTTAAATCATTGTATTGACGGTGGTCTAGAGTCCTGCACGATACTATACCGGACTGTACTTAACTGTAACCGGAAATATACTGTTACTCGACTTACTGTATCCGTCTCGTATTAACACTGATGTACTGTAATGTACCCAAAATTTTCATTTAAAATCAATCCATCCCGAGCAGGGGAAAAAAGTTTCGTCGATCCGAACCCGACAAAATAATTTTCATGATGAAAATAAATTAATTAATCTTTTAAAGCAATTGGGAAATGTAATCTCTATATTTTTTTCTCCTGCTATACCAATTTTATCTTTTTTATACAAAAATGGACGGATTTATTATTCAAATATAGTTAATAGAGGAAATATCGATGAAATCCTGCATCAGGTCAGATTGTCCCTTTTTTTTTTTTTTTTTTCGTGTCAGGTTTATTGGCGTAGAATTGTATGAGCTCGTGGAGTTCAAGCCCTTCAATAATTTCTAAAATGAACATTTTTTTTTTTTACTTTTATTTATTTTTATTTTATTTTGTTTACTTTCTAGTGTTTTACAAAATTTTTAAATGTTCCATTTTTTCTTATTTTTCTTTTTTTTGTTATAGGGATAAACGACATTAGGAAAACTTTTTCACTTTATGTTCAATTTTTTTAAAAATTAGAATAAAATGATCAACGTTTGAACTTTTTATATAAAAAATGAAAATAGAAAGAACAGTAGTGACCATCCCCCCAAACCCAATGACGCAAATTCCCCCCCCCCAAAAAAAAAATCTTCATACATTAACAATGACCCCCCCCCCCCCCCTAAACAGAACATCAATTGTAAAATATAATCTACTGATAATTTAATAATAGTATTCTTGCGTACTATCACACAAAGATGAAATAAAAGTTTTAACAGCGTAATAAATAATGAAGATATATATTTTATTATTAGCAATCTGATTGTTTCCACATTTATAAGTCCTGACTGACAAGCCCGTGTTAATACATTCACTAAGCTCCAGTTTTCACTGCGATACAAGCCTTGTCTCAATTAATGTAATTCTAAAGATATAATGCAATATTAATGACTGAAGTAATGATTAATACTCTTAATGATTACATTCATATACGTAATAAGTTTTTTTTTTAATGTGTTAGAAAAATCAATTCTTTTTAGCATAAGATAAATTACAGAGAAAACAACATTACAATTTTGCTCGTTAGCCGGAGGCAGTGCCGAAACTAACCTTTTTTGCACCCTTGGCAAACATGGATTTTGGCGCCCCCCGCCCCCCAAAGGCGTATCCAGCTCTCCGTTCAGAGGGGGGTCATGCCCTTTTTTTTGGGGGGGGGGTCATATGTCTTCATTAGCAGTTTTTATATATTAAATCCACATTGACTTTTTTCTGACCTCCCTCTTTTAAGTATATATTAAATGCTATTAATTTTCAGAATGAAAGCCTCATTACAATTAAATATATGTACAGAAAAATACAAAACATTTAAACGCTATACTATTTTAATATACATTCTTTCTGGGTTTTGCATTCTTAAAAAAGAAAAAAAAGAATCTAATACAAAGCGAAATGCTTCCTATAACTTATTAAAGCGGAAGCGAAATAACGATAACAAATAACTGTTTGTGGATAAATGACTGACATCCCCACCTTCTTCTTGGGGTTGCTGAAAAGACCCCACTGTTGAAAAATCACAATTGGCTTAAAACAGCGGCACAATATGACAACATCACAAGTATCATTCTGGCAACCATATGGGTCATTCGCCAATGCTTGGCGACTCTATTTGGCGGGGTCAAGCATAGGTAAAGTCGTCCCAACCGGGACTATAATTTTACAGTTGACGAAAAATCCACAACTAAACAATTTGCTGTTATTAGAACGTCCTTTCAAAATTCTGATGAAGTGTGCTCTTTTGTGCAAGAAATACAGAAAGCTACAAATACGAACTTTCGAATAAAACTTGCAAAGCCGAACATGTAAAGGTAATTTTTTAATATTGTTATTGCATATATAAATTATGTCGTTTTGTTGCAGACTTGCTTTGTTTTTCTGAAATTTAATATAAAATGAATGATTGGACATATTTAATATAAAATGAATGATCAGACTGATTGGAAAGGTTCTTATTTAATTTTGGAATAAGCATTCACATGTAATGTAAAAAATATATTTATTTTTATCAAATGCAGTTCCTTATTATTATCTATTGCGTGCAGAATTAGCATGTTTTTAATGCAGTGATATTTTACTCTGTTTTAACCATGCTTTTTGCTGTGATATCAAAACACTGAATAGTGCTTTATTTCTACGTATACATTTCATGCAACATTTAAAATGGAAATATCAATTACTTATTCCAATGTTCTTGTCTTTAAGTCATCTGGTAAAACAACTGCTATAGAATAGTTTCAACAAATACTATGGTACTGTAAAAATAAATTCTTACATCCAATATAAAATATTGAATCTTATTAATAAATTAATTTAAAACCTGTGATTTTCAAATCGATATTCTTGCTCATTCAACTTAAATTTCTAATTATGTATGTAATGTAATAATGTATTAATTTCTTTCATTATATTATTAATCAATTATTTATTAAATTATATATAAAATTTAAAATAAAATAAATTAAAAATTATTAAATTCATTATATTATTAATCAATTATTTATTAAATTATGTATAAAATTTAAAGTAAATTAAAAATTATTAAATTCATTATATTATTAATACATTTCATTAATTATAGGGTGCAGTGTGTACTATATGTGTACTCTTGTATGACAACATGAAAATAAGAAATATTGTTTTCCTGATATTCCCCACTACCATGATTGCTTATCTTAATCTGATATATATATTTTAAACTTCTATCTTCTTTGTCATATAATTGACTGATCATAGCAATCTCTGTACATGATTTGCATTGTTATTCATCAGCTTTAATGTGTTAATTTTTTCAATGAATCAATCCTAATATATCTAAAATATTGCAGAGATTTTAGATTGTATTTAGTTTCTTAGCCATCTCGCCCTCCCCCCCCCCCCCCCCTACAAAAAAAAAAAAAAACACTCAGGATAACTACACAAATATAAAATTTAACTTTTGTTAAGGTGAACAAACATGTTTTTAAGTAAACAGTTTTTACATTTAGTTGTTATTACTAATTATTAAACCATTCCTTATTCTTTTAAAAATTTTATTAGTTGTTTATTTTTTGAAATTTCTTTTAATAATTAATCAGTAGTACATTACATGAATTATTGTAGCCCCCCACCCCTTCCCTTTCTCAACAAGGATTGGTTTAAGTTGGAAAACTTCATATATATATATATTTTTTTTCAGAAAAAGTTTGAAAAACTTTCAAAATTCATGAATGGTGCAAGAGGGATTGTCTGATGAATCTACTGGTCCCAGGATATGTTGCTCTCAGGAGATCACTCATGCGTAGTTTTACTGTAGTAATTGGCTATCATTTGTGATCTTCTGCAAGAAATTTTAATTTGGGCCTTGGACGTATGCTATTTTTGCTTCCAAATTTGTCAAGCAGGAACTGTGGTAAATATAATGTCAATCAATGAAGTATATTGACTGTAAGTATGTAGTTTTTCAACGTATATTTAGTTTGTTGCATAATAAGAGGGATTTTAAAATACTACATTCTACATTGTTGTTTGGTACTTTCATATTTCGTGTTTTCATATTTCTCTTCTTTATTAATTTACTGTCTCCCTAAATCCATGAGAAAATAAGTTTATAAATTATGTAAAGCAATTAAACATTTAATTTGTTTCTTTGCTTGTAATACAGGCAGCTGAAAATTAATTCTTAAAAATGGAATTTAACTATTACTCTTCATAATTTATTTTACTCAAATTACTTTATTGTTTACTCCAAGTGATTTAACAAAAATGCAATTTTTGAAAAATGAAATTTAAACATTGTCAGGTGTGCGTTGCTATTGACCATCCCAAAACTACAGCAGTGAATGTTTCAAGATAATAAATGCAAATGTGTTGTATGTTTTCCGATATAAGTTTAAAAAAAAAATTATTGAATATCAAGGGAAGGAGGAAACAGTTGAATTCAAGGGGTGGCCCTTGAAAAAATGTCCCCCCTCTTCCCTAGAAGTTTTGAGATTTTATGCTTTTAATGGTCAAAAAGTACAATTTCCCCTCCAGAGCTTTATAATGTCCCTCCCGGAGCCACAGAAATCCCTTCCGGAGAAAAATGTCTGAATTCAACACTGGGGATAAATTTTCTGATTTTTTATTTATTTACTGCATTATGTGTCATATTAGCCATAGTATTCCTGAAAATATTACATAAACGATTAAAAAAACATACTAGAATAACAATTATAGTTGTCTTTTTTAAAGAAGATATTTAACATTGGATTTCCTTTAAACATGTCATTTTAATATAGACATATGGAACCTTAAAAGTAGCATTTTCACATTTTATCTGTAAAAAATAAAGATAATACTGTAGTAGCTTCCTATTAAATTGCTCATTCAGATATAGCCCTATTTTTTTTTATCCCCCCCCCCCCCAACTTGGGGAAAAAAATAAAGGTTTGCGCAGTAACACCACCACTTTATAATTTTATTTGATTACAAGAAATGTGTTAATTTTTTTTTTTAAGTTTATGCATATACAAATACTTTTTTTTTCACGTACATTTCGATATAATTCTACTTTTTTGTTTCTTTAATGAATGGCAAATGTGATAAAAAATATAATGCTATGAAATTTATAATCAGTTTGAAGTTAAAAGTTGCTTTAACACACCCTCCCCCCAATTCCCACTTAATGAATAATTCCATGCACTTTTTTTAAATATTTAGTGAGTTTTTTTTTCTGAAAACAACCCTATCATGCCAATTTTCTTTCCATCGATAAGTTTCTTTAACAGGGGTTGATCCAGGCAAAATTTGGGGCCTATTTAGGGCCCCTTTACAAAAATCAATTTAATAAAATGGGAACCTTCACAAAAATCAATTTGACAAAATGGGTCCCTTCACAAAATTCTTTTTACTAAAATAGGCCCTTTCACAAAATTCCATTTCATAAAAACTTGCTATTTATTATTTATTTATTGTTTTGTGATGTTTTAAAATGTGTAATTTGTAAACAAACAAGTTCACCAGAGAAGAAAACTTCACCAAAAGGATTTTAAAAAGTTTTTTTTTTATAAATGCTTGGTTCGAATTTGATTAACTGGATTTCAACTTCCATTATAAAATGTTATTTTTCACAAAAATATAATAAATTTCACAAAAATAACCTTTACTTTTCACAAAATGGACCCCAAGAAAAAAAACCTGCATTGACCCCTGTTTAATTAATGAGTGGCTGTAACACATACTGCACTATAAATAAAATATAATATAGTAATATTTTTTCTTTTTATTGGAACTGGAGTTAAAACTACTTGTATTTCTGATATCTTCAAATCCACAGATATTCTTAGCAGTTTGAATGAGACATTTCTTTTCATCTCGCTGATTAATTTATGTATTTTAATAATAGACTGAAATTTGTTTTTCTTTCTTTTCTTTAAGCATGCCAGTGCTTGGCTTTGATGTTATTATTTTTCATTTTTTAATTATAACTGAAAATTATTAATAACTTGTTTCTCCCATTAGATTAATACATACCTGTTTTTGCAGGCTAATAGAATACAGTTTTCTGCTGAGTATCGTGTCATCATCATTAGCATGCCAAACTGTTATTTATGTATTTTATTTCTGATATGTAGTATATCATTATATTCAGTAATAAATTTGTTATGTGATAATATTTATAATATAGAACAATATTTTGTTGTTTTATTTCTGTAACTTGAATTTTCAAATAAAGGAAGTTTATTAAAAATTTTCTGTTATCATTTGACTATAATTCTATTATAAATGATCATTTCATATATCTACTTGTGTTTAAATAACATAATGTATATTAAGAAAATACTCAAAGCATTTTTTAATTTAAAAAAAAGGGTTAAAAAGAAAGTTTATTTAAATTTTACTATTAAAATTTTTATTTTAATACTAGCAAATCCACTTGGCATTGCCTGGTCCTGTCAACAAATAATACGGAATGCAAAATCGCTGTATGAAACCCTTCTTCTGGTAACGCCTTGTCTTTCGGAAATTAAATAGAGATATTTTCACGAAGTGGAAGTAAATTTAATACCACCTCCTCAAATGTCTGGATCATTTGATTCAAAACTGGTCAGTTTTTAGTCAAAAATTAAAAAAGGTTATTTTTAGGTAAAAAAGGTCTGATTTTCACAAAATTTACATTTTCGGAATCAGAAGAAAACTGAGTTTCGATTCAAATAATCCAATACTTTTCTTAATACTCGAAAATGAGTGAAAATGAAATTTTTTCGTTTTCTGAGATTATCAAGTTGGTAACTTTCTTTTGCAGTTTCAATAAAAATACTTTGTACAGGATGAAAACCGAGTTTTTAAATCCACATTGTTCATAATGTTTTTGTTTATATTTTGAAAGTCCATTTTCAGGTTCAGACATGTTTATATTATGGATGTAAACAAAATTTTTTCTAGAAATATTGCAATTTTCTTTATAAAATATTTTATTTCCTCTTCAAGTTTAGTTTCCATTCTGTCAGCACTAGAATTATTACTGTCACGACACCAGAGAAAAGGGAAAAAAACTGTCTTCCTGTGACGACAATCGTTTATAACTCAAGATATAATTCATTTATTAGTAAATGCATCCGAATTTGGAAATATTCTTTTGAAATACTAAGAAATCAAATAGCATTTCAGGTTTTCTGATAAATAAAAATTACCTCCGATAATGGTAATAAAAATCGCATATTGTGTCAATTTCCCAGGCACTAGTCATATAAATGTTGTCATTGTTTTGTAATTCAAGGAATATCAAATTTGTAGGAAAATAAAAAATGTAGGGCCATTCTTTGACAAAATCCCTGCTGGCTCTGCCTGCAAACAAGTTAGGTTTCGAAGTGGGCGGTTTCAACTGCTGCATCATGGCAAAAAGCTCATTTCTTCCACAATTCCCAACAGACAGGCATCCCACGGCCTGCACCTTCGAAATCTACCTGTGCCTGTAGTCCGAGCCGTTAGGAATTTTTTATATTTCTGAATAGATAAAATTTTCACTTTGAGCCCAACTCGGAAGGATTGTTATGAAAACAGAACCTGAGCCCATCTCATCTCTATTTCATACCAACTGTTGCATAATTAGCACAGTCAGCAAAAGAGACCATTCCAACTACTTTTCAGTCTATTTTGATAACATAACAGTTCAACAATGTATGGAAATTAGCTTATCTTAATCATGTGAGATAGAAGTATTGTAGTTTGCCTCTTTTGTTGGCTGTGGATATTACCTACTGACATGCTCATAGAGCTCAAGATTACTTTGTATAAATGTAGAAGCAACTTTTTTGGTGAGAATATTCACAAATCAAACAGATAAATAGCACACTTTTAGTCACATTTTCTGACAAAAAAGGATTGACCCAGCTTTTGTAGACATGCACAAAAACATGCATATTTTGATATAGCTCATAACTCAAGTTGTTTTTGTTTTTCACATCTTTCTTTAAAGGTTAATTTTATGCAGTTTTATTGAAAAAAAAAAATGGCTGATTTTAAAGGAAGATTATCATGATCCGGATGAGTTCACTCCGGAAGTGTTATAAATTTAGCACTATTATATATATATACTCGTATACAAATACGTAGGGTGACACCACCCCGCCAGTAGTTGATCAAATTTTTGATATATTGTGCCATTTCAAACAGAAATCAGTTTTATATGTAGCACTAGACATAATATTTTTGTTTGAATGTTAGTGCACCTGTTATTACATTGTTGTCAACCGTCTGCTGTAAGAGAAGCCATTTTATGAAATATTTTTATTAAAAAGTGTGAATATTTAGTTTTTGATTAGTTGGAGACAATTACAATAAGTTAAATTAATCCACTTCCATCTAGCTTATTTCAACTAATATTTTTATAAGAATTATTGTTAATCACATCACAGGCCAATGATATTTTAAAGATTAATTTTTAGATTTTCGATTGATCAACCACTGGGAAAATGGCAATTAAAAAAACTATATATTTATTATAGTTTTGTTGGTATTTAATTTCAGCGGATTTCATTTTTGTCCATTATAAGACTTTCATTAAGGGTTGTAGCCCTGTTTAATGAAAAATTATAAATTTTGTCGTTTGTCCAAAGTTGTATATGTAGGTAGGTATAAAGGAAAAAAAGCTGACTCATAGTGGAACTTATGCAGAAATGAAAAGCAGTATTGTCACATCTGAAAAGAAGATAATGATTGTCAAGGTTTCCTTAAAGCGCATACTTAAATTAGTTTGAAAAAAAAAACTATTTATGTAAAAAAATACTTTTAAATGTTTTATGCTAAAAAGATGCGATTTGACAAGAAACATTTTTTCTTTGCCAAATGCAAGTGATTTTAAGGCATTTGGAAATTGTTAAATAAATAAGTGTTTACATTCTTAAAGAACTTAAACAATCAAATACTTTATTATTTCTATTATGCTTATTGCTTATATACTATAACTTCTTAATCCAAAATCATCATGATAAGAGAAATACTAAGTACCCAGTAGATAGTCTCGCTCGGTAGTTTTTTCAAAATATTTTTTTGTTAGTTTATTTGATTTAATATTTTTTTTATGCATGGAATTTTGCAATAGATTTTTAACCCACTTCTTGAGAGGCTAGAATTATATAAATTATGTACAAAGGTGTGTTTCCAATGACAATACATTTTAATATTTTTACAACTTAATTTTAAATTGATACATTAATATTAAGACATTTTTCAATTAGTGACCACGCGGATTAAATCACCAAATATACTCTGTAACTCGTGCAATTGTGTGGGAGTTGAAAAAAAAACAATGGATTTAATTATGTGACAAATGTTCACCAAAATATGCCAAAGCGCTATTTTAAAGAGTTAAAAGTAGAAAATAAATTATAAATAAAGAAGAGTGTAATGGGCGATTCCATCGTTATGTGTATGGCTTTTAGAGAGTTTTTTTTTTTTTGCAAATTGCGACAAATTTGGAAGTGAAATTTTTTAGATAAGCTTTATTTTTTTTTTTTGCTATTACAGGACACATACAGAATCATTTTTGAAGTGACACCTTTAGTCTAAAGTAATAACAATTTTTAAAAAAAAAATAGAGAAAAAAATTCTGAGTTGAAAATAAAAACTAAAAGAATAATTGTTCTGAAATGTTTGGATTACTGAAGTGTCCATAACAAAGATGTTATATTGTATAATACAGTATAAGATCTTTATAACACGAGTCTATATAATGCAATTCTCTATATATCATACAACTTCTCAGACATAAACAATGAATTCTGTATTTAAGAAGCATTTGCATTCCCACATTGTTTAAAAAAAAAAAAAAAAATGCTGCTCTTTAAAAGACTAAATTTCATTCATTAGTTCAACTTTATCTCCTCAATTTGGAGCACTTTAATGAAATGATTGCTATTACAATAAAAAAAATTTAAAGGGGAAAATAATGAATTATTATATAATTATTTTGTCCAGACACATTTGGAACATGTTTATAAAGTAAATTTAACAATGAAATTTATAATCTGCACAACTTCTGCACCAAGGAATGTAATAAAGATATTGTACTGTATTTTGAGATATATAATTTAGGCTTATTTGGCCAAAATCACACTTCAATACATACTTTCAGTTAACTGGAATTCATCATATTCTTTATTCATGCAGAAACAAATGAAAGCATCAAAGATATTATAAACAAAAAAAGACATCTTAAGATTGTTTTGCATACAGATCCAATACAACTTCTATTATAGTAAAATTTAGTGATACTATCTGGTTTTATTTTTATCACTACAAATAATAAACAGTTATTGTTATAACTAAGTGCTTTGTTTTGATTAATACTGCTACAACTGTTTGAATTATCAATTAATGATAACATAAATAAAGAATACCTGAAGACACAATGGGCTGTTATTGGTTTACATAAGCAAGCACTTACGAGAATTAGATCTAATTAAAAAATCTTTTTGCACCATTCCCCCCCTCCCCCCACTGAAACAGAGTTTTGGCAAACTTTACTTAATCACCCTAATTATCTTATAAACAAGAAAACTAATTTGGTTAATGATAAATTCTGAGGCAAGAACAGCCTTTACTTAATCTCTATAAACAAGCAAAATGATTTTTTTTTTTTTTTAATTCTGCTTATTTTTTTTTAAATTTACAATTCATATGATATTTGTATATGATTTAACAGACTGTTTTTCAAAATTCACTCATGTTCTATTTTGTTATAGTTCTAAACATTAAAACAGAAAAATTTGTCAAATAAAGTGATGTATATATTTTTTAAATACATTTACAATTTAAACTGTTCTACATTTTCTGTTGTCACATGAAACATGTGGGAAATTTTAACAGGACTTAGGCAAACAGAATTAAATAAAAAATGCACCCTCCTATTGCTGCTCTTAGTTAAAAAAACGTTATTTCAAATACACTGAAAATTGAAAGCAAACAGGACAACCCATTTTAAAAAGCATAAAAGCAAAACAAAAAAAAGGTAAATTCTGTAAAACTATGAATAATTTAAATAACATTGCTCATATGCAAAACTTACCACGTGTTACTGAGCCATTATACGTAAATTTATTAATTTAGGCATAAAACTGTTCATGCAATTGAGTGTGTTTACTTTTGAAAACATATAAAACAGTTAAAAAATTGTCATTAAAAAGTAAGAAGTTAAATTAGATTCAATTTTTGTACTATTAAATAAGTAAATAAACCGATTTCTATTAAAGATATGATATTTTAAATCTTACTAATAAAACACAACTACTTGATAGAAAGAAACAAATGTAAACAACGTTATCGTTTGTAAACAAACCTATTTATGTACTACAGGCGCCATCTATTGGTTAATAATGAAACGTTATGGTTTCAAAATATGGTTGCATAAAGAATAAATTTGAATAATGATTCTTTTGGTAAAAGAAATTCAAACATATGAAATGCTGGTGAAGCTTTTTAAAAGTAATATTTAAAAAAAAAATTATAAATAAAATGATTCAAACAATATTATGAATGCAGGTTTTCAATTAATAAAATATTTTTTTAAATGTAATGATTAAAAACTGTATTATAAATGCTACTTTTTATTTAATTTATTACTGTTTTACTCTACAATATCAGAGAATAAACTCAGAATAGTACAGAATAAACTCATCTCTAAATAAACTAGCCTAGATTAAAACTAATTTCATTATATAGGGTAGATGTGCCAGTAATGAGCCGCCTTCAAAGTTTTTGGTTTATAAAAAAATAACCAATAAAAATTTAGCTTTTGATATATTTTTTCATTACTCCCTCTTCCATGTTTTATAATCTGGGTTATTTATCGTTGACACTCTTAATTAAACCAATCAAGAAGCAGAAAATAATGTTTCACAGTTCCACTGTTTTTCTGTGAAAATCTTAATGAAAATGCTAAGAGCTGGCTTCACTTAATTAATTTATATATTTTTTATTTTCTTGAAATAATTGCATGTTTTTGTTTTAATAGTAATAGAAAACTTTGAATTTTATGTACCAATGTCTATTTACAAAATTTCATTTATTTTTCAGATTTTAAGACCATGGTCCATTACTGGAATACTTAATTAGTCAATTTCCAGTAATGGACACCCCATGTGGACGTTACTAAAAAAGCAATTTCAGTAATGTTCATAGTGCATAATTTTTTTTTATTTAACTGAAAAGCTAAGTAATTACATTTAATTTTTTAAGTTTCACTTACTAGAATGTAATAATATTTTTTTTTAATCGTGCCTAGCATACTTTATAATACAGCAATCAACATCCAATTAGGAAGCAGAGAATAATGTTTAAGGGCACAGGAAAATGAGGAGCTCATGGGGCTCAAGCTCTCCCCATTTAAATAAAGACAATTTTTTAAGTCACATAAGTTATTAAAAATCTATTTTCTATCTTAAATGTTTGATTTTTCATCTCTGACAAAACAACTAGAGCATACATTAAAAATAAAATAAAATTATAGTAGCAATGAAACTAGTAAATCTGCAGATCATGGGGCTCAAATCTCAATTCTGCTATTTTATTTTGAAATAATTTTATTTAGTATTTAAAAAACATTCAATCCATACTTTCATTTATTTGATATTTTTTATATAAATTACAAAAAATAATATATCAAGCAGTTTTAGGAAGTTTAAATTATTAAAAATAATAGGAAATAAAATTCCATGCAGTAGTAGTCAGATTTTTTTTAAACTAACCCTTCTAACCCCCCCCCCCCCCCCCTATGTCTCAATAATTAAAATATTGATCTTGTGATAGTGACAATTAATATAAACAGTGAATTATTCTCATAAATATTTTATTTAATTATTGATATCCTAATTGTTAAATTTATTTGAAAATTGCTATTTTATTTCCATTAATATGCTTTCTTTAAATTCTAGTTTTAAATACAATCATAATATCAATTATCTATTACTTTTTGTGAGGTGTCCATTACTGGACCAGAGAGTGTCCCATTACTGGAACAGAGGGTGTCCATTACTGGAATTTAGGGTGTTTTGATATATCTCTGTTATTTACAATTAAATTTCGATTCACATTGGGGAAATGTGACTATGAGCATGATTAAATATTGTTGGTAGATTAATATAACATTAAAAAACGTGGAATATAATAACAGAGTTTACGCCAGACAGTTTCAGAAGGGTGCTGCCCCCTGCCTGCCCTTTGGTTTACAAAATAGCACCCTTCTTGCCCCTTATAAAAAGAATTAGCACCCTTCTTGCCCCTCAGTAAAAAAAGGTGTCCTTTTTCCTTTTTGCATTAAAAAAAATTTGCTTTGATAGTAAAAACTGACTCAGTGTTGTCTTAAAAAGAGTGTTTTGACTTTTAAATATCAAAAGTGGCTTTAAAAACCAAAAGAAAATCTCTAACAATTAAAAAAAGTGCCCTTAAGAATCTGAAAAATGCCCTCAAGAATCCAAAAAGTGCCCTTAAGAATAAAAAAGTGCCTTTTTCTCACCAGCAGCACCCTGCCTTTTTTTATACCTGGAGAAACTCTGTAATAATTAATTAAAAAATACTTTTTAAAGAAATTCCTTACGGGTGTCCATTACTGGCACATCTACCCTATAATTAAATAGCAGGATATCAAACTACATTTAAAATCTTAACTACATACTACAAGCTTGACCTGGTTTAAATCAGTTGATTTAAATAAGTTAAATTTTCAATCAACAGTTGTTTTTTTTTTTTAATAAAGAGCATGTATTTTCATTTATAAATGGTAATCTCAAGCACTCCCCATTCAGATGAAGGAACTTTCTTTTTAAAGTTACAAATGCTGTTCCAAAGGATGTCACTTTTTTATTTGCAATGTTTGATAATTCATCTGTGAAAAAACACTTCTATACATAACGAAGCAGTACAAATTTTGATTATAACATGCAATTCTGCAGATCAGGGGCCCCAACACCCACTATTCAAATCACATCTTCATTTTATTTTATATTTGAAACTTTCAATCCACAGTTTCATTTCTTCATATTATTAATACTATAAGTACGATTTCAGAGATTCACTTATGAATTGTAATTCAAAATCGACTATATGCACTCACTGACACAGAAAAAAAAGGAGGGGGGAGAGGTTATGGTTAAAACCCCTTCCAGACCATTTAAAAATTAAGATAACCTTAAAAAAACCTGCATCGACATCTGTATTCACAGAAAATGAAAACGTTATTCGATACTTTGGCACTTAACTAGTATTTTCTTTTAATTTCATGCATGTACAGCCAAAAATGAGTTCGTAAATGTATCAAAGTTTTATTCCCTCCCTTTTTTTTTAGCACATTTTAATAATTTTTACTCTGTTCATTAAACCATTATAATGATTCATTCAGTTTAAAGATTTCCTGTTACATCATCAGTTACAAATCTGGAAAGTGTATCATAATCAGTTAACAATGAACGATACTTCTTTCATTTTCTTATATTTTTTTAGTGCAGATATACATATATCATGGATATAGATTCAATATTGTGAAATTTAGAAAATAAATTCCATTAAATTCAGTATTCTCGTATATATGTCTATTTGTTATTATTATTATTGATTTTTTTTAAAGAAAAAAAAAGGGGGATATTATGTTGTTATTATTATCAAATTATATTGGGAAAGTGTTGACATTTTAAATTTCAGAGACAGAGCTCAAAATGTTTTTGATAAATCATATAGCAAAGTCATAATTAAATTTAGGAAATGATATATTACTTGAATTATTTGATTATATCTAAACATATTTAAATCATATTAGCAATATTAGGCAATAAATATTTTAAAACCACTTATTTATATTCCGTACTGAATGCTAGCGAAAATACAATTGCAATTACACTTGTATTCATTATGCTTCATCAGAAGCAAAATGTTTAAGAACCAATGAGTGGTACAATTCTGTGATGTCTTCTATTAAAATAATGTATAACTAGATGTGTCCCTATTTCGCATTTTAAGATAAAGGGAAACTCTCTACAATTCAAGACCTCTACAAGAAGAAATTTTATTAAAAATCACTTTTGTATTTTCTCTGCTGGAATGTAATTTGAGTTTTAACTATTTTATATAGTTAAAATTTTTATTAACTAATTTAACTATTATTATATAGTTATTTCTTTAAATAATTACAAAAGTAATAAAATTTTAAAACAAAGAAATGTAAAATGAATAATGTACTTCTAAGAAATCACTCTACAACAGAAAAATAAATTGAAACATGTGCCAACAAATATATAGCCTTCTACACAGAGCAATTGCAGACGTTATTAAAGATTATTTAAGCAAATTACCTAACATATTGAAAAAGTTTTAAAAACTGATTTTTGTCTACCCAAATTAGCACTTTTTCCTTGTGTGAGACAGGGAAGGAGGGGGGAAGCATTCTGGGGCTTTTGTGTTGGTGAAACCAGCCATTAGTGCAAATCCAGAGGGAAAGGAAAATTCACTCCACACTAATGAAAGTTTATAAAATCCTGAATTTTGCCAAAAGCCTATGATAATACATTCAATCATTCATTTATTTATACATTTCATGCAGCATGCAACAATTTTCATTGCAAGAATTTAATTTTAAATTTGGTTTCCAAACTATATATTTTTTAATATGATAGTTTGAAGGATCAGGATGTATTTTAGATCACAGCGTATCGTTAATCTTTTGTGTATTTTAATATTTACATGGTAAAATAACTGAGCATGAAATTACCAAAACTAAAACATTTACAACAACAGCCAACAACCATTTTAGTTTATAAATAAATTTTAGATACTTAATAATTAATAAACCATTATTTTCAAGCAATTATTGTGACTTAACTATTAGGACAAAATAATTCATATGAGTGAAAAATGCACCAAAATACTTTTATTTTATTTTATCACAGGAGCTAGGAATCTCAGGTACATCTACTAGATGAAAGGATATGATGAGAGAAAAACAATTTTGCTATTTCTAAGAAAAATTAGTTTCCATGGATGTAAAACTGATTTTTGCCCATATGCAGCTTATAATTTGCAATTATGATATGCAGTTTTATAGATTTGACATTATTAAAAATATATAATTGCAACATAGGGGAGAATGCAATAGGTAGTATTTCTTAGGAAATCTACTTAAAAATACTGATATACTGTGGTCAAATGTAAGCATTGCTACTGCTACATAATACATACTAAAATTACATATAGTTATTTTACATATTATTAAAATATGTCATTGCACTCTTCATTTTCTTTATCATAGTTCACCATAGTACAACAATTTCTTTTTTTGCAGAGCAATTTTGCAATAGATTTCTCAGTTTAGAATGAATTAATACAAAAGAAGAAACAACCCATTTGAGTATGCAGAATTAAAAGGACAGATTAAAAGCACTTCAACGTATCCATTCCATTCACCTGGTATGTTATTGACTTACAAACACCCTTCCACCATGTAATTTTTTCTGTTTGAGCCATTAAAATGTGTCTTGATATCAGGGCCATACAAAGAAACCATGGGCCACGGGAATAATTCCTATACAGGGCCCCCTGCCATAAGTATGATACAATAAAACCTGAAGTGCAAACTACCAGCGAAAAATTCCATTTTATACAGTTTATTTTCATCTTATAAGGTATGACTGTATAATATTTGTATTTATTTATTTATTTCATTTATTTAGGTACTTTTCGGTTAGCCGGGCGCCAGTGTTAATACATGTATATATATACACACACACATATATATACATATATACACATATCTACATATATATACATACACACATATATGTGTGTGTGTCTATACATATGCGTTTATATATGTACATATATTACTGGCGCCCGGCTAACCAGTAATATATGTACCTTTATTACTGGTAGGTACTTTATAGGTACTTTTATATGTACCTATAAAAGTACCTTTATTTTATTTATTTATTTTATTTTATTTTATTTTTATTTTTTTTTGGGGGGGGGGGGGGGCGCTGGACCATCTCTCTCTCTCTTTTTTTTTTTTTTTTTTTCAGTTTATTGCAAGATTTTGTTATACAGGCTTTACTCTATTAGAAAATAAATTTGCTGGATAGTACCTTTCTTAAAAATCTATACAGTATTTGCTGACAATTTTGAAATATTTCTTTTACAGTATTATAGTTTATGATACATTTATCACGCTTTTTTCATCTAAAGATTTAAAATAAAAATATGAAAAGTATAATTAAATTTTAATTGAATTCACCAATTAATTTTGAATAAAAAAAAGTTTTAAGTATGAAAGAAATAAAATTCGAAACCTTTTTTTTCTCATGTCAACACCAGAATTAGCCAAAAAAAATTATTTCAAGGAATAATTTCGCTTCTTTTAAAAGTTTTTTCAATTGCATTTTATTTCTAATTTTACCTTTAATATTAAGAAACATATAAGTTATATTGAAAGGCAGAATTTAAGTACAAAATCAACTTTTATTATTAACAGATGTTTATATTTAATAAACAATTCTTTAACTTGCATTCTTGAAAGATTTTTATTAAATGTTCTGGTTCTAGTCTTGTGACAAGATATTTAAAATTTTTCCAGAAATATTTATGTTCAATTTTACTCTTAAACATTTTATTTTACAATTGACAACAAAGCACACCATCCGTTGAAAGATATTAAATGTGTCAAAATATCTTTTACAGTGAAAATCTACAGAATAAAACGACAAAAATAAAATATAAACATATTATTACTATATCCTGATACAATAACAATAATACAGCTAATTCAGAAAAAAAAAATGATATGCTCGTTCAGCATAAACACACAAGAAACAAAACAAAAAAAAAGGCGGGGGGAGTAGCGATTCTTTATTTATTGTTATTAGTAAAACAAACGTGTAACGCGAATAAAATTCAAAAACAGACACAAAAATAAGTTGACATAGTAATAGAAAATCAGTAAACACAACAGTTTTGCCGAATCCACGACAGATCAACAGACGACAGCGAAAGGAACGCCAGAGACCAGACCCGACCCGAGCTATCGGAGTTCCATATTTGAATTTCCTCTCAAACACCGCTCTCGCCAAGGCTTTTCGCCAAGGTGCTGAATCGAACACAATTTCAAAAATCGCCGCGTGGAACGATTAGAGGCGATGTCGAATGGTGATTGGTCGACTGCCAGAGACGAGGTAGGAGGAGTTTAATGCGCTTGAAGAGGATATTTTCATTTCGTTGAAGATTCATAAGAAAGTCTCATCTTGCATATTCATGTTTGCTTTATTTTTAATGATGCTTAGGACATATTAAACGTGTCTAACAAAAAATTATTAACTTCTTTTCTAACTTTTTTTTTTCTTTCCAATTAAAAGAAAACAATCCATATGTACAAGTACAATTTGAAACAGCAAATCAAATACTTCTAGCTCTTGTATTTTCAGAGGTCATTATCTAATTCAACTCTTGTTTTTTTTCGTTTTTTTTTTCGTTTTTTTTTCTTTTTTAAGAAAAATAAAACATTTTAATTGTAAAGGTTGGTGAAAACTAATTTAAGTTTGTAGTAGCTTGTGTGCACTTTTTCAGGGAAAAAAAATTTACGTCCAGCATAATTTATTGATACATAACAAACCTTACATAAAGTTAAACATATTTAATTTATAAATTATTATATTCTTTGATATCTATAATCTATAACTTCCAGTTTTCAAATAAAGATTACATGTTTACATTTTTTTTTTTGTAATTTTTATTTTAAATTTTATTTATAGTAAATACTAACTACAATTAGCTAGAATTAAAGAAAAACATATTAAACATTATTTCACAAGAATAAACTGAAAGCACAGCAAATAAATGTTAGCTTTCTGAATGTTTATTATTATTTTTTTAATAATCATAATTGAATTAATAAACGAAAATAAAATTACTAGGTTGTTAAAAACCTTTTGAACTGTGCTATTTCATAAAATCAACATATACTTAAGCAATGCAATTTTCAGATTTTTATATAGTCATTTATTTCATAAAATCAATATATACTTAAGAAATGAAGATTTCAGATTTATTTATACCAAATTTATATATACTAGTTTTAAATTTTTTACTGAACTTAAAGGTTTATTAAACAAACTATTTCCTTCATATCTTTAAGTCAAGACAGCGTAAAATACAAAATTTTCATACAAATTCATTTAATTTTGGAATTTTTTTTTCTTTTTACAATTAAAAAAATTGTAAACATTGCATGTATCCACTGCAAAATTTAACTGAAAAAAAATTTCATTCAGTATTTAAATAATTTAAAGAGCTATACAAATTACACTTAAACGCCTAAAATCCATGCAACTTCTAAGCCGTTAAAATACACATACACATGTAAATTTATTTTTAGCTCACAGGCTATCAAAGCCTGAGAGCTTATGTGCCCGCCCGTTCTGTATGTATGTATGTATGTATGTACGTACGTAACGCGATAACTCTTGACAGAAATAACAGTTTTGCTTCCAATTTTGTTTATAGGTTCCTTGTGATAAGGCGCTTCCCTCATTAGTTTTGGGGATTGATTGTTTAACTATAAAGGGGGGAACGGGGAGGCTAACCCCCCTTAATTAAGATAAATGGTTTTTTCATGCAGAATTGTCCAATTTTCTTCAAATTTTGTATATAGGTTCATTGTGATAAGGTTCTTTCCTGATTAGTTTTGGGGGTGCATAGGTTAAGTATAAAGGGGCTAACGGAGAGGGGGGGGAATCCTCCCCCTTAATTTAGATAAATGAATTTTTCATGCAGAGTTATCCGATTTTCTTCCACTTTTGTTTATAGGTTCCTTGTGATAAGGCGCTTCCCTGATTAGTTTTGGGGATTGATTGATCAACTATAAAGGGGGGGAACGGGGGGCTAACCCCCCTTAATTTGGATAAATGGTTTTTTCATGCAGAATTGTCCAATTTTCTTCAAATTTTGTATATAGGTTCATTGTGATAAGGTTCTTTCCTGATTAGTTTTGGGGGTTCATAGGTTAAGTATAAAGGGGGTAACGGGGGGGTTAATCCTCCCCCCTTATTTTAAATAAATGATTTTTTTTCATGCAGAGTTATCCGATTTTCTTCAAACTTTCTATATGGGCTCATTGTGGTAAGGGGCTTCCCTGATTAGTTTTGGGGGTTCATTGGTGAAGTGTAAAGGAGGGAAACGGGGGCTACCCCCCCCCCCCTTAATTTTGATAAATGGGTTTTTCATGCAGAATTATCCAATTTACTCTAAATTTTGTATATAGGCTCATTGTGGTAAGGCACTTCCCTGATTAGTTTTGGGGGTTCACTGGTAAAGTATAAAGGGGGGAACGGGGGGGACTAACCCCCCCTTGATATAGATAAATGGGTTTTTTAAGCAGAATTATCCGATTTTCTTCAAATTTTATATATATGTTCATTGTGATAAGGCGCTTCTCTGATTAGTTTTGGGGGTTCTTTGTTTAAGTATAAAGGGGGACAGGGGGCTAAACCCCCCCCCCCTTAATTTAAATAAATGGATTTTTCATGCAGAATTATCCGATTTTTTCAAATTTTGTATATAGGTTCATTGTGGTAAGGCGCTTCTCTGATTAGTTTTATGGGTTCATTGGTTAATTATAAGAAGGAGAAACGGGGGATGGTTCCCCCCTCTTAATATATTGTCGATTTCTTCATTTTTCGAGGGCTTATTTCAAATTCTTTGAAATAAGAATATAATTTACAGTTAGTGTGAATAGCCTGTGAGCTCAATGCCGTCAGTTTAACTGGGCAGTTTTCTTTTTTCTTTTTTCTTTAAATAATTTAAATGGTTTATTACGAAACACACATAAACCCTCCAATATGTAATAATAATGCTCACAAAATGTGTAGTGGCGCCATCTGTTCGTAAAATAAGCAATTAATCATTCAACATTTTTTTTCGCAAAATAAAAATAATGATAACTATATTTATTATTACTAGTGTTAGATAGATTTATCTCCTTTACTTTCACTATTATTATTGGTAATACAGTTATGAAATGATGCCATTGTATGCTTTATTTAATCTATTTATAATAATTTAGTTTGGTTGTTATTGTTTTTAGCCTAAATGTACCAAAATTAACATGTAAAATCATGAAATCAACACAATCCCTGTATATGATTTTCTGCTATTCCAATTTTCACAAAATTCTTGAGATCACGATGACATTAAAATATATATTACTGATGTAGAAGACATATAATTTTTTTTTAAATAAATAGATTACTGATGTAGACGACATATACAAACAATAAAAATGAATAAATAAATAAATAAAAGAAGAAGCAGAAACAGAATTAAAAACAAAAAGTCCTAGCTTCGGGATTTTAATAGTGACCAAAAACGTTTTGTTTCTATTACACATTATTAATAACAAATAACATTAACATACATGTAATGTTTGGGCTTGTACAGAGTGTATCAACCGAAACATGAGATCATATTTCAAGCTATGTCTACAAAACCCAAGCTTCTCTTTAACATAGATTGGTTTATTTTTCTCATAGTTTATATCTTGCTAATTAATCACAAGAGGATGTATAACAAATCTTTACGCAAAAATATTAATTATATAATAATAATATTAATTATATATTTAAATAATAATATTTATTTATATTAATTATATATTTAAATAATAACATTTATTTATATTAATTATACGTTTAAATAATAATACTTATAAATATTAATTGAATATATTTAAATAAAAATACTAATTAATATTAATTATACTTATTTAAATAAAAATAATAATTAAAAATTTAAATAATAAAATAATAGAAAAAAAACTTTAAATATGGTAATCTTCCAGAACTTTATCACTACAGATCAACCAGTAATTGGTAAAAAGAATTTTAGTAAATTAATAGAGATTTTTAAGAATAATGCTTAAGTTTAAAAGTTGAAAACTTTAATTAATTAATTCTGCTAATTTGATAATCATCTGTTACTAAAGTTCTGATAAAAAAAATTTAATGAAAGTTTAGGAGTTATTGCATTTTAATAAATGTTCGTATAGTTATTAAAAAATAGCTTATATGAATTACAATTCAATTTAATTTTTGAAATTATCTGATATTAAATTTTATTGTATGTAATAAAAATTTTAATTTTAATTTACCTTAATTATAATTATAATTTAACATTGTTTAACTTAATTCTAATTAAAATTTAATTATTTAATTGACAATAAAATATTGCAGAGCAATTGATAAAGATCAACTGATCTTTATATCAATGCTTAAGAAGCCCTGTTAATAAATATTCTTTATTAACTAATTCAATAAAGATCAAAGCAAAACTCTAAAAATTGGAAAGGACACAACTCGATACATCAAAATTACGAGCCTGGTGCTTTAACCACTATACAAGATCTGACACAAGATTGTTAGCTTTTAATACATTTATTCATTTAATACGCTTTAACTCCTCCCCTCACCAACTACGTAACCATCTTTTAGCCAATCATCATTCGACACCGCCTACAATCGTTCTACGCGTGATGGTTTGTAAAATCTCTGCATCGAATTTTTTTATATCTATTCGGTATTCGGCCATACTACCAAATATCAAAGTATTCTGTTTGGCTGAATATCGAAATATTTGGCCAAATAATTAAAAAATATTTTTAAAAACGCATAACTTCTACTTTTAACTGTCAATTAATAAAGATATTAGCCGGCCTCGTCCGCTAGCGGGCCTCGAATCGATATGAAACTCGAATCATACGAAACTCGAATAAGAAAAATCTAGAACCGAACGAGCCTCTGGCTCAGGTCCCTGCTGCCTATGGCACCGTATTCCGGTCGTCGCCGGAACGCCTTTATTTCCACCTCGAACAAAATCAACCTCCTGCTTGTGTCCCCGCTGCCTGCAGCTGTGTATAGCGTGGTGCGCACTCTATACTGTGCACGCGCCGGAAAAACCTGTATTTCACATAGAACAGTATAATTTTCGAAACGAACAAACCTGCTGCTCGTGTCCCCGCTGCCTGCTACATCCTATAGCAGACATCTCCTATACGGTGCTGCTGCGTATAGCGTGCTACGCACATGCCGGAAATTCCTATATTTCCATCTCGAACAGTATAATCCTGGAACCGAACCAACCTCCGGTTCATGTGCCCGCTGCCTGCAGCTGTGTATAGCGTGGTGCGCACTCTATACTGTGCACGCGCCGGAAAAACCTGTATTTCACATAGAACAGTATAATTTTCGAAACGAACAAACCTGCTGCTCGTGTCCCCGCTGCCTGCTACATCCTATAGCAGACATCTCCTATACGGTGCTGCTGCGTATAGCGTGCTACGCACATGCCGGAAATTCCTATATTTCCATCTCGAACAGTATAATCCTGGAACCGAACCAACCTCCGGTTCATGTACCCGCTGCCTGCGGCACCGTATAGCAAGCGTGCTGCGCACGCGCTTCAAAATCCTGTAGTTCCACCTTCCACCACCAGGGGGTGCAGTCTGTTCTATAAGAACATGATTGAAATCTGTAAAGCTATCGAAATCAAATCGAATGAGCCAAACTCCATCGTAATCGGGCTCATAGAACCCAAGATAGAAAAGCGCCCCTAGAGGTAGAAAGTGGAAATTAAATATTTAAGGCTATTGATATCAAGTCGAATGAGCCAAACCCCGTCGCAATCGGACCCATACAACCCGAGATACTCTAAAATGAATTTTAAAAAAATTGAAATAATTATTCGAAAAGAGTGGTATATACAACTCATACGTTCACTTTAATGTTGTTATGACAGTTGAGTTTTAACTGTTTTATAGTTTTAAATGTAAGTTTTCAGTTTTCTGCTAGACCGCCCCCCCCCACGTTTTGTAAAAATAAAATAAATAAATAAAATTTAAATAAGTAAATAAATAAAACATTGTGTAAAATTTAGCCCACAGTTTGTATAGCTAGCAAATATTTTTCCTTCTCTCAAAGTAATATTAGTTTTAGACGTTACGGGTGACTGTCGTATGGTTTCATTCCCCTCCCCGTAAATATTTTACTTGTAAACAAGATGTTCCCACGAGACATAGGAAGCTAAAAAATTATGAGACCACCAGGGCAGAAACTTTGAGTTTTAAGTGGACAATGGCGCAGGTTGTTATAGCCCCATAAAATAGATTGTCATAGCCCCATAAAATAGATTGTCATAGCCCCATAAAATAGGTCATCACTTGGTACTTTGCAGCAAAATTGCACGTTTATGGCAAGTGAGAATAATTGCTGTATCTGTTATGTATTGTAGAGGGAGCTACATAAAAATTTAACTGTTTTTCGCAAAAGTCAGACCTCACGCATACACTCTAGATCACATGGTTTCTGCGTGGGAAACGTAAAGGGTGGGCCTAGCAACTCAACTTTGACCCTGTGTGCACTCTTGACCAATTTCAGGGGCCTCGGTTAAGTGTATGCGAGAGGGTGTATAAGAGGGTCCTTTGATTGGATAAGATTATGGAAGAGAATTAGCTGGGCTGGTGTGTATGTCAAATCGGAGGGTTGAGATGAAGATGGAATGGTGACTTTTGACAGAGAACGGGAATAATGAAGGCAGCATAGGAAGATCGGCTGATTTTTAAAAAGCTGGGTTAGCACGGAAAAATGGAAGGAGTGTTAGCGGCATGAGTGACGTGAGAGCACCGGTCTTGGAGGGCGAAATTTACCGGAGGTCGTAAGGCTTGTCGACAGGCGACTCAAGGCTCGCAAAATAAAATTCGCGGCGTACATCAGTAGCGACGCATGCACAGGGATGCACCGACTCTGACGGCAAAAAAACAAGAAGGGACCTCTTCGCTTGTATTTAGCGGAGATCATATTGCTGCGACCCTGTGATGGTAACATCATCAACGAGATGCGGCGAAGGGCTTCCGTGGTCCGCGGGCAGAAGAGTGGGAGCTGAGCTTAGCGAGCGGTGGGAAATTAGCGAAACGGTACGAGAGACCGTAAAGATCCCTCTGTTCCAGTGTGTGGATGGACTATTTGTGAGAATTAAACGGTTATGAAAGACTTCTCGAAGCTGTCTGGTGAGTGCTGAAAAATTGTTGTTTTATATGATGTTAAGAAAATATCTTGCTTATTAAAGTGATAATATTAATTATGTAAATGTCGTATGTTTACGTAGGTTTTATTTGAAAATCATGGTTCTTATCACCATTCTAAAATACTTGTTTAGAAAATATGAGCACATTAGTGTTGGTGCTCAGGTATAAGTCTTTATAGCTTCTTGTGACTATGTTTTGATTCTATGATCTACGATTTTGTTTTCAATTTATAATCATTGTGGTTTACCCTATAAATTGTGTAGATGTTCTTGAAAGAACATGATGAGACTAAAAACATACTTTCTTCTTTCTTAAATAAATTTTGTTCAATTAAGTGCTTGATTTCTTGTCTCTAAACTGATTTAATGTAATTAAAAAAAAAAAAAAATCTCATACTTCATGAATGTTAAGGAGGGGTAGTTCCACCTATTTTGAGAGTTAAGATCAAATTTGAAGCTTATTATTTTAAGTCATAAGATACACTCTGTGTGAAGTCCTTAGTCAGCTTACTACATACTTTCGTGGCTTCTACATTTAATATTATTTACACAAAGTGAGGAATTTAAGAATGTTCTAAAATATCAATAAACATGTCGGTTACAGGAATTTATGTAATCTTTCAGGTAATAAGATAATTTAATTAAATATTATACAGGGATCTTCACAACGCAAAAATTCTTGAAGTATTCATGTTTAAGACTTCAGCAGCATTTATTCTAAATTTTGGATGTTTCATGCTTACTATGAAACAGAGTGTGCTTTTGTGATTTGCTCATCTTGTGGTCAGATGCTGTCTTTAACCACCACTAATTAAATTCTTCACCTCAATTTCAGGTGATTTATTCAAAATTTAAACTCTTGACTGCACCTGCCAGTTTACGGTCACTTATGGATTCTTGGTTGCTTGTCACAAAAGAACACAAATAGTAGTCTCAATTCTATTGTTAGGAGTTTGTAAGTTGAGCTTACATATACATAGATATGAAGGTTCATGCTAATTGTAAGTGAATTAAAAGAAAGGTAATTAATGACAATTGTTATTAAATTAAGAGAAACCATAATAAAAAACCTCCAACAATGTTATAGAGGGTGATTATTGAGTTTATTATAATGTTTGAAATCAATTGCGTAGAAAAAGGAAATTTCATTGAAGTGTTATGGAAACGGGGCATAGTTAGATGAAAAAAAAATCCTTGAAAGGGGGGATGGGGGAGGGGAGATGAGACTTGTTTTCGTCAAACAACTAAATAAAAATTCCGGATTACTTGTTCAAAGTTTGGGTATCGTAGAAATGCTGGGAACTTAAAAAAAAATTGCTGAAATTACTATTTGTAAATAGCGGAAATTATCTATACATCACAGCAATTAAACGCTACGGATGAACCTAAAAAAGTTAAATTAGTTAAATGGAATTAGTTTTTCCGCTACCTCTGGAATTAGTTCTTGCTTCTTTCGCTAACGGCCCCATAATTTACATTGGGGCATCGAATCTATTTGTAGCTCTTACAAAACGAACCTCTTGTTTAAAACAAATCTACAAAAAATCTAAACTAGAATATTGTAAATTTCGAATAGAACGAACCTCCGGCTCGGGTCCCCGCTGCTAGCGAAACTGTACCCCGGGCGTGCTGCGCACGCGCCAGAAATTCCTATATTTACAACTTCTTTCGAATATAAGAAACCTGGAACCGAATGAACTTCCAGCTCGGGCTCCCGCTACCTGCGGCACCTTATCACGGCGTGCTGCGCACGCTCCGGAAAATCCTTTTTTTTCATCTCGAATATTATACACTTCGAACCAAACCATCATCCTGATCGTATCCCTGCTGCCAGCCGCAGCGTATAGTTGGCATGCCACGCAAGCGCTGCAAAATCCTGTAGTTCCACTTCCACCGTTAGGGGGCGCAATCTGTTCTATATGAACATGACTGAAATCTGTACAGCTATAGAAATCAAGTCGAATGAGGCAAACACCATCGCAATCGGGTCCATAGAACCCGAGATAGAAAATCGAACTCTGGTGGTAAAAAGTGGAACTAAAATCTGTAAGGCTATCGATATGAAGTCGAATGAGCCAACCCACGTTGTTATCGGGCCCATAGAATCCGAGATACTTTGAAATGAAATAAAAAAGGTGTTATTCGAAAAGAGTGGCATATACAACTCATAAATTCACTTTAATGTTATAGCGGGTGATTATTAAGGTAATTATAATGTTTGGAATCAGTTGCGTTGAAATTGGAAAGTTAGTTGCTGAGATACGGAAACGGGACTCAGTTAACCCTTTCCGGCGCGGAGTAAGTCTGTTTGTAAAATGATGAAATAATGGACTGACATCAGAATTTACAAACGAATTCATTCGAAAATAAGAACTTGCTTATTTTCCGGTACTTAATAAAAGGAAAATTTTAATTAAATATTCTTGGTGCCGTTTGTCACTTTTGGAATTAAAATTAGGTGTCCTTTTTTGTGACCACCGCCCGTTAAAGGGTTAAAGGAAAAACCATGAGGAAGGGGCCAGGGGGTAGCGGATGTTGAAGTGCCCTTCGTTAAATGACTAATTAGGAGGACCACTATGCATCTTTAAAGATTGATTCATTTCGTTAAGCTAAGAATTCAATTTTAAATTTCGCTTAGATTATTATTCGACAATTCTGGTAGCTCTTTTGTAGAAATATACCCTGAAGTTATGAATTGTTGATTGTTATGCTAATTTAGCAAAATGGAAATGGTTTTTCGAAGCTCGGAACATTATTAGCTGAGTTATGCATATAAGCCAAACTTAGTAAAAGAAACGTTATGGAGCGGCCTATAGGAGGCGCGAAGTCAAGTGCTTGACTGCTGAAAAACAATTCACTAACTTTGACTGTTGGTAGGAATCAACTGAATACAGGTGGTGTTCTTTTATTAGGAACATAAATTTGGTTTTTACGAAAACTGTTATTCGAAATTTCCGGTAACCTTTCTATATAATAGCCATTAAACGCTTCGGATGAAGCAAAAAATGTTAAATTTGTTAAATGGAATTATTCCTGTCGAATTCATCATGTGGATTTATTAATAAAGGGGTTCAATTAAGGAAAAACCCGTACCATGTGGCGCGCGATAAAGTACAATATATACGATATTTAATTAAAAGTATTTATCTCATCTCCCCCCCTTCACTCCCTATCCCCGCAAATATAACAAATAATTCATTAAGTAAAGTTTTCTGTATAAATAATCTCTATTATCCACTGTCAATTTGCTATTTATTTCTTTTGACCATAAAAAATCCGGATTTTTATAAAATAAAAACTTTCAGTTCTATTTTTTTTAATTAAAAAAAAAAAATCTTAATAGTCCAGTAAATTTAGACCTAAAAAGATTTCTGCCTGGAAAGTTTTGGAGAAGTTTTTTTTCTTTCTTCCTTTATGTTCTTGGGTGTGCTGAACACGAATTTCAACTTTGCCACCTCGTATCGGGTCTGCCTAAAAAACTATGAGCGAAAAACCATGAAAAAATCGGAGTTTTTTCGGTTTTTCCCTTGTATTCCGAAAAGGGTTAAATTCTTTTGAAAAAATTATTGCACCAAATTAAACTAGAGAAAACGTCCTACATTTTTCATACACAGTTTTTTTTCTACGGTTAATAGTTTTGGCATACGAGTAAAATGAATTTTAACGATATAATTGAAATTCCATCATCGCAGGGCGAAAACGCTGAATGTAATGTTTTTGTGAATGCAAAACGCGTGGGAGGGTGTCCTTGAAACACCCTCATGGCGCCACGCACAGGATATCATTCGAGCAGCAAGGCTCTACAGAAACTGTGGATCAAACACTTTGATATGGTGACTATTGTCAAACAATTCATTGAATCTGAAAGAATGGGTGACTGGGATTTGCATCTTCAAACTATATACAGAATGTTGCCATACTTCCACACTATTTGTATACCAAGTGTTCTTACCTATATGTTCAAGACATGCATAATTTGAAGGAAAAAATGACTGCTGATGACTTTGAAAAATTCACAACTGATGGGGGATTCGCCATTCGCCGTACGGACAAATTCTGGTCAGGAACATGGACTGACATGACGATAGAGCAATCTTTAATGAAGACCATGAAAACAGCAAGTGGACTCACTCATGGGCGTGGGGTCAGTGAAGGAGTTTTGGCAAGATTGACCATGGGTATGACGTCACTTCAACGAATATGCGAAGAAATTGAAGAGTTCAGCGGGACAGATTTTACAACTTCTGAACAACATGTAGAGATGAGAAACTCCAGAGTTGCCCGGAACAACGCTGATATGAATAAATTATTGGAATGGGTTCACCAACACATTCCTTTCCGATAAACAAATGATCTCATTTCAATCTCTACCGGGATTGTTGGAGATGAGAGAATAAACTGTCATAAGGCACAGGAAGTTGGCACTGCTGGCATATCAGGAATCATTAACAGCGATTTTCATTCTGTTACATTCAAGCGTAACGAAAGAGTGCAGCCATTAGAAAAAAATCACATCAACCCGACAGCACTTTTCCAAAAATTAGTGTAACAAAGCAATCTGACAAAGAACTTGAGGAATATTAGACTTACGAGCTCTCTGCATACCCATTGTCTCTTTTAGACGAATCCGGAATGCGAAAAAATGCCAAATCATCTTTGTACAAGGAATTCACTCCACTCCCACCAGACATCACTTTTGAGAGCAGATGTATATATGTCATACATGGCGGGTATTTACTGCACAGAGTTTTATGGCAGGGTGGTCAATCATTTGGATCAATTTGTGACAGCTATGTGGACTTTGTTAAGTCGAAATACGCAGCGAACGCTCTAGTAATCTTCGATGGATACCCAGAAAGCATTACTAAAATGAGCACTAAATTTGTTGAGCGTGATAGACGATCTCACAAAACGGTATCTAATGAGGTTGTTTTTAATGAGACTATGATGCCAACGGTTTCTCAGGGGAAATTTCTCGCAAACGACAAGAACAAAAACCGTTTAATTGCCCTGCTGATGTGTAGATTTGGCTCTGAAAATATGGGTTTCAAACAGGCAAAAGAAGATTCCGACACACTCATCATCAACACTGCTCTCAAGTTGGCACCTAACCATGAGAACGTGATGGTCATTGGTGAAGATGTATACCTTCTGGTAATCTTAATTGGACTTTGCAAGTTTCCCAATGTTTATTTCTTGAAACCAGGAAAAGGGAAAAGTCCCCAGAAGATCTATTCACCTTTGGGTGCAGTCGATAAATTAATTGCCAAACACATCCTATTTCTACATGCCATGAGTGGATGAGATATCACTTCTGCAAGGAAACTAAAATACCTTCAAATTTTGAAGAAATTTGCCGACCTACAACATGTGGTCGATATATTTAAAAACCCTAGTGCTGTAGCGGACGATGTTATTAAAGCTGGACTGTTATTTCTGGTACACCTGTGCGGATTCAGAGGGAAAGCAACACCTTCCTTAAACAGTCTGAGGTACAGGTGCTACATAACATCTGCTTTTAAGATCGCTGCAAATATTGCATTGCTCCCTCCAACAGAAGATGAAGCTCGATATCACTGTCTGCGAGTTTACCACAAAGTACAGCTATGGCTAGGTAACTGTAAAAATGCTGAGGAATGGGGCTGGAATAAAACCAAGAGAGGTATCATACCCATAACAACTACTAAACCTCCCTCACCAGAAACTATTCTGCGAAAAATTCCTGCAAATGCAAAACAAACTGTAGTGGAATGTGTGGCTGCAGGATAGCAGGTTTATTTTGTTCGCTCTTCTGCCTGAACTGCGATGGCCATTGTGACAATGTCAGCTCCTTCATCGCCGAAGATGACTTGGAAGCAGAAGTTGACGATCCAATACAGGATATTTTAAGTCAAGTGGAGACACAACCTGAGCCATCAAGTGATGATGATGAAGAGGAAGACACTGATGAACCTCTTGTTGAAGAACATCAACCAGGTCCTTCAAAGCGACCAAAACGGCATTAATTGGAGAACAACACTGCATCCCTCTTTTTTCCTGTTTATAATCTTCCACGTATGTTATTATTATATTAAACTTACAATACTTATAATTGTACTTAAATCAGATTACTAAAAAAATAAAAATTGGTTCTCTCATCTATGCAGAGTGATTGTTTTTTTATATTTTTCCTAATCACCTGATTTCAATTTATTTTCTTAGTGCTATAAAAGGTTTAAAACTTGGTAAGAAAATGTAAACATATTTGAAATGCAACCAGAAATAACTAAACATCTTCAAATTGGTGTTTGAAATGGATGCATAATGATTGGGGTCGCATTTTTGCCCTCCGATGATGGAATTTCAATTACATCGCTAACATTCCTTTTACTCGTATGCCAAAACTATTCATCTTAGAAAAAAACATTGTATATGAGAAATGTAGGAAATATTCTCTAGTTTAATTTGGTGCAATAATTTTTTCAAAAGAATTTAACTCTTTCCAGAATACAAGGAAAAAAACGAAAAAACTCCGATTTTTTCATGGTTTTTCGCTTATAATTTTTTAAGCAGACCAGATACGAGGTGGCAAAGTTGAAATTCGTGTTCAGCACAAACCAAAAACATAAAGGAAGAAAGAAAAAAACTTCTCCAAAACTTTCCAGGCAGAAGTCTATATTGACTGGACAACCCTCGTATCATGTTGCGCACTGCGGTAATCAGACTCTGAATATGACTTCATTTTCAAAGACGCCTTTATTTGCTTTTCGAAGGTACTCAATTTAAGCTTGAAGTCCGAACTGATTTCTTTTTTGCTCATGGAATATTATAACAGTTTACATTCGACTAATCTTTGGCCATTTTTCTTAGAAAAGACTCAAAAAGAAAACCACATTATTAATTTGAAATTCCAATGTAAGAGGTATAGCAGGGAAGATTGGAAATAAACATAATTTGCTTGTAGTTAAATTTATTATCAACAGATGGCAGCACCAAAATGGGCAGAAGAAAAAGACAAAAGAATTTCTAGAAAGTAGTATATCTATTTCGCGCTACCTACAATAGATGGCAGCACCACAGTAAATAAGTAAAATTTTTTTAGACTGCAAGCTTTCAGACTCCACTCCGCTTTTACTTTTTCAGAGGACCTAAATCAGTCTAAAAGTCTAAGTATAAAAATAAAGAAGTCAAATTTGTTATTAATCGTTTTCTATAAAAGAAATTACCCTGTTCGTCCCTATATGTTTAGTAAATGTCTGTTCTGTTCGTGCATAATTTTTGAACGCATCTATACCGATTTTTATTTTTATTTATTTAGGAGAGGTACGTTTTTCCTGCAACGATTTCTTTGAATATTTTAAAGACAATTTTAAAGTTTCGCATCTTGAGAAATGTTTTGCTCGCAGGCTTTCATTTTTCAACCCTCGCCATTAAATGAAAACTAATTTCTTGCTGAACCACTTTTGTAGACAAATTACTCAATTTATATATATATATATATATATATATATATATATATATATAAGCGAAATAAAAAATGTTTGTTATAATAAAGTAATACACAAGCAGATGGATTAGCATTGTACAAATAGCAACATTTTTTTTTTTTTTTTTTTTTTTTTTTTTCTATTATTTCTTTTTTTAATTATCAAAATAAAAGTGTAAGTCCGGTAAAAGTATACATGGACACAGAGCCCGATCAACTCCATTGGCGCACCCACGGGGGGGGGGGGCTAAGAAAGCTAAGAAAGGGGGCCCCCCAGACCCTGAAACTGAATAATGAAGTAACTATATATATTCTATAAAATTATAAACAGGTTTTTTTTTTTAGGTCTTTAGAAAAATTTCAAAACCTTTGTATCTCATTTCATCTGTATTCTGAATTTTTTTTGCCGTTTTCGACATACGTTAAGCGCAAAGACTTATAGCGGTACTCTGATTCTCCCAGTTCTTAGTACACATCCATCATCCATATTCTTAGCACGGTCAAGCGGATTCAAGTCCAAACGAGGGTGGTATTTCTTCTACGTTGTACATCTGTGTAATGGACAATACGACCCATTCAAGGTCAACAAAAATTTCAGAGAACACTCTTTTTTTTTTTTTCTAAATCTATCCCATATTTCTAATAAGACACGTGTGCTTGGGAGTCTGCTTTTCTTATCTATTTTATTAATACTTCTGGTTATACACTGTTTTTTTTTTTTTTTAGCATCATTCGTGTTAAAACATTTAACTCAACGCGTAAAAAAATAACCATAGTTTTAAATTTTATATTTGGAGAATTTATATCATCAATACGCTCAAAGCTTGAGAAAATCACCTAAGACTAGAATAATTCACCAGCACTTCATCACTAAAATGGCAAGCATACATATTAATTTCTTTCTAAGGATAATTTCACTAGTATATTCGTAAGCGTAAAGTTTCAAATTTATTAATAGCCAAAAGAGGGCATATCCGGCGGTCTGCCCCTCTCTCCTGTGCCGAACAAGGTACTAATTTACTGAATCATGGACACAAACAACAATAAAAAATTCTAAGACAAAATTGCAATGAATCGGTGAAGAATTCCGTTTTATACAGGTTTTTGCTTTAGCTGGTAAACTTTCAAGGTGTTTCTTTTGCTGAGGCCATGGAATGTTTGCGATCAAGACAATATTACGTTATAGACAAGTTTCATTTACACAAGTTAAACAGGTATGGGGATATTTACACAAGTTTTACGTATACAGTTTAACCAGTGATGAAACCTATCTATATGAAACCTATCTATATCGGAATATTATCTTAATCGCAAACATTCCATGGTCCCATCGAATGAAGCACCTTTAAAGTTTACCAGCTAAGACAAAAACTGTCTAAAGCGGAATTTCACGCTGATTTATTGCAATTCCGTCTTAGCATTTTTTACTGTTTTCGTATCCATTGTATCCAAGCCAAAGAAGACTCCATATTATAAAATTGACTTGTTTTCCTATTCACAATAGATGTAAATTGTCATGTTAACAGTTTTTAGCTCACAGAGGCTATCAAAGCCTGAGAGCTAATGGCCGCCGGTTCTGTATGTACTTAACACGATAACTCTTGATACTCTAATACCCGATAACTCTTTGAACCGTTTTGCTTCAAATTTTGTTTATAGGTTCATTCTGATAAGGCGCTTCCCTGATTAGTTTTGGGGGGTTCATTGTTAAGTAAAAAGGGGGAAAGAGGGGATAATCCCCCCCCCTTAATTTAGATAAATGGGTTTTTCATGCAGAATTATCCGATATTCTTCAAATTTTGTATATAGGTTCATTGTGATAAGGCGCTTCCCTGATTAGTTTTATGGATTCATTGGTTAAGTATAATGGGGAAAAGGGGTCTAATCTCCCCCCCCCCCTTAATTTAGATGAATGGTTTTTTCATGCAGAATTATCCCGTTTTCTTCAAATTTTGTAGATATGTTCATTGTGATAAGGCCCTTTCTTGATTAGTTTTGGGGGTTCATTGATTAAGTATAAAGGAGGTAACGGGGTCTAATCCCCTTTAATTTAGATAAATGGGTTTTTCATGGAGAATTATCCTATTTGCTTCAAATTTTGTATATATATTCATTGTAATAAGGCGCTTCCCTGATTAGTTTTGGGACTTCATTAGTTAATTATAAGGGGGTACGGGGGGGGGGTGATCCTCCTGTTAATATATTGTCATTTTTTTATTTCTCGAGGATTTATTTCAAATTCTTTGAAATAAGAGTATAATATACAATTAGTGTGAATAGTCTGTGAGCTCAATGCCCGCTGTTTAACTGGGTAGTTTTCTCTTTATTTATTAGCTCACAAGCGATGAAAGCCTGGGAGCTAATGTGTGCACAGGTTCTGTATGTACGTAACGCGATAACTCTTGATAGAAATATCCGATTTGCTTCAAATTTTGTATATAGGTTCATTCTGATAAGGCGCTTTCCTGATTAGTTTTAGGAGTTCATTGGTTAAGTTTAAAGGGGGAGGGAACGGGGACTAATATCCTCCCCCTTAATTTATATAAATGGATTTTTCATGCTGAATTATCCGATTTGCTGCCAATTTCGTATACCTGTTTATTCTGATAAGGCACTTCCCTGATTAGATTTGGAGGTTCATTGGTTAAGTATAAAGGGTGGGAATGAGGGAGATATCCCCCCCCCCCCTTAATTTAGCTAAATGGGAATTTCATGCAGAATTATTCTTTAAAATAAGAGTATAATATAATCAGTGTGAATAGCTTCGTGAGGTCAATGCCATCAGTTTAACAGGGCTTTTTTTTCTTTCTTTTTTTTGATTATTCAAAAAAATCCGGATTTCGAAAATCCGTTATTAAAAAAAAGTTTTAAAAATAGATTGAATGTTCATAATATTAATTAATTATTATAAGAATAGTTTTCCCCCTATCAATACACAGCGGCAAAAATCCGTTGATACTGAAAAATAAATAAGTAGATAACGTTTTCTGTCATTCATATCAAAGTTATATTTATAGTAACAGGCTAACTATTTTATTATGAAATTATATTACTCTGTTTTCTTCACAAAATGTTTCATTCTGTTCATTTATGATAAATAATATACGTTTTAGCATATGTTCAAATTCAAACGATATCGAATTACTGATGATAAAGCAGAGACGCACAAGAGCAGTCATCGTAATTCCATTACGTTGCTGCACTACAACGAATACCGTACTATTACATTACATAAAATATTATATTACATAATATGTAAGTCTTATATCGTAGAATAAATCATTTTTGTAACTTTTTTCAGTAATCGTAAAGTATAAAGGAAAGAAGTAAAAAATCTGCACATATCCATAAATAATTAACAAATTTTGTATCATTGATGGATATCAGAAGTGATTATAGTAAATTTCAGGGACTGTTGCAGTGCGCAAATGCAGCTTAGTATGTAATAATGAGAAAAAGCATATTGAATTTCAGTAACCTCGATTATGCAGAACTATTTTTTTCGGACTCTCGAAATATTCGTTCTGATAAAAGGTATATAAATTTTTTCGAAAGTGTTTATTTTAAGGAGTGAATATAAAAGACAATAAAGAAACATAAATTTTGCATAAAGAACGAAGTCGATCGGATAATGAGTTGCCGAGATATTTGTAATCCTATTTTCTACACTCTTCGATTTTTCATGACCCTGTATTTCATCCAAATTTCAATTCAAAGGTATATTTTAATTGGAAATGAGACGCTTAATCCGACGCAGTAAACCGTTAGTAAATCTTATTATCAATTTTGGGAGTTATAAGGATGTTTTTATTACGCAATTCAGTAATAGAGCATTTAAAGCTAAGCTAACGAAAAAGACAGGCTACCGCGGTGCGTTCCACTTATCATTTTTTACAGACCGCTAGAGTGACCTGATGCTCTTTTCGTTCACCTGCATTGGTGGATTCGAGCATCACGTGACTCCCGCGGTATGTAAAAAAAGAAATGCGTAAAGTACCGCGCTAGCCTTTCTTTTTCGTTAGCCTCGATTTAAAGTTTATGACGTCATCAAGCCACGATTTTATATGAATTGCAATGCATTTTATAAATAGTTTACACATGTTTTATTTTCATATTTTATATTATGCATATCCATGATGGGTAAGTATTACGGTGGCCTCCAACGACTAGTTTATTAGAGTACTTAAAGTAATAAACGTTTAATTCAAAATTTGTTGGTCAAAACAAAAATATTTTTTCTGGACTCTTTCACTTGCCACTTACAAAAGAAACTATAAATGCTCTTATATTTGCTATTAATTATGGTATAATTGGTATTTATTTAGTAAAGTATAGTATTTATAAAATATAATTGGTTTTATAATGGACTTAATAACTCTTACTATAAATAGTGACTCATTTATTCACTCACCAGTAATTTATTTGGTTGAATTGCAACAGATAAATTAAAAAAAAAAGACTTTTTTTTTCTTTTAGGGATTCCGAAAACGGATAACAATGTCAAGAGCTGTAACAACGGAACAGAATATTCTAGGAAATTCCTTTTACCAACGATTTTTGACACATAAGCACACAAACTCTCTTTGTGTTTATTTTAACCTCATCATGTAACTGGAGAACAAAAACTGACTTGAAGCTCCTTTTACCAACGAATTGTGACACATAAGCACATGAACTCTCTTTGTGTTTATTTTAACCTCAATATGTGACTAGAGAGCAAGAACTGTCTTGTAGCTCCTTTTACCAACGAATTGTGACACATAAGCACATAAACTCTCTTTGTGTTTATTTTAACCTCATCATGTGACTGGAGAACAAAAACTGTCATGTTGCTCCTTTTACCAACGATTTGTGACACATAAGCACAGAAACTCTCTTTGTGTTTATTTTAACCTCAACATGTGACTGGAGAACAAAAACTGTCTTGTAGCTCCTTTTACGAACGAATTGTGACACATAAGCACATAAACTCTTTTTGTGTTTATTTTAACCTCAACATGTGACTGGAGAACAAAAACTGTCTTGTAGCTCTTTTTACCAACGAATTGTGACACATAAGCACATAAACTCTCTTTGTGTTTATTTTAACCTCAATATGTGACTGGAGATCAAAAACTGTCTTGTTGCTCCATTTACCAAAGCACAGAAACTGTCTTGTGCTTATTGTATTCTCCAGATTTTGAGTCAAGAAAACTGTAAAAGAAAACTGTCCTGTGGCTTTTAAGTTCTTAGCTATTATTTGTGATACTATGCTCAGAAATATTTAATGGAGCTTATTTTGAATTTTTATGTCGATCGTAACTAACATCTTACGTTTTAACCAAACATCTGATTAATAAAATGGTTACTGCGAGTGTGCGTGATTATTTATTTTAAATAACAATTAATATTGTTTCTGAAGTGCAAAAAAATATCCGTAACTACAGATATTTGACAAAAAAATTACAATACTTAAAAGTTCGATAAAGCGGCGCTTCAAGATAGTGTTTCTGTTTCTTTCATAACATTTTCTACAGAGGAGGAGGGGGGGGGGGGGCGAAGGGATTTCTGAAATTATAGTGGGGATTCATAAATGTAAGGAATGTAGTTCGTTAATGGTAATGTATCTTTACATTTTTCATGGTGTATGTGTGTGTGTGGGGGGGGGGGGGGAGGTGATTTTTGAAATTTTAGGAGGATTTATAAATTTAAAGAATGGAGTTCGTCATTCATAATGTACATTGATAATTTCTGTAGGGGGGGGGGCAGTGCCCCTCGTCTTGTTATGTGCTGGAAAAAGAAACATTGCTTCAAGGGTACGTAATCTTTGTGTAGTGTTTGGCGGACTATTTTCACCGAAATGCATTGTTTTGAACACTTGTTTAAATCAGTTTGTTAAACTTTCTTGTAGAACAAATTTTTGATCGATATGTCGTGGCCATTAAGTATGCCGCGCGATATTTACGGGGTGTGTCGTAAAGAACAGTGTGAAATGTAAAACTGATTTTTAAATTTTTATACCTTCCGTGGTAAGTTTTGTATACCCTAGTTTTATTATTATTATTATTATTATTATTATTATTATTATGGAAAAAGTTATTCTTTTCAATTACCTCAAATTTAGTCCGTTGCAAACATGAATGAAAGTATTAGATACATTTAAATAAAAAAGAAAAAGAAAAATGGCGTAGTAGGGCCTGCGTTTTTGCATGTGCATTGAATTTTCGGACGCACTAAAAGTTATGGTGCAACTAATTCAATAGTCAGGATTTTGGTGTTTATTAACTACTGGCAAAACCCGCGGCTTTGCTCGCGTAATTCTTGCAAAATGCCAAGTGGCATTCGTTGGCCTATTTTCATCAGAGGAAATTTTATTTCCACAGATAATTCAGAAATTACTAACTAAGCAAATTTCTGTAATGACTATATCACATAAATTGCAATTTTAAAACTTTTCTGTTCCTGCTCACATTAAAATTTCAAAATTTTTAAAAACTGTTCTATGGATGCATTTGTATCTCTAACGTAACAGCCATGTAAAATTTAAATTTTCTATCCCCAACAGTTTCAGATAAATCATTGTTTAGAAGGTTTTTAGAACTTTTTCAGCTTATTTCACTTTTTAAAATGTCGATTTTTTTTTTTATGGAAACCGTTTTTAGCGAGCACTGAAATCTTAAAAATAGCCACCATGCCAAATTTCAACTTCCTATACCAGCAGCATCACCAAAATCGCAATTTTGGAATTTTTTTTTGCTCCTGCACCTTTTTTTAATTTCGAATTTTCTAAAAACTGTTCTGTGGAAGCATTTACGTATAAAAAATAACAGGCATGTTAAATTCTCAGTTTCTATCGCTAACAATTTGGTAATAAACATAATTTATAACGTTTTCCGCTCAGTTTACACCTTTAAACTTCGAATTTTTAATAGACTGTTTATACTGAGCGTCTGCATCTTAAAAGTTACAACTGTACTAAATTTCCAGTTTCTAACGCGAATAAATCCAATTAAATCATAATGTTTTTAGACCTTTTTCCGCTCATTTCAGCCTGTTAAATTTAAATTTTTTTTAGAAACCGGTCTTAGCGAGAATTTGCATTTTAAGAGTAACCTCCATACCAAATACGAAGCTTCTATATCAGCTGTATCACATAAATTGAAATTTTAGTATGTTATTTTTTTTCTCCTGTCCTTTTACATTTCGCATTTTTAGTAAACTGTTCTGGGTGATCATTTACGTGAGTAACAGCATGGCGAAATTTTAAGTTTCTAGCCTTAATAGTTCCAAATAAATCGTAATTTAGAACGTTTTTAGAAGCTTCTCGCACGTTTCACTATTTTAAATTTTAATTATGTGCGACCAAATCAGCAGCCATGTAAAATTTTAAGTTTCTACCCCTAACAATTCCAAAGTAATTGCAATTTAGAATGATTTTTAAACACTTTCTGCTCATTTCACTGTTTGAAATTTTGAAATTCTTTACAAACCATTGTTAGCAAGCATTTGCATCTTAAAAGTAACCGCCATGCCAAATTTGAAGTTTCTAATCTTATTAGTAAAAAAAAAAAAAATCGTAATTTAGAACTTTTTTTAAAATCTTTTTCACCCTTTTAAATTTTGATTTATTTAAAAAAAAAACTGTTCTGTGTGTGCACTTGTATCTTAAAAAGTATCAGCCATGTTAAATTTCAAGATTCTATCCTTAACAAATCCATAGAAATCGTAATTTAGAATGTTTTTAGAACAGTTTTCGCTCATATCACTCTTTTACATTTCATTTTTTTTTTTAAATCTGTCCTTAGAGAACATGTATATTTTATAATTTACTGTCTTCCCCAATTTCAAGTTTCTAATCTCTTCAGTATAATAAGAATTGCAATTTTAGATCGTTCTTCGCTCTTGCAACCCCCTGAGGGTAGTAGCACTGACATAAAATATAACCTGTGTTAGACCACAGACTGTTACCATAAATTTGCGAGCATTACTTTTAAAATCGGTTCGGTAGTTTAAAAGATTCCATTGAAATTGTAATTTAGAATGTTTTTAGAACATATTTAGCTCATTTCACCCTTTTAAATTTCGAACTTTTTAGAAACTGTTCTTAGAGAGCATTTACATCTTATAAGTAACTTACCATGCCAAATTTCAAGTTTCTAGTTCCTTCAATATAAAAAAAATCGAAATTTTAGAACGTTTTTTCGCTCTTGCACCCCCCCCCCCCTGTGGTAGTGGCACTTATATAAAATATAGCCTATGTTACAGCAGGTACTGTTACAATCAATTTGCCACCATCTCTTTTGAAAATGGTTCTTTAGTTCCAGAGATTTCATAGAAATTATAAATTAGAATGTTTTTAGAACGGTTTTCACTCACCTCACACTATTAAATTTCGAATTTTTTTAGAGTTTGTTCTTAGAGAGCATTTACATCTTAAAAATAACTACCATTCCAAACTTCAAGTTTCTAGTTGCTTCAGTATAAAAAGAATTGAAATTTTAGAACGTTTTTCGCTTTTGCACTCCCTTGTGTAGCGGCCCGGAGATAAAATGTAGCCTATGTTACAGCAGGGACTGTTACCATCAATTTTCCACCATCACTTTTGAAAGTGGTTCTGTAGTTCCAGAGATTCCAAAGAAATTGTAATTTAGAATGTTTTTAGAACGCTTTTCGCTCATCTCACCCTTTTAAATTTCGAATTTTTTTAGAATTTGTTCTTAGAGAGCGTTTACATTTTATAAGTAACTACCATATCAAATTTCATGTTTCTAGCTCCTTCAGTATTAAAAAAAAAAAAAAAAATCAAAATTTTAGAACGTTTTTCGCTCCTGCACCCACCTGGGGTAGTGGCACCGACATAAAATATAGCCTACGTTGCAGCAAAGAGTGTCACCATCACTTTGAAAATGGTTCTGTAGTTCCAGAGATTCCATAGAAATTGTAATTTAGAATGTTTTTAAAACGCTTTTCGCTCATCTCACCCTTTTAAATTTCGAATTTTTTTAGAATTAGTTCTTAGAGAGCGTTTACATTTTATAAGTAACTACCATGCCAAATTTCATGTTTCTAGCTCCTTCAGCATAAAAAAAATCGAAATTTTAGAACGTTTTTCGCTCTTCCACCCGCCCCCCCCTGGAGTAGTGGAACCTGCATAAAATATAGCCTATGTTGGAGCAAAGAGTGTCACCATCAATTTGCCACCATCACATTTGAAAATGGTTCTGTAGTTCCAGAGATTCCATAGAAATTGTAATTTAGAATGTTTTTAGAACGCTTTTCTCTCATATCACCCTTTTAAATTTCGAATTTTTTTAGAATTTGTTCTTAGAGAGCATTTACATCGCACAAGTAACTACTATGCCGAATTTCATGTTTATAGCTTTTTCAGTATAAAAAAATCGAAATTTTAGAACGTTTTTCACTCTTGCGCCCCCCTGGGCTAGTGGCACCGATATAAAATATAGCCTATGTTGGAGCAGGGGTTGTCACCATCAATTTGCCACCATCACCTTTGAAATCGCTTCGGTAGTTCCCGAGATTACCCCTACAAACAAACAAGCAAACAAAACAACAATCGTTATTCCTTTATAATATTAAGTGTAGAAATGTAAAAGGAACCTAGAATAACATTAAACGACTATATATAGCATTAAACATATTATTATTATTATTATTATTATTATTATTATTATTATTATTATTATTATTATTGTTATTATTATTATTATTATTAGTATTAGTATTAGATTTTACTGTATGTAAATAATTTTTTTAAAGAAACGTTCATGAAATTAACGGAATTTGTTACTCAGAATTTTCTCCAGAATTATCAAATCATAATTGAACTCATCTTTTACAACAAAATTGACTGTTGTGACAGAATTATTAAGTAGATTGACTGATTTGTACAGACACTTCTGGGTAAAATTCTTTGAACATTTTTCGAAGTCCGTGTCCCCCAGCTCCAACTGCTTTCTATATTTTCGCTCAGATGAGAAAATTACTACTGGCATGAATTATTTACCAATCAGTTGATTGTGCTAAAAATAATTATAGTGTAATTACTCATCCTTAGTTTGTTGGAGCTCCTTTACCGGCGGTTTATTCTGTTGTGCTGTTTCAAATAACAGTCCAGATGTCATGACTAAATGGTTGTTCTGAGCGAATATTGTGCTGGCTGTGATGTCGTCCAGATAACTCAATTGGAAGAGCATTGTAGCAATTGAAAAGCCAAAACGTTCTGGGTTCGAGTTCCAGCCTAGACACAGCTTCGCTCAGATGGAAAAATTACTACTCACATGAATTATTTACCAATCAGTTGATTGTGCTGAAAATAATTATATTGTAGTTACGCATCCATAGTTTCTGCTTATTCTTTTGTGCTGTTTCAAATAACAGTCCAGATGCAATGACTAAATGGTTGTTCTGGACGAATATTGTGTTGGCTGTTATGTCGTCCAGATAGCTCATTTGGAAGAGCATTGCGGCAATTGAAAAGCCAAAATGTTCTGGGTTCGAGTTCCAGCCTAGACATACAGTTTCTCTCAGATGAGAAAATTACTACTCGTATGAATTATTTACCAATCAAATGATTGTGTTAAAAATAATTATAAAGAATGCTTATTTACTATTTCAGGTACACTTATTTCCACTATGTTTATTTCTTTGACTTTTAAATTTTTCCGAAAGATGAACTGGTTTCTTTTAGTTTTTAGTTTACTGAACTGAGTATTAAGTACATAAAATTCATCGTCTTTAATAACTTCAATAGCGGCTGGGATTGATTTTGGATCCACATTTTTGCTCTGTCAATATCAAGTACTTTTATTCTAACATTTTGTCTGCGAATAGGTTTCTGGAAGTTTTTACAGGACTACCTTCATCTTCTTTGCATGCTCTTCATGTCATTCCATGACAGCCTCTCGAAACACTTTTCTTTCGAGCTGTGTCAATAATCGTTTAGTTGCGGGCATTCTAAACCCGATTACTAATTATCGATTAAATGAAATATTGCACTTCACAAATTAAGAATACATTTAAAACTTAATAAATTATATTTAAACTCAAAATACACTCTTCGCACCAGCGTGCGGCAATTCAGCATTAATCGTTACATTAGCACGCTAAAATACGTGCGTTCAACAGGCAGTCCAGAGTCCAACTAACTGTTTCTTCCCGCTCAACGACGAAGGCTTGTTCCGCGCGGTTTCCCGTTAAGCACAGATGAAAAACCATGGATCCAACATCCGAAATTCTGGACCCAGCTCATTAGCTGGTTTTAAGTTTTCGGCGATGCCAGATCCCCACAGTAGCCCCCCCTGAGCGATAGCGAAACATTTTCACCATCAGAGGTAGCGAGGGTTAAATCTGACACGCCGACCAGCACGAGTAGTTACTGGACTTCTTGGAGCTGGAATTTCCACTTCTTCTGTGACTGTTGCTGCTGGTGAATCTAATTTAGAGTGGTTTTCTTCGGATTGAGGATTCGACGGCTGCTCCTCAGTGCAGAAGAAGGCAGGTTTTACTCTGTCAATATTTACCGTAACAGTTCTGTCGTTGATCTTAACAGTGAAATTTTTGTCGGTCCGTTGCAGAACCTGGTAAGGCCCCTCGAATGGAGCTTGCAGACTCTTCTTAATACCCTCTCTGCGCAAGAAAACATGTGAGCAAGACTTCAAATCCTTGCTGACAAAAATTTTACGCTCAGGTGTCAACCGAGAAGTGGCTGGTTGTAATCGTCGCATCACCTCCCGTAGCCTGCCAAGAAAATCGACTGGGTTAGCTGAACCGGCTACTGGAACAAGGAACTCTCCTGGAAGGGCGATGGTGGTACCATATACCATTTCCGCTGCTGTAGCCTGCAGATCTTCTTTCCACGCTGTTCGTATGCCCAGGAGTACAGTTGGCAAAACTCGGGCCCAATCCGTGGTGTTGTGGGCCATAATTGCAGCCTTGAGCTGTCGATGAAATCTCTCCACCTGGCCGTTGGCTGCCGGATGGTATGGGGAAGTATGAACTTTCGAGATGCCCAGGTAACGATTCAGCGCCGAAAATAGTGATGATTCGAATTGGGGACCTTGGTCAGTTGTTAGACGTAAAGGTGGTCCAAAACGGGCGATCCAACTGGCGTAGAAGGCCTCCGCCACACTCTCAGCAGTAGTATCAGCCAATGGAATTGCTTCTGGCCACTTGGTGAATCTGTCAACACATGTTAAGCAAAACCGAAACCCGTTAGACGGTGGCAATGGTCCAACCAAATCAATGTGAACATGCTGGAACCGAGCAGACGGTTGTTCAAATATGCCAATAGCACTTCTCGTGTGCCGGTGTACTTTGCTCCTCTGGCAGGAGATGCAGGATCGTACCCATAAAGCAATATCTTTCTGCATTCCAGTCCAAACATAGCGTTCAGCAATCAGTTTCTGTGTCGCTTTGACACCAGGATGGGACAGTTCGTGCAATTTCTGAAACACTGTTTTTTGCATGTCTGCTGGCACAAAAAGTCTAATGCGACCCGTGGAAATATCACACTGTAATTCAACCGCTGAATCACCTACTGGCATTGGTTGAAGTTTTAAGCTAATGTTGTCTTGCTTCGCATGTTGTAAAGCAATATCGGTCGCTTGTAATTTGGCCATCAGCTCCAAATCAATAACACAAGACTTGATGGAGGAGATATTTATCCTGGAGAGAGCATCAGCCACAACATTTTCCACACCACTAATATGCTGAATGTCCGTGGAAAATTGGCCTATAAAGTCCAGCTGTCGAGTTTGCCGCGGTGAACATTTGTCTGTTTTTTGTCTGAATGCAAAAATAAGTGATTTGTGGTCAGTAAAAATTGTAAAGTTCCGACCTTCAATCATATGTCTGAAATGTTGTACTGCGGAATACACCGCCAAAAGTTCGCGGTCATAAGCACTATACTTTTGTTGAGCCGGTGACAGAGATTTTGAAAAAAATGCTAGAGGTTGCCAATTGTCATTCACCTGCTGCTGCAAGGCTGCACCCATTGCAAAGTCTGATGCATCCACTGCAATAGATAGAGGTGCCGTAGGTATGAAGTATGCCAAGGTGGCAGCAATTGCAAGTTCTTCCTTGCTTCGTACAAAAGCATCATTAGATTCTTCTGTCCACTGAATTATGCTTTTGTCATTCTTTTTGGCTCCTTGCAAATATTTGTTTAAAACCCCCTGTGTGTGCGCAGCATGGTAGATAAACCGGCGATAGAAATTAAGCATGGCCAGATAACGTCGCAATTCTTTAATGGTTTCGGGACGGGGAAAATTTTTAATCGCGTTAACCTTATCCTGAAGCGGGCTAATACCATCCGCAGAGATGTTATGCCCTAAGAATTTAACATTAGATTGGCCAAAAACACACTTAGATGGGTTTAAACGTACCCCATATTGAGATAGACGCTCGAACACCATTTGTAAATGTCTGACATGCTGCTCGTAATTCTGTGATGCTACTAGTACATCATCAAAATATGGAATGCAAAATTCAAGCCCATATAACACTCTATGGATAAATCGCTGAAACGTCGCAGCAGCATTGGCTAAACCGAACGGCATATACAAAAATTCAAAAAGACCAAACGGAGTTGTGACTGCTGTTTTTGGAACATCCTCAGGTCGTACCGGAATTTGATGATATGCTCTAGACAGATCTAAAGTCGAAAAAATCTTTGTACCGTGGAGCGCTAGTGTACAATCCTGAATATGAGGAACAGGATAGCGATCCGGAATTGTAGCAGCGTTTAAATGACGATAATCCCCGCACGGGCGCCAATCGCCTTTCGATTTGGGTACCATGTGCAGCGGGCTAGCCCAAGAGCTGCTAGAAGGTCTGCAAATACCGGCCGACATCATAAACTGAAATTCTTGCTTAGCCGCGCGAAGCTTATCTGGAGGAAGTCTGCGAGGCTTAGCAAACACAGGTGGACCTTTGGTCTCAATAATATGCTGCACATCATGCTTTGGGGGGTTAAGGGAGGCTGAAGTATCGGTTAGGCTAGGGAATTTGTTGAGCAGCGTATGGAATGTTGTCATTTCAGAAACCGTGCGTATATTGCTACTATTTGACTTATCAATTATACCCTGCGCCTGCAAATTAGTAATGGGGTCGTGTAACTTTCCCTGACGCACATCAATGAGTAAACCAAAATGTCGAAGAAAATCAACCCCTATAATTGGTTGCGAAACATCCGCCAGAATAAATAGCCAATGAAATTCCCTGCGCAGGCCTAAATCTAGCTTTAAGAGCTGCTGACCAAACGTAGGAATGATCGTGCCATTAGCGGCAAAAAGTTGTAGCTTATCTGCTGTACGTGTTCTATCAGCTTTTGTCACAGGTAAGACAGACACGTCCGCCCCCGTGTCAATTAAAAATTTCAAATGAGTAGTTCTGTCATTGAGATAGAGCCTATTTATCTGAACTGCGCCGTCACTCCCAGAATTGAGTGACGGCTGTACTAGTTTCCCTCCCATGAACAAGGCTTGCGGCATTTACTTGCTTTATCAGCAAAAGTAGCATGGTACCAACATAAATTCCTTCCAACAGCATTCCTTTCTTGACTTTTATCACGTTTATAATGCCTAAAACGGTCACGGGACTTGGAACGACTCTGCCTGCTATTATTCCCCTGCACTTCCAACTTCTCCAAGTGTGTGGAGAGTGCAAGAATTAATGTTTTGAGCTCCTCGTTACCCGATTGGATATTTTGAACCATGGGGGGTGGACCATTCGCTGCAATGATACCATCGGCCATTTCGGCCAATTTGTCAAGTGGGTCATTCGAAATTGCTAATATTTGTCGCACATGAGTGGGTAGGCGCTGGAGAAATAAGGTTTTCAGCAAATCATCCTTGACCTGACTACCAGCCTTACTCCGCATTTCAAGGAGCAAACGGGAAGGTTTTTTATCCCCCAGTTGCAAACCAGAAATCAACTCGCGAATGCACTGATCCTCACTCATGGAATATTGATTTACGAGCCGATTTTTGAGCCTTTCGTATGGCTGATCCGTGGGTTGCTCACTAATGATATCGCCTGCTATCGCCAGTTCCTCCGGTTGCATTGCTGCAACTAAATGGTGAAACTGGGTAACACTGTCGGAAACCCCTGCCAGCTTAAATTGGGATTCCAAATGGAAAAACCAAAGTTTCGGGTTTGCACGCCAAAATGGGGTCGCCTTTACCCCAACCCTATGAATGCCTGGAACGACAGTATCCGGTGTTTCTGTTGACATTTTTTTGAATTTTACTACACAATTAAGCCACGAAAAAAAATATAAATGCAGGACATATACTGTATACAGAAAAAACTGGTTTCAACAACCCTACCAAAAACTATGTACACAAATGCTATTTAAGACATAATAAAAAATAAGAATGCAAGGAAAAGTATGGAAACAAAAATTTTAGCATAATATAATACGATAAACCATATTTTGGATCACCTAAACATGCGATTTGATCTGGCCAGGCTTAACGATAGTATGTCGAAATAAATCGCGTGATACCCCGAATTTCAAAATAAGCATATATTACAAAACAAACAAAAAATATTCAATTTGAAAGCACTTAAATAATGATGTACTGAAAGCTTATTACCAATATAAATACATATACAAAAATTAAATAAAATGCGCAAAAAATTAATGTCGAATTTATCTAGGGGCAAGTAAAATTTATATGCACACACAGGGGTATTACTGATTTGAACACCATCAAAATAGATACGACTCACCGGGATTCGGGATTCAAGCTCTTTACCTCGTAGCACTGATGTCTCCACATGCCAATAGGTGATTAACAACACAGTTTACCGATAATGCACACAATCGTGTTTCACACAAACTCTTGAAGAAATATGAGAAATATATCCGCTTGGGTCACTAATGATGTACACACGCCGCAATTAAGGCCATTATAAGGTCGATGCACTTAGATTATCAGACGAACTGTTCAAACACCGAGGTCACCACTTTAGTTGCGGGCATTCTAAACCCGATTACTAATTATCGATTAAATGAAATATTGCACTTCACAAATTAAGAATACATTTAAAACTTAATAAATTATATTTAAACTCAAAATACACTCTTCGCACCAGCGTGCGGCAATTCAGCATTAATCGTTACATTAGCACGCTAAAATACGTGCGTTCAACAGGCAGTCCAGAGTCCAACTAACTGTTTCTTCCCGCTCAACGACGAAGGCTTGTTCCGCGCGGTTTCCCGTTAAGCACAGATGAAAAACCATGGATCCAACATCCGAAATTCTGGACCCAGCTCATTAGCTGGTTTTAAGTTTTCGGCGATGCCAGATCCCCACAATCGCATTCAGAGTATAGTTCTCGATCTTTTTTTTTCCCTCATGGTATCAGCTTGTTTCGTTACATATATGTTTTGTATCACTTGCGTTATTATTATCTAGCAATTCCTAATCAATAGTCGGTTCAAGGTCACTGCCTTCGTCTTCTGTATTACATATGCTTTCATTATATTTATAACTTTTACTAGTTTCTCCTCGGAGGTTATGTTATTGGTTAAATTATACGACAAAACTGATATAGAGATTCATAGTTTCATAGGAACACCAACATAACTTTGTAACGTGGACATTTGATTCGCTGATTCTATCGCGACCTGCGTTATACACGGCCGGTGCATGACGTTTAAAACGTCACGTGTAGTGGATCATTTTTACACGGTGATTGGTGTAAAGCGACGCGCCCCCCGTTTTGCACCAATCACCTTGTAAAAATGATCCACTACATGTGACGTTTTTAACGTCATGCACCGGCCGTGTATAACGTAGGTCGCGATTCTATACTCTGTTTTTTGTTGTTTACACAAACTTAAATACTTCCGACCTTTTTGATATGTTATCTGTTTCCATACATATTGCCAACATGTCCATCATCGTCGACTGAATCTTATGAATCACTATGTCTCTGTTTACTGTGAACTATCTTTATATAATTCCACATCTTACGTAAACCTTTTAATAATTTGTACATAAAAACACAATATTTCAGACACTTGCAAACAGTTAAAATACACATAAAAATTACTAAAAATAAACGTTTCTATCTCAAAATGTATCTTTATGGACCTGATAACTATCTACTACGCTGGTGTAGGAGGATCTTCCCTGAGGTTTCTAATCCTCCCACCTTTTCAACGTGAAGTTCCAGTAGATTGCGTATCCATATCATATTATACAAATATTTCAAAAAAGATTTAACAGTTGCTTAAAAACTGCCAATATTAATACTGCTTTTATACCAAAAAAATTCACTACATGGTTTCTTCAGTGGTTTTAAACACAAGCATCTAAAAACACAAGTAGCCATAAAACACAAGAATAAGGGGTTGTGTACAGCATGAACCTCTATACAGGACTTCTAACGCCGTGTGATAACATCGTGCCGAGACTTCGGCACGAAATGGCAGCTGCACAGCTACGCGCACCGTTCTGCGCAGCTGGCCAGAAACCGTGCTGCACTAGCGCCGCCATGAACCATGGCTGTCACTGTCAGTGTCAAACGGTGAAGCAGACGAATTTAGTGACGTAGGCAGAAACCATCTTCACATGCGCCACCTATTTGAGGCTTTTTTCGAGGAACGATTTCCTTCTTGGAAAGGCTATTTCGTTAGAAGTCCAGGTATATAGGTTCATGGTGTACAGCATACCCTGCCGTAATTGTAATTCAGTCTATATAGGCGAAACAGGCCGCACTGTAGGTATAAGATTAAAAGAGCATAAGCATGCCTTAAGACCGGTACTTTGAACTCAAAAATTGTTGTCCATGCCTTAGAAACCGATCATATCCCAGAATTTGCGAACGCTAATCATATATTCTAATACGAGCAAATCTTGTGTGTGGTTATATATATATATATATATATATATATATATATATATATATATATGCAAATTTTATCTTAAAAACGGCTCTAACGATTTTGACGAAATTTTGTATCCTACCGTTTTGGGGCGCCAAAAAATCATTGGGCTAGGTCACATGTTCGAGAAAATTCGATTAGTGGGTCATTTTGGGTCATGGTTAAACTAATTGTATCTGAAAAACGGTTCAAACGATTTTGACGAAATTTTGTATCCGACCATTTTCGGGCACGAGAAGATTATTGGGCTGGGTCACATGCTCGAGAACTTTTGATTAGTGGGCCATTTTTGGGTCAACGTGGGTCAAATTAATTTTATCTAAAAAACGGCTCTAACGATTTTGATTAAATTTTGTGTCCTACGAGTTTCGAGCACGATAAAATCATTGGGCTAGGTCACATGTCCGAGAAAATTCGATTAGTGGGTCATTGTGGGTCAAGTTCTAAAAAGCGGCTCAATTTACACTAAATTTTGCATCCAATGGTTTTCGGGCACAAGAAGACTGTTGGGCTAGGTCACATGCTCGAGAAAATTCAATTAGTGGGTCATTTTGGGTCATGGTCAAGCTAATTGTATCTAAAAAACGGTTCAAACAATTTTGACGAAATTTTGTATCCGACTATTTTCGGGCACGAGAAGACTATTGGGCTGGGTCACATGTTCGTGAACTTTCGATTAGTGGGTCATTTTTGGGTCAAAGCGGGTCAAATTAATTTTACCTAAAAAACGGCTCTAACGATTTCGATTAAATTTTGTATCCTACGAGTTTCGGGCACGCGAAAATCATTGGGCTAGGTCACATGTTTGAGAAAATTCGATTAGTGGGTCATTTCTGGGTCATTGTGGGTCAAGATCTAAAAAGCGGCTCAATTTACACTAAATTTTGCATCCAATGGTTTTCGAGCACGAGAAGACTGTTGGGCTAGGTCACATGTTCGAGAAAATTCAATTAGTGGGTCATTTTGGTCATGGGTCATTATGGGTCAAACTATTTTATATTAAAAACAGCTCAGACTATTTACACTAAATTTTGCATCCTATGGTTTTCGGGCACGAGAAGACTGTTGGGCTAAGTCACATGTTCGAGAAAATTCAATTAGTGGGTCATTTTGGTCATGGGTCATGATATTTGAACTCAAATTTAATTTTAACCGAGCATAGCTCGGTCTTCCCTGCTCATGTAATTAAATCAAAGTGCAACTGTTACAAAAGTCGCGTGTTCCTCGAAAGGTCAAGGGTGGTATACGAAGTTGTCACACCTCTGAACGAAGCAAGCCTCATCCCATCTGAGTATATAGTTTTGATTTTGATTTGAGGATTACAGATTCTTTTGTAAAAATTGTTTATCACCGTTTTTCATGTCCGTTATGTGTGTACTAATCAGAAGATCGGAAATTGAGTTCTAAACGTTTATTTTTAGTAATTTTTATGTGTATTTTAACTGTTATGTGTAAAACTGTTGAAAACAGTCAATTGGGATACTGTTGTCAAACAAATTCCATTTGAAAGAACATTTTTTTTCTTTATTCGACGGTGTAAAAATTAAATTGTGCAATGTTCAACAGTTTAAAAAGATGCAGTAAAAGCAAACTTTATTGTTCAAGTCGTTGCCACTGTTAATATGACGCCAACGTTATTCACGGACATGTTATGGCCTTATTATATAGCTTAAGTTATAAGGAAATGGCAGCTGACGTCATTGTTGGTTAAATTACGGTTGGTTAGCAAGAAAACTCTGTCTGTTCTTTATGACTCCTACTGTGCACATGAAATGGGGGAAATTTGATTGGTCTACGTTAAACTGGTCTATAATATGATTGGTCTGCGTCGCCAAGACTATTCCTGCAATGATAGCTACGACAAAAATGAAGTGGTAGATTGATTGATGAAACTGTTTGTTTATAAACATGCCCTTTCCTTATAGCTAAGTACACAATTTTGAACTTTCCCAATAATCGACCATTTTCTAAAGGTAAAAAAATGCTTAGGTAATATTACATTTAATTTGTGAATTTTACATTTCCTAAGCGAACGAAATGTAAAGTTATTTTCATTTATTATATTTATTATCTGGAACTTGTTACTCATTATTGATAATTTTCCATCTCTTATAATTCCAAGTTTCTTTGATTTTTGACAATTTTAAATTGTTGAAAAATAATATGTCAAATTCTGAGGCTTTCTTGGTTGAGTTCCAGCCTGATACTGTTAACTAGTCAAACAAAATGTTTCAAGTAACTGAGGATTCTTGAGAAAGTGCATGTCTATTTTCATGCCTTTTCACTTGCTTGACTGATTTAAGTGTTTCGAGAAAAAAAAGATAATTTTCAATAGCAGTATCAGGCTGAGACCGTAAGCCCCACCACCGCGACAAGGTGAAGCCTCTTCGATGAGGGAGGAAAAGCTGACCAACTTAGCTGCACGAATCACATTCAAAATAATTGAAAAGATTAATACGTATTCATAAATTTCAGACTTATATAGTACCAACTGAATTCATTCCTGCTGTTCATGTTTCTTTAGATGTCGGGCGATCGTCAAATCACTAATTGTATGAAGCAGCTAGCGATATATATATATATATAAGGAGCTGACTTTGCAAAAAAAGTCTTATATTCTTTAAATTTTTATGTGTTACTTATTTTTTTTACTTTATAGATCCAAAAAATCTCCTTCTCCGTACATTTCGCATAACTTACACGCATGTCTAATCAATTTCTTTTTTAACTTGAAGCATTACTTTCAGTAAAATTTACTAAAATCTAGATTTTTACATCCTTCAAATCTCTAAAAGTTTTCAAAAAAATTGCAGAATACATTTTTGCCTAAAAAGGAGTTTGCTTAGTGAAACTATTTTTTAAAATTTTTGATACCGTTATATAATCCGTCTAAATAATTCTTTTTCTCCATTCTTTTGTGTCTTTTTATATGCTGTATGCTATAACAACATACTATCGTGCATTTTTTGGTCAGCTTTTCCAATGCGATGTTTTCAAAGCTTAACTTAAAATTATTATTAATTAAACAAATATTGAATCTTCGAGAGACAAAAGACGTTTCATACCATATCTGGAAAATAACTGAATATCTGGTTAACTTCTAAAAGAGTTAGAGCTATTGCTAAATTTGAAAGATAATATGAAATAATTATTACTATTCAAATTCCATTATCAAATTGTACAATTTCGAAAAATTGCTTAGATTTAGAGATACTAAGAGCAACAAAGTTTTAATGTCAGTGTTACATGCTGCACTCTGAAATATTACAGTTATCTGCACTTTAAAACAACCATAAAAAATGTCGGCTTATTTCAGTTTCTATCAATGCAATTTGTAGTACGTACAGTTTTTGTATTTTATGAAACTTTATACATTTTTATCACTCAAAATTTCTAGCAATTTTTTCTTTTAGACAACTTAGCCCCTGTTTCACTATATTTTAGTGCTTCTAAGACAGTTTAGATTTTAGAAATGGCCAATATCTTCATTTATTACTGTCGATGCTTGAAATATAAGTAATCCAATATTTTAACATGTCAGAATCATCAAAATCATCACCTGATTTTTTAAAAATGTTTCAACATCCGTGGCCCCTCTTTGAATATAAGAATGAAAATCATTTTCTATTTTAAGAATAAGTAGAATGACTTCCGTGTTTGTTTTTATATATAAACAGTGTCTAATGTGATGAAAATGTACTTTATGTAAGAATATGATAAGTAACGACTACTTCACATTACAACTAGATATCTCGAAAATTGATTACTCCGGATGAGTACAGGGATTCCATCTCTTCTCTCTTAGCATTACATTTGAAACAAGAAAGTTAAGAGATTCTTCACACAGAGCTCGATTATCATAGGAACACTGAGGACAGTTGCGCCGGTCATAGAGCACCATTTTTTCAAATAATTATCGTCGCCTTATTCAAACTCAGAATTTCTGGCATAAATAAGGCCAAAATTATTATTCGGAAATAATGGTGTCTGTCTGCGACGGTTAAAAAAAAAGCTTAGTAGGAGTCTGGCCTCGTGCTCGCAGGTTTGATTGAGTTCATTCAAATTAGAGGTTAACATGCTGGCTGCAGACACGTGGAGGTGGAAGCGATGTTTCCAGTTTCGATTTTGCATGGACCAAACACTGTATAAGATTTTCAAGATGTTCTCCGCACAAAAAAAAAAAAAAAAAAAAAAAAAAAAAAACAGAAATCGTCTACATTTCAGTTGTTCTAAATCCCCCAAAACAAGGATAAACTTAAGCAAGCTTAAGCTTTTCAGGATTTTCCTTGCACAAAACCACAATTAGGGGGCACTTATTCTTAAAAAGTAACTCTTTGAATCATTCCTCTTTTTGCAATAAGGGCTTAAACAGCCTAAGGATAGTAAAATCCCGCTCTCTCTGCCAATAATGAGATGCCAATGAAATGCTTGGAAATGATACCAGAAATAAAATAGATTTTGCGAATTTCAAAAGACATTTTCTAGAAAGTAATGTATTTTCAGTTGTTATGTGAAGAATTCGTCATGATATGTAAATGTAACAGAAGGTGGTGTGTTGTGAAATAAAACAAGCTAAACTGATCTCTTTTTGAAAGCTTTATTCCCATTAAGTAAAATTTCATAGTTTATTGTTTATATTCCTATTTTTTCATATTTCATATTTTATTTATCATTTCATATTTCATATTTTATTTATTTTTTATTTCGAATTTTGCGGAATTTTTTTTTCGATTTTCCGTATTTTTTAATTTTTCCTTAAATAGCATCCTAAATATTACATTTATTCCGAATTTCAAATTTCTAGCTCTATAACATCTAATTATTTTCAAATTTTCCTTATTTTTCAATTTTATTTTCGAATTTTATTGTGTTTTTTATTTTACCTTATTCCAAATCCTAAACACTATCTTTACGCCGAATTTTAAGTTTCTAAGGCTAAAAGATCACATTATTTTCATTTTTTCAATTTTTTCGAATTTTCGAATTTTCAGGATTTTTTAATTTTTTTTTCTTATTTTGTATCCTAAATACTACCTTTATTCCGAATTCAAAGTTTCTAGCACAACAAAATCGGATTATTTTCAAATTTTTGTTTTTTTCAATTTTTTCGATTTTTTAATTTTATTTTCGATTTGTGTTTTTGATGTTTTTTTTATTTTCTGAATTCTAAACACTACCTTTACACCAAATTTTAAGTTTCTAAGACTACAAGATCGTATTATTTTTCATTTTCAATTTTGATGAAATTTGTTGAATTTTCGAATGTTTTTTTTTTTTTTCAAATTTTCTGGATTTTATATTTTTTTCTTTCTTTGCATCCTAAACACTACCTTTTTTCCAAATGTAAAGTTTCTAGAGCTACGGGATCTATCTAATCTTTTTGATGACGCGTGAATGAGTGAGTAAGAAGTGAGTGAAAAATCGAATGTTTGAGTTCATATATCGTCTAAACTAGAAAAGACAGAAACTTGTAATTTTAAATTTTGGTCCTGTGTGCCATATAACACATGGGCTGATAAGTTCCCGGTCTGGCACACAGATGGCGTTGCAACCGCCGAACCGATGTTTTTTTAAAGTAAATACTAACCTTTAAAAGGTAGTAGAAAAAATGCCATGACGATTCGCCGTGTGGATAAAACGTTAGAGTGGTTTTAGTTGAACGACTTTGTTGATGAACAAAAAAATGGATAACAAGAATTTCAAGAATTGTTATTTGATGGGGAAAAAATACCGTTCAAACAAAAGCTTGGCTAGATAAGCGTTATCCGGACACTGCACCAGGTAAATCAACCATTATTGACTGGTTTGCTGAATTTAAACGTGGTCGTACGGACACCAGTGATGCACCACGCAAAAGAGGTGGTTACTCCGGAAAACATAAAAAAAGTCCACAAAATCGTTTTGGGGAACCGTAAAGTGAAGTTGCAGGAGATAGCTCAGACTCTGAAGATATCCAAGGAACGTGTAGGTTTTATTTTGAATGAACATTTGTCTATGAAAAAGCTGTTGTCAAAGTGGCTGCCGCGCGTGTTGACTTTTGACCAAAAACAACAACGAGTTCTGAGCACTGTTTGGAGCTTTTTCGTTATAAAATTATGTTATTTATTATTAAATTATTATTATTAATCATTTATTAAATTATTATTATAAAATTATTATAAAATTATTTTTAAAATTATTATTATTAAATTATTATAAAATTATTATTTTTAAATTATTATTATTATTATTAAATTATTATTATTTATTATTAAAGTTATGTTATTTATTAAAGTTATAAAGTCATAAAGTTATAAAGCTTTCTTAAAAAGTTGTGTTTTCTTTATTAGACCGGGAACTTATCAGCCCATGTGTTACTCTAGACAAATGAAGTTCCAGGTTTTTGGGAAACTCCAGCGCAGAGATATGGGGGGGGGGGGGGGGGGTTCAAAATTGCCCTAAGTTGCTTCCAGAAAAGGATGCTTAAGGCTGTGCTTTCTTGACTTGGCGAAGGCACTGCCGTGCTTTTGTCATAATTGCCAGATTTTGTCATAAAATTTACACTCTTGACGTAAATATTTATTTTATCTGCTCCTATAAAAGACTGTAATTTGTTATCACTTCAAAAACTCAGACAAGCGTGTAATAGAAAATTGTATGGGTTTGCAAAATTGACGTGTTATCGTAAATTTGCATATTCTGAATATTACACAAAATTTGTGTATTTTGCATATTACACAGAAATTTGTGTAAGAATAGATTTTTACACAAACATGTGTAAGAAAATGACACAGCTATATGTGCAAGAATAGAATATTACACAAATATATGTGTAAGAACAGTATATTAAACAGAAATTACGTGTAAGAAAATTACACAGCTATATGTGTAAGAACAGCATATTACGCAGAAATATGTGTAAGAAAATTACACAGCTATATGTGTAAGAACAGAATATTATACAGAAATATGTGTAAGAAAATTACACAGCTATATGTATAAGAACAGAATATTACACAGAAATATGTGTAAGAAAATAATATTACACAGAAATATGTGTAAGAATATTGCACATACATGTATAAAAAGAATATTACACAGTGTAACACACACTATGTATAAGTATATTACACAGAAATATGTGTCAGAATGTTACGCAGAAATATGTATAAACATTACGCAGAAATATGTATAAACATTACGCAGAAATATGTATAAACATTACGCAGAAATAAGTGTAAGAACAGAATGTTACACAGATCATGTGTACTCATCTGCACTCAATAAATAACGATATCTGAAAACGTAGTTTGTGTAATTTTAGCTGAAGGGTCAATGTAGTGCTCTGGAAACAGTGGCGGATCCAAGGGGGGGTCAAAGGGTCAGCTGACCCCCCTGTGATGAGAAACACCCTTATTAGTAGCGCAGCCAAAATTTTTTAGCAAAAGGATTTCTTTTTTTAATTCTTATTATTTTTTGTTATTTTACACATTTTTTACAGTTCCGAAAAATTAGTATAGAAAATCAAAGTTAACCATTTTTTTCATGGTCCTGTAAGATGTTTCTGCTCTGCTCAGGTTGTCACACAAAAGAGAGTGGGTTCGTCTTCTGGACCATTTTTACTTGGCGCTTTTTTCACTCTTCATCACCAACTTAAGCTTGACATTGTGTAAAGAAATTTTCCCCTACTATAATAGCTAAGAAAAACCTATTTTCTTTCGCTCACTTTGCATTCTTATCGGTGCAACTCAACCATTCCCCCCCAAAATACCATTTGTCCATTAAAATAAGCAAGAATATGTTACAATGATAATGTTTATTTTATTTGTACACTGTGGACAAAAAGAAGAAAGCTCGTTTCAACAAATGTAGCAAATTGATAAAAAAAAAAGGATTATAAATGTATTCGCTCTTAAAAAGCGTGGACATCCTGCAACAGTTCTTTTTGGCGAAAAGAAACAGTTCGTTCGTTTTTTCTCCAGGAACGTGCTGTGTGTTTATTTCTGTCTGAGCACGCGACCGTCCCATCACTCTAAATATGCGTAAGCGAAAATCTCAAGCATATATTTTCCATTTCTTGAAGAAGAAAACACCAACAGATGATATAGATCAGTTTCAACCACGTGATCAACAGCCCACCAAAAGTTATCAACCAATCATAATCGTGGATTTGTAGCCTGTATTACGAGCTGACCAATCATAATCCACCATTTTTGATGGGCAAACAAAAAACAAATCTAGTTGCTAAGGTGGTTGCAAGGGTGTGACGTCAGTTGAAACTGATCTATACCAACTAATAGTCAAAACGAAAAAGAATATGTGAATACAAGCAAAGTATGAAATCCAACGGGATCACACCGAAAGCAAAGAATCCAACTGAACCTTTTATTGCTACAGAAATTCAACCTGATGAGTATGATATCGGAAATTTCATTGGGAAATCGGAAAAAATTGCAGATGAATTAAAGTATCGCATTGTGTTAAATACTTGGATTCCGCCAGAAACATGTAAATTTCCGATTGTTATGCAATCAGGAAGTAAAAGGCAGTTTCAACGGTCGTGGCTTACAGAATTTTTCTGGTTGAGTTACAGTGCTAAGCATGCTGGAGCTTACTGCAAAATATGTGTACTCTTTGAAGCAAAAGAAGTGGGGGGGGGGAAAGCAAGATATCGCTTGGCAGTTTTGTACTGAGTCCATTTCATGAACCCTATTCTCCGTTTGGGGTCGAGGCTACAATTTCCGAAATGTTTCCCCAAAGCACGTGACTCAACATCACGAAAATCTGGTCCGTTGCCGCTCTATGACATGCAGGATTGAGTTGCGAACGAGTCATTGCATAATTAAGGACTACAATGTTGGCAATGTTTCCCCAAAGCACGTGACTCTGACGTCAGTAGGAATAGGGCGAGGCTAACGAAAAAGACAGGCTACCGCGGTGCATTCAACTTTTCATTTTTAAAGACCACTAGAGTGACATGTGCTCTTTTTGTACACCTCCATTGGTGCATTCGAGCATCACGTGACTCCCGCGGTCTGTAAAAAAAGATATGCGTAAAGCACCGCGGTAGCCTTTTTTTTTCGTTAGCCTCGGAATAGGGTCCATTACAACAAAAAAGGCAAGGAAAGTCTGCGAGGACACGCTTTTAAGGAGTACCACAAAATAGCAACAATTAACTTTACCGACTTCATTAGGACATTTGAAAACCCAGCTGAATCGATTGACGTAAAAGTCAATATTGAAATGAAAAGAAGAATTGAAGAAAATCATTTACGTTTACTACCCATAATAAAAACGATTATATTATGTGGTAAACAAAATATTCCATTACGAGGTCACCGAGATGATGGGAACCTGACGTAAGAGGATGGCTCAGGTTCAATAGCAAATGAAGGAAACTTTCGTTCCTTATTGAAGTTTCGCATTGACGCAGGTGACACTGTTTTGGAAAATCACATAAACAAAGCTACTCGTAACGCTACTTTTATCAGTAAAACAACTCAAAATGAATTAATTGACATTTGTGGGGAGCTCATATTACAGAAAATACTGAACTCTGTGAAAGAAAGTCGGTTCTTTAGTATCTTAGCTGACGAAACCACCTATGCTGGTACTATCGAGCAGATGAATCTTAGCATTCGATATTGGACTATAACTACGAAGAAAATCAGGGAAGAGTTTATAGGCTTTGTAGAAGCTAGAGGCTAAGTGGTGAGTTCCTTGCAGACGTAATTGAAGAAAATCTAAAGAAATTAGGATTAAAAATTGAAAATATGCGAGCACAAGGTTACGATGGCAATTCAAATATTGCTGGAAAATTCAAAGCACGCATAAAAGAAAAGCAGGCACTTGCTATTTACATGCATTGCGCGTCTCACAAACTAAATCTTGCCATATCTAAAGCCTGTTCATTACGCAGTATTAGAAACGCCGTTGGTGTCATGAAAGAAGTCATTAATGCAATTAGGGAATCCGCTAAAAGAATGAATTGGATGCGAGAAAAATACAAGAGCATCATCCTCAAGAAACGCGATTGAAGCTCTCAAAACTATGTGAAACTCGGTGGATTGAATGCAACGACGCAATTTTACAAGTTTTACAAGTTTTCGATGCCATTGTGTGCTTTCTAGAATTATTAGATGCAGAAGAATCGTCCTCCAAATCCGCATCTTTAATAGCATCAGTTCTGCGATTTCATTTATTTATTGCAGTGCAAATCATTTCCTCCATCTTTAGTTTAACTATTTCTTTATCTCGTAATTTGCAAAGCCCTTCGTTAGATTTGAAGCAATGCTATAATATGGGAAAGCATGTTGTCGATACTTTAAATGATTATCGAAATTCACCATCAAGTTACTCGAAAATATACGACGAAGCATCGAAAGTAGCAACTAAACATTCCATTGAAATTACTATGCCGAGAAATGTAAAAACACAGCACCACAGATCCAATACTGCAGCGTGAAGTCCTGAAGAATATTACAAATTTAATTTATTTTTTGCCGTTTATGGATTTTATCATATCAGAGTTGGTAACAAGATTTTCCACTGCTGAACATTCAGATATCGTTGCATTACATGGATTGATCCCGGCATTTGCCAATGAGGATAATGAAACTTTAATGAATGCAGCTGAACCTTACAAGAAAGATATTCCAGGGACATTTTCTGAATTACGAGGAGAAATAGACTTATGGCAGCAGAAATGGAAAAACAAACTGGAGTGCAAACTTCCACGCAGTGCAAGTGAAAGTACACTTCAGAATTTTACCCGAATATCAAGACTCTTCTCCATATTTTATGTGTCCTTCCTGTTACAACCTGTACCAGTGAACGGTCTTTCTCAACATTAGACGGGTAAAAACTTACTTGAGGTCAAATATGAAAGAAGAAAGGCTGAACGGTTTAGCAATGCTTAACATTCATCGCGATAAGGAAATTCACCCTGAAGAAGTATTAAATAAATTCCCAATGAAGCGTCACAGGAAATTGCAACTGCAGTATTTTTAAGGTAATACAGCAATGTTTTGCCATTATTTTTTTCATTGCAATGGACCCTATTCTCCGTTTGGGTTCGAGGCTACGATTTCCGAAATGTTTCCCCAAAGCACGTGACTCAACTTCACGAAAATCTGGTCCGTTGCTACTCTATGACATGCAGGCTTGAGTTACAAACGAGTCGTTGCAAAATTAAGAACTACAATTTCGGCAATGTTTACCCAAAGCACGTGACTCTGACGTCAGTTGGAATAGGGTCGAGGCTAACGAAAAAGACAGGCTACCGCGCTGCATTCCATTTATCTTTTTTTACAGACCACTAGTGTGACGTGATGCTCTTTTCGTACACCTGCATTGGTGGATTCGAGCAACACGTGACTCCCGCGGTCTGTAAAAAAAGATACGCGTAAAGCACCGCGGTAACCTTTCTTTTCCATTAGCCTCGGAATAGGGTCCATAAAAAGTGTTCTCCACATCTTAAATATGAAAACGTTTAATTTTATTTAACTGAAGAATTTTAACATTTCTGTATTAACTACATATTATAGAATTAATAAATTGTATATTTATATGTTTCATACAAAATGATAACAAATTGGTTACTAAAAGTTAATTTAATAATATTATTATAATTTGTAATTTATATATTAATTTAATATTAATATAATTTTTAATGGTTAATTTAATATTATTTCATGAAAAATTATTAATTACTGTGTAATATATTATATTTTGAAGAAGGTTTAAATGATACTTCGTTTTTCTTCCACTTTACTGATAATTTTATAAGTAGAAGGTATAACGCTGGCCACTGAAACCTGACCCCCCTGTGAAAATTTTCTGCATCCGCCCCTGTCTGGAAAGTTCCAGTTCTCTAGTTCGTATCCAGTTCCGGGTAAATATTGCTTGCTTATCGTAGATTGGATTAAACAAAGAATTTCGCCTCTTTATGTAAATCTAACTTTGGAAAGTTATGATTGAAATTCATAGGGAAAAAAATCCGATAAAATACGGAAACAGTACTGGCGTCATGATTATCAGTATAATTTCCGTGTTTTAACGATTTTTTTTTCAGTGCATTTATTTAGATTACATAACGTTCTGTGCATAAATTGTGACTATACGATTTTAGGACTCCAAAACAACTCTAATAGAAAGATGACATGCAGTAATTATAATTTAAGACGATCCTGTTTCTAGTGTGTAAATTGTGAGTTCACTGTTTTTTGGTTTTAAACAAAGAGAATAAACACACCAAGCATATGAGTTTGTTCTTTGTGCAATTTTGTTTTGCGACTATAAAATCATTTAGTTCACAATTTACACCCTAAAATATAAGGTTAAGCTATGTACACAAAACTCCGTCGTTTTTGTATATTACACAGAAATATGGTTACTCATTTGCAATTTACACATTAAACTGTGTATTTCAGAGTTATCTGATAACTTTTTACGCATTTCAGCTGCTTAAAAGGTTTTCATCAAAATACACAAGACAATGTGTATTTTGAAATTGACGTACCACACTGCAAAAAAAAAAAAAAAAAAAAAAAAAAAAAAATGTTAATTTTACGGTATAATACTGGCATCTCAGCTGCCAATGTTATACCGTAAAATTAACAGTAATAAACAGTAAAATAAGCAGTAAAACGCAACCGCGCATGTGGTATAATACTGGCAGCTGGGATGTCAGTTTTATACTGTAAAATCAACACTTTTTTTTTGCAGTGCAGGCGTGTATTTCCCAATTTACACGACACTTTACGCATATAGATAAATTTACGCATTTATTTTCTAGAGTGTACAGAGTGTGTTCCATTATAAGAAAAATAATAAAGTAGAAACACCAAGGAACACCTTATACATTTTTTCAAAATATTTTCTCTTAAATCATGGACATTGGTCTTCCTGTAAATCAAAGCAAGGGGAGAAGTATTCTGAAGAAGTTACTATTCTTTGAATTCTACACAATTGAAAGGGAATGAGCATAACTATTATATATTTTTCATAGAATTTCTCTTTCACGGGCTGCATAAAAAGCCTGCCAAAAAATTTGTATTTGGAAGCTTGATTCATTAAACGAATTATTTTCTTTTTGGAGCTGTTGTACTGAACCGACAGATTTCTAGAAGAAAATTCAATACAAACGCTCTTATTATTCAAGCCCAGTGATTGAAAAAAAGTTTTTTTAGTTGCTAAGTACAACTACACCTACTTAAAAAAAATGTAGTTAACAATAACTACAAATATTTCTTTTGAAAAGTAGTGATGACAAACTACTTTTTAAAAAGTAGTCTCTGTTTCACTACTTTTATGATTAATTTTTTCAAAGGATCAATCTATACTCAAAAGTGATAATCTAATTTTCTTTTCCAATTACCAACTCATATACATCTTTTTAAATACCCTTCATAATAACCTGAATTTTCAATCGGCTTTGCAGCATGGAATAAAAGAAGCATTGCACATAGCTGCTTCCTACGAATTGGGATGCACATTTATGAAACAGACAATCAGATGAAAATTGGATCACTTTCACTTTTTTAACCCTTTCAGTGCGGAATTTTTTTTGGGAGGTTAATGCCCTGTGCGGAATATTTTGATCAAAAAAGCGATTTATTCAAAAACAACAGGAAACTCCGTGAACCCCTAGGCGCCTTTTGTCGACGCTTAATGTAGTCTACAGCACTCAACTCCTAGATGTCGACATTAGTCGACTCCCGCACTCGGACCCTTATGTCGACTCCCGCACTAAAAGGGTTAATACTAATACTGTAAAATTACTTCCATATATTTATCTTAACTGCATCGAATGATCGAATAATATTTTGTTAATATTGTACATGTTAATATTGTTAATATTGCACTGTGTTTATATTGCACACATAAAACTCAGATGACACTAAATCCGGGATTTCAAAATTTATTATTTTTCAGCGATCAATGAAAACTGTGTTACATACAGGGTGCTTCTAAACGGAAGGCACAAACTTCTAGGAGGGTTGGGGTTACACCTAGATGAATCGGAATCGCATAACAAAGCAGGGTCGGAATTGCAATCCTAACGAGGTAGGGGGTTTGTTTAGGGGTGAATCATCGTGATCTAGAATATACGTGTAAAGAGTATAAGCTTAAATTAAGTCGTGACTTTGCTCATTATGAAGTTCCCGAAGATTTCTGTCTACGTACCTGATTCTTACCCTCTACAGTTTTGCACGTTTGAGGGTTCCAAGTAGAGCTCTTGCGAAAAACGCACTCACGCAGATAACCAGCGCCCCCAAACGTGCAAAACTGTACATGGTAAGAATCAGGTACGTAGGCAGAAAACTTCGGGGAATTTCATTATGAGGAAAGTCATTACTTAATTTAAGCTTATACTCTTTAAATATCAATTTTTGAGCACGATGATTCAGCCACTAAGAACCCCCCCCCCCCCCCCGTCTCGTTAGAATTTCATTTTCGGCCCTGTGTGATTCCAAGTCGTCTAGGTGCATTCCACCCCTCCTAGTATAATTTGTTCCTCCAGTTTTGAATCACCGTACAAATGTTAATTATTTTAAGACCTTTTTTCTGTGCTCACTATATCCCTAAAATCTTTAACTATGCAAGTCAGTAATCAATTATTTATCTTATAAAAATTAAAATTAAAAAACTAAAATAAAATAAGCTTTGAATTTAAGCTATTTTTGAAGTGATTGGGGTGTAGTGCTCTACAAGTGATACGGAAAAATATATTAATCATATTTTATTATGTATTTGACAAAATAGTCATTTACGTTTGCATATTAACTTTAAATACTCGAGCAAATAAACACATTGAAATTTTTCGCGCATTGTATTTTCTACAACATACATTTCTAAACTTATCGGAAAATAAATTAAGGTTTTATAAAACAGCATTAATTTTAAGTACAATATAATTAGCATGTAGTACAATGTTATTAAAAAATTCTTTAACATAGGCATATGTAATAATATTTTCGAACATTATGCATTTGTAATATGCATATTTAAATTTGTAATATTCAATGTTGTACACAAGTAAGTGTACAAATAATGATGTACACAAGTGTACAAGTAATGATGTACGCAAGTAAGTTTATAAATAATGGTGCACCAAGTATGTGTACAAATAGTGGTGCACACAAGCGAATAATTATGGATTTTGTATACCACTATTTTTAATAGTAATATGCACTTTGTTAAATCGTAGAATTTTGTGATTAAATTATGCGAAGATTACTATTAGAAAATTGTGGTATTCAATATCTTGACACTTGGCTCCTATTCATTAGGGAATGGAAATAAATAATGGTGTACACAAGAAAGTGTGCAAATAATGGTGTACACAAGTATGTGTACACCACAAGTATGTATGCATTGTACATACAAGTATGTGTACACCACAAGTATGTATGCATTGTACATACAAGTATGTGTACACCACAAGTATGTATGCATTGTACATACAAGTATGTGTACACTATAATTATGTATGTGTACACTACAAGTATGTATGCATTGCACATACAAGTATGTGTACACCACAAGTATGTATGCATTGTACATACAAGTATGTGTACACCACAAGTATGTATGCATTGTACATACAAGTATGTGTACACTATAATTATGTATGTGTACACTACAAGTATGTATGCATTGCACATACAAGTATGTGTACACCACAAGTATGTATGCATTGTACATACAAGTATGTGTACACCACAAGTATGTATGCATTGTACATACAAGTATGTGTACACCACAAGTATGTATGCATTGTACATAAAAGTATGTGTACACTATAATTATGTATGTGTACACTACAAGTATGTATGCATTGCACATACAAGTATGTGTACACCACAAGTATGTATGCATTGTACATACAAGTATGTGTACACCACAACTATGTATGTGTACACCACAAGTATGTGTACACACTAGCAACATTGGACTATACCCTGGTCATTGACGAATGTTATTTTTGCAGTAAACGACAAATTTTAAGGGCATCGGATAAATAAAGCTATGTATTTTTTGCCAAGATGAAGTGGCGGCGACCATTTCATCTTGGCGCGTGCGAAAGATGCAAGCAAATTGACATGGCTTGGGATTTTAAATCGGTTTTAATCTTTCGAATTGGCATTGATGAGCTTTAGGGGCTCCGAAACAGCTGTATGGCAATTTATATATTTTTAATTTGTGCTATTTCACGATGTACATTTATTTTTAATATAACGGCACAAAGTTTAATCCACATTTTTAGATATCAGAATCTTGTTGAGAAGACAGGTAAAAGTTATATTTATATATATAAAAAAAGGAAGTGCGAGTAGGAATCACCCCTGCACGTTCCGTACCATTGTGCTATAGTACAGAGGCTGTTCGCATATTTTTTTAGACAAATTTGATAAATGATTTTAAGAAATGGAATTATTTTAGAGGAAAACCTTCTTTCAACAACTTATTATTTGTAATTCATATTATTGTCTGATGCTTTCAAATTTATTCTTCTATCAAGATGGCGCATTCAAACAAGCTGTGAATCAGAGGATACTTTTTTTTTTGTTTTCCGAAAAGAATTATTCTTATTCGGAAGTTTACAATGATTGTAAAGCGCATAGTACAAAAATTTCTAAGTGCAAAATAAATATCTGTATTAATTGGAAAGAGCTATCCCGAAAATCAGTACTTATTCTTAGTAAAAAGACTCAAAATGAAAAAAAAAAAAAAAACATTAAAAATAGAGCCCATTTCAAGGCTGAAAACGAAGTTTCAGGTAAGGATTTATGACTGTCGCAAATTTATCTTACAATGGAAAAATAAAAATAAGAATATTGGACAAAAATGTTACAATCAATTCATTATATTATTAAGAGAATGTGTTACATCCGATATTTACAGAAAAAATGCTATTTTCTTTATTTCAACGACTTTTAAAGGGTAAAACTGCATCAAAGCAAAGCTGCTCATACTTCAAAAACTACCGCTGTATTCGTTGAATAAAAAATTACCCACACAGGTATTGCATTTATACCTTTCAACATATTCCTAAGAAGTCACCTGACGTTTCTCTTATCGTTTATTGTGCATTTGGTCTGCTGAAAAGAGCTCTTTTAAAGCGCAAAACCACCACGATTGATCAAATCTGGAAAGATTTTAGAGGCGTGGGAAGCAATAACCCTGTAAATTTTACAAAAAACCTTCTACCATCGAAAGCATTACGTAGAATTAGAATCAAGAAACAAGATTATCATATAGATTATTTCAGAAAGCAATATTCATATTTTAAACGTTAAAAAAACAACGCCGAAATCGTCTAAAAAATGCGCGAACACCCTCTGTAAAACAAATTCCGTTGCAATGCGTTATTCTGGCGTTACCACTAATTATGGAAATTCATAAGTTTGCCATGTAATACATCGACATAGATATAAATTAAAGATTTTCAGATTTTTTTCCTTTACATGTGCTATAAAACCTTCCTTTGAGTCAAATTTCAAGGTTCTAGGTCAACCGGAAGTACCTATAAGTTTTGAGGGTAAAACCTACAGTATACTTCCGATTGACCAAGAAGATTGAAATTTGGCACGAATTAAGATCTTATAGCACATGCAAAGGAAAATATCCGAAAATCTTTCATTTTTAATGCTATGTCATTTATTACGGGATTTTCCACAATTGGGATTTCCAAAGCGAGACTATAAGGGTTCCGCTATGAAGCGCGATAGCGCCGCAATGTATCTGCGGATCAAACAAATTGTGTTTCAACCCAGAAATTTTATTTTATAAAATGTAACTCACTAGATCGCTGTAAATACTTTAACTGTTGAATAAAAATTAAGTTATTTCAATTATTGAATAGAATTTCCGCAGATTGAATAAAATTTCCGCTGCTTGATCCGCAGATACATTGCGGCGCTATCGCGCTTTATAGCACTCAAACGGTTAAAAAGAAGTGTGGGTAATATAGAGAAGATTTTCTTCACTCGCATTTCGATTGGAATAAAAAATTATTCTGGCCTTTCTGTATATATGACTAAATTTTGTATAAGAGACTGAATTCTGTACATAATACTAAATTTTAGTAACACTTTACCTTCGTGTCAAAGCCAATCTTTGAAAATTGATTAAGCAGTAGATCCCAAGATGAACTTTGTCAGCTGAATATGTTTTGTTTTAGAAAATGATGCATTAGTGAGAAAATGAGGAAATTAATTAATTTTTAATTGCCAGTCTTCTCCACCCCATAAAACTGCCCCGAACCTCTCCGTTTTTTATGCTGTTCAATTGTCAGTCTCCTCCGCCCCTTAAAACTGACCCGTACCTCTCCATTTATCGCAAGAAGCCTTATTTTTCGAAGAAGATATTTTTTTTTCTGCCCTGAACCTTCACCTATGATCATTTAACTCTACAGCTGCCATCATTATTCTCCTGCATAAAAAAAACAAAACCGAAGTGAATCTCTCTCCCTCTCTTTGTGTGGGTGTGTGTTTGTGTAGTGTGTGTGTGTTATAGAAAGACAGAGAGACTACCTAACTATTTTAAACTATTGTATTGTTTACTATTGAATGCCGTTGATTACTATTGACTATTTTATACTATTGACTATTTTGTACTATTGACTATTTTTTACTATTGGATATTTATTGCTATTAGCTATTTATTACTATTGGCTATTAATTACTATTGTCTATTGTTTTTTGTTACTATTGTTATTGTATGGAAAATTTTGATTTTAAGGCCGAAATATTGGATACATTTTGGGAAACAGAAGTATATTAAATAGAATTTAGTCATATATACATAAATAAAGGCCAGAATAATTTCTAATTTTACAATAATACAATAAAACTTCGAGAAACTAAACTTCACCAAAGTTGCCCAAACTCCTGTTGAAAGAAATAATTTAAAAAAAAAAATTATATATTAATTTCGAAACCAAAATAAAACTTTTAACATGATTTAAATTGGTTAATTTTCATTTAGAAAGGATCTGAAAATAAAATTTTAGTTAGATCTTAACCCATTTAACAAAATTTAAATTTAAATAAAAGCGAAAACAGCCATTATTTTTTTAATTGCTTAGTTAAATCCCGTTCTTAGTGGTGTGCCAGTTTAGTTTAGAGAAGTTTCATTGGATTATAATTTAAGAACTACACTTAAATCTAAACTTAAGAACTACATACTTAAATAGTAGGTAAATGCCACCCCTTTCACCCTTCCAACCAACCCAATTCAACTGATAATTATTTCTTCATAACCCCTACAGAAGGAGCATACACAAGACATATCAAAGGATATAAAAAGACAAAACAAACAAAGTCACAATTCGGGTAAGTCACATCCGGGTAAATAAGTCACAAATATAGGAAAAACCAGTTACGATCAGGAAAGTTACTTCTTCTTTCTGACCAGCAAGTTCTTCATCTTCTTCTTGAAAGACAACCTGAAAATAAATAAATAAATAAATGAAACATTATCAAAAACAATTTATTCTAAAACATTACTGTGATTACCTTGGATAAATTACAACAAATAGAAATTGACTCTGTCAGTCATAAAATCGAAATGGAGATTGTTCGAAAATTACAAAAACTTACACTGTAAATAAAACTTAAAAAAAAAAAAAAAAAATACATGTTATTTAATCTAGGAAAATACAATATAAACACGAAATGAAATATATAATAACCTCTTTTGAGTTATTAATAATTCCGAAAAAACGTTTTTTATATTTAAACCAACACATTTTCGAGATTTAAAGAGACTTTTATCAAAACAAAGTTCCACTTGCTGCCACTCATTTTCGGAAACGTGGTCAACTAATTTTTAGAGTGTATTAATCCGTTTTCTCAACCCGGAATATCAGTTTTTCGGTTTCTATCTACTCTACTCTCAAATAAATATTTTCATGTTCAACAAACGTTTTTTCAACGCAAACATACGTGAAAAGCATTAATTATAAGCATTAAAATGAATACTATTTTGTTACTCTTATACGAATAAATTATGTTTAATTGAAAATAAATAGAATTCTAAAATCCGATATTCCGGTTTGAGAAAAGTGATTGATACGTTACAAAAACAACACTGAAACGTTTCTGAAAACCAATGGTAGCAAAAGAAATGTTGTTTTGATAAATGTTTCTTTAAATCTCGAAAATATATTGGTTTTTGAGGTATCTAATGATACAGAATGCTTTTCGGAATTATAGGGGTAACTTGTAAGAGGTTATTGTATATTTTCATGTGTGGTTGTATTATATCCTTGGAGATTAAGAAACATTTGTATTTTTACAATGTACTGTTATGCCCTTTTTTTATATACAACTTTCTTGTCGTACTTGTTATACACCTATTTTCATTTTCTTAGCAATCATTTTATCTTTAAAATGTTACGAAAAATGTTTTTTCTTCTTTTTTCTTTTTCTTTTCTTTCTTTCTTTTTCTTTCTTTTTTTTTTTTTAAAATATTGACTATGACAGAAGGTTAATATAAAAGCGGAAGGATAAACATGGAAATAAAAAGTTCGTAGAATTAATGAATCATTTCGAAGCAAGTTTCAGGCTAGTGAAAAGGCAGGTTTTCAGCTCTGCTCTTTTTGCTATCAAAGTTTTTAGCTAGACAGACTTGTTTCTGCTAAATAAAGTCAGAAATTAACAGTTTTAGAACTGTTATTATGAAATGTAACAAGCTTTCATTGCAGTCGGCCGGAGGAAAGAAAAATCCGGAAATTTTTGGTATATTTTTACCAATCGTGACCTCCAAGCCCAAAATTCATCCTCCGTTCAAATGTTGTATCTGATCTTTGCTATGCGATAGTGCTTGTATTTATAAACCGATTTGGATGTGACTGAGCATACGTTAAAGGTTTGTCAAAATCTCGACCGAATTCGTTAGCCAGCTTAATTTGCCATCTTGTTTCAAAATGAGACGGCCCCTTGAAAATTTCAAACTAAAAAATATATACAAAGAATCACAAATTCAAATTTATTTCTTACGTAAGTGTTTAATCCATGATACAAGGATTACAGGGTATTTCCATGTTTCCCCTCTATCATTAAAAACGGCTGAGATATAGCAAAGCTTTCTTGAGATATAGCAATTTGAAATTCTAGAGTGGCTGGACATTTTGAAACAAGACAGCAGACTTTTTCTCCATACTCGGGTTTAATTCATGAGTTTTAGCAAACGTAGTTTTTCACAAATTTACTTTAATTATTGTAATCATTGTTGCTATTCTCATATGCTTAAAACAACACAGTCATAATTGTCATAAATTGTCAGAACATTCCGTGGAAGACGGGTTTTAAACATTTCAGCACAAAAAGCAATACAGATATATATAACAAATAAGAAAGATTAAAAATACAAAAGCGTGGAGAATTGAAATAGATTATTCTTTGTTTTTTGTCAGGGTCTTCCATCATCTGGGACCGTCCGTTCAAGATAATTTTTAAACACATGAAAAAAAAAAAAAAAAAAAAATCTCTCCCATGAGGGATTGCTTTAATTACTTTCAACCGAAAATAAATGTTTTTTGGAACAATATCCTAAGGAACGTTCTCACGAAACATTTTCTTTTTCCACGTTCCAAAATTTTCTGACTGTTATGTTTATATGTAAAAATATGAAATTCGACGGCATGACTGTTGAAGTGATTTGGAATGCAAGAAAGTTTGTAATGTATCGATAAATGTGTTATATCTTGTGTTGCGATCGATTATTATCTCATGACGAACTTTCTAGGGCTGTTGCTGCCAAATTTTTGCAGTTAAAAAGAAAAAAAAAATCTTCGTGCACGTGTCAGAAAGAAACTATTTCGGACTTGAGAAAACTCTGAACTGAAACTATATTTTTACCTTAAAACGGAGGCTTTTCTTGATGCTTAAGACACATTTTTTTAAATTATTATTTAGTGTCTTCAAAGATTTAGCATATGGAAAACAATAAATTATATTCATTCCCAATTACAAACAGAAAAAATATCAAAATTTGATTTGTGCAATTATATTTGATTAACCCTACAGTGCTTGAATTTTCCTTTTAGAATTGTGTTTTTTTTTTTTTTTTTTTTTTTTTTTTTTATACTTATATTAAGAATTCGATACCAGAAATTTTAAGATAGATTTTTAACTTTATTTAGTAGCATATTTATGTTATTTTTAGAGGGTTAATATTTCTATATAAATATAGTGGTTGCAAAGAACTTGATTTATTTATTAAAAGTTAAATAGAAAGTGTTGCCAATTGGCTACGCTATGCACTGTAGTGTTAAAATGATTTTAAGATTGAAAATTCTAAAAAAAAGAAATACGTATTTATTTCTTAGAAATACGTATTTATTTCTAATTAAATAACACTAGGAATATATGATGCAATTTTCTAAAACATCTCGAAAATATCAAGAATATCTTAAATTTAATTGACCTGCCAAAAGAATAGAATCGAGTAAAATTAGGTAAGAGTTAATCTGATCTTAAAATTGTATTTTATTACCTCATAGCAAATTGATTTTAACGTATTAGATTTTTTATTAGAAAAGTTGCTATTTCTTTAATCAATATTTCTTTATTTTTAATCATTATGATAACCGCCAATACTAGCAATAAATAAATAAGTAAATAAACAAATAATAATGCTTACGCCTTGTGTCGAAGAATGAACATTTCCAGGATGACGAAGTTGACTCTCCTCTGCCACTCGTAGACTGCGTCCCTGGATGCTTCATCCATAGCCCTCCACACATGTTCCGCTTGGTTGATCTTGATCAGGTACAGCATGGCGCTCGACAGGTTGATGTCCTTCTCACGCAGCAATTTCCTCCACACCTTCTCTCGCTCCTCTTGCAACTGCTGAAGCCACTCCACGGCATCCTGGCGAACAGCCTCCGACCTCTTCATCCGCGTGAAGGCAGCCTCCACTCTGTGGTCGAATGATGCGGAATCAAACATGAACCTGAAAGCAAATAAAAACATAAAACGTATAAATAAGCATAACAAAGTCAGAAGGCACACATACCTGCATGCTACTGAGTACGGTAACCGAAAAAAAAAAAAAGTAATCGGATAAAAAGTAACAGGAAAAAAAGCAACAGAGTAAACAAAAGCGGTAAAAAGTAACAAGGAATTGATAAATATTGACTTGTATTGACTTGTGAATATTTGATGTAATTTTAAAGTATAATTTTACATAAAATTTTTATACACCATTCAGTAAAAACGTGTGGTTTACTATACACAATATTTTTTATACAATAATGTTTTGATCGTGTAACGGTCCAGCTCAATCATTAATATTGAACTTATTGATAAATAAGTGTTAACAGCTAACGAAGTAACAAATGTCTGATTTATATAATTCCCATAGGCGAATATCTGCTGTAAATATTTGTGAATACTATTAGCAATAGTGTAAAAAAGGTGAAAATATTCGCGTACGAAAATGCTCGTATTCATCACTACTTAATTTTTGATATTCGCGTACGCGAATTCGAATATTTTTCATCGATGTCTACGAATGCGAAAACCACAAAAGTGCCGCACATTAAGTCTACGCACTGTTCAAGCAAACAGTGCGTTGGCGTACTTCGGTTTCTTTTATTGTGGTCTAAAAAGCTGGTAAAAAGTATTATTATGCTTATTTTACTGTCGCTTGTTTCGAAAACCTGTCAGTTTCGGAGGAGAAGTGTCAACTGACAATACACAGTACTTGTCCAAAGAAGGGGTAAAGACTCAACTGCTAAAATCAAATGTCAAATCATTCCAAAAAATCGATATAAAAGGTTTTCTTTTGAAAATTTCAATTTAATCAGAAAAGAACATAATTTCAAATTTAGAGCATTGTACGAACTGTAATTATTTAATTTAAATTATTTTCAATTGAAGTTTTATTACTATTTATATAGCATCCGATAATATTAGAGAAAAAACAGATCTGAAACATGACAATTTTTCCTTCATTCTTTCATCAAGATACTACAAATTGTATAAAAGTTTATATTTAATATTTTAAAAGTATTAATAATATTTTTATTGGGTCTTTAAGCGGGAGACAACCTAATGTGTAAAATTAAAATAAACAAATTAAAATCAGTGTTTGATTTAAATGTTTCATAATCTATAACCGATGTACGAGTTTCCTTTCCAGTTTTTCTTCACTTGAAATGGTGTGTAAAGGTACAGTTCAAAATTTTTGAAATTTAAGGGCAATTTCAATTTTTAAATTCTTAAGCTAAAATTAAACTGTGTATCCAAAAATGCTTCACAGCAAAATTTCTGAGACGTTTTCAATCAATGTCCCAGCTAGAGGTTTTTTTTTTTTTTTTTTTTTTTTTTTTTTACAAACTTTTATTATTTGTTGCCATCTTAAATGAGAACGTCAATAATCAAGTAGTGATTAAAACGAGTCTTTTCGTACGGTTAACATTTTCACTTTTTTACACTATTGCTAATAGCATTCACAAATATTTACAGCAAATATTCGCCTACGGGAATTATACAAATCTTACATTTGTTACCTCGTTAGCTTTCCACACTTATTTATCAATAAGTTCAATATTTATCAATTCCTTGTCACTTTTTTTTCCGTTTACTTTTTTTTTGTTCTTGTTTTTTCTGTTACTTTTTTTCCGATTACTTTTTTCCCTAGATTCCCTACTGAGCACATCTTAGTATGATGTTGTTCTGAATTCCCATTCGCCGAAAACTGATGCCTGAGGATTTTAAGTTTTGGCGCACAGTGTTATGCTTACTTGGCAATTTCGCGATGATATTTTTTATAATTCTCATACGTTAACGTAATGTAATTTTCTTCAAGGATCGTTAAGATAGAAAATCTACTTTAATTTTAACATTAAATAGTTTCATTTTTAAAAATCAATCAGTTATACTGCAATTTTTCTGAATATTGTAACAGTTTCTCACCATCAATATGAAATGAATCTCTGAAAAGATGAAATTCCTTATAGCGCCTTTATAACGCGTATATGAGCACTTCGCGGCTATGAAAACAACAACAACAACAAAAACCCATCACTGCAGTCCGCTAAATCGTTGCATAGGAATATTTAAAAATAGAAAGTTCGTTAAAACCGCAATCACTATAACGAATATTAAAAAAATTCACATTATGTAAATTGTTAGTTTTATTTCAAATTATTTTTTATAACTTAATCAAATTTTGAAAATAGAAACTTTCCATTTTTTTTTCATCTAAATTAAATTTTATAACTTAATTATGTTAAAAAAAATTCCATTTCTTTTATATTCAAATTATTTTTTGTAACCCAATTAAATTTTAAAAAATAAAAATTTTCCATTTTCTTCATTCAAATAACTTTTTATAACTTAATTAAATATTGAAAAATAAGAACTTTCCATTTTTCACATTTTCCTCTTCTTAGATCCGAACTGGGGTCTACAGATCCGGAGGCAAATGACGTACTGCATAGTCACTTCACTACGCACACATTGCGAAACAGCTTACAACAAAATATTAAACAAACTACTTGCTAAGGTTGTTTTACTCATAAAAAAAATCGCCAAAAGTTGGTCAAATGAAAATTCGTAAAGAACTGAATCTTTGATCACGTGATCGTACATTTCGACGAATGAGATCCCAGAATCCTATTATAAGTGGTCAGAAGCATCTAAAAAAATATTACATTCTCCGTGTGGGTCATTTCCCCAGAAACGTACATTTTCAACGATAACTTTTCCGAAATTTTTTTTAAATTAAGGATAGAAAAAATATATTTCTAATTGATTTTAACTTATCTAACATCATACGAGTTTTTTCTCAGATCATGATAAATATTTTATTCAATTTGCATTTTTTCATAACTTGGTTATGAAACGTGGTTATGTTCGTAACCATAATGTCCACAGGCCTGATATATTTTTTAATCACTTTAAATATTAAACTGAATTGAACGATGCTGTTGAATTCTGTTTACCATGGGAAATACCAATTTACATTCTAAATACATGGGCCCTGAGAAGCTATACAGCATATGTCCCGGTCAGGTGATCAGCCTAACGCGCTCTTTAGTTCTCAAGCAAGTTTGGTACCTGGGCTACACTAGATACCGGGCTTGCTCATTCATTATCATGACGTCACAAAAGGTGGCTGGCCGCGACGAAAGACATTGGCGATTGGCTCAAAGCGATTGGCTCAAAACGGTGGGCGCGTCACTTTGCACCAATCGTTGATCGCGGTCAGCCACTATTTGTGACGTTATGAGTGAATGAGCATGCCCGGTATGAATTACTTATATATGAATTACTTATAAATGAATTATATGTTGCTATTCTTTAAAATGAATGTGATAGATTAATCAGTCTTAATTCCGATCATAAAAATCTGATTTGAAACTTTTTTTAGCACTGTATCCCATTTTAGATGCCATAGAGCAGGCATGTCAAACTCGTTTACCGCCGCGGGCCAAATTAAGTGTTATATACAAAGCCGCGGGCCACATAAGTAAATAATATTATTCTCATTGTACAAAATAAAATTGGTACGTACAAAACACAGCCATGTTAAATAAGTATTCACGCAAAGTTCCAAAGTTATTATTATACATAGTTTAATTTATCTTATTTTTCGAAAAGATACTCAAAGTTATTTTTCATCAACCAAATCTATAAAATTTAATTGAGTTTTCTAAATTGTATTTAGTTCAAAAATTGATTGCACACGCTGGTCTGCTAATCTAGATTTAGCAAAAGCATAGCTGTCAATCTTCCGTGTTTTGTTCCAGTAAAAAATAAAAATAAACGTATTTTGAATTATAGAAAATGCATTTAATGAAATGTGTCTTATACCTATGCGCTACTTATTTGAATTCACTTATTAAATACATTTTCTGTTAGAAATCATGTTTATTTGACTTGAAAAATAACAAAAGATTGGCAGCCAAGCAAAGATGTGGTATGGTATAAAAGTGCGCTACCGAACGTAACTAAAATGTACTTAATTTCACACCATATTTTAAAAAATAGGTCGATTGAATAATTACAGAAATTTGGAAACCCCATATCCATATATTTTCGCTCCAATATGGAATCGTACTGAATTTTAGTTAATTGCAGTGATAAATTCTGAAAAATAATTTCAACATCAATCATTAGATGTGAAGTAAATCGAGTAAACTGATTTTCATATTTTTAAAATTCAAAAATCTTTTTTAGAATTCATTTTTTAAATATATTTTTAGTATATTCTAAAGATTTTTACTCCGATGACTTTTGTAGTAATACCTGGCATTTAAAATGAAATACATTTTCTTTCTTTCTTTTTTTTTTTTTTAAATTGTATCCCAAATGTTTATCAAAGTAATAAATTCTATTTGAAAACGCTAATGTACGCTATCAAATAACAAAATAGCATTATGAAATTTGCATTGAAATTAAAATTTACTCAGGCGCTTTGTAATTTCAAATGAAAACTCCAAGTACTTTATCTATTAGTAGTAGTCCTTTAATAATCTACATTCCTAATTTGTCGATTTAAAATGAAAATTGTAACGTTGTTTAACAGTTAAAACTTTATGATGAAAAGCCGTCAAATATCTGTAAAAGAAGGTATAGATCTGTTTTTCTCCACTACCCATATTTCCAAGATATTTTCTAGATTGACGATGATTAAGAAAGTGCGTATGAATATAATGTAAGTTTATGAACACTATAAGATTTTAAGCACATGTCCGTCTTTTGTAGTGTTCAGGACATCTCAAATCGTATAAATCCATTAAAATTCGGAAGTCTAAAAATTTTTACGAATCCATTATGAGTATAGGAGAAAATAAAAATATATGTGGTATCCTTACATTCTATATATATCTAAAAGAGATTTTACTTTAAATGCAATATATTCATGTTAAAAAATTAAATGTACAAGCTACAGTATTAATTTTAAATATTTTTACTATGTATCACATTTATATTACAAAGGCATTTTAAATTTTTCAGTTTTATTGATTAATTTAATTTTCATTCCTTTAAATACTACTCTGTAATCTAGTCTATGTGATTATTGAGTTTTCATTTATCTTACATAAATGAGAAAAGCAACCATTTCTTCAAAAAGAAAAAAAACCTAGCAAAATTAGAGTGCAGGATAATTATATTTATAAAAAATCCCTGACGGCTCGGCCTACTGGCACAGGTAGATTTCGAGGACACAGACCGTGGGGCGCCTGTTTATTGGTAATTGCAGAAGAAATGACCTTTTTACCATGATGCGGCAGTTGGAACCACCCACTTCAAAATCTACCTGTGTCAAGTAGGCCCAGCCGGGAGAATTTTGTTGTTATTGTTATTATTATTATTATTTTGCTGTAAGGGTTGGTCTTATAAAAAACTTGTCAATATAAAAGTTGTAGATAATATTAAGAAGATTTATAATAAATTTAAGCGGATTTGATATCTTGTGAATTGACAAAGTTATGATTTTTTTTCTTCGGAAACCCCTATTTTTCCCCTACCCCCTAGAGGCCATTTTTAATTACATAAAAAATTTGTCATCATAAATTTTCGGCCTTTTCCCTAGAAGTAATAATAACTTTAAACGTATTCGATAATTAAGAAGTTATGTGGATTTTTCTGTTTTCACAAAAAGTGCCCCCCTCCCACGCTCCTGGTTTTATTTTGCCCATTAACGAACTTGACCGAGATTTTATGGCCTTTGATTTTTTGTATCAGTTTGGAAGAGATTTATGCAGAATTTTTCAAGTTATCGTGTCCATAAAAAAAGTGATATAGATAGATAGATAAAGTTTTGAACTGGGGGTGGTTTTGGGTTCTGGGAGTCCTGATCGGTGTAGATCTGCAGAAATTTTTCCAGAAATTCCAACATAAGGGGAGAATGTAATAGGCAGTATTTCTTACGAAATCTACCTAAAAGTTTACTGAAAGATGCAATCCTTCGTCTCGCAATGCTTTGAATAACAGAGAGTTGCTCGCATCTTAAAACACAAAAAAATCTTTGAGAATATATTATTTTTTATTCCTAATTCATTTGTATTACAGTAAAATATTGCTATAATATTTCATTATCCAACAAATATTTTTTTAAAATGTGTTTTATTTTTAGATAAGGTTCACCAATAACTAATTCATAAACTGTTAGTTTTAGAGATAATTCCAGTTGCAAAAATGTCTCAAATGTTGTTCTTCATCATATGAAAACCAATTTATTTTAAATAGTTCTTTTTTAACCCTTTAACGGGCGGTGTCCTAAAAAAAGGGACACCTAATTTTAATTCCAAAACTGACAAACGGCACCAAGAATATTTAATTAAAATTTTCCTTTTAATAATTATCGGAAAATAAGCAAGTTTTTAATTTCTAATGAATTCGTTTTTAAATTATGGTGTCAGTCCAATATTTCATCATTTCCACGCCGGAAAGGGTTAAATAGTTAATTGAAAATTTTATACGAATTTTATTCGTCCTATAAGTTTTATTTAGAAAATGTTTCTCAATGTTCTAACAACTAAAACAGTAAAAATTCATTCTTCTATGATTAAAACTTACCGAGTTGTGATACTTAGAATTTTATGAACTTTCGGCATTTTCAGTCATTAAAACTGAAAAACGTATTTTTAATGTAAAAAAAACTTCTGAAATTTCATGAAATTCAAATTATCATAACTAGGCAAGTTTTTGTTGCATAAAAATTGAATTTTTTCCCCGTATATAAATTGATGTTAATGGCGTAGATTCATCTAAATACAAAAGAACGTCTATATTATAACGTTATTTTAACTAAAACGTCCGTTGCCAGCATACATAGAGATTCGTTATATGTTAAAAAAATAACAGGGTTTTGGAACCTGTTATCAGTGCTGCTGTGGAACGATGTAACATGTTAACCAAAAGTAACTATATTTCCCATCTCTAATATGAATATAATTTTTATCGAATTAATAATCAAAGCGTAGTTTAAATTTGAAAAGCATTCTCCACTGCGTGCATCTCTTGATGTAAAAACACTTTAAGACACATAAATGACTTACCAGACAGTTATCAAAACACTCCATAGAAATTTATCGATAAAAAAAATAACGAAAAATATCAAAACTTTTTATACCTGTCCACAGCCAATTCTCTTCTCAACATGACTACATACTTATCTGGTTTCCCATTGTCCTGCTCTTGATCTTCATTGACGACATCCTTCTCCTTTCGAGATCCAAACCTGAAAAGAAACATATAGATAGTAACACATACTTAGAAATATAAGTATAATATAAACTGCAATTATAATTCATCCTACACAAATGGGATGTATACGTAGAAATATATCTACATTTTACTTATATAAAGTTATAGAGTTTCTTAAATATTACTGAAGCTTTTAACAACGCAGCTTAATATACATTTTCTAAATTTTCATATTCTTTAAATAAGTATTAAATGTATGTCATTTTCTGTTATTTTAATATTTCAAAAACTACACTGGTAAAATAAGATTCTTAATCGAGGATAATATAACACCGAACAAAAATAAACAATAACCTCATCCGAATTATCCACAATTCCGAAAAGCATTCTTTTATATCTTTAAGAAGCGTCAGAAACCAATATATTTTTGAAACATAAAGAAGCATTTATAAAAACTAAGTTTCATTTGCTGCCACTGTTTTTCGGAAACATTTCCGAAGAGTTTTCAGAATGTGCTAATCAGTTTTCTCAGCAGGGACTATAGGTCTTTCGGAAGCTATCCATTCTGGCAGTTAAATGGTAGGGGGGGGGGGGGGGGGTCGAACGTTTAGATAACAGGTATTTCAGCGATTTTTGAAAATTCCCTCCAAAGGGTGTTAAAGAGGGAGGAGTCGAATTTTTTAGGTAATTTCACCATATTTCAGCAGCAGTTTTAGGTTGTGTGTTAGGTACGAGCGCGAAATTCATGAAAAGAAATCTATTAAAAAATTGGTTAAACACGTATTTCAACGATTTTTGAAAATTCCCACCTGAAGGAGGTTAAAGGAGGGTGTAACGTTTGAGGTGATTTCGCCATATATCTCAGCAGCAGTTTTAGGTAGAATCGCGAAATTCAAGAAAACACATCTACTAAAAAAAATGGTTAAACACGTATTTTAGCGATTTTTCAAAATTTGTCTTTGAAGGGGGTTAAATGGGGGGGGGGAGGGGTCAAACACTTTAAGTGATCTTGCTATACATATCCTAATGGCAGTTTTAGATAGGAGCGCAAAATTCAGGAAATCAAATCTAATACAAGAATGTTTAAACACGTATTTCAGCAATTCTTGAAAATTCCCCCCTCAAGTAGGTTAAAAGTAGGGTCGAGTGATTTCATAGAAGAAGGAAATATAAGAAGGAAATATATAATCTTATATTTCCTTCTTATATGAGTAATTTAGGTGATTTTGCCATATCTCAGCAACAGTTTTAGGTAGGTGCGCGAAATTCGGGAAAATAAATCTACTGAAAATATGGTAAAACATGTATTTCAGCGATATTTAAAAATTGCCGCTGAAGGGTAGCAGTTTTAGGTTGGACCGCTAAATTCAGGAACACAAATCTATTAAAACAAGTGGGTAAGTGTGATCGAAGATCGCTCAAAGGGTTTCGTTTAATATTCCTTTCAAAACACTTTATCCTTTCTTTAATAAATTCAAACAAATTCCATTTAGCAAAAAAAAAAAAAAAAAAAAAGTCACGTTTTTTATAAAGTAAAAATTTACCGGTCTATTTTTTCGTTTTTTCGAATATCTAAACCAGCCGGATAGCGGGCCAAGCCCGCTATTATATTCTGTCATACTAATATCCGTCATACGGACTAAATGCAATATTTAAAAAAATAATTTCAAAATTAAACAAATTGTACGCCTTCAAAATGTTAAAATATGCGAATATTTCCATAATCGGATTTTCATCACGATTCAATATGTTTCTCAAACTCATATATTTACTATTCTCTATTATTTATATTGATACTCGCTTTGTATTATTCTCAAACATTTGAAAAATTAGTTAAACTTCCCATATGACGTCAGAGTTTCTTTTTAATTCTCTAATGACGTGATATTAATCTGTTTTGTGTAATTACACATACTCATACTCCTTGTATTATTGAGAAATCTTAGACAGTTTCCGTTTTATTACTACTATGACGTCAATCAATTTTATTTCATATTAATCTTTTTTTTCATTTGGTGAAACTTTTTATTTCATTTTTCAAGTGGAAATCGTCTGATAGAAAATTAATTATTGTAGAAGGAATTTCATCGTGGATTTTTTTAATTTTTGGCATCGGCTATAATGAAAAATGTTTAAATTTAATAGGAAAAGGCTGTTAGAATTTTAGTTTTTTATCTCTATTTATCAAAATAATACGAATTTTTCAAATTTTAATATTTTCAGCTCTTCACAGCTGATATTCTGATTTATACACAAAGTTTCAACTCTGTAAGTTACATAGTTTTCGAGAATGACTCTGTGACAGACAGAGAACGGAGCGGGAGCAATAGGGTTTCGCGAGATGAACAAAACCCTAAAAATGGTTAAACACGTATTTCAACGATTTTTGAAAATTCTCATCCGAAGGAAGATAAAGGGGGGGTGTAACGTTTGAGATAATTTCGCCATATCTCAGCAGCAGTTTTATCTAGAAGCGCAAAATTCAGGAAAACTAATCTACTAAAAAAGTTATTAAACACGTACTTCAGCAATTTAAGAAATTCACCATCTAGTACAGTGAAATGGGTTGGGGTTGGGGGGGGGGGGGGTCGAAACTCTTAAGTGATTTCGTCATATCTCAGAAGCAGTTTTGGTAGGAGCGTGAAATTCGGGAAACAAATCTACTGGAAATATGGTAAAACATCCATTTCAGCGATATTTAAAAATTTCACCGGAAGGGTAGCAGTTTTAGGGTGAACCGCAAAATTCAGGAAAACAAATCTACTAAAAAATGGTTAAACACGTATATCAGTGATTTTTGAAAATTCACATCCGAAGGAGGTTAAAGGGAGGGTGTAACGTTTTAACTGGGTAACCCAGTAACAGTTTTAGGAAGAAGCGCGCAATTCAAGAAAAGAAATATACTAAAACATGTTAAAACACGTATTTCAGAAATATTTTTTATCCCCCCCCCCCCATACAGGAGTAAAAATGGGGTGGTCGCACGTTTTAGGTCGCTCTAATCTCAGCAGCAGTTTTAGGCAGGAGCGTGAAATTCAGGAAAACAAATCTATTAAAGAATAGTTACAACGTATTTCAGCGATTTTTTAAAATCCCCCCCCCCCCCTCCCGAAGGATTTAATGTTAGAATCGAACGTTTTAGATGAATTTGAAGTTACTCAGCAGCAGTTTTAGGTAGAAGCTTCGAAATTCAGGAAAACAAATCTAATTAAAAAAAATGGTTAAACACGTATTTCAGCGATTTTTGAAAATTCCCCTACCCCCGAAAGGGTCAAGGCGGAAACAAACGTTTTAAATAAATTTTCAATAACCCAGCAACAGTTTTAGAAAGAAGCGCGCAATTCAGGAAAATAAATCTACCCTATATATATATATAATCCTAATGAAACGAATTTGTGAAACGATTTTATGAAACGAATTTATGAAACGATTTTATGAAACGACTGATTAAACGACTGATTATGTTTGAGGGCTATTTTTAATAAAATATTAAACGCTTGATGGTGAAATTAATACCAACTGTCCATAAAAATCCGCGGATGTCAAAACTGGTAATAGATTTTTGAAATTGGAATTAGTTTTCGAGATATTAATTTTTTTCTAATTTTAATGACATTTCTGTAATGATGGCAACTAATTACTCAGTTTTTTTGTGACAAAAAAGGGAAAAAATTTGAAAAGGATCCCGATAGGGATTATTGATTTATTTTTATTCGTCATTTTCAAATTGAAATTGAATTTATCTTTTATTTCAATCGATAATGAAGACAAGATTGTGATTAAATTATGTTTTTCATGAAAATTTGAAAAAAAAAAAAATCACATTTCTATCGTCAGGATACAATAGTCTCTGTCAGCATTTAATTTAATTTATAAACTGAAAATATTTTGAATACATTCGTCCAAATGACGTCATTTATGTTTATACAATTTATTTAATATAAAGAAGCCATTTATATATTTTTATGTACAAAAAGAGGTAAATTGAAAGACAATTATAAATAAATTGTATACATATAAATACATGTATAAACAAGCATAAAAATTCGGTGCTTTTCCAGTATATGGGGCCTTGACGAAACAGGGAAAATAACCTTGGCGGAAAAGGAAAATTTGGCAACATACTTTCTGTCAACCTATTCACTTTGTCATTTCGTATACAGAAGCATTTTTTCAATATTTATACAATTTGTTCAGCGTAAAATGTCATTTATCCTATTTTATATGTAATCAAAAGTAATTTGTATAGAAAAAACAATAATATTATACGTATAATTAAAATACGCATATAAACAAAAAAAAATCGTCGAGTTTGTTTCCATGGCTCTTTATGTCATTTGGCACCAAATCTCACTTTCTGATGCCCGAATTGCGCCAAGCTTTTTAAAAAAGCATCAAGCGTATAATAGAAATCAGATAGCTCAAAAAGCGTATAATAGAAAAGCACCAAAAGTTCACTGGGTTTGTTTTCATAACTTTTGGTAACAAATATATGTATATTAACGAATCTATTCGTTTTTTAAACTCGAATTACGCCAAACCTAAAAGCAAAGGATCCTATACTGGAAAAGTACCCGATTTTCTTATGGACAATATTCAAGTGACATAACATGGTGTAAAATTATCGCGGATAGCAAATTTGTTTAAATATCTCATGCCGAATAAATGCATGCATACATGCACAAAATATTTAATTAATTTTGTATGATAAATAATTATTAGAAAATTCCTATATACATATTAATTAAAATAAATAATTTACATATTTAAAATAACATGAAAATATGCATGATGGTGCACTAAAATGGAGAGAAAATTAAAACCTGTTACTGAAAATGTGTATAACATAGTACTTTTCAATACCGTGGTTCTTAATGTTATTCACAAGCAGATGGAATTTTTCTCATCCTTAAACGCAAAGGAAGAATAGAATACAGATCGTTTTTATAAAAGTCCGAGAGGTAGCCACAATTTAAACCTAACCATTTTATACAAGCTGGTTTTTCAAGGTGTAATTGATTTTACTTATCAATCAAGAAAACAGTCGTCAATTGTCGCAACAGCTGTGTATGAGGCCATGATAATAAAAAAATGCCCCATTAAAACGTTAAAAGCATGGCAACCCAATTACAGATTTACCAATATTTTTAAAACAAAGCACGCTGTCATGTTTTTAGAGGCCTCGAAGTCTGAGCGGGGGTTGGCGAGCGTAGCTCGCAGGGGGTAGGCCCCCTAGTATACTAAAAAATGTTTAAACACGTAGTTCAGAATTTTTTTTAATTTCACCCCTCCTTCCCGAAAGGGGTAAAAATGGGGTGGTCGAACGTTTTAGTTTATTTCGCCTAATCTCAGCATCAGTTTTAGGTAGGAGCGTGAAATTAAGGAAAACAAATCTACTAAAAGAATAGTTAAACACGTATTTCAGTGGTTTTTCAAAATTTCCCTAACAGTTTTAGCTAAGAAGGGCGCAATTCAGAAAAAGAAATCTACTAAAAGAATGGTTAAACACGTATTTCAGCGATTTGTAAATATCCCCCCCCCCCTTCCAGAAGATTTTAAAGTGGAAATTGAACGTTTTAGATGAATTCGAAGTAACTCAGCAGCAGTTTTAGGTACAATCGCAAAATTCAGGAAAAGAAATTTACTAATAAATGGTTAAACACGCATTTCATAGATTTTTTTTAATCCCCCCCCCCCCCCCCCCCCGAAAGGGTTAAAAACGGGGTGGTTGAACGATTTAGGTTATTTCGCCATATATAAGCAGAAATTTTAGGTAGAAGCACGAAATTCAGGAAAGCAAATTTACTAAAAGAATTGTTAAACAGCGATTTTTGAAAATCTCCCCCCCCCCCTCTCAGAAGGTTTTAATGTGGTAATCGAAAGTTTTAGATGAATTCGAAGTAACTCAGCAACAGTTTTAGGTAAAAGCGCGAATTTAAGGAAACAAATCTAATGAAAAATGGTTAAACACGGATTTCAGCGATTTTTGAAATCCCCCCCCCCTTGAAGGGTTTAAAAGCGGTAAAAATTCAGGAAAATAAATTCACTAAAACATGATAAAACACGTATTTCAGCGATATTGTCAACCCCACCCACCACCCAAGTAGCAAAAAGGGGTTGGTTGAACGTTTTAGAATATTTAGCCATATCTCAGCCGCAGTTTTAGGTAGAAGCGTGAAATTCAGGAAAGCAAACGTACTAAAAGAATAGTTAAACAAGTATTTCAGCGATTTTTGGAAATTCCCCTCCCCCCGAAAGGGATAAAGAGGGAAACAAACATTTTAAATGAATTCGCAATAACTCAGCAACAGTTTTAGGAAGAAGCGCACAGTTCAGGAAAAGAAATCTACTAAAGTTTCGTTCACGTATTTCACAATTTTTTTAAAATTTCCCTGGAAGAAGGTTAAATAAGGGGGGGGGGGATTTCGAACTTTTTAAGTGATTTTGCTAGTATATATCAGTGGCAGTTTTAAGTACGAGCGCGAAATTCATGAAATCAAATCTATTAAAAAAATGATTAAACAAGTATTACAGCGATTATCGAAAATTTCCTACCCCCATGATGGTTTTAAAGTGGGAATCGAACGTTTTAGATGAAATTAAATTAACTCAGCAATAGTTTTAGGTAGGATTGCGAAAATCAGGAAAGAAATTTACCAATAAATGGTTAAACACGCATTTCATCGATTTTTTAAAAATCCCCCCGAAAAGGGTAAAAGGGGGAGGGGTTGAATGATTTAGGTTATTTTGCCATATCTCAGCAGAAATTTTAGGTAGGAGCGCGAAATTCAGGAAAACAAATATACTAAAAGAATGGTTAAACACGTATATCACCATTTTTTAACCCCCCCCCCTCCCCCAGAAGGTTTAAATATGAGAAGCGCACGTTTTAGATGAATTGGAAGTAACTCAGCAGCTGTTTTAGGTAGAAGCGCGAAATTAAGGAAAACAAATCTATTAAAAAAATGGTTAAACACGTATTACAGCGATTTTTGAAAATTTCCCCGGAACAAGATTAAAGTGGGTGGGGATCGAACGTTTTAGGTGAATTCACCATATCTCAACAGAAGGTTTCGGTTGTAACAAGCATTTCAGGAAAACAAATCTACTAAAAAAATGGTTAAACAGCTATTGTAAAAATTCATACACTAAGAAGTAAAAAGTCCTTCCGGCCTGTACCGGGAGGAAAAGGTAGCTTTCCTACATCTTCGTTTAAAAATTTTAGCTAATGTTACACGAAAACAGCAAGTTAAAATGCAAAGAAAACGTTTACAAAAGATTCGTTAATACTGAATTTGAATAAGAAATTCGCCAAATTATTGAGCAATAGACAAATTGGCTTCATTTATGAAGACTTATTTTGGTCGCCAAATTGGGCGATATTTCGCAAAATGTCGCCAATTTTGGCGAGAATTTGGCGCTAACGGATATGAATATATAGTTTTATGCGTTTGATTGGAAAAATTATTATAACAATGAAAATTTTTGTAATGTGCTCTCTTGTTTCAAAATGTCAGCCACCCTAGGATTTCAAACTGCTCTATCTCAGCCATTTTTTAAGATAGAGGTTAACCAAAATATGCTCTGGAATCCTCGTATCACGGACTAACACTTAATTAAAAAATAAATTTGAATTTTTAACTTTTTTGTATATTTATTTTAGTTTTAAGTTTTTAAATGGCCGCCATCTTGAAACAAAATGGCGGACCAAGCTGGCCAACGAACTCGGTCGAGACATTTGTGAGCTTAATACACACAATTAGTTTAATCAAAATTGATTTATAAATACGAGCGTTATCGTATGACATAGCTCAGATATATATATATATATATATATGGATATATATATATATATATATATATATATAAATCAACATTTGAACGGAGGGTGGTTTTGGGGTCTGGGGGTCATGATCGGTGAAAATATATCGAAATTTTCCGGAACTGCTTTCCTCCGAACGGCTGCAATAGGTAGCTTTATACTTTTTTGTATTGAAAGCTACCTAAAAGGTGGAGGGGGGGACGTTTTAAGTGATTTTGCTATATATCAGCGGCAGTTTTATGTGGGAGCGTGAAAATCAGTCTACTAAAAGAATTTTTAAACGTGTATTTCAGCGATTTTTTAAAATTCCCCTGGGAATGGGGTTAAATGGTGAGGGGAGAAGGGGGGGTCGAACGTCTTAAGCGATTTTGCTATATATGAGCGGCAATTTTCGGTAGGAACGTGCAATTCAAGAAAAAAAATGTATTAAAAAATGGTTAAACACATATTACACCGATTTTTGAAAATTTCTCCGGAACGGGGTGAAAGGGGGAGGGCGTCGAACGTTTTAGATGTTTTCATCATATCTCAACAGAAGGTTTATGTTATAGCAAGCAAGTCAGGAAAACAAATCTATTAAAAAATTGGTTAGACACGTATTTCAGCGATTGTAGAAATTCATACAGTAAGAGGTTATATGGGGGGAAGGGGGGGGGGGGTCGAACATTTTAGGTGATTTCGCCATATCTCTGCAGCCGTTTCAGGTAGAAATGCGAAATTAAGGAAATGAAATTTACTAAAAAAAGGTTAAAGCTTTATTTCAGCGATTTTGTAAAATCCCCCCCCTCCCTTCCCCTAGGGAGTGAAAAGGGGGTGGTCGAACGTTTTAAGGGATTTCGCCATTTTTCAGCAGTAGTTTTAGGTCGAAGTACGAAATTCAAGAAAAAAAAATATATTAAAAAAATGGTTAAACACGTATTACAGCGATTTTTGAAAATTTCCCCGGAACAAGATTAAAGGGGAAGGGGTTCGAACATTTTAGTTGAATTCACCATATCTCAACAGCAGGTTTATGTTATAGCAAGCATTTCAGGAAAACAAATCTACTAAAAAAATTCGTTAAACACGTAATTCAGCGATTGTAGAAATTCGTACAGTAAGAAGTTAAAAGGGGGGGGGGGGGGTCGAACGTTTTAAGTGATTTTGCTATATATCAGCGGCAGATTTATGTGGGAGCGCGAAATTCAAGAAAAAAAAATCTATTAAAAAAATGGTTCAACACGTATTACAGCGATTTTTGAAAATTTTCCGGAACAAGATTAAAGGGGAAGGGGTTCGAACATTTTAAGTGATTTTACTATATATAGCAGAGATAGTTTTAGGTAGGAGCGCGCAATTCAAGAAAAAAAATGTATTAAAATATGGTTAAACAAGTATTACAGCGATTTTTGAAAATTTCCACGGAATGATGAGAAAGAGGGTGGGCGTGGAAAGTTTTAGGTGATTTCATCATATCTCAGCAGCAGTTTTAGGTTATAGCAAGCAATTCAGGAAAACAAATCTACTAAAAAATTGGTTAGACACGTATTTCAGCGATTGCAGAAATTCATACACTAAGCAAGGGGTTATATGGGTGGGGGAGGGGGGGGGAGTCGAACATTTTAGTTGATTTCGCCATATCTCAGCAGCCGTTTTAGGTAGAAGTGCGAAATTAAGGAAAAGAAATTTACTAAAAAATGGTTAAAGCCTTATTTTAGCGATTTTTTAAAAGCCCCCCCCCCACCCCCCTACCCCTAGGGATTGAAAGGAGGGTGGTTGAACGTTTTGTTTAGTTAAACACGTAGTTCAGCAATTGTAGAATCAACACTAACTGTTTATTGGGTAGAAAGGGGGGGGGGTCAAACGTTTTAAGTGATTTGGCATCCATCCCGATTATGAAAGATTCTCCTCATTTTTCATAGTACTGTTTTTACACAAATAACACAAAAGTAGTTTTTCACCAATTGTTATTATTTTATTTTATTTATTTATTTTGAAGCAAAAAATAAAGGAGCGTTTTTGTTGAAAGCAACAGACTTCAATTTTTTTTATAATTTATTGCTTGTAACAAGATGTATAGAGTTAACTATGGATATAAACTGTCTTCAGCTGAAAGGATCAGGGTCCATAAGCCGTGTTTTTGGCCCATGAAATAGACTAAAACTATTTTGCTATACTGACTTAATTATTTCACATTTTAATATTAGAAGGTTTATCCTGCACGATTTCAACAATTGTTTTTTTGGATTTATATGACTTACACAAGCTCTAAGTTCGTAGTGTTTGATGAAAAATACGCAATTTCTCCTCATTTTACCTCAATTGTTTATAGGAGCGCAATTGTGCAACACTTTCTTCTTTACATATGCAACCTGTGGCCAGAAAGTTCGGTGAAGGATCCTGTAGAGGTCGCTGATGTACTAGTAGAATATCAACGCGCTGCGCGTGGTGAAGATCAATATCTGTTTGAACGTTTGGCAAGGTTCCAAGTGCGTTTATTCCCTGTTACGTTTAACGCCGAGCGCGAAAGGTTTCTTGTGGATTGTCGCGGTAAACAAAATGGATCAGAGAATAAACATGTTGTTTTGTTTCAAACTTGGAAAATCGGCAAAAGAAACTCACGAAATGCTCAAAGAAGTTCATAAAGATGAAGCCGTCACATCACAGAGTGTTTATGAATGTTTTAAGCGTTTCCGGGAAGGACGGACCAGCGTGGAAGATAATGCCCGGCCACACACCGCCTTGGTTGTATGGCAGTTCCTGGCCGCGAATGGAGTTGTGACACTTGATCACCCCCTTATTCACCTGATTTGGCACCTACAGACTTCTTCCTCTTCCCCAGATTAAAGTCAGCCCTGAAGGGAAAGAGATTTGTGGACAACACCGACATTCAACGCAACGTGACGGCCGAGTTGAAAGCCATTCCGAAAGAACTGTTTTACAGGAGTTTCCAAGACTTATATACTCGTTCCCAACAGTGCATTACCATCCATGGAGATTATTTTGAAGGACAGTAAACTGTATTTGATGCTGTACAATACTGTATTTGAAATAAAAATTCATTCACCGAACTTTCTGGCCACAGGTTGTATTATAAAATACATCAAAATGTACAATATATGTAAAAATAAAATGTTGCAAAGCTGCGCTCATAGTAAAATATTAAAAATTGAGGTAAAATTGGGAGAAATTGCGTATTTTTCATCAAAAACTAAGAATAACACGAACTTTGAGCTTGTGCATGTTATATACATCCGAACAAAATGCAAAAACTATTGTTTAAATCGTACAGGATAAACCTTTCTAATATTAAAATGTGAAATAATTAAGTCAGTATAACAAAATCGAATTTTAGTCTTATTTCATGGGCCAAAAACACGGCTTATGGACCTTGATCCTTTCATGCTAAGTTGTTAGCGATGTCTTGTCGCTAACATAAACTGACTTTACGTGATTTATTCAACATCAGCCAATTTTTGGTAGTCTACCTGGGTAGAATAACACTCTATATCTCTCATTCAGTCTTTAGATTTGTTATGCGAATTTACATACTAAAGATTTAAGAAATAAATTAACCAATGCAAGAAGCATTGTTCGTGTAAATTTTAATTTGACTAATTTATTTAACCCTTAACTGCTGTGATAAAAATTATCGCATAGATACTGTGAGCGGTCTCCGATTCCACTTGATCGAAAGATTAATAAAAGACCGCAATTAAACACACAGGATACTGTTTCCGTACTAAACTTTATGTACGGGACTGTTATAATTAAAATTCTCCTATTCAGAAACCACTGGTGATAGTACTAGCGTTCCGAACGAAACAAAATTTAACTTTATCAATAATTAAACTGTGAAAATTGAAAACTAGGCGATGGGGCCCACCGTAATATTTACCCATCATGGATATACATAGTATAAAATATGAAAATAAAACATGTGTAAACTATTTATAAAATGGCATTACAATTCGAATAAAATCGTGGCTTGATGACGTCATAAACTTTAACCCCTGACAAGCACACTGGGTACAAAGTACCCACCCCAAAATTTTATTTCGGTATAATTCTCTGTATGTATTTAACAAAGGGCTTTCCCTTCCAGCGATGTTTTGTTGATGAAACCTTGAGGAAGCGTGTTCAGTAGCCGTTAGTGAGATTCAGTTGTTACGACGCAGTGAGCGCGAAACGTTGTGGGTACTTTTAACCCAGTTTGCTAGTTGAGTGCAGTCAGTCAAGTGCTCAAGAGTTTTGTTTCGGATCATATAGTGTTTTTTTTTTATTTATTTACAGTAAGTAATAAACTATGATTACAATTGCATCACATAATATTTATTAACTTATGTAAATTTACGAATTCATCAATGCCCAATGTGCGTAGAGTGTTGTAACAAAAATTCTACTTAAAATATATTTTTTGTGTTTATTTGTGTTTTTGTACTTAAAATAAATATTACAATGAATAATAGATCTCTGATTTCTTTGAAAACTCGTCCTTTATCTACTTTTTAGTATACGCCACTTCAGCGCCTTCGAATAGTAAAATAACTATACTTTTTGAAGCGGATCAAGAAACTGATTTTACCATCATTTAGAGCGCTTTTTAAGCTTTCCAAAACACTATAACTTTTTATATTTTAGTCCAATAGAATCAAAGATTTGGCACGAAAACAAAAAAATCTCAAAACGGCACTTTTTTCAACTTTGATGGTACTTTTATCTATTTCAATTGACACCAATAAATTAAATATTGTATCCGTTTTATGTGGGATTGTTTGAGCTTTAATTAAAAAAAATAAAAAATTCTCTAGCTTTGTTAGGGACCAAGATATTTGGAAATGAATTGTGTTGGGTACTTCTCACCCTCAATGCTTAAAGAGGTATATCGTTTAGATGTGTGCTTGTCAGGGGTTAAATGCTCTATAACTCAAAAATTAATAATCATATTAACTAACGGTTTACTGCGTCGGATGAAGCGTCTCTTTTTCAATTAAAATATATCTTTGAATTGAAATTTGAATGAAATACAGGGTCATGAAAAATCGAAGCGTGTGGAAAATAGGATTATAAATATCTCGTTATCCGATCAACTTTACCCATCAGTTTATTTATACCAAATTTATGTTTTTTTATTGTATTTTATATTCACTCCTTAAAATAAACAATTTCGAAAATTTTTATATACTTTTTATCAGAACAAATATTTCGAGAGTCCGAAAAAAATAGTTTCGAATAATCGACGTTGCTGAAATTCAATAAGTTTCTTCCCATTATGACATACTAAGTACTTATCAAATTTCAAGTCTCTATCTCAATTTGTTTGGGAGTTAGAGCGTTTACAGACAAACACACAGACAGACGCACGAATTTTTTTTTTCTAAAAATATGTGTTTCGGAATCTCCAAGTGTCTGAAACGTGTAAATCCGTCAAAATTGTTTTTTCGATTTTCAAAACGATTACAAGACTTACCCTATACTACGTATGATGGGTAAGTAAAAACCAGCGGTCTGCGAGACTTTTAACAGCAGCTAAGGGTTAATCCTAGTTTTATGCAATCCATTTGTTTTAGAGTAACCTGTGGTGCAGATATTTTAAGAAAAAAAAAAAAAAAACTGTGGAAACTGTAATATAACAGATAGCAACAAAAATATTCCCTACTTTTACATTATGTATACATGATAAATAAGGATTGTGTGAATTACCAGTTTTACTGCTGACCTAATATATGTAGATTTCTTTGAATAGCATTTTGCGTACTCACAAGAAATGGATTCTCAGCGATAACTTGTGCATTTAAAATATTCAATGAATTGCAAAAGGCTGAACTTAACTTTAAACTGGCTCTGAATATTGCATTATGCCATACTTAAAATTCATTAGAATTGCATGCATTGAAGCTATACCCAATTTAAACTAAGGTGCAATTTTGCATTATGCGATACATTGAATATTTTAGATGTACAAGTTATAGCGGGTAAAAATGTAAACAAATAACGATAATCACGACTTTTTTTTTGCATACAATTCATTTCATGCACGTAATGATTGCGCGTTGAAATGTAAAAATTTATTATAATGTGTAAAATACATTTAAATACAAAAAGTTACTTACAACCAGGCGGCGAAACGTCCCATGATTCTTTATCTTAGAGTTCACTCTGTAAAATATAAAGAAAACAACTTTACAATAGTATCAGATGATTTTCACAATAATATCTAGTTGCAAAGATTTGAAATCTCAATTTATACCTTTCAAATGATGTATTTTAACACGGACCAAGAAGATTATGGTCGCGAGGTTGTTATTGTTCAGATTTTCATTGTTGGAATCCCCTTATATTGTGAAAATGACGTCAGTTTCACAGGACAGCTGTCATCTATATATTTAAAACGCTAAGCGATTTCTTTCGACAATCCGTGAGAACAAACTACTGCATCAAATTACATCATTCTTTTTTTTAAAGGAAAGATATTTGGACACATATTTGTTATCGTGCATTCGTTTGTTCGAAAATTTAATTAATTAGCCATAATTTTCAATTAAACTTTTACTTCTGCTAATGACGTCATAATCGGATAACGCCCACTGTTGCAAGGCATAGAGTTTATTTTCTGAACTCTGTGGTTGCGAGGATATTAAGAGAAATAATGAATATTAAAAGCTCGCGGCTTTTAGGCCGAATTTTTTAATTTGCAATTTAAGTTTCCGTAAAAATATTTATCCGCGTGTTTTCAAAGCGAATAAAAATTGATATTTATTATGACGTCACGGGAATATTGTCCATTGGGTTTATTTTATCATTATGCATTATAACTTTGTTGATGCTATTTTTTCATTCCAATTAAATGCAAAATATATTTTTATTTGTATGCATGGTGTTTAAGCGTTGTTAAAATAACGGATATAAAGTATGTGTATTTTTAGCTAGAATAAACAATGTAAGACTAATATTTCATAGCAATTATTTTGGTAATTTTATTATAAGTTCATTTAACTGTTCCTTATTAGCGCATATTTCTTTTCCTGTGAATTTCTCTTTCGATGTAAAAAAAAATGGTTTTCAACTTTTGGACGCCAGCCAAAATACAGTGGCAATTTTTAGAAATGTACAACGGTTGTGACAACAAACGGCGCTTTAGCTTTAGCTTTAGCTTTCATCGCGGTTACATCACTTCTAAATACTACAAATTTCTATTTTTTACTACATTTTACAACATTTTACAATTTCAATTCTTACATCATCAATTAGAAAAAAAATTAGATTTCGATTGAAATTTATTTGAAACTGCCGCTTAATTTAACGATTTTTTAAATAGTTTTCAAGCATGAAAAGTTTTTCAATTCTATCTTATCAATGACCACCAGTTTGCTTCAGTAATGTAAAATAGCCCCTGGGAAAGTTGCCACAATTGAAAATAGAATTTCCAAACCATCATAAAAAGTGAATAATAATAATAATAATAATAAAAACAGTGATAAATCATAAGATCAGATTATCCATAAGATAGAGCATTTTAGCGCTAAACAAAAATCTGTCAAAAAAAAAAAAGTATTTTTAGTTTATAAATTACATAAAATTGATATGTTGAATTCGTTGATGTATATGTTCCATCAGATATCAGAATATGCTAGGAATTGTATTTTTATATTTTATTACATTTGCCAACTGTGTAAGAGGAAAAATATCCTCGACTGTGATGGAAAAGGGATAATCATCCTGATTATGTAAAGGAACCGAAGAAAAAATACAAATAAATTACACTTGAAAACATTAAAAATCTCCCTCATCAGCCGATTGATTTATTACTGTAAAAAAATTCTTCATCTTTACATAAAAACTGATTAGCTTAAAACAATGGATGCGTTTTAGAAGATATGGATTTGAAACGAACGATGATTAAAGAGGGCATTTTAAAACTTTTAATTTAAATATTTTAAAACTTTTTTTAAGGTCAAATTTCGACGGTGCTTTTGGGCAGATGCAATGCACATGCGCATAGGAGCTCATTCGGTTGCATTATCACAGGTGGGGGGGGGGGAGATGTGTTCTTTATTTACTATGTTCTTTTATTTACTGAATATGATATGACCATAGGGATATAATATTTGTATATACTTCATAGGTCCATGAAAATTTTTTCTTGCCGTGGGGAGTATGGCGATAATGTCAAACTGATTTGCATTACACAGTTGTTTATGGATTGTTTGTTGGGAGTTTGCATCGGAAATAGTACTGTATTTGACTGGGGAAAAAAACTTTTAAAATAAAATATTTGAAAGGCTGTTTCATACGCACCCCTTTTTAAATAATAAAGAAGCTTATTTTACTGATATTGTTATAGTATTTTTTTCCGTCATATTTTGACGGGTTCCATCTAGTTTCTTTTTAGTTTATGAAGAAAATAGGTACATTCTACTAAAAGTATAGCTCTAATTTGATTACATACAAAAAAAAAAAATAAAAAAAAAAAAAAAAAATACTGGAACGTCGTTAACAACACCCCCATGTTTGACATAAAATAAGCCAAGCCTTTTCATTCAAAACTGGAGTATTTTACCTCGATTGTATGATAATGACGTCATTTGTTTGTAGTTGGAAAATCTCAGAACGTCATTATATAAAAAAGAGGTAATTTTTCACTAGCTGTTCATTTATCTAGAGTCATGATGTATTGATGGGTTCTCAAGTCTAAGGTAGTCAATAGTGAAACAAAAAGGTAGTGAAAATTACGTTATTTAGACAATATCGTAGTAAAATGTTTCAGTTTTATGAATAAAACTGTGCATTTTCAGTATCTCTATGTCATTTTCACCAGCCGAAGCTTTTAGGATAAACTTAGGTTGCAGCCATACCATACAGGAGAGATTTATGAATAGAGTGTGAATTTCACTGTTTCCTCCCGCTGAAAGTTGAATCATTCATCCCCTTTCATCACCAAAAGGGTGCCGTGTTTTGGCGGTAATCTCTTTTTTGGCAACTTTATGTTTCCGTTCTCGTAATAAAAGAAACGTAGATCTAGAAACAAAACTGAAACGTAACTAGAAAAGCAAACTGTCGCGTTGACAAGGAAAAAACAGTTTCAGCATTTTATTTCATCTAGTCTAAGAGGTTTTTTTTTTTTTTTTTTTTTTTTTTTTTTTTAATTCAAATCCACACCCAATCGAAAGATAAAATTGGAGTAATTAATTTATCTTTTATAATAATTCAATTTATATTAAATCCATTTTTTATTTTTCTTTATGGCTTGTAATTTCAAAATTATCCAATGGACAAGAACGATTCCCCCCCCCCCCCTTTAAATAGGCCCTGGCACAAGAAAGGTTCTGAGGCCCTAATTTATTTTGTAAAATGACCGGGGAAAAAAAAGATTGTTTTATCTACTGAGTTGGCAATATTTTTGCTGATCTAATTTTTTTTATTCAAATGATAAAAAAGGACCTGATTACCAAAGGGGCACACTTATGCATTATATACAGCGCACCCCCCCCCCCCCCCCTCCATCCAATGCAAGTTACTTAAAAAAGATGTCAACGATAGTTAAAGCAATGAACGAAAATTATCCGTTTATGGAGGAATCCTGCTATATTGTTTAAAAATGTCAGCTATCCAATAATTTCAAACTGCGATATTTCAGCCATTTTTTAAGATAGAAGCAATACAAACAAGAACGATAAATCATGCGTCAAGCATAGATCATAAACTCTTTCGAACGCATCCAGAAAATTGTAACGAAAATTCAACGTTAAAAAGGTAAAAGAAGATTATATAAGTAAACAGTTTAGAAAACATATACCACATTGAAAAATACAATTTTCGAAATTATCTTCCATTGTAAAATAGTAGTCGAATTGTTTTGTGCAAGCCCTGTATAAGATCTGTAGATTTGGATATATAATACATAGCATGATAAAATTTAGTTCTGTTAGAAAATTCATATTTAGCAATTTCCGCCAATCGATAGAAATGCACTCGAAATCTTTTGTACAGCCCTGTATATTATCTAAACACTTTTGTACACATCCCATATTAAGCTAAAATTTGAGGTAAAAATTGCATACGGCAACTTAAAACTTACTTCCAACAATTACCAACCTTAAACGACAATGTATTTTGATCTTTGCGTAGCCCTGTAAATGAATTTATTTATATTCCACAAACTTCTAATAGTATACTATAGTTCAGAAGAAAATGCGTAACACAATTAAAAACTGTGCTTAAGCAATTCACTCCCATAGCTGTAATACTTACGAATTCCCTTGTGCAGCCCTGTATAGGATCAACCGAATTTATACACACCACGTAATAGGGAAAAAAAAAGAGTTAACCTTAAAAACGCAAACCAAAATTGAAAACGCATACATCACACATAGACTGTAATTATCGCACGTATACTGTAATCGATAGCTTTTGAATGTCGCTGTTAAATGAGCGAGAAACACAATTCACACCATACTTTTAAGTGAGCAATTTATAGTAATGCATATAAATTCCATTATGTTTCAAATAGTGAAACACCATACTTTTAAGCGAGCAATTTATAGTGCACTTCAGTAATGCATATAATTTTCAGTATGATTAAAATAGTGAAACATCATTAAATTACACTGCAAACGACTTTTACCCGTAGAACAATGTGTAACAGAATTCTTTTGTTTGATCCTGTAAATGAAGAATCTCATCAAAAACGTCACCTGTAAAAAATGCAGCCAAGTCTCGTGACTCATTTACCGTAAAAAGTACTGAGATCGTATAAAGCCAAGTTTAGCTATTTTCTTAACTCTGAAATTTTCATTTACAAATCACTCCTAGTCTCTACATCTTTAGTTAATTATTATTTTGTGACTTGGTAATTACATACCACGAGAATGTGATGTATATAATTAGTCTTAATCAAATAATACCATGCCACCCTATAACATATTAAGGTGTAATAACTTCTCTGTGCGTATATAAGTAGCCTTAATCATATTATTTCACCCCATCCCATAACACAGTAAGGTGTGATAACTTCCCTGTGCTGCGTAATTGCCAAATCACAAAATAATATTTAAATAAAGATGTAGAGACTAGGAGTGATTTGTGAATGAAAATTTCAGAGTTAATAAGATAGCTAAACTTGGCTTTATACGATCTCAGCACTTTTTACGGTAAATGAGTCACGAGACATGGCTGCATTTTTTTACAGGTGACGTTTTTGAGGGGATCTAACTTCTTTTTGTAAGTAATCCTCCTTTTCATGGTTTTGGGCTCTTTTTGGAGATCATCCACTCATTTTCGTTATGCCCACCCCTACTATTTGCAGGTACCTAAAATTTGAAGCTTTAGTTTCGTTTGCAAAGTCCTGTAGATAAAAAGAAGTTTCAGGTAACTAGGCAAGCACTAAATTATGGGAGTGGAAAGTCAAGAGTACTCTCAATTACTTCCAGGAAAGGTGCTATTCATCTGAGATATTACTCGCAGCTTAGATACTTGATATTTAGTACAAAAATACTGTTTAGGATAAAAAGAAAGCCAAAATTAAAATTTCCGGAAATTTGCAATAAATCAAACTATATTCAATTTTTCGATGTTTTTTTTTTTTTTCGTCTTTTTTTTTTTAATTTCCGGATTTTTAAATTTTGCCTTTCTTTGTATCCTAAACCCTATACCTTTCTGCCAATTGTGTCAAGCTCGTAGATCTACAAAAACGAATTATTTTCCAACCTTCGACTTTTTATAAATTTATTGATTTTTCGATTTTACTTCTAAGTTTCCTGATTGTCATGCCAATATAGTAATTCTTTGATCCATCTTCTTAGGATCATTTAGAGATAAATCAAGATAATCTTAGAGCCACCATGATTTTATTTAGGAAGGACTATCAGGCCATAACCAGCCAGTAATGTCGGGAGGGGAGGGGAGGGGGAGCTGTGAAAATTTTTGTGGTGCTAACATCATTTAACAATCCATATTTCATATGCAAATTAAATAGAGTGTAACCTGTAAAAGAAAATAAACATGTCTATAAAGTAACCGCCCATAACGTAGCCGGCCTATAGCGGAACTTTTCTATACCGAAATTCGTAAAAAAAAAAAGAAAAAAAAAAGCATAATCCAGGGAAAATAACATAAAGCAATTAAGTGCGGTGTACTAGCTAATGGGACAATTATCTTAAAACATGTTGCTAGCACTGCAAAATCGAATTGTTTTCGAATTGTCGATTTTTTTACAGATAATTCGATTTTTCGATTTTATATTCGAATTTTACAAATTTTTTAAATGTTTCTTTTATTGAATCGTAAATACTACCTTTGCACTACATTTTAAGCCTCTAAGACCAATTATTTACCGAATTATTTTCCATTTTTGATTTTTTCAAATTTTTTTTTTATAATTAACCAGATTTTTTAATTTTTCCTTATTTGGTATCCTAAATACTACCTTTATTACAAATTTCAAATTTCTAGCGCTGCAAAATCCAATTATTTTCAAATTTTTGATCTTTTTCGATTTTTTAATTTTATTTTCAAATTTATTGTGTTTTAATTTTTCTTTTTCTGTATCCTAAACACTACCTTTACGCTGAATTTTTAGTTTCTAAAGCCACAAGATCGAATTTTTTTTCAATTTTTCGAATTTTCAATTTTTTTTTTCGAATTTTCCAGATTTTTTCTTTTTTTCTTTTTTTGTATCATAAATACTACCTTTATTCCAAATTTCAAGATTCTAGCGCTACAAAATCGAATTATTTTCCGATTTTCAAACTTTTTCGATTTTTTTAATTTAATTTTCCAATTTATTGTGTTTTAATTTTTCCTTTTTCTATATAACACTACCTTTACGCTGAATTTTTAGTTTCTAAAGCTAAGATCGATTTTTTTTTTAATTTTTCGAATTTTCGGATTTTTTTTTCGAATTTTCCAGATTTTTTAATTTTTTTTTTTTTTTTTTTTTTTTTTTTTTTGTATCCTAAATACTACCTTTATTCCAATTTTCAAGTTTTTATCTCTAAAAAATCGAATTTTCGTTTTTTTTTTCGATTTTTTAATTTTATTTTCGATTTTTGTTGTGTTTTTATTTTATTTTCTTTTTCTGAATCCCTTTACACAAATTTTCTGTTTCTAAGACTACGAGATCAAATTATTTTCAATTTCTAATTTTTTTTTTCGAATTTTGCGGAATTTTTTTTTTTTTTAATTTTCTGTATTTTTATAATTTTTTTTTTCCTTAAATAGCATCTTACATTACCTTTATACGAAATTTCAAGTTTCTAGAGCAATAAAATCGAATTATTTTCAAATTTTCCTCATTTTTCGATTTTTTTATTTTATTTTTTATTTTTATTGTGTTTTTAATTTTTCCTTATTCTGAATTCCAAACACTACCTTTACGCCGAATTTTAAGTTTCTAAAACTAAAAGATCCATTTATTTTCATTTTTTCAATTTTTTTCGAATTTTTCATTTTTTATTTATTTATTTATTTATTTATTTTTGGAGTTTTTTAATTTTTTCTTTTTCTGTATCCTAAAGACTAGCTTTATTCCAAATTTGAAGTTTCTAGCGCAAAAAAATCGGATTATTTTCAAATTTTCCATTTTTTTCGATTTTTTTTTAAATTTTAATTTCCTTTTTTTTTTTTTTTTTTTTTTTTTTTTTTTTGTGTGTGTGTGTTTTTGATGTTTTTTTTCTGAATTCTAGATACTTCACACTAAATTTTAAGTTTCTAAGACTACAAGATCGTATTATTTTCAATCTTCAATTTTGCTAAAATTTGTTGAATTTTCAAATGTTTTTTTTTTTTTTTTTTTTTTAATTTTCTGGATTTTATAATTTTTCTTTCTTTGTATCCTAAACACTACCTTTATTCCAAATTTCAAGTTTCTAGGCCTGCGGGATCTGCCTAATCTTTTTGATGACGCGTGAGTGACAAAAAATCGAAAATTTGAGTTCATATGTCGTCTGAACTGGAAAAGACAATTTTTAATTTTAAATTTTGGTCTTATTTGCCACATACTCTAGAAAAACGAAGTTTCGGGTGTTTGGGAAACTCCAGCGCAGAGATATGGGGGGGAGGGGGGGGGTCAAAAGTGCCCTGAGTTGTTTCCAGAAAAGGATGCTTACGGCTGTGCTCTCTCGACTTGGTGGAGGCACTTCTGTGCCTCCAGATAAATGCTTTGCACTCCATTATCTACAAAAAGTATGTTTTAATGTGCTTCATAATTATGTATCAATTGCATCATGTTTCAAATGGCGTAGCATGATCAAAATGTACTTGAAACGATTATTTCCCATTGACTATAATGTAACGGAATACTTTTGACTGTCCCTGTAAAAAAAAAACTATAAGTGCTACACACTTCAGCTGAAATAGGGATCATGCTATTGTAAACAACAATATCATACAAAAATTTCAGGGCGATCCGATTATATTTACGCGAGTTGAGCACGGACAGACGGCCAGACAAACCAAAGTCATAAATACTTTTCAACTAGGTTGGAAAGTATTAAAAAAAGACAATTTCGAATCCATTCAGATGCGACATACCTTTTAAGCAAATCAATTTACAGTCGGGAAAGTAGCGTCCAATATTTTGTAGTCTATTTTAGCATCGATGATTTTTTTTACATAGGATAGAATAGTTTGTATAGATAACAGAACTGCCAGTCATGCTAGCGCTCCAGTGGTACCACAGCAACATCGCACAGACCACTGCGAAGCGAAATGAATGGCATCCCGATTACGGATGTTACCCGACTAAAAAGGCAATCATCCATAATCGAAATATCATCCATAACCGAAATACCAATCCATTTCGCTCAGCAGTGGACTCTGCAGCATCCTTCGCTGGTTCTTCAACTGGCTGGCAGCTTCATTATATGTACAATCTATATCATATATTACAAATCATTTACGCGAAAAATGTTTCAAAAAACAGACTCTGCCTCCCGAACTATAAATAAATAAATAACTGGTCGGATATGCCAATCCGAAAACTTTCTTCTATCTCACATAGGTTTCGCATACACTAAAAAGAATTAGCACCAAATTATATCAAAGTCTAACTGAATTTAAAAGTTTTATTAAAAAAAAAGTTTTAAACGTGCGATTTAAAGTAGTAACCGTGCGATGTTGCTGCATTAGTTCTTGAGATATGACTATTACTAAAATCGTGTAAATCCTGCAAAATGTAGCATAACAGCGCCACCTGTTGGGAGATTTAGACCAAAACCTAATCAACAACAACTTATGTCAACGTCTAACTGAATCTGAAGTTGGATGAAAATCCGTGCATTAGTTCTTGAGATAGAGTTATCGTGATAATAATGAAAAAAGTAACTTAGCAGCGCCACCTGTTGGGCTATTTATACCAAAACGTAAGCAACATTTATTTATGTCAAAGTCTAACAGAAGGTGAAGTTTGATGAAATTCCGTGTAATAGTTCTTGAAATATAGCTATCGTAAAAATCATGAAAAAGTGGTATTGTAGCGTCCCCTGTTGGGATATCTACGCCAAAACGTAATCAGCGTCTATTTATGTCAAGGTCTAACTGAATCTGAAGTTTGATGAAAGTAAGTGCATTAGTTCTTGAGATAGAGCTATTGCGGAAATCGCGAAAAATGCAGCACAGCAGCGCCACTTATTGGACGATTTTCACCAAAATCTAATCAGCACCAATTTATATCACAGGGACTAACTGAATATAAAGTTTTATTAAATTCCGTGCATTAGTTCTTGAGATACAGCGCCCACAAAATTCTTGTCTCATACAAACAGACAGACACAGTCACAGACAGACATTTTCTAAAAACAGTCAAATCGTGTTCAAGACCTTCTAAAACGTATAAATCTGTCGAAAACCAGAAGTCGAAAATTTTCATGAATCCAATACTTTCTTGTAAAGATAGAAGAAAATAAAAATGACAATTCCGAGCGGAATAGATGTCGCAGACGCACCAGGGTTGGCGCCATTTTATTTTGGTGCTACACATTTTTATTATATACACATTTTTTTTCAAGCATTATATTTATTTAATACATTTTACACACATATTTAATTTCATTATAAAACACACAAATTTCATTATAAAAACCCTAGGTTGCCACATGAAGCAAAAATTGTCGACTTGCCAAACAAGGCAAAAAATCACATTTTAGTTTACAGCCAAAGTGTAGATACTTAAACTTAATCTTCCGTAATCAGATCCGTAGCAGCCAAATGGTTTATTTGTGCAATTCTGATTTAGCGCAAGGGGATTTTTTAAAAGTCTTTATGAATTGAGTTTGTCTGTCCGTACTCTAACTCACGTAAGTATACTCTGATTGCCAAGTAATTGATACACATTATTGAGGTTTACCATGTGATGTTCGGTTTTGAAAATTAAGTGTGTAGCATTTATGTTTCCTTTACAGGAATACTCAAAAGTATTCCATAACAATGTGGTTCATGGGGGGGGGGGAATTATTTGCGGTGTATTTTAATGGAGTTACATCTTACACATAATGAAGTTTATATACATTATTCCGGGGCATTAGAAGATGGTTACTATAGAATATGTTATGTGTAGCGCTTACTTTTTGGCTAAATGTACAGGGTAAACTCAAAAGTATTCCGTTATATTATGGCCTATGAAGAAAAATTGTTTGCGGCGTATTTTGTGGCGAAACGGTGGCCTTCTCAAGATCAGTAGTAATTAAAAAGAAAATAAAAAAATAAAGTTTTTTTTTTTGTTTGTTATCATTACTGATTGAGAATGTCACCGATTGTATGTACGATACTAGTACGTCTGTTTATTTAACTTTTTTTTTTTTCTAAACCTTTATGTTTACTGTAATCACTTTTAGCATATAAATATTTATTTTATAGATAATTAGTGTTTTTCTTATGTAATTCTATAAAGCTTCATCCACAAATTTCTTGGTATGATCCTTCCGTGGTATGTTAGCTGCTGAGTCGTAAAGCAAATTTAGGTTATTGTATTCGTTAATTAAGGTAACGATCACCCTGCTATCAAATAGAAATATCTAGTTATTAATTAAATAATACATTGTTTACAACATTTGTGCATGTTAACAACTTTCTTTCCCCGTACCATCGAAAACTCTTTCAAGTTCATGTGCCAAGTTTTTGTGGTGTAGTCCGGAAAGCAGCGTCATCTTTTTGCAATCAATTTAAGCGTCGACGATTTTGGTATATATATAATAGGTCCTATGATACAGATAATGAAAGCACCAGTGAGCTGGCGCACCAGAGGGCGGTGTTGCCATAGCAACATCTCGCGTCTCGCCGCAATATAATGAAACTTAGCTTTGAATTCAAATATCATGACCCATGACAAAATGACCCACTAATCAAATTTTCTCGAACATATGACCAAGCCAAATTGTCTTCTCATGCAAAAAAACCCGTAGGATATAAAATTTAGTCAAAATAGTCTGAGCCGTTTTTTAGATACAATTTGCTTGATCCTGACCCATGATGACCAAAAATAACCCACTAATCGGGTTTTCTCGAGCATGTGACCTAGTCCAATGATTTTCTCGTGCCCCAAAACCGTATGATACAAAATTTAGTGCAAATTGTCTGGGCCGTTTTTAAGATAAAAATAGTTTGACCCATAATGACCCATGACCAAAATGGCCCACTAATCGAATTTTCTCGAACATGTGACCTAGTCCAACAGTCTTCTCGTGCCCGAAAACCATAGGATGCAAAATTTATTCTAAATAGTCTGAGCCGTATTTTAGATAAAATTAGCTTGACCCACAGTGACCCCAAAAGACCCACTAATTGAAATTTCTCGGACATGTGACCCAGTCCCAATAGTCTTCTCGTGCCCGAAAATGGTAGAATACAAAATTTAGTCAAAATCGTTTGAACCGTTTTTAGATACAATTAGGTTGACCATGACCCATGATGACCCAGAATGACCCACTAATCGAATTTTCTCAAACATGTGACCTAGCCCAATGATTTTCTGGTGCTCCAAAACGGTAGGATACAAAATTTCGTCAAGATCGTTAGAGCCGTTTTTAAGATAAAATTTGCATACCCCCCCCCCCCCCCCCCCCACACACACACAAGATTTGCTCGTATTAGAATACTAGCAAAACCCGCGGCTTTGCTCGCGTAATTCTTGAAAAATGCCAAGTGATATTTGTTAGCCTATTTTCATTAGAGGAAATTTTACTGCCACAGATAATTCCGAAATTACTAATTAAGTAAATTTCTGTAATGACTATATCACAGAAATTGGAATTTTAAAACTTTTCTGTTCCTGCTTTACATTAAAATTTCAAAATTTTTAAAAACTGTTCTATGGATGCATTTGTGTCTCTAACGTAACAGACATGTAAAATTTCAAGTTTATATCCCTAACAATTTCAGATAAATCATTGTTTAGAAGGGTTTTAGAACTTTTTCAGCTTATTTCACTTTTTTAAATTTCGATTTTTTTTTTTTAGAAACCGTTTTTAGCGAGCACTGAAATCTTAAAAATAGACACCATACCAAATTTCAACTTCTTATACCAGCAGCATCACTAAAATCGCAATTTTGGAATGTTTTTCGCTTCTGCACCATGTTAAATTTCGAATTTTGTAAAAACTGTTCTGTGGAAGCAGTTAAGTATAAACAATAACAGGCATGTTAAATTCTCAGTTTCTATCGCTAACAATTTACAAAAAAAAAAAAAAAAAAAAAACATAATTTAAAACGTTTTTCGCTCAGTTTATACCTTTAAACTTCGAATTTTTAATAGACTATTTATACCGAGTGTCTGCATCTTAAGTTACTAAATTTCCAGTTTCTAACCCGAATTGCCCAATTAAATCGCAATGTAGAACGTTTTTAGACCGTTTTCCGCTCATTTCAGACTGTTAAACTTCGATTTTTTTAGAAATCGCTCTTAGCGAGCATTTGCATTTTAAGAGTAACCACCATGCCAAATACGAAGCTTCTATACCAGCTGCATCATATAAATTGCAATTTTAGTACTTTGCGAAATTTTAAGTTTCTAACCTTAATAGTTCCAAATAAATCGTAATTTAGAACGTTTTTAGAACGTTTTTAGAACGCTTCTCTCGCATTTCACTCTTGTTAATTTCGATTTTTTTCAAATTGTTTCGTGCGACCAAATCAGCAGCCATGTAAAATTTTAAGTTTCTACCCCTAACAATTCCATAGTAATTGATATTTAGAACGCTTTTTTAAACGCTTTCCGCTCATTTCACCTTTTGAAATTTTGAATTTTTTTACAAACCAATGTTAGCGAGCACTTGTACCTTAAAAGTAACCGCCATGCCAAATTTAAAGTTTCTAATCCTGTTAATAATAATAATAATAATAATAATAATAATAATAAATGAAATCGTAATTTAGAACTTTTTTTCCTTTTTCAACCTTTTAAATTTCGATTTATTTAAAAAAAACTTCTGTGTGTGCACTTGTGTTTTAAAAAGTATCAGCCATGTCATGTCAAATTTCAAGTTTCTGTCCTTGACAATTCCATAGAAATCGTAATTTAGAATGTTTTTAGAACAGTTTTCCCTCATATCACTCTTTTAAATTTCGAATGTTTTAGAAACTGTCCTTAGAGAGCATGTATACCTTATAAGTTACTATCTAGCCCATTTTCAAGTTTCTAATCTCTTCAGTATAATAAAAATTATAATTTTAGAACGTTCTTCGCTCTTGCAACCCCCTGAGGGTAGTGACACTGACATAAAATATAGCCAGTGTTAGAGCACAGACTGTCACCATAAATTTGCGAGCATTATGTTTAAAATCGGTTCGGTAATTTCAAAGATTCCATTGAAATTGTAATTTAGAATGTTTTTAGAACACTTTTCACTCATCTCACCGTTTTAAATTTCGAATTTTTTTAGAGTTTGTTCTTAGAGAACATTTACATCTTATAAGTAACTACCATGCCAAATTTCATGTTTCTAGCTCCTTCAGTATAAAAAAAAATCGAAATTTTAGAACGTTTTTCGCTCTTGCACTCCTGTGGTAGTGGCACCGATATAAAATATAGCCTATGTTACATCAGGGACTGTTACCATCAATCTTCTACCATCACTTTTGAAAATGGTTCTGTAGTTCCAGAGATTCCATAGAAATTGTAATTTAGAATGTTTTTAGAACGTCTTCCGCTCATCTCACCCTTCTAAATTTCGATTTTTTTTTTAGAATTTGTTCTTAGAGAGCATTTACATCTTATAAGTAACTACCATGCCAAATTTCATGTTTCTAGCTCCTTCAGTATAAAAAAAATCGAAATTTTAGAACGTTTTTCGTTCTTGCACTCCCTGTGGTAGTGGCACCGATATAAAATATAGCCTATGTTACATCAGGGACTGTTACCATCAATTTGCCACCATCACTTTTGAAAATGGTTCTGTACTTCCAGAGATTCCATAGAAATTGTAATTTAGAATGTTTTTAGAACGCTTTTCGCTCATTTCACCTTTTTAAATTTCGATTTTTTTTTAGAAGTTGTTCTTAGAGAGCATTTACATCTTATAAATAACTACCATGCCAAATTTCATGTTTCTAGCTCCTTCAGTATAAAAAAAATCGAAATTTTAGAACGTTTTTCGCCCCTGCACCCCCTTGTGGTAGTGCACCGACATAAAATATAGCCTATGTTGGAGCAGGGATTGTAACCATCAATTTGCCACCGTTACTTTCGTTATCACCCATCCCCTTGTACTCATTACCACGGAATGCACTATATGTATTATATATGTACGCGCTAACACGGTGCGTATATGACATCTGTGCCGAATATTCTATTGCTATATAAAGGATACATTTTAAAAAAGTAATCTGCTATTTTTTCTAATCTTCCGTAATCGGTGTCAACGTCAACGGTTGGCGGCAATAAGGTAAATCTTCCATAATGAGCGGCATGGGAAAAGTAAGAATCAAACGCGAGCATTACCGGTAACAACTTGGTTTAAAATTTATAGAACTAGATATTTTATCACAAAAAATACCCTCTGTTGCGCAAAACTACACTAGTTGAAATATGCCAGTTTGCGTTCGATCCGATTGCGGAAGATTAACCAGAACAAGGGATTTTCGTCCCGGGAACTCAGCTTTCGTATTACATTACGTACAGCTTTCGTATTTCATATATATATTCATATATAAATACTCCAAACTCTCATATATGTGGCATATATTACGTCAATATATACATATTATTTACGTATTACATCCCTCATATACATCTTATACACATGTCATATATGACTATAACTGGGCGTCACAAAATGTTGTATATACACCATATATTATTATCATTCCATATTGCTTTATAATTTGGAGATTCATCTTCTGGGGGTCGCTATAACCCAAAAGTACCAGTACCAGACACTTTTATACAAACATTTTCACAACCACGCTCTAAAAAGCAAATAGTGGAAAAAAAATCACGCCATGGTTTCAAGACTGCGTAATGTATACTGCCAAATCTGATTAATTTTGACTTGACACCGATTAGGAAAAATTATCATGTAGTAAATAAAAAATAAAACAATTTAATACCGTGCCGGTCGTTTAATAAAATTTAAATTACGGAAAAAAACACACCAGTTTGAAAAACTAAACATTTTATTCAAAATATTATACATTATATACATAATGTAATTATTATACATAATACATTATTATACATAATATAATACATTGCGTTTAATACAGGACCAATAGACATTTTTAAATGTCGCATTGGAGATAATTTTTTACACTATTTACACACCTTACTTTTACCCCTATCTAATTAAACTTGACTAAAAAAACTTACCATATAATACTGTCATAAAAATGACAAAATATCTTGACAACATTGCAGTATTTACAAACAAGTAAAATTAAGTTGAAATACTGATTAAATTAAGCAATGTACGAAATGCTTAATAGAGAGATAACATAACAGCATTTTATTAGAAGTCATGATTACAGAAGAAAAGTTTTCACAAATAGTTTTTCGCAACCTGTAGTTATCCAATGTGTTATTAATAAGATATGCATTTACATGCTGAAGCTACTAATACAGAAGTAATTTGTGTAATCAGAAACCATTTTTAATAGATGCATAAACGAGCATAATAGCAGTATATCCGTTAGTTTGCATAGCTCTTTATATCATTTGGCAAAAAATCTCTAATTTCTTAAGCCCGAACTGGACCAATGCCATTTTTAAAAAAAATGGTAAACACCTTTATAAAAAAAGAAGTACCTATCCATGTAACATCATGCTATAACATAACATTTTTCCTAATCTATATACATTAAAGTAACGAAAGATCGCCGTGTCGACATTTTTTAAAAGCGATTCCCTCATCTAGAGTGGCTTTAAAAGAATCAAATCAAAACAAAAATATTAACGCAAAATTTAACTTTTGGCTAATTAGCATTCGTTAACTATTTAAGTTTTTTTAAAAAATTGCCATTAATTCACATTAAAAGTTTATATCTTACAAATGCTATGCATATAGTAAATTTCACTTCCTGCCTTTAGTGTCTCCAGTATTTTATGCGCTTGTTAAAAGCGAGGTTCAGAAAGATGCACAAATATCGACTCATGATTCTTTTTTTAAAGTATATATTCTAGTCTAGTTCAACTTTTAAATAGCAAAAGTTTTAATATCAATTGAATTATTTAATTTAATTTCATTACTATTAAAATTGTATTTGAATCTAGTGTCACAAAATTTCGCTCAAATTTAAATCCTAAAATTTCATTCGCTGAAAAAAACATCAAAAAAGAAATATTTATAATTTATTCTTGTTATTATTTTTTAAATTCTACTTAAAAAAACAAAAAATACGCGAACATGATTCGAAAACCTGAAATAAATAAATTAATTAATAAACATTTAAAAATAGTAATTCAAAATATCTTACGTTTTCAAACTTGGCGAAAAAAAGATGAAGATCTTTGGCGATATTATAACAGCTAAATGCAAAAAATTAACTCTTAAAGTCCCAAACGACAATGTCAAAGTTTTTGTTTGAAATGATTAGTCAGAAGAAATGTCGATCTATTTATAGCCGGCTTTGGATCGACAGTACGTTTCGACCTTTTTGATTGGCGATCACTATGTTACGTCATTATCATTGCACTCTGATTGGATATCTCGAGTTAACGGCATAAAACACAATTTCACGTGCTATCTCATCATGACGTCACAGCTATGTTTGCCGTGAAAATCAGCGTGAAAAAGGTCGCCAATCGGATAGAATGGCGACCAAATTCAAATTATAAATGCGCCAAATTAAATTAAGATAAAAAATGTATCTTAAAAAGTAATTTTTCCACACAATTAAGATTTATACATATTTATTGGACAAAATTTAGTTAAATAATAGTCTGCTATTGTTATTTGTCACACAATTTTGCTTTATATTACAAGTTATAACATACTTTATTTCGCCGTTGAAATCATGGCTATATACCAATAAAATTGTATATTTTTAACATCAAATTGAAGCATCTGCGTTCAAAATAACCCAGTTTTTTGTGATAAATTATCATTTCACTATAATTAGGCTAGTACATTACTGAAAATAAATCGTTATCAGTTGATTATATAACAGACAATTTGCCCCTTATTGTGTACACGCAAGTATGGATTTTCTGACTTTTTCCCGTTAAGATGTTGAGCGATTTCAAAATTTTTCGTCCTGTAAAGGGGTAACTTTTGCAATTTTCATTTTTAAATTACCATTATATCTTAAAGCAGTTGAAATAATTGCTTAATAGTCTTCGTTACTAATTACTTACCGTTATAAAGCATACGGTCAAAATTCAAATATAAAATGCTTAAAAATTTAGAAAATTTCGATAAATTACTGCTCCAAAAGTAAAAAATGATAATGTACATTTGTTTTAATGAAATCTTTTGCACAGATATTTGTAAATAAACTCTGAAACATTTCCAGATTGAAAAAAACATTTTAATATCTCTCGACTCTCGAGCTTTATATGGACGCCATATTGGAATTTCCTTGAAACGTGAAATTAAAAAATGATATTTTTTCTCACGCGATGTGTTTTAATAGATATAAATAATTTTATACGAAAGATTATGGCATTAAAAAACGCGTTAAAGGTAAACTAGGGGGACTACCCCCTGCGAGCTACGCTCGCCAACCCCCGCTCAGACTTCGAGGCCTCTAAAAACATGACAGCGTGCTTTATTTTAAAAATATTGGTAAATCTGTAATTGGGTTGCCATGCTTTTAACGTTTTAATGGGTCATTTTTTGATTATCATGGCCTCATACACAGCTGTTGCGACAACTGACGACTGTTTTCGGGATTGATAAGTAAAATCAATTACAACTTGAAATACAGCTTGTATAAAATGGTTAGGTTTAAATTGTGGCTACCTCTCGGACTTTTATAACAGCTATCTGTATTCTATTCTTCCTTTGCGTTTAAGGATGAGAAAAATTCCATCTGCTTGTGAATAACATTAAGAACCACAGTATTGAAAAGTACTTTGTTGTAGACAATTTTCTGTGACAGGTTTTAATTTTCTCTCTATTTTAGTGCACCATCGTGCATATTTTCATGTTATTTTAAATATGTAAATTATTTATTTTAATTAATATGTATATACGAATTTTCTAATAATTATTTATCATACAAAATTAATTAAATATTTTGTGCATGCATGCCTGCATTTATTCGGCATCAATTGATGAGATATTTAAACAAATTTGCTATCCGCGATAATTTTACACCATGTTATGTCACATGAATATTGTCCATAAGAAAATCTGGTACTTTTCCAGTATAGGATCCTTTGCTTTTAGGTTTGGCGTAATTCGAGCTTCAAAAAGGGATAGATTCGTTAATATACATAGATTTGTTGCCAAAAGTCATGAAAACAAACCCGATGAACTTTAGGTGCTTTTCTATTACAGGGGTCTTGACGCTTTTTTAAAAAGCTTGGTGGAAAAACCAAGCAGTATAGAAAACCAAGCAGGATATTTTATTCTCCTTCCGTTCAGTTGGGCAATTATTATTTTATATATTCGTTTCAAATATCCGAATTAGTGATTTTATAAATTCGTTTAATTAAGTTTTACAAAAAAATAACAAAATGATATCAATAAATAATAATTACTATTAATTCCTTTCCCCCCCTTTCTTTTGCGTTTACATAAATGACGTCATTTGGATGAAATTATTCAAAATATTCAGTTTATAAATTAAATTAAATGCTGACAGACGATTGAATCCTGACGATAGAAATGTGATTTTTTTATCAAATTTTCCTGAAAAACATAATTTAATCACAATCTTGTCTTTATTATCGATTGAAATAAAAGATAAATTCAATTTCAATTTGAAAATGACGAATAAAAAGAAATCAATAATCCCTATCGGGATTCTTTTCATTTTTTCCCCTTTTTTGTCACAAAAAAACTGAGTAATTAGTTGCCATCATTACAGAAATGTCATTAAAATTAGAAAAAATTTAATATCACGAAAACTAATTCCAATTTCCAAATTCTATTACCAGTTTTGACATCCGCGGATTTTTATGGACAATTGGTATTAATTTCACCATAAAGCGTTTAATATTTTATTAAAAATAGCCCTGAAACATAATCAGTCGTTTCATAAAATCGTTTCATAAATTCGTTTCATAAAATCGTTTCACAAATTCGTTTCATTAGGATTTTATATATATAGGGTAGATTTTATATATATAGGGTAGATAAGAAATTTTTATCATAGTTTTTAGGATAAATTCGGCATGTATTTGAATTTATCTCTACTATATTTGCTTAGTAATTGAATTTCAAACTAATATTTCTGTTAAAAAAATACAGTAAAACGAAGTTTCAAGAACTGGAACAATTCTGAGGTAACCTAAAAAGCAAAAGCTTATCGGAAGAGTCCGTTTAATAAAATGGTTAAGACATTAACGCTTATTTTGAAGCATATGAAATTTCAATTTTTAGCGGCCGCCATTTTGAAATTATTTGAAATTTATTGCAGCCTATGTCATTCGCATTGGTTAGACAAATTTAGTGATATCTCAATAGTAGAAATCTGTTTGCTAGGTCAAAAACTAGCTAGGAATTTTGATTTGAGCATCCCTTGGCACCATTTGGTATTTTGCGAAATTTTGTATAGCCTGTGATATATTAGTATAACATCATGAAATTAACAGATCTTAACGGTAAATTAAATCTAACTATCAATGTTTGAAAAATATCCAGGGCTACTTCATTGATGAAAACGTGTTAGCTACATGAAAAAACCTAACGTGTAAAAAATTTTCGAATATTCCACGACCATTTGATATTTTCCAATATTTTACGAAAGGCTATGGTTACATTAACGTAACATCATAAAATTAAAAATGTTGATGGTGTTGAAATCTTCTTTTATTGATAGAATAACTTAAACACTTCTGTCGTGAAAATAAATTCCAAGTTCATTGTGCAACAAATTGAATACACATGTCCAAAACCTTTGATTTTAGAATTTTCCTATAATTTTATCGCTAATGTTATATTGACATAACAACAGCAAATTGCATATATCAGTAGTGATTGATAACAATTGTCGATACATTAAATTATTATTGCCGTGGAAGTATCTATCTCTTTGTAAGGTATTCATTTTTGTAGTTCATAATGGAAAATATTCAATTTGGGTGTTGGTTTGGATGCAGTTCGGTTTTTAAGAAAAGTCAAACCTTTGGTAAAAAACGAAAAGTACAGACTACATCATTTGTTTAGTTAAATCAAACTGCATCTCATTGCCGAAAATATGTTAACTAGTTTAACAACTAGCAGTGGGAAAGAAATTCAATTTGACGACCACCGATCAGGCATTTCACGATTTTTTAAAGAAATGCATACGATTGTATTAACCCTTCAATGCTGTGGCAAAAATTGTCGCATTACTTACTGTGAGTCCCTTGATCGAAAGATAAATAAAAGGATCGATTAACTCTGTACTAAACTTTCTGTACTGGACTATTATAACTAAAATTCATCTATTAAAAAATCTCCAGCGATAGTATGCTAAGGACACCAAACGAAACAAAATTTCGCAGTACCTATAGTTAAACTGAAATTTACAGTTTAAAATGTCAAAAAAAAAAAAAAAAAAAAAAAAAAAAAACAGCGGTCTGTGAAACAGCTAACAGCAGTTAAGGGTTAACATAACATCATCCAATTAGGTATGTTAACGGTAATGGCCACTGTCACTGTTAGGGAATCTCAAAAATTTCTTTGGTCAAAATCAGTTTGATAGTCCTAAATTACCCTTACCTTTCCCTTTCATCCCCAATCTTTTGTATCAAAACACTTATAAGTGACGTAATGTGTCGCTCACGTAAGAAACAAGCTGGATTTTTATATCAGTCTTCGGGTTTGGGCAAGCTCAAACTCAATTTGTCTTAATTTCAAAATTTTATTTATTTCCATTTCAAATCATTTTAATTCTATTTTGATCAGGATAAACAGCAAACAGAAATAGTCTTTTTAAATTCTGCATAGTTGCGAAATATTCATTTTTTGTGTTAACACTCTTTCCGAATCATAATCCTGAGCTTATTGAATTGCAGAATTCTGCGATTAATTAACATTAAGATTAGGTTTCTATTTGGAAGTCGTAATAACTAAAAAGTGAATATAGTTGATACCTAAATATACGCAGATAGATGTTATTTAAAATTTTTATTTTGCTAAATAAAAAAAACAATGCTTTAAATTTTAAAAATAATGTATGAAATATAAATATGCAGATTGGAGTGACGGCGAAGGAGGGGAGGGGTACGCTACGGGTGTTAGTACTGCAGAATATTAGGGCTCCGGTACTTTTTTCCTTAGAAATTAAGCCCTGATATATATATAGTAAATAGATAGATAAGAAGTAGACAGATTAATCCGTTTTTTTCAAACTAGAATATCGGGTTCTTGGATACAATCCATTTTCAAGTAAACGTTTTCATGTTCAACAAACATGATGGATGAACAGCATTTACATTCTCATTAGAATGAATATTACTGTGTTACTTCTGCATGCATAAATTCAGTTACTCATCTAAAAATGTTCATTTAAGAATGAATGGCATCCTAAAAAACTATATTCCGGTTTCAGAAAACTAATTAATATACTATAAAAGCTACTCAAAAACGTTTCCGAAAATCACTGGCAGAAAAAAAAAAAAAAAAATCTTTGTTTTTTTATAAACGCTTCTTTAAATCTCAAAAATAGATTTTTTTTTTAGGCGGGTGGGGGGGGGGGGGAGGGGCAATAGGATTTAATAAAGAACGATAAAACGATATGCAATGCACTAAAACCATCCCTGACAAATTATCTAACTAACAGTGCAAGTCTCTTCAAAATCCGTCCAGTAGAAGTTTTTAGAAAGGTTAATCTTTCATAATCGGGTTCACCTGATTATAGAGCTTTCCCCTATAATGAATATGCCCCCCGAGTTATCTCAAATGTTTACATAATATAATCTAGAATACAGAAGAGACAACTTATGCATCAGCCTGACTGTGTTCTGGTCTGTCTTAAAAATGTTACACAATTACTTCTTCTGCTAGGAAAATTATTTGGAATCTGTGTCTAAGTGTAACCTTATATAATGATTTTCTTGCTCAAGGACAGAAAGTATCCAAAAACTCTCTTTACAATTTCAAGCTTTTATTACAAATATAAATAAACATATAATACATATATGGAAAATAATAGTTTAATATTAAGAGCATATATTGGAGGTTTTCTTTTTTTTTTTGTTGCATTCATTAAACTTCTATATGTACACAACTGATTACACGAAGCAGTGTCAAGACGCGATAATCGTCGACGTTTTCTTCTGATGTACTCTTCTGCGACTATTCTTTGCTCTATCCAATACTGAGCTAGTCTCTATGAATTTCTTGTTCATCAATTTGTGAATCATCAATTTGTAAATCCTCAATTTGTGAACGGCTCAAGAACTTCCTGCATATCAGCTCGGTATTGGATAAAGCAAGGAGTGGTCGAAGAAGAGTATATCCAGAAGAAAACGTCGACGTTTATCGCGCCTTGACCTCGTGTAATCAGTTGTGTACATATGGAGGCTTATTAATGGATACGATAAAAACTTTAGTATATATTCCTAGTATTGCTTTAATTTCCATACTTGTATCTATTCATTTGTGTTTGTAATAAAAGTTTGGAATTGTAAAGAGACTTTATGGACACCCTGTAATATGTATGTATACTTACATGCAAGCATATCTACATCTGTCTGACATGCTTACATTCATTTTACATACAACTTTCACCGCCATAAAATAGACATAACGACCTTTTTTTTTCTTTTTTTGAACAAGTGTAATAATGTCTAATTTATAGGAATCTTCTATAATCGTGATTAACCTAAAACTCAATAAATCTATCAAGTTGGTGGTAAAAATGTTGGTTAGCTTTTCATTTGGATTCGAGATGAATAGCATAACAGTAATGACTCATTAATGGATCCTCTTCCACCTTGGAAATGGTTTCTTTCTTTGATCAGGGTGATTTTATCATAAATGACAAAGTTTTTACAGCGATGGAAAACAATATTAATCTATTAATCCGGGAGGCAGCGTTACAAGTTTGCAACAAGTTTCAGAGTCAGTGATTTTGGTATATATGACAGATGATGATTGATTATACGGTAGAGATAACGAAACTGTCAGTTAGCTGATGCACTAGTGGAGGTGTTGCCATTGCAATATCACACAGCCCACTGCAAATTGAAATGAATGATCCTGATTACAGGTATTACCACGACTATACTGGCATCATTCGTAACCGGTATACCACTCAATTCATTTTATAGAGGGCTGTCTGATTTTGTATGGCCCACTAGTAGTGTGCTAACTGTCTGGCACTTTCATTATCTGTCATATATAGCACAATCTTAGACGCTAAAATTGTTTACAAAAATGGTACGCTGCCCCTGAGATTTGTGTCATGCCTCCAAAAGAAAATAAAGTTATATTATTAAAATATTAGGCTTTTGCCATGGAATATCTCTGATGTCCAGATAATTGCAATCATATAGTTGTGCATATCTATATTATATAGGACAAACGTGTCCGTGCGTAACGCTGACGTCATTTTGCGAATGGCAACATTTCATGATAAAATTTCGGTTTTGCGACTTTTGCTACGCTGCAATTTTTTTAATTTCTAAACATTGCACATTTTCAATTTTTACACCGTTATACAGGGAAAAAATCTACTTTCAAATGCAATTTATTTGAAAACTATATCTTAATTTATTATGGTTTTTTAAAATAATTTCCAAGCATGAATTAACAGGCTATTAACTCTTGGCACGAAGCCAATATCGCTTTTAATACATTGCAAAACTTTATTTGAATACATAATTTCATATAAAAATGATTTTTGTTATTGTTAGTGGGTAGAAAAAAAATATATTAAATGTAAAAAATCTGTTAGAATTTTCAATTAAAAGAATGATTTTCATCTGTATTTTGTAACCCGGGAAGGATCCCCTAGTTAATGTAATGATATAGTTGGTAACTATATAACCTGGGTCTGATTATCCAAAAGGCACGTGAAGCACATGCTTCCCCTTTAAAATTTAAAAGTGGCCCCAAAATACCCCCCCCCCCCCCTTCATTGATTTTCAAATGAGACAAAAGTTTTTTTATGAATTAATCGAGAAAAAATAATAACAAGCACGGTTTAGAATTATTAGTTACATAGTTTAGAATAAGTACATAATTTACAATAGTACATAATTTAGTTTTATAGATTTATTTCATATAAATTACTTATAATCACATATATATTATTATTATTCGTTAAAATGAATGTAATAGATTAATTATTTTTAATTCTGAATACAGAAATCTGATTTTAAATTTACAAAAAAACTTGAGCATTTTTTATCATTGTATCCAATTTTAGTTGCCACAGAGACTGGATTGGCATTATTTCTTACTGTTTTATTTATACCCCTCTTCCACATTCTAATCATGTGACTTGCTAGCTGGCTAGAGAGGTAAAGAATGGTGTTTTCTGTGCATAAGATGGGGGATGCCTTTTAAATTTTGTTCTTCTATTAAAAGTACGAGGAAATATGAAGATCACTGCTTGCCGTGCACCAGTAGGGGTTGGGGAGAGCCGTTTGTGCTTATCATAAGTCAATTCATAGGTAAAAAAAAAAAAAAAAAAAAAAAAAAAAAAAAAAAAAAACCGCAAGATTAAATAACTTGGTTGTCAGATAAAAAAAACTTAGTTGGCAGTGGCGACCGTATTATTAGAACAAATTTGTTTTTAGAAAAATTTCAAAATTATAAACTTTAACTCAAAATGAGATTGTAACAACTCTTTTAAAAATCGATGAAATATTGAATTAAAAAGTATATGAAATAAATATCGCAGAGAAGTTGGTTGCGGCACCAGCCAAAGAAGAAATATTTCGCACAATTTCAGCGTTTATTACTAGACATTGCAACTATATTATAAGTTCCTAATAAAGGGCAATGGCTTCTAACTCTGAGCTGTAAATATTTTTATCACCACTCTAAACTTTATTATTTAAATAATTCGACAAGTAGTGCAGAAAACATTCAGTCTTTTTCTGGTTATACTTAACGCATTAAGTAGACAGCGCTCGTAGTCTTTGCATCTCAAGTAGCGACTTGTGATCGTGTGGTTTATTTAGAAGTTTGTTTTGCTCCAAATCACATTCTCAGCTCTTATCTCGACTTAAAGCACATAATCTTGTCCTTTCTAAAAAAAAAAAAAAAAAAATTACTGGAGAACGGAATGCGTGGAACCCGATTACAGAAGATTCATTCCCAGTTCTCGTCAACTTGAATGACAATTTCGTCCAATTAGTTTACAATATTTTTACATAGTGGATGCGTGAAATTTTTGGACTTTCATTTTTCGAGGGATTTTACATATTTTGCGATGTTTTGAACATGATTTGACAGTTTTTAGCAAATATCTGTTTGCTTGTAAGTCTGTAAATGACACAAGAATTGTTACCGCTCTGCTTCAAAAGCTAATGCACGGAATTTCATCAAACTTCATTCATACTTTTCATTACTGAAAAGTGTCACTTTTCGAATAAGTGTGCAATATGATAAATACAGTACATCAATTACTAGAAAATAATGATAAGAAGTCTACTTATTAAGGATGTTACTGATATTAAATGATAAAACCAAACTGATACTGAGTGCAAACAAAAGTCCTAAAAGAAATAAAAACGTTGGCACAGTTATGATTTTTTTTTTTAATGAAAATTTAGATGAAATTATGAAAAATTTTGTGCCTAGGGCATGGGCACCGGGTGCCTATGCGATAGTCAGGGTCTGCTCACGTAAATATACTCGGATTGCCATGCAATTAATATACCGGGTGTCCGAAAAAGGTTGGACTGATTTGAAAGAACCATAACTCTAAAAATAATTGAGTAAATGCAATTATTTTCTTTTCAAAATACTCGTCAAATATCCAAGATTTGTTAGATGTAGATGTTTTAAAGTCGTAACATTCAGACGATGTGCAGAATCGATGATATGTAAATGCAAATCGCACCACACATTCGCAATTTCTTCGATGATTCCGGAGTGGAAAGCGTATAAGTCTAAAACTATTGGAGTTATGGGGAAAAATGTCATTTAGAACATTTAGAAAGTTCTTCAGCATCTTCGATTTAGTAGGAAAGGATCCACTATGTACACAAATAACCGAAGCAAAAAGTTAAAATTGCGAATGTGTGGTGCGATTTTTATTTTGCGATCTTCCGCGCATCGTTTGAATGTCACGATTTTAAAACAGCTACATCTAACAAATCTTGGATATTTAACGAGTACTTTGAAAAAAAAAAATAAAATAATTGCATTTACTCAATTATTTTTAGAGTTATGATTCTTTCAAATCAGTCTAACCTTTTTCGGACACCCGGTATGTTATTGATGTTTACTATGGCTTGTTCAGTATTGAAAATGAAGTGTGTAGAATATATAGCTCATTTACAGGGATGCTCAAAAGAATTCCGTTACATTACATTCTATGGCGAAAAATCGGTTGTGGCGTATTTTAATGCTATTAGACTATCTCAAACATAGTGAAAGTGATACCTGTCACTAAGGTGCACTACAAGATACTTACTATAGAATAAGACAATCATCTTTTATAGGAACACACAAAATAATTTGGCTACAGTACTGTCTATTAACAATAATTACTGGAAGTGCGTTTTCAGTTGTGGTGCGCGTTTTTTAATTTAAGTAATTGTTTGTGTATTACTTGCTGTGTATGAAATCTAAAGATCCTATACAGGGCTGCACAAAAGATCTCGAGTATATTTTAGTTTATCGGCGGCATTTGCTGTAGGGGAATTTTTAACTGTGCTATGCATTTCTTAGCTGAAGTAAATTGTAGAATACTGTATAGTATACATATAAATCTATAGATCCTATACAGGAATGCCCAGAAGAATTCGGATGTTTTTTTCGACTATTGACGATAATTCTAGAAATTGTGTTTTCAAATGTGCTATGCCTTTTCCAAATTGTTTACTTAGACAACCTCTTATTAAACAAGGAAGTTTTTATTTTATTTTTTTTAAATATATATAGTATTCTGAATATGTTGGAAAGTGTTTATAATCTATGCTTGACGCATGATTTTCCGTTCTTGTACTCTATAGTAGTTAAATATAACCAAACTAATTAATTGTTCTTTCCTAATCCCGCTTTCATTCTTTCTCCCTCCCCCCCCCCCCCATCCTCTTCCTAAAATAGACTATTCGTTTGAGAATTTCATTTAAAAAAGTAATAATTCTTGAGTGCCGGAAACGGCGTGTGTGGGGGAGGAGGGGGGATGCCCGCATGTTTATATCTTCATGAATATACGTGCTATTCTTACACAAATGCACACAAACATGTAGAGGGCCTATAGAAATAGAATAATTTATTACAGCTACAGATCATTTCTAGTGTCTTATGATACAAGGTGATCGTAAATATTAGTTTTATTTAATTTGTTTCTGTCTCCCTTATTACGGGCCCCACCAGTGGCTGAGAGGTTGTGCTCTCGAAGCTGGTAGACGGGAGGTGCTGGGTTCGATCCCAATCGCGCCCGTCGGCCTAATCGTTCGGAGTTTTCTTCGAGCCGTGGATTTATCCATGCGTAAATACGGATTAGGTTCCCTTAGAAAGACCCCCACGTAGGGCACTCCCCCCGGGCCTATATCCCTAGTGTAGATAATTGGCCGTCAATAATCAACCCTCAACCCGTCTCCCTTATTACACTAAAAATAATAAGTTCAAACAAGTTTTCCCCGAAGTTTATAGGAACATATTTCTCCAGTAAATCCTTGTAACTCACTCCAGACAAATTCACCATAATGATGCAGAATGAAGTGTCTAAAATTAAACAAAATAACACGAAATAATATGGGAAAAGTAATTTTAAATATTTATAAAATGTTAAAGAAGAGGATGAAAAAAAGGCAATTTTTATAATAAATCGACTGTAACAATGAAACGTGCAAATACATAACTCGAGACGCAGCGTCACCTTTTTGCAACCAATTTTAGCGTCATTAATATTTTTATGTATGATAAATTAGATGGCACATATAATGAAACTGTCAATCAGTTGGTGCAGCAGTGATTGGGAGGGTTGCCGTAGGAACAACGCACAGCTCACTGCATGCATGGCAACCCGATTACTGATGACTGCTTTAAAGTCATGGTAAGATTAGTAATTGGGTTGACATTCTTTTCACATTGCTATAAGCTGTGCTATGTTGCTATAATAATACCTCCTGCTTGTACGCCAGCTGACAAGTGGGAAGGCCTCCTAACATATAATAATTATGATAAGGGGGTCTTGATTGGCAACTGATATTTAATGTGTCCAAAAGATGTTATAACACCCCAACTTTAAATATTAATGCGGACGCCAATTATTAACTTAAAGCATACGAAAAGAAGGCTTAAGCTTTCAGAATATTAATAATTTAATCAATGTTAAACTTTTCATCCTTTTTCTACAAAAAATATTCAAAAAGTAAAACAATTTTCTTTTGCACGTTACATCTTATAAAAATCCATCACGAAAACGAGAATTAAAGAAGATAGGATAATCTATATAATAAAACCGTAAGTCATGTGACTGTCATCAACAGTTCCGGGATGTCCACTTCATTTTTCATATGCCAGGCGGCCATTTTTATTCAAAATTATTTTTTCAAATAAAACTGCATGAAAGTTGCATTTTTGGAAATATCGTTGAAAATAAATTAATATTTGAGAGATGACTTACATTCAATTATGTATATATTCTGCAATAACTTCAGTTAAAATTAGGTTCGCAGTTCAAATTCTCTATCCATGAAAGTAAACAACAACAAAAAAAGAAAAACATTCATTCGTCGTGAAAGTTTAAAATATTAAACCATGGAGGTAGTTGTTCGAAAAGCAAGTTCTCCGCAAATGAATTTTTGGACCGCTACCTGGTGTCAAAAAAAAAAATAATTCGCACCAGTGAGACAATCAAAGTTTACCATAATTATGTGCTATACAACTCATCTTTTCTTGCCGTAAGCTGAATGTAAACAAATACAACTTATGTAATAATATTTAATGAATCAAATTTCGAAACGATTTGTCAGCTAATTTGGTATTTATGTGTTATGGGAAGAGAGTCAGGAAGAGAGATCACCGAAAATGATTATTAGTCACCAATCATATTTACCATTGTTATTGACCAATCGCGTTCAAAACAGTAATTTAATATACATTTATAAAATACATAACATCATTAAGTACTTTTATGTTATTTGGGCGCAAATCACGCCAATAGCATTTTTAAAATGGAACAGCTTTCAAAGACGCATCGGGGTTGGCGCGATTTTTTTTTGTGCCATTTTGGCGAGAAAACCCCATTTTCAGGTACCTGTTAGAGACTGCTAAAACAGCATGTTACTTTTATTTTATTATGAAATATTTTATTTTACATTAAAAAACACACAATTTTGTTATAAAACATACACAATGATCAATTTATTATTGAACACACAATATTTAATTTATTATAAAACATACGGAATCTGCTCTATCGGGTTGCCATACCAAACAAAATCTACCCGAAACTGCCGGGTTGCCCACGCATAAAATCTTCATTTGGGCGCCAAAATGATACGCCGGTGCGTCTGCGACAGCTGTACCCAAAATTACGTGTAATAATATACAGCCCGATTATGGCAAATTATTCAAAATGTTTTAGATGAGAATAATGATAGATTTTCTAATCTTCAGAAATCGAGTCTACAGCCAAAGTTAGCGAGAAACAAAAAAAAATGGTATTTCTCTATTATCCTGTCGACCACTTTTCATAACAAAAAACTATCGCCAAATAAACGGCAGAACGTTGCCATTGGAATATCAAAATAAATAAATAAAGTATAAGAATTTAAGGACACAATTTTCATTTTAATTAATGAAATAACTAATAAATCAGTAAAACATAATGAAAAATACACGCAAATGTCGAATAAAAACAACTTGATGACATAACAAACACATATAATGTTTCTGACATCAACTAAATGGGACTGCATTTTTGGCGTTTAATCTTACAGTTTGGCGATAGTTTTTTTTATGAAAAGTTGTCGACGGGATAATAGAGAAGTACCAAAAAAATATTAGCAACAATATGGTACTTCAAAAAAAAAATTCACAAAATAGACTTCATTGCATAAAATCGTATTAACTAAAATACGCCAATTGGTAATGGACCCAATTGCGGAAAATTACTTAATATGTTTAAGAATCTCCGCAGTAGCGAATTTATTGCAACTGATAAACAAACGGTCATGAAGCATAAATGTTTAATTGGGTTAAGCGGTTTTTGTCAAGAAAGATGAAATACATAACAACACAAAATATGCGAAATGCTATCATGATGGTAAAAGTTCTTGATTTGTCTATTAGAATCTTTCGGTTTGGCACAGCCAGAATTCAGTTCTAGGGGGGGTTTTGAGTTTCTGATAAAAGTGGTCGCCGGTTATATGAATCACTGGTTAATGGAATCATTCTTTTAAATGAATGAAATCATAATGCTTATCTGTGCAATTACGTTGGTTACGGCTCATTTAAACAGCGTTTACAATATTAGAGTGACAAACTATAAAATGCACCAATGAAATAACACAAAAATTGATTAGATTTATAAAGTGTTTAAAAATGATGAGGAGCAAACTTTAAGATGGAAGAGCACAGTACAGAAAATGATTTTTACATAGAAAATAACAGATTTGTAATCCATTTGTTCAATCAAAAATCCACAAGGTTTCATGAGAATCACAAATTCTTATTGCTAAATTTAATAATAAAGAAGCAATTTTGAGAAAATTTTCAATAGACTTACTTACCTTGCTTTTTGCCAAATGTGACAACTCAATTAAGGTAATCGATGTTTTGGAATGTAGTTAATATTAAACACGGTATTGTAGACTAAATTACTGTGCCCTTACAGTACTTTACATGACATCGAATTTCGCATTATTTAATGTAAATCTGATGAAAATTTTGTTAAAATATATTTATTATTGTTAAAGTTCTCTAAAAATATCCGAGTTTGAATTGTAGTCGTATCTATACTAATATTATAAAACAGCAACATTTGTTCTTTTTGCAGGGGTTAATTCTGGAACTACAGAACAGATTTAAAAAGAAATTGGTCATATGCGAGTTTTATTCGCGTACAAAGGGTTCAACACAAAATATCAGAACTGTTCAAAGACAATATTCTCACATGACATAGTCACATACCTAAAGCAATATTACATGCCAGAATTTAATTTTATTGGTATTGGAATGAAAAACAATGAATATATCTCCCTCTAAAACAAATACCTTGTACAAAGTTTAAATTTGGCAGAGAACAAATCACGCTTCGGAAGAAGTCGCTGAGTTTCACACGAAAAGTTACTTGTCAAGCATATTTGTCGTAATAGTAGACAATTTTAAAGCATTTCTAAAAGTATGCTGAACAACGCGAAACTTTCCGATTCATTTTGAAAAATGAAAACCTATCGAGGTATGATAATTCAAGTGATTTGTTAACGAAAAGATTTTTCATTATAAATGAATTATATATTGAAATATAAGCGATTGTTGTCTCAAAATTACTTACTCTTAATGTCTTAGAATTATTCTATGAATTATTTTTCAATATTTTACCTCAATAATTGAATTCAGTTGGTATGAAAAATGTTGACTATCATGATTCGTCTTACCTAAAGCAAAGATCTTGTTACAAAGTTTAATCTTAGCATTGTGTCAAGTGCGCTTCAAAAGTAGGTCGCAAAGTAGCAACACAGTTTTGATCCGTGCCGTTGTTTTCTAGATGGGTTTTAATTAATATCTCAGCTATTTACAGACATATTTTTTCGAAAATCATTACCAACAATCCTTAGATGATTCTGCGTCGATAACCCTTAACTCCCCGCAGAGCGCCAGAAGAATAAGACACATGAGTGATCTTTTAATTGTTCCGTTTTTACTTTTTAAGTATGGAACTTTAATAATGGTGTCAAAATTCTGTTAACCATCTCCTCTCTAACATAGGCTATATTTTATACAACAATTTCCAAACACTTTTTTTCGGTACATCACGTTCCAAATGTGTGCAAGAACAAAAAAAAAAATTCTAAAATTGCACTTTCTATAATATTGTTGATTCTAGAAATTTGAAAATTGGACTAGCGGTTACTTTAAAAAGATGTAAATGCTCACTAAAAATGGTTTCTATAAAATTCGAAATTTAAAAAGGGAAAAGGAGCAGGAAACGTTCTAAATTACAATTTATTTGTACAATTAGGGCTAGAAACATGAAATTTTGCATGGTTGTTACTTTAGAGACTTATATACTAGCCAAGAACAGTTTGCAGTAGCAGAAGAAGAAAAAAAAAAAGTTCTAAAATTGAGATTTATGTGATACAGTTGGTATAGAAGCTTGGAATTTGGCATGGTGGTAACTTTTGGGATGTAAATGCTCTCTAAGAATGATTTCTAAAGAAATTCTAAATTTAAAAGGATGAAATGACCGGAAAACGGTCTGAAAATGATCTAAAAACATTTAATTAGGAATTCTTTGTGCTAGATATGTGAAATTTGGCACAGCTGTTACTCTAGAAATGAAAATGATCATCCAGAACAGTTTTCTAAAAATTCGAAATGTAAAAGGATCAAAAACAAAAAAGTTCTAAAATTGCGATTTGTGTGATACAGTTGGTATAAATGCTTGTTTTTTGACATAGTGATTACTTTTCAGATATACATACTCGTTCAAAACGGTTTTTAAAAAATTCGAAATTTAAAAATGTGAAATGAGCAAAAAACGTTCTAAAAATGTTCTAAATCATAATATAATTAGAACTTTTAGGGCTAGAGTCTTTTTTCATGGATGTAACTTTTTTTATGGATGTAATTTTATATGGATGTAACTTAAGAGACGTAAATGCTCGCCCATAATTTATTTTTTTAATTCGAAATTTGAAAGATTGCAAGAGTAAGAAGCATCCTAAAATTGCGATTTATGTGATACAATTGGTATGGAAACTTGGAATTTTGCATGATGATTACTTTTATGTAGTAAATGCTTCCTTAGAACATTTTTTTAAGGGTCAAAGCCTGCACTGAATATTTGGCCACTACGGGACTGAAACTTCTTGTAAACCCTCCTTACAGTCCAGATCTTTCCCCCTGTGACTTCGTACTGTTCTCGTATGTGAAAATGAAGCTGAAAGAGATTCGGTTTTTTAGTGATGAGGCACTTTTGAGGACGTGGGACAACGAGTGTGCCTTACTTTCTAGTGAAACTTGGCAGAGCTGGTTTAAGGACTGGTTTCGGAGGATGGAGAACTGTATTGCTTGTATCGGAAATTACTTTGAAAAAGTTTGATAAATAAATCCATATTGCAAAACTTTCCTAGTACCCTTTGTATATGACCCCTCTTTTACTATAAGACGTCTCGAGGTGGGCAAAATACATCGAAAAACCATTTTCGATACAAAATACATTGGTTTTAGGGTCTAAAATACAAAATACTTTTCAAAATTTCAAATGTCAAAATACAAAATATATGTATTTTTTAAATACATTCAAAATACATTAATTATAATTTTAATTATCTTGCACTACGCAAAAATGTTTTAATGCAATGCCATGTTATACATTTTTACCTACTGTATATGGACATGTCCGTAACCAAAAAAAGAGGTCTGCACGGGCCGAAATTTCCAGATCCGAACCCGTAGAAAAAAATTTGGGACCCGACCCGGTATAAAAATTAAAAGTTCGGCCCGAGGCCCGGCCGTGTCCGTACAAAAAATTCACCCGGTATAAAAGATAAAAGTTTGGTCCGAGTCTGGACCAGCTCATACAAAAAATTTATTGGCCCGGTTTAAATGCTAAAATTTCGGTTCGAGCCTAGCCCTACAAAAACTTAATTGGCCCGAGGGAATTTCTACAAAAAAAAAAAAATTTAAGCTGATGTGGTTAAAAATTCTCTTGTACGAGGTATTGTGACATTTTTTTTTATTTTAGCTATTTTTCATGTTTATATTCTTCATCTTTTAAAAAGCGCCCAGAGCTGCGAAGTAGAGGCACACCCGATCCAAAATACTGCCCTCCCTAGATTTATTTCTGCCTGTGCCCATGTAAACTATGTTTATTTTTTTTATGATTCTCTATTTGTACGCAAATGTCTGAGTTATTATTAATGTCATTAAACCATATTCCATGGCTTAGAGACTTATAAATCTGAAAAATTCGATACAAAAAAATCTTCTAAGACGAAATCACGTAGGAGCTAAAAAAATCAATTATAGACAAGTTCCCATCTTAGCTGGTACATTACCTGTTCTAAATGCATTATATTCTTTTCACACGTATTATTATATTCATTTTGTATGAATTAACACACTTTTCCGTTTAAGACAGGATTCCATCATAGACAGGTTTCTTTTCACATGCTTTCGTGCACTTTAATTTTATTGCCCAGAAATATACGAGTATGTGCTATTCTTCAAAAAGTATAAATTTAAATTTTTAATTGTAGAATAATAACGATTTAAAAATATATGCATTTTTTGCAAAGAATGTTAAACCAGATCAAATTTTACTGATATCTGTACGGGCCAGGCCAATGACTTTTTACGATCTGGGTCGAGACCGGGCCTTAAAATTTCTTCCTGTCTAGACCTCTAGGAAGAATCTCCAGGTCCGGCTGGGTCCGAAAAAAAATTAATCTGCCCCTGCCCGGCCTGAGACTGCAGGAAAAAATAAAGCCCACGCCCGGGCCGGTCATAAAAGAGTGATGACCAGAATCAGTTGATTTCGACCTGAAAATAGTGTCTTGCACTAACTGTCATCAAAAAATATTTTGAAATATTTCGAGTATACTTATGTCTAATATCGCGTAGCGTGATGTATCATCACGCATAGCAACATTAAGATACATTTAAGATAGCAACATTTTTCGCATAGCAACATTAAGAATTAAAAAGCATTAGCAAAACCATTCAGCAAAAATGTTTCAGCCAAAGATAAAAATCCTTATTATGCCAAAAAAAAAAAAAAAAAAAAAAAAAAAAATGTTCATATTAACTGCTAGAAACAAATTCAAAGACTATACAAAACAGACAAGCATGTATTTCCTGTTGTGAATCAGTAATTTGCGGTTAAAACACAAGTTGTGGTTTAAACTTTATACCAGCTTCAAGTCTGGTACGAAGTTTGAATAATCCAGAAATGTATTTTGAGTATTTTCAAAATACAAAATACATGGAAGAATCATTTCAAAATACATTACCAAAATACTTTAGTTTTATCTGTTTAAAATACAAAATACAAAAGTATTTCAAATACATGTATTTTCGATACTGCCCAGCTCTGTAAATGACAAAGTGACGCAGTCCAAATAACCAATTTTGACTTTGACCGATGCTTGTAATATGCTCTTTCACAGTTTTAAGTAGAATTTTCGCCGTTTAATTGAATCACATTGTTAAATAGAATTTGATTTAACAAAGCGGCGGATTCCGCCAAGGTGGAAAGGCCAAAAAATTTAATTTTAACTTTAGTTTTGATTCATATAAACGGCAATTATAGTAATTTTTTTTAGCTCTGGGGGGGGGGGGGGGGGGTTTAACCCCCAAACCCCCCCCTTGGCTGCGCCACTGGTTTGGCGAAGGATTAAAAAATAATAATAAATTATGAATAACGTATTACAATGCTTAACATACATTTAAGGGAGACCAAACTGGTCGCCAGTGGCGGCTAGTAATAAAAATAAATAATGATGGACTGTAGATGTAACATCAAGTACGTTATCTGTATCATTTATTCTACCGTATATATCAATATCATAGACAAAAAAATTGGTTGCAAAGACGTAACGCTGCCGAGACACCTAGAGACGAGATACACGTTGTTGTTGTTGTTGTTGTTTTGACCCGGAGGCCCGGTGAGCAGCTTTATATTTCTATGTAGCTGTCCTACTCCACAAACGACGAGATACACACGCAGACGCAGACCCATAACGTTTACAAAACAATGCTAGTCAGTCGTTATGGTTACAATTAAATGAAAAGCTCCGTTAATTCGCAGTTAAAGTTTTTTTTTATTTTTTTTCCCCTAATTGAAGGCAAAATTTAAAAAATGACAAATTTCGCAAAAACTTTTACTAATCTGAATCTGATGTTCTTGAAGTATTTAGGAAACTATGGAGGACAAGTTGCATGGTTCCTGAATGCATTAACATGGATCAAATAGACCTGTGCAGTGTTTAAGCGTCAACCAGCCAACCGTCGTATTTTTCTTATTTTTTTTAACCGACTGGATGTATTTCAAACAAATTAAAGTCTGCAAAAAGAAATTTTAAACCCAAAACAAGTTATTTTCATCCCGAAATGGAGTTGTCTTACAGTAGAATTGTTTCGTCAATCTTGAATTTTTTTTTTCTTGTTTATAACAAAATGGGGGTTGGCGCGATTTTTGTTTTTGTTCCATTTTGGCTCGAATACATTTTAGATCTAGCCTGCGAGAACAGCATGTTAGTTTTACTTTACTTTGAAACTATTTTATTATAAAGCACACGCAATTTTATTTATTTTTATATATAAAACACGCACATATATATATTTTTTATGTTTACACACATTTTTTATTATAAAACACACACATTTTCACTTATGTCATTGGTACATCATCATTTTATATTCTCATCCTCGGTTTCATGAATATGCATTTTGTGTAAGCCACTTTATTGTTGACAGTTAAAAGTAATACTACATTGTTTTCTGTACTGTCAAGTTCATTACTGGTGCAACATTTCTGAGTGATCTGATGATGCTTTCTGTTAGTATAAGATACAATGCATTTTTTATTTTATGGAGTACGTAGCATTTCGAACAGATTTATCACTCTTCCTCAATCCACCATCTTGTTTGGCAGACAAGTTTGTTTGGCCAACAAGTATTTGCCAAGTGGTCATTGATTAAAAATTTCCTGATTTTGCTTGAATTCCTTTTTTTTTTATTATGTTTAATCTCTATATATTTCAAAATTAATTTTTTTTTAGGGATTACACATAATACCAAAATCGCCAAACAGGATGGCTGACTCCTGAGGGCTTGTGATACATCTAAGCCATGCATTTTCTGCTGTGGTATATGCATTTTTAAACGTATCCAGTTTTGAGTGTATTAGGTGGTGGGTCATCCCATGGTAACTTACATTACATTTAGAATAATTGACTTCTGTAATTTTAGTAATATAACACTAAAAAATATTCAAAATGTAATGTTTACAGTGTCTCACAAAAGTGATGGGACACTTGTGCTTTATAAAAAGAACTGCAAGAAAATAAATAAACAAACATGTGCAAAAATTTTTTGGGTGTGTTTCATATTTAAAGTTAGTAACAATTATTACATAACATACATTTTGTCAAAATATTAAAATATTAATTTAGTAAAAATACAATTGTTCAGAACGGAGCAAAAAATGGCTCACATAAGTGATGGGACACTTACTTTTCCATCAAATATTTATCCAAAAATTTTACTTTTTAAAAGGTTTTAATATTTTGTTGCATTTCCTTTTACTTTTAAAACATTATTTAATCTTTTTGGGATGGATTCGACTAATTTTTTTGTGATTTCTGGAGTGATTTTACCCCATTCTTCTTGAAGCACCGATTTTAGTTGTTGTTTTGAAGAAATGGTGTGTTTGCGAATTCTTGAATCAAATTCTTGCCAAATATTCTCTATGGGATTTAAGTCTGGAGATTGTGGTGGTGTTTTTATTATTTCAGGACAGTTATATAGCAGCCAGAGTCTAACGTTCAGAGCAGTGTGCTTGGGGTCATTGTCCTGGTAGAATTTAAAATCGTTATGAAGGTTCAATTTTCGTGCTGAAGATTTCAAATTTTGCTTTAAAATATCAATATACTTGTACTGATCCATTATACTGTCAATAAAAACAAGATTACCAACTCCTGCGGACGACATACACCCCCATACCATAACTCCTCCTCCACCATGTTTTACTGTTGGTACCAAGTTCTGTTTGCGAAATTCTTCCCTGGGTTTTCTCCACACCAAGATTCTACCGTCAGAACCAAATATATTAAATTTACTCTCATCAGCAAATATAACTTTATTCCAGTAATCAGAATTCTTATTTATGTTGGATTTTGCGAAAGCTAGTCTGAGTTTTCTATTCTTTTCACTTACGAAGAATTTTTTCCTGGCTACTCTACCGTGATATCCAGCAGATCGAATTACCCTTCTAATAGTCTCAGGATTAACAATTATTCCATATAATGCTTGTAAATCAGCAGCAACTTTTGAAGCACTATTTGTTGGATTTTTTTTAATATTTCGAACGATAATTCGCTTTATTCCATAGGATAGCTTTGATGGTCGGCCAGGTCTTCTTTTATCCTGAATCATATGATTCTTTTTATATCGTTTAATGATATTGAAAACTGTTGAACGACTCAAGTTAACTGTTTCAGCAGTTTTTCTAATAGATTTTCCACGTTCAATATGCAAATTAATAACTAATTTTCGAATTTCAGGCGAAGTTTCTTTTCGTTTAGCATTCATGGCTACACAGAGCTAAAAAACACAAAAATTCCAAAACAAACTGGAGAGAAATACTGCAGACGATTTTATAAATTATTGCCAATTGCTTTTAAGTAAAAATAAAACCCCAAAAAATATTTTTATTGCTTATTTCAGACGATTTTTGTTGCATATATAATGGTGTCCCATCACTTATGTGAGCTATTTTTTGCTCCGTTCTAAACATTTGTATTTTTATTAAATTAATATTTTAATATTTTGACAAAATGTATGTTATGTAATAATCTTTACTAAATTTAAGTATGAAACACACCCACAAAAAAATGTGTACATGTTCTTTTAATTTATTTGATTAGTTTCCTTTTGTAAAGCACAAGTGTCCCATCACTTATGTGAGACACTGTATATGATTTGTTAATTAAACCTATACAAAGATAAATTTGGATAAAAGTTACTTAAATTTAGTGCTATTTCTTTGATGCTAAAAATTATATTTACTGTGGTAACTTACGTTTCTGACAAAAAGAACGTAAGTTACCATAATAAATATAACGACCAGTGTTAAAAAAATAGCACTAAAGGTAGGTATTTTTCATCTAAATTTTGCTTTGGATAGGTTTAATTAACAAATCATATCAACATTACATTTTGAATATTTTTTGGTGTTGTATTATGAAAATTACTAAAGAAAATTATTCTAAATGTAACGTAAGTTACCATGGGATGACCCTAGTGTGTAAAAATTCTATAGTATATTTTACACAGGGCTGCACGAAAGAATTTGCACATATTACCAGATGTGAACTGATAGTAATTGCTGCAAAATTAATTTATTCTGAGTTATGTGTTTTTTTAAGTTGCTTATGTAGGTATCTCATTTCATTCTAGGAAAAAATGAAATTTTTTAATAGTGTGCTAGTGTTGTTGGAAAGTGTTTCATTGGCTTTGTTATAAAATTAACAAAACCCTTTAGAAAACATCAGAAAAATCACTATACACAAGGCTTTAACGTGCAAATCAATACTCAGAGTTTCCCCCAGGTTTAAAAAAGGGCAGGGTGCTGCTGATGAGGAAAGGGCACTTTTACATTCTTCAGGGCACTTTTTTAATTTTTATACGCACCTTTAATATTTAAAGGACGACACTCTTTCAACTATATAAGTACATTTAAAAAATATATATATTTGTCTAGAATTAAGGTCTTACAATAATAAAATAGGTATGTTTATGCACTAAATAATAACTCACAATATGATATGAATTACACATGCACAACCTGTGGCCAGTGGGTCATTTGCCGTTTTTCACAATGTTTTTGACCAAATTTGCCTTTTCTTCGCGATCATTTGATGAAATTTGCCGTTTTTTCCATTGTTTTTGACGAAATATGCCGTTTTTTCTCGATTATTTGACGAAATTTACCGTTTTTTCGCGATCTCTTGATGAAATTTGCCGCTTTTCGCAATGTTTTTGACGAAGTTTGCCGTTTTATCGCGATTCTTTGACAAAAGTCACGTTTTTCCCGCGATTTATTGACAAAATTTGCCATTTTTTCGCGATCATTTGACGAAATTTGCCATTTTTCGCAATGTTTTTGACGAAATTTGCCTTTTCTTCGCGATCATTTGACGAAATTTGCCGTTTTTCGCAATGCTTTTGACGAAATTTGCCGTCTTTTCGCGATATTTCAACGAAATTTGCCGTTTATCACAATGTTTTTGACGAAATTTGCCTTTTCTTCACGATCATTTGACGAAATTTGCCGTTTTTCGCAATACTTTTGACCAAATTTGCCGTTTTTTTGCGATATTTCAACGAAATTTGCCGTTTTTCACGATGTTTTCGACGAAATTTGCCGTTTTTTCGCGATCTTTTAACGAAATTTGCCGCTTTTCACAATGTTTTTGACCAAATTTGCCTTTTCTTCGCGATCATTTGACGAAATTTGCCATTTTTCGCAATGCTTTTGACCAAATTTGCCGTTTTTTCGCGATATTTCAACGAAATTTGCCGTTTTTCACAATGTTTTTGACGAAATTTGCCGTTTTTTCGCAATATTTCAACGAAATTTGCCGTTTTTCACAATGTTTTTGACGAAATTTGCCATTTTTTCGCGATCATTTGACGAAATTTGCCGTTTTCCGCAATGTTTTTGACGAAATTTGCCTTTTTTTTCGAGATTTTTTAACGAAATTTGTCGTTTTTCACGAAATTTACCGTTTTTTCGCGATTTTCTGACGAAAGGCACGTTTTTCCCGCGATCTGTTGACAAAATTTGCTGTTTTTTTGCGATTCTATGACGAAAGTCACGTTTTCCCCGTGATCCTTTGACAAAATTGGCGACTTTTCTTCGAACGAATGACGAGATTGATTTTTTTCGGCGATCATTTGCCGAAATACCGATACATTTTATGTCCGAATTTTCGGATTTATGACCGATATTTTTTTCTAATTTTCGGAAATCATTGCTTTAATTTTTCGGAAAATTCGGACCAGAATCACCCCTGCGTCAGGGAATTTTCTAAATCTACCGCGATCGCGGCCTTTGAACAGACGGGAGATGAACGTGCGATCCTATGTGTGTAAATGAGAAAACAACTTCCAGGCGCACGTTCAGGGCGGGCACAACAAAATGCAGTACGGGTGTCATTTTTTAAAACGAGGGGCAGAAGGGCGCTATTTTTTGGATGAGGGGCAAGAAGGGCGCTATTTGTTTAACCAAAGGGCAGGCAGGGCGCAGCGCCCTCCTGAAACTGTCTGGGGGAAACTCTGCAATACTAGTTATACATAAAATTTCTATTAAAAAAATAGTGGTGTCCTTAAAGTTTTTACACATGCGGAAATATTGTTTCTTTGCATAATTATTATTTTTTGAAATAAACAGATCACAGATACATTTTCATAACTTTTATATTAGTATTTCAACTTTATGATCAACATTAAATTCCTCTTTCAATTATCACATTTTAAATATATCAAAAATTAAAAAAAAATTTTGCTGTTCTTAAAGATTTTACGCATTCTGTATATTTTTATGTTCCAGGTTCTCATTTTCAAAATCAATTGAAATGGAGTTCAATAAATTATGGTACAGTTTCTTGAGTGAGATTTACAGACGGTTCAATATCATTTTGCATTAAGCATTTCACCTAGCTTATTTCATCTTTCAATTGGTAATCTGCTCTTGATGTCATCAGCTACAAGCCTTGCCTGTAAAATTCATAAAAAGAAAGTATGTAGGTATTATTTACGATTCTTATTTAATATTTGGCAACAGAAACTAGTTTTGAATGACAATAGTTATTTATGAAAATATTCTAATTCATGTGAAAGGAGATGTCCTTTTAGTGAAGAAATACTTTTGCAGTGGTCCATACTATTTTAATGATTAAAAATGTTATCAGGGGTCTGTCCAGACTTTTTTCCCAGGGTCCTGTTTTTGTGAAATTGTGAACAGCTCTTTATATTTGTGAAAAATCTATTCGTAATTTTGTGAATTCGAAATGGTCATTATATTCAGGTTCTTGTTTATACATTTTTAAGAAGATATATGGATGTAAAATACATTTATTTTCTTTATATATGTAAAAGAGACAGGTCAGATTTTACTTTTAAAGGATTAATTTGTGAAATATTTGGTTTAAAGATAGAAAAAATTTGTGAAAAATCTATTTTTAAGACAAAAAATTTTGTGAAGGGTCCTGTTTTAGGGAAAATAATTTTGTGAAGGGTCCTGTTTTAGGGAAAATAATTTTGTGAAGGGTCCTGTTTTAGGGAAAATAAGTTGGTGAAGGGTCCTGTTTTGAAATGAGAAATTTTGTGACGAATCTTTTAAAGGACCTAATTTCTTCCTAAACAGATCCCTGCTTAGTTACAGATTATTAGATTTAAAATAATACAACATACAGTTGAAGGGTACTTGCAATACCCAGTAACAAAAAAGAAACATTGCAGCAGTGCTGCAGATTTTTTTCATACCTTGCAGACGAATCTACCAACTTAAAAAATTCTGGCCCAAGGAAAATTGTCAAAATTTAACTTTTGTTTGCTAGATTTATTAAATTTTCTTAATTAAAATTTCTTTATAAATGCAAATTTTGCTTATTTTATGACTTGCTATAATTTCTTATGATAGTAATCTTGGTTCAGCATTCTTGGGTCCCAGGTAAATTTTGGTTTACTGCAGATTAACACAGAAAATTCTGCTACGGAGATTGTGTATTATCCACACCAAGAGATAGATCACCAAAAATGGTTACCAATTGCCAATTGTGTTCAAAACAATAATTTAACATTATTATAACATTGTTAAAAATGATAAAGGAAATAAATAAATAAAATAAAATGGTACGGTACTTTTTGGTTAGCCGGGTGCCAGTGATATATGTACGTATATAAATACATATGTATATACATTAATTTGTATATATATACATATATATGTAGATGTATATATATGTATATGTAGATGTGTAGATAAGTGTGTGTGTGTATATATATATATACATATATATATATATATACATATATATATATATATACATATATATATATATATATAATATATCACTGGCGCCCGGCTAACCGAAAAGTACCAATGGTACTTCTGTATTATCCCGTCGACCACTTTTCATAACAAAAAGCTATCGCCAAATAAAAAGAGAACGTTGCCATTAATATCAAAATAAATAATTAAATAAAATATAAGAATTTAAGGACACAATTGTTATTTTAATTAATGAAATAACTAATAAATCAGTAAAACATAATGAAATATACACACAAATGTCGAATTAAAAACCACTTAAGGACATAACAAACACGTATAATGCTTCTGACATAGAGTAAATGAGACTGCATTTTTGGCATTTAATCTTACAGTGTGGCAATAGTTTATTGTTATGAAATGTGGTCGACGGGATAATAGAGAAGTACCAATAAAATAAATGAACAATAATAAATTTTAAAAAAAACTATTTAAACTATAACAAAACTATAAACTATAATAAAAAACTTAAACTATAAACTATATAATGTTGTCAGAAAATAAGGGTTACTGTAATTAGTAAATTTGGTGCCATGCTTGGCGCAGTTGTATCTGACCTGGCCCGTATAATACATAAGTACCAATTGAAGAAACAAACATATTTTCGTTAAGCTTTTAATGCTCGGCTTTAAGAAAAAGTGGCCAATAGAGTAAAACTCTACTATACCCTTAGTCCTAACATTACAAATAACTTGAACTTTGGTTTTTACGGATTATGCATGCACTTTCTTTGTAACGAAAATGCTGAATCAAAGATTTTATTAGTGATGTGGTCACTGATTCATGACCACGAGTCAAAATTCTAATGGGTAACTGATGAGTTCGACTTTCGTCGACAGCAGAAAAAACAGTGTATACATGCAACATTAATATTTTATTGCTTTCAAAACATTTAAATAAGAAAATATTTATGAGTGCATAATATTTGATTTTTCATGATTATTTTTATTTTGTGTTTATTATGTAAAAAATGAAAAAATATATTTTATTTTGATGAAGTAGATCTTTATTAGAATATAGCTTGTAAATTACTTCATTACAGTCATTTTTTGCTTTTATTAACATGTACAAATTTTATGCATGCAAAATGTTTATTTCCCTGTGATTTCATTCATTTTATTTATGGTGCATATTGTATTATTTATGGACTGACAATGCTTAGCTCAAAGATGGAAATCTTTTACCTATACTATATGCCATTTTCTTTTTTTTACTTTATTTTTCTCTCTTTGATTTTCTGTATTTAAATTTTTTTAACACATTTTCCCTAATCTTTGAAGTAATTTATACTTTTCTTTGTTCCTGAGTCAACGAATATAGACAAATGAAATAAGAACACTATTCATAAGAAATTTTCTGCATATGCAGAAACTTTAGAGAATTAAACAAAAATATGTTGAGATTTATTAAAACTTGCAGAAGCCAAATGCTTTTATTACTTAGAATTTTAAATCTTGTTGCAAGAAAATCATAGTCAAAGTAAAAACAAAAATGTGCACAATTTTTTTCCCTTGAACTTTTATTTTTTTACTTACAATGCAAAATTTTCTCCTTAAATTATTTTCTCCTTATTAAGTATCTTTCAATAATTTTAGAAATATACAGACAAATTTGTGCCGAAAATGTGTGGCAAATATACTTGAATTCACAGTCAGTATTCAGTTTTATACTATACTATGCTTGTATGTTTAATCCTTCTCAGATGTCCCAGTTTTGGTGAGCAGTTTTTATCTATATGTTTCAGATAAGATATAAGATATTTCAAAGGATGCAATACTTCTAATAAAATATGTTTTTATTGATAATTTACGTTTACTTAATTTCAACTCATAAATTTTAGTTTTAAGTGTATTATTTTACTAATTTTTATTCTACTTTTGATATTTTAAAAAAATCTTTTTGTTTCTCAAATAAAAAAAAGTTCTACTTTCAATAAAAAGTTAAAATTAGAGTTAAAACGCGAAGAGAACAACTCAACTCAACAATTTAGTTTTTCCACTGATGATGACCGAGTAGTTCGGTTGAAAACATTTTGGGAATTTTTAAAAGGACTTTAATGTGCTTTTAAATGTTTTATGTATGTTTTTACGCACCTTCAAGCAATGTATTTACATTTAGTTGTATCTTAATGAATTTTAAGTTCTACTTTGTTTTACAATTTTTTACATGATATTGTTTTATCTAAAAATTTTAAGAATTCTAAATTAACATGATTGTTTCATTTGGAAGTTTCAGTTATTTTTTTCATTGGAGAGGAGATTTGTCCATTGAAGAAGAAATAGGGAGACTGTGGATACTTATATCCCGATTTTTTGTTTTTATTTTTTTCTTGGTTGTCATTTGACATTTTTAAGAAATTTTTTTACCAAAATAATCATGTGTCCATTTCTTATCCAATATAATTTTTTTCTTGGTATAAAAAACAAATTAATTTCAGAAAATTACATTTTTCAAAAGGGGGATCATGTATCCCCACTTAAAGGGATACTTGATCCTTTCGTTGGGAATGATCCCTGCCAAAAATAAAGCTAATATTCTTTCATTATCCATACATCGCAGTGTTATAAGTTAGTAATAAACATTTAACTTTTTTTTTTTTTTTACAAGAATATGTCTAAGCAAAAGGAAAAATATTATATACAGTTGAAGCACTTTATAACGAATTACGATATAACGAAATTCTCATAACCATTTAGTTGGTCTGCATGTTAAAGAATACTGAATTCGAAACGATATAACGAAACATTTATAACGAAAAAAAGTCGAGCATGAAAAGTGAGAAAAAAACGATATAGTGAATTATTCATTTTTTTTTTACTTAACAAGGAATAATTTTTTGTTACATTTAAATGTATAATTTTTTTTATACATAGCATAGTAATATATATGTATATATATATATTATCCATTACTATATTATATAATAAATTTATATATTATATCAGAATATTACATATATATTATATAAATATACCGTTAAAATAATACATTAAAACTCTAATTATCTGAAATACAGTCATTCAGATCTATAATCACAAATTAAAAGTTTTGTGATATGGATTGTAAGTATATGTATTCGTAAAAATATAATTATCTTGAAATTCTTTTTTAAGTCAACGCTTTTCTTCTTTTTACTGTTTGTAGTAAAAGTTATCCATCCAATGAAGGCTTAATAAAAATACATAACTTATTTAGTAATACATAAGGCGTAGTTTTTTTTTATTAAACAAAAGTGATTTTTAGAGATATTTTTATGTTAATAAACCGCCTTTTATATGATTGTCTCCCTTATCAGGACTTCTACATACTCAGATTAAGTTTAGACCACATTAGTCCGGATAATTAGAGTTATTACTGTATAACGAAATAATTCGTTATAACGTTTTAACGAAAATACGTTATAACGAGCAAATCTTCGGAGCACTTTCGATTTTGTTATAAGGTGCTTTGACTGTAATTAGAAAAAATTAGTAAATGATCAATGAGAATTTCCAGATAATAGTTTCAGGAAAGAAAGCTTTAAAATTCTGCAACTAATCTTAAATACAAAATTGAATGAAATAAAGTATTACTAAAAATATTCAAACTGGAGTAGAAGAACATTATTGTTAGATTATATCTTATGACAATAACCCTTTTTGCATTGGAAAAGTATTAAAAATAAGAAATGATATGGTTGAAAAGGAATTTTTAGAAAAGGATGTCCGAAATTTCCACTTCACCAAATGGGGTTGAATCGGAACTGTAAATATTAGATATAATTTTATAGGCTGATTTATTTTGAAAGAGCTGATCCTTTTATTAGTGGCAATGATGCCATTAACTCTGCTTATACGTGATGCAAAATTCGCTGCAGTAATCTTTAGAAAATGTAAAATGTATGCCTTCATTTTAAATTAAAATGCTTTCTGAGAAAAAATTTGATTCTTCAACTTAGTATGGTTTCATTTTATGCCAGTAGACGGCAGCAGCGACTTACCTTACTCTCGTAAAAAACAAGGCCTTGGCTGAAATATTGCCCTCTTTTGCTGGACACTTGTTCTTTTTCTGTCTTTGTTAAGAGGATTAAGTGAGAGCAGTGTGTGGTGTATTTGTCAGTTTGTCAGATCCTATATAGGGGAGACTGGTACACAGTGTACCACTTTTTCAGTTTAAATTTTTCTCTTTAATAAAAGACTGATCCTAAATTTTTGTTCTCTTTAATGGACAGACCGATCCGCCTGAAAGTATTTTTCAATATTCCTTAAACCTTTTTACATTCCTCAGAATTTTTCCAGAACATGGTTTTCAATACATTTTTCAAAATAAAAATATTTTTATGTAGCCGTAAAGCAGACCAGTGTGTCCCGGAAGCGAGGCACAATGGTCCATCCACTGGGGCACAGTGGATGAAATACAATATAAATCTATTTTTCATTAATATAATCCTTTATTTCCCCTTTACCTCCAAAATAACATAATACAAATTTGCAAGTAGCATTTTCAAAGAAAACACATACGAAAAAAAAAAATATAAGAAAAAAATTATTATATTTTGAAAATAATAAGACTAAGATAGAGAAGGATAAGAATAAGTTAAAATTATTAATTAAATACAAAAAAAAAAACAGCACACTTTAAAATTTGCAAGTGAAATTCCAAAGACTTATGAGTAAGACTGAGCATGGAATTTTCACTGACATCAACAACAGATTCATCCACAGTTTCTAGAAAAATAAACTGATTTCTATTCAATTTGTGTCTCATGAATCTTACTTGAATAGAATCATTGGGCTTACAGTTATATATATTTTTCAAAGACAGTAAATACAAAACAAAATATTTCTTACTATGTTCAATGGATTGTTATGTTTCTTTGTTTACTTTATTTTACAGTTAAATAACTACTTTAAAACAATATTTCTTTATAGAAAATAAGCAATTAAATGTTTTGAACATTCTGCATTACAGGAGCTGAGTGGATCGTGAACCACTGTGCCCCATGTTGAAGTTCAATAAATAATCATATTAATATTGTTTATAGCTTTCTTTTAAACATATTAACTTTAAAGTAAAATAAAAACAAGTATCTTACATTTGCAAAATTAGCTGTTTTATCTTATTTATCTACAACCTTTAATTGTTAAAAAAAGTAAAGTATGAGATGAAAAATTTTACTTTTAGAAGCTCGAAACTACCAATCAGCATAAAATGGTTCACTCTGAGCTAAACATGTTCTCTGAAGGCTATAAATAATCAATCCAGTGCTTTTAGTATGTGTTTGTGTATAATTATTAGGATAGAAGAGAAGCTTATTTGCAGCACGGTGGCTTATCCACAGAATAAGTAAAATGGATATTAAACTTAAATTCATCTATTTCTTCTGACTGCAAAATTTCCCAGTATTCTTTTTTAGGTTTATCAAATTATTTTCTTAAAGAAGTTTCATTCAGTAAATAACTTGATTCTGTTAATCATTTAAGTACATGGTTAAAATATCACAGTGTTACATTTTCACTTCGTCAAATTATTTTATAAAGAGACTCTGTTCAATAAACCATTTTATTGAATCATCATACAAGAATATGGCTGCAATATCCCAGTGATACGATTTCACTTCATCAAATGAATTGAATTGTCAAGTGAATCAGAATATTCATCTATTTAGTTAAATCAATATGGTTTAAAAATGCAATAATATAACTGAAGTATTCCAGTTCTCCTGTGCAATAATGATAATTTAAATTCCTGAGTGTTCCAAGAAATTCATCAATAAAGAATTAATTTGTGATACTTCATCTGATAGTGAGATACCACTTTGCAAAACTTTATGAACCCTGATTCTTGCCCTCCCCCCCCCCCCCTCCCTTTTTTTTTTTTTTTTTTTTTACAATAGCAAATTTGACAATTCTCAATTAAAATTATATGGAGTTTACTTTTTTTATTGCTAAAAGGTGTAAAGTAAAAACTTTATAAACAGTAAAATAAGTCTTATTAGACAGTTGACATGTTTTGACTCTATCTAGTCGAGGCCGTTATCAAAACGAATAAGAATACTCTACAATTGCACGATCCATGATGTAATGATTTGAAATGCCATCATTTAATTTAAATGCATTTCAAATCATTACATCATAGATCATGCAATTGTAGAACATTCTTATCTGTTTTGATAATGGCTTCGATGGAGCCAAAATATGTCAGCAGTCTAATAAAACTTATTTTACTGTTTATAAAGTTTTTACTTTACACCTTTTAGCAATTAAAAGAAGTTTATTATTATAAGGTGTTGTAATTTGTTATATATTTATGTGGAGCTTAGTAAAGTTTAGTGAACATTGCTCTTCGTGCAGCAATAATTTTGAGAATATTTCATTATGAAATTGATATTATGAATGATTACTGAAATATTATGATGTATTTATAGATGGATCCATTAAAAATATTTAGATCATCAATTATGGATATAAATAAAGTATTAGGTGTTTTTATTGATATTGATTATACATTCTTGTCTTCTCTTCCTCTGGTTGGTGAGTTCATTTATTTTATATTATTCCTCCTTACATGAATAGTAAAGTTGCAACAAAACATTTGACTGTCATATATATCTTCTAACAATTAGATTTCTTTTGAAATTTATGAATCTTAATTTTCTTTAATATTGAGATTTTAACTAACGTAAATTTAATACTGATAATTGTTGAGTTATTGTGAATTGTGACATACTAAGTAACATTTACCTCAGAAATTTGTGAAACTCAATTAAATAGTGTAAAAAAATTAAATCTTGAGTTCTATGAGTAATACTTTCAATCTCATGACAATGCATTATTTATTTTAATTATGCTAACCATTTTTACTTTTCATGTTCCAGTTTTTTTTTTTTTTTTTTTTTTTTTGAAGAAGTGTTGGATATATATGTAATTATTTATAATTTATTTAAAATCTTTAATTAATTTACTAATTACGTTAACTAATTTTAAGCATTTTTCTGATATCCTTTTCTCATATTCTGTGTAAGTTACAAACAAAAGAGATATCACCTTCAGACTTTTTGTATTATATTTAAATGTTTGTGTATAAAAAATAGTGAATAATATATCTTGTGCAATGGGGGGAGTACATGCAGGTGTTCACTGTCAACTTCCAATCGGGAACCCATTTTTTTTTTTTTTTTGCTTTTTTTTTGCTTTTTTTTTTTTTTGTTATAAGCTCCTGAAACAAATTTGGTCATCAAATTATGAAAGGGCATTAAATTTTTTGGAGCTTATACCAACTTTAGTTTAAAAAGTTCATTTTTTTTTCTTTTTCTTTTTTAACCTTTTCAGAGTTCTAACAGGTAATTAATCAATGAAAATAATACTTTTTGATGGTATAAGCTCCAGCAAAAATGATTACCTTTAGCAAATAACTATTATACAAATAGCAAATTTATAAAAAAAGATGAAGGAAATTAGTCTAATTGTTCTCATCTCGAGAAAAGTGGTCCCCCTGTTTGAAAAACATTGTTTCGAGAAAAACAAGTTTAAAGTTTTACCAGTGAACACGTGCGAAGACTTCGCACTACAGTCTAATATTTTGTAGCAATCTCTACTATTTTTTAGATGCAGGTTTGAACTTCTAAAGGGAAATTAAGGACTAAAAATATCTACAAACAACATTAGTCAAGCCAGAATATCATCTCATTTATTCCATCAAAGTTACAGTAAAAACTAATCGAAGATAGCAAAGACAAATAGGTACTTTTCGGTTAGCCGGGCGCCAGTGATATATATACATGTATATATATATACACACAGTGTTCGAAATTAGCAGTCGTTAGTCGTCAAATGCGACTACATAATAGCATTTGACGACTACAAAATTATTCCTGGGTGTCAAATTTGACGCCTAGCTTTTTTAACACTTATTTTTTGTTTAACTTAGCCAATCACCTGCTTTTGAAAATTTGGTCTCACACCAAACATAATCTGTAATGTGAGACAGTTTGAAAGCAATTTTTAGCAGTGAGTGAGTACAAATCAAAATGAATATATTAATTTATGCAAATTTCTAAAATTTATATTGAACCTGTCATTTAGCACTGCTAAATGTGAAAAAGAATTTAGTCAGTTTAATTTAATAAAAAATGTTACATGTAACCACTTATCCACTGATACTGTTAATGATTTATTAATGGTAAAACTGTAGACTCAATTTAGCAGATTTTTATCCAGATAAAGCTATAAATCCCGTGAAATGATTTAGCTGAAGGACGGTCAGACATCCTAGTTTTAGTATCTAACTTTATTAAAATTAGTGGGTATTGTTTGAGTTTCATCTTTGCAATCTATATGCAGTCAAGCATTGTTAGCATGAAATCGCTTAATGTGAATTTTTGCTTAACCCCTTCGCAACGGGCATCCTTTACAGAATTTTTAATATTTTACCAACGGTTTTACAAAACTGAAAATTTCGCCTAATTGAAATGCTATCATTAAATAAGGCAACGCTTACAATAAAAAGTAACTGGTGGAAATAATTGAGGATTCTGAGCATCACGGATACGTGTCGCTCGTCCCCAAGAGGTTAACATGGATTAATAATGCAGTCCCAACAGATAAGATAATGCTATTATTTTAATGGTTAACACACACACACACAAAAAAAAGGTGGTACTTTAGATTTCATGTTAACAATATTTGTCTGCAATTATATGTATAATTTTTTTTTTTTTTTTGTACTAAATTTAAGTGTAATTATCAACAATGGATAAAATTTTGTTAAGTTTAATTTTGTTTAACATGGTTAAGTGCATTTTTCTATTAATTTCTAAATGTAGTATTAATTAAAAATACTCTATCAGTTTTACAGTTGCTTCAATTATTATAATATTGTAGATTAAGAACTTCAATAATTTAAATAAAAACAAAATATTCATTCTTTTTTATAAAGTAGCATATAATGATACAGTTATGTCAATTTAGAAGTTTTCATTTGACGCCTAAGCTATTTACAGTAGGCGTCATTTTACGCCTACCTTTCATTTCCCAATTTCTATCACTGTATACACACACACATATACACATATCTACGTATACATATATATACATACCCATATATATACATATATGTACATATATCACTGGCGCCCGGCTAACCGAAAAGTACCGACAAATATATATATATATATATATGCACCGAGCAGTGAATTTTATCAAGCTAATGAGAGCAGGGGATTTTGTCGTCGAAAAGATGTAAAAATAAACTGTTGCTTGCTGCCGAATTGCTATCTAATAGATATGATGTTGTTCTATGGAGAGTTGTTAATAAACAAGTTGTTAAAGCTATCGTTTCGTAAATAGAGCATTTCCCTGGAATCTAAAGAAGATTGATTATGTTTGAACTAGCTGTTACCCGTGACTTCGTTCACGTAACATTAAAAAAAAGAATAAATACATTAATTTAGCAAAACATTTCACTTGATAATTAACAACATATATAATTAACCAAAGCTTTATCACATTTTATAGGAGACCATATGGTATTTATTTGCTATAGGGGCCTTGACATAACTCAGTCTTAAAAAAGTGAAATTTCATGCCAAATAATATATACAATCGCGAAAATGAAACTGCAACTAATGAAAAAAGGAGAACCCAGTAAAATCGTGAAAATCGAGGAATTCCTTTTCGTAAAACGAAAAACAACACTGGCAGAATTCTTCTATACAACAGTGCATTTTAGGTGGTATTTGGTGTACAATTTGTATATGTGTGCATTGCTAAATGGGCATTATTATATTGTTTATTTGCATAGACATATGTTATATATTTCTTACTACATTATCTTGTTTATGTATATATTAAATTAAGTGTTTCACGCTAAGTGGTGTAAATAATGAACAAACTGCTTGTGGATTTTATACATTGATAGATATTTCACAAAGATATAACAATCGGATGCGATTCTAAAATGTAAATAAAGGTTGCTAGAAAGTACTTTAAATTCTGCCCAATTTAACCTCGATATTTTCTCTATCGCGTCAAGAACACTATTAGCAAATAAGTACCGACGACACAAATCTGATTATCTAAATTTACATATTTTTGTTAGTATATATAGGATTATTTTAATTTATTTCATGCGCTTGAAATTTTTTACGCTTTCTCTAGGGTTAGGTGTCGAATAAATGTACTTTCTTGTTATTTTATTTTACCATTTCTATTTATTCTATTTTCCATTCATTCCATTTATGGATATTGATTTAATTTATATATTAGTGTCAAAGAATATTCTTTAAAGTTATTATCAGGATTAGGATAGGATACGATTAGGGTTAGGATTAGGAATAAAAATTGAACGACAATGGCATGACCGATTCAGGTTTAAAGTATAAACCATCATGAAGCAATAAGAAAATTAGAAAATTATCGGCTAATAGTTTTTAATATGTTTTACAGTCATAGTTGGCATCAAAGGTGAGCGGGGAAATGATCATCTAAACCCATGTTTACCACGCAAAAAACAAATCTGGTTACAACAATGTATTTAATTTTGCGCCAAATTTCACTTGATAAAAAAAAAAAGCAAATTGACTATGGACTTAATTACAGACCCCTAACCTTGTTATTCTCAGAAATTTTCTACCTATATGTAAAAAAAATTCTACTATATAGAACGCGCTTTCACGTTTATAATGTTATGAATTGGCACGATCGGCTTGTTCAAGTTTACACAATTCGGCTGGAAGAAAAGATTCATTACTTTTTGATTTTTTCTTTGCTTTTGCATTACACGTATTTGTTGGTAAAATCGATTTTCTTTTCGATAACATTGTTGTTTTTTAAGTTTAAAAAAATATTGTAATTTTACTTAAACATTGCTTTAAAATCTATGCAATTTTTCTTATCCTACAAGACTTTACAAAAATCTATTATGAAACAACTTTAAAAAAATCTATATTTAAAAACGACAACAAAGTTTTTCCTATTTTAAAACTAAAAGAAATGTAAAATTAAATTCCGGTTCGAAACGACGATTTACAAATGTGTTTCGATTGAGGGAAAATGATAGAAGAAAAATTCTGTTACTTCGACACAATCATATTAAATTTTTAGCTTTTATGAGAAAAGCAACTTTCTTTTAAAAAATATAGTTATTTTTATTAAGATTTTCTGATTTTCGATACGGATAATTTTGCGATGCATATCATTGACATTTACCATCCAATATTTTTATTATTATTATTATTATTATTATTATTATTTTACTTTTTAAAATTTAAATTAAAAATATGGTATCTTTATGTTAGCCGTGTGCAGACGATAAATCGCCAACCTATTCCATCATTCGTATTGAATTCATTAAAAATATAAATCTTTCACTCATTTCATTTAAAACACAAAACATTAATTTACAACACATACATTTAAAATACATATATTACGTACATTTAAAATAATTCCTTTCATGTCAAAAAGAAAAAAAAAAGAGAAATTAATCACAAATAATTTGATAACCCAAGATCATTTTATTTCAACATCAAAACAAATCTGTTTTATTTTTCTATATATGACATCATATTCGCTTGCTTTCCATACTTACTCGTATTTATGCACTTTGTATTATTATCAAATATTTGAAAACGCACGTTTTGTTTCTAATATGACATCATTTCATATTCTGTTTAATTCTTAAATAATTCATTTCCTTTTCATTTTTCACGTGGAAATTTTTCACTTGAATATAAATTGTTGATTATAAATTATTACTCAGGGGTTTTATTTTATATTGGCAACGGTAAAATAAATTTAACCATTTTAAAAAAAGCTGTAAAACCGGGCCTTTTGGGCCAAACCATCCAAACCAACCAACCATTTTAAAATATACGAAAAAATGTCCATTTATTCTCTATGAAAATAATGAAATTTTGAATTATTAAGAAAAATATTGAAATAAAATAAACAAAAAGCATTCTATGTTCATTTGAGGGTTATAATCAACTTATATGCAAAGATACAGGATAATTAAATGCTTCATTTTGACGCTGGCTTCAGCCTAACATTTGCACACAATCAGATTTATAATATTATTAGGATAAAATGGATTCAACTGCATCATATTTTTATTTTCTGCAATCACCAAAATACTCGGCTGCTAACATGCAAATTAATTTAAGACTGCAGTTTAATTAAAGTGTGCCAGACATGTCTTCTATTTGTGGCAAAATGTCACATAAATATATATATATATATATATATATATATATCAATCATATTTTAACTGCATTAGAGGATGACATCTGTTTCGAAAAAAAAAAAAAACATGGGACAAAGATAAATAAATGGAGCTTTTGAATTTGAATTTTGCTTTTTAATCATAAATACAAAATAAACCCGTGCAGTAACAATGTCCCACTTTTATATTTTTTGTACTATTTATTTTTGTTTCTATAATCGTTGATGAGCATTATATAATGCAGTATTTTATTTTTATGGCAATACTGATTTGATAAAAACCTTTCAGTAACGAAATATGAGTGTACTATGTCATAAGCCTGTTTAAAATCCTTTCATATGGTATCTCATTTATCATTCTATGTTTTGCATTACCTTAGAAAAATGGATATTGACAAAAATAATATTTATGATAATGGTGTTACATTCAACAAGCAAAAAAGATTATAAGGAATTGAAATATCATGAAACTGCTTTAGGGCAGCAATCATCATACATGACAGATGCAAAAAAAAGGAAAGAAAAATTGAAAATTTTGATCCAATGAAGTAGAACCTCTCCCTTAAAGTGTAGGAGAATAGAAAAGTTCCTAATTTGGAAAAACAAATGGTATGGTAGCAGCAATTTAAGTACAAACAGATGTACAAAGCAACAAATCAATGTTTTATACCTATTTGCTCACACATCATTTAAAAATATACGGGCATCCCCCGACTTATGTAAGTAATGCTTTCTGTATTCTTTTATGTAACTTGAATTTTATGTAAGTCGAATTTGTAAATTGCTTAAGTATAATTTGGTAAAAAACTGCAATATTTATTATCATTAATCAGACTTGCCAAGTCTCCTGATTTTAGTGGGAGACACCTGATTTTCACACGTTTTGGTGTGCTCCTGATTTTTTGATATATTTCTCCTGATTTTCTTACACCTTTTTCAGTTGTCTGTTATTTTGATTATCAATAAATTGTCTAAAATAAATTTAAAGTCTTCACTATTAATTTGTATGTGCTTATGACGAAAGAAAATTTTCATCAGTTATTCGTTGTTAATTTAAAACCATGTTAAACAACCCGAAAATAACATGCTTAAGTTTTTTTCACAAGTAAAAAGTTTTTTTGAGTAAAAGTGATATATTTGTGTTAATCTTCAATGACAACTAAGCACAACTTAACTTTTACTAAACGTGCTGAAAAAAAAAAAAAAAAACCTGATTTTTGGGTTTCAAAAATTGGCAAGTCTGTCATTAATATATATTTATTTACACTGTATTATTTTAGAAATAAAGCAGCATGCATCAGTATTTACTCGGATATAAACCATAAAAGTATGAAAAATATATATGAAATTAAATTGAAAGAATACTTTTAAAATTAAAATGCCTTGTGTATTATGGGATTTATAAATTTAACATTGGTGAATTGGTTTATACCTAACTAATTTTGAATCTACATCAGATGACTATAAAATAAGAAATAATTTAAGAAGACTGACTTAGCGCTTCTCTGCAAAATCCTGATGGCAATAGCATTGAGCAACATAATTCTAATGATTGAACCAGAGGGGTTTTTTTCTTCTTATTTTAATTAGTTTTGTTTTTGTTTCTAAATCACCAGTAAAAATATAGCTCTCTTCTTCTACTATATATATAAAACACAAAACAGAAATTTTGTTCCGTTCCTTTATAACTCGAGCTCTGTTGAATGGATTTTGATAGAACTTGCACTGTTCAATAGACAATTTTTCAGGGAAGGATTTATTATATAACACAATGTTCTACGTAGATTAGTTATAGAGTTATGATGAAATGTTCTGTTATTTTGGACAAAAAGGTTACCATTGGTCGTTGTTTGGTGACCATTATCGTTGGTGAAAGAATTGAAACAATTTTTCAGGGAAGGATTTATTATATAACACAATGTTCTACGTAGATTAGTTATAGAGTTATGATGAAATGTTCTGTTATTTTGGACAAAAAGGTTACCATTGGTCGTTGTTTGGTGACCATTATCGTTGGTGAAAGAATTGAAACTGCTATATAATTTAGAAAATACTACAAACACATAAAAAAAAAAGTTACTAATTTTATTTAAAATAAAACGGGGGAAAAACGAAAAACAGCTTTGATGACAAATAATTTTGTAAAAGGAAAATATTTAATTTATACATGAAAAAAAAAGTGTTCGTAATGTTTACAAAATTATTCAATGAGAAATATTGCAATTAAAACCATATTTTGTGATTTATCGTTTGCATTAGGTTAAGAAAAATACGTCTAAATATTTGATTTGATAAAATCTGAGTAACAATTTTGTTTTTGATTTGTTCTTCTTTTTAAAATTTTATTTTTAATAAATCTAACTCTTTCATCATGTGACTTACAGGAGAAACTTGCAGCTGCAATTATAAAAATAGAGTTACATTTTATTTGTTTATTTAAGATTTTGATTTTACTTTTCTCGCCAAACAATTTGATTTTAAGCCAAAAAGGCATAAGCGTGACATCGGTCCGAGTGTTGTTAAAAAAAAAGGTGTTTTTTCAAGTATACAACAGCATTTTTAGTGTACTTTTTTATATTCGAATGTATATTATATAAATATCAGTTAATATTATAAAAAAGAAGTCAAATATTTAAATTTTAATATAAATTATAACACATATTTAAAGTTTTTTACCATTCGTTTTTTTTTAGTTTTCTTTGCATACCTTTTTTTTTCTTTTTGAAGGTTTTTAAAAGGTATTGGAATAATCTTCTGCAATCGGGTCACCCGCCAATTAGCATACATATTATATTGTTGGAAATTTCGAAACAACTGTTGCAGACGCATCGGGGTGGCCCCATATTTGCTCAGAAAAACCCAAAACCCAGTTTTTGCACCCTTTAGGCCTAGATTCCTAAAAGCAGCATGTTAGTTTGATTTTATTATGAAACACTCTTAATTTTTATTATAAACACACACAAATTATTTTATTTTAAAACATACACAATGATTAATTTAATATAAAACCAATAGAATTTACTCTACCGGATTGCCATACGAAGCATAATCTCGGCAAAATCGCCAGATTGCCCAGTCAAACGGATACCCCGGTGCGTCTGCAACATCTGTACCAAAATTTCTTTTATATTTGAAGGGGAGTTTGGATGGTAAATCCGATTAGAGAAGATTAACACGCAATTTGTACTCAGCAATTAGTAAATTTATGTATTTTCATTATGAAGCAAACGGAGCAAAAATATTTACTATTATATATTTTTTCACTGTCAGTTATTTTACTATCACTAAACAAGCAATACTTGCAATGTACCAAAAAATCTTTGACATGCCAACGGTGGCCAAGTAACAATATTTGCTGATTTATCATATTAGCCTAGATAAGGAAAAAAGTACCTGGAATTCAGATTAGATACAATTTTGATCATTACAATGCACTTTCTGCTAACGCACAACTTTAGCTGCTAAATTTAGTGACAAATTATTGATTATGTTCATTATAGAGTTTATTTAGACAACAGACTGAAGAATAATCTAATCTTCAAAATAAAAGAAATTGCAAAGCTATTTATTTCTCCGTGTTATTATGCCCATTAGAGAAATGCAAAAAAAAAAAAAAAGCACCAAGCTGAGAGGTTTGGAGTTCAAGAACTAACAAACGAAAATGAATAACCCGAACATTATTTAAATTCAGTGGTCAATCTCTGCAATGATTGTTCTCTTTTTTAGTAGTAGGGTGACTAGAGGATATTTTCATTTCTATTGGTCATAACGGCCACATTTGTCTACTAAACTCTACTATAAATGACGTAATAAAAGAGTTGCTTCTTAATAGCCTGAATTTTGTCTAATACCTAAGACAAAATAATAGCGCAATGGCATTCACATTGTATTGAACAATGTGGAAAGATTTGCCAGGTGAAGGTCCAAATTACTTGAAAATACATGGTCGAATTCACCATTTTGTTTTATTCAAGGTTCATTTGGAAAATTAACCAGCGCAGTGGGCCTAGCCTGCTAGTTTCTATATAAAACTATATTATATATATGATTTTTATTTGCATATTTTATTTATTAACTAATTATCAAAAGTATGCGAACGCATATGAAATGCACTAGTATGTTCATTAATGAAATTTTCGAGATTTATTAAGTAACTGTGAATTTACGCAAGTCTCGTAATATGCAAGTCGGAGGATGCCTGTATATATTTACACAAAATAGAAATACTTTAAGAAAAGGAACCAATGCTTGATATCTATTTAGATTTATATTATAAAGATTTATTAATCTTTCTTTACGGGGTTCTGTACATTTTCAATAGTAAAAAATTAAGAAAATTTCACTGTACGTTTATACATTCTATATCAAACTACTTGGTGTCTATTTTCTATATGAATACAACATGAAAACTTTTTTTAAATGTACATATTCAGTTCAAATTTGAAAAACATTGCTTTTCTCCTTTTCTTAAAATCACTTGATGATGTTTCAGGCAATCTGCCCCATACCAGACATTCATTTCAATCAAGCTGAAACATTAATATATATTCATTTCACTCAGGGAAATACTGATAATCTGACCGAGTAAATAATATGAATGAAAGGATCAAAGGCAGGCAATACTATTGACAATAACCAGCAGATGTTCAAGCTTATGTTATTGGCTATCATGTATGAGTCTTGTTATATTACAATATATATCAAGGCCAATAGCAACAGTGGAACTAAAACATGGGCAATGTAATACTATTCAGTAACAAACAGGCGAATTTCCTGTTTGAGGTAATAGTAATGATAACAAAGGTAGTAATAGCAAATGAATGCATTGGGACAGGGTTCGATTTAAGCAGTATCGCATAGCAATTTGCGATTTGAATTTAACTAAAATGCGACCCAAGAAATGCATTAAATCGCAATCCTTGCGATGCATATATCCCGCACTCTTTGTTATGTCATGTACACTTAAAGTACACTTAAACAGGAGGTATTTTTTTTGTGTAATAATTCAAGTAAACACATGTATTGATGAAAAACAATTAAGCCTATTATTATGAAATTCTACACTTAAATATATTTGCATAAGCATTATTAAATTATAGAATTTTTTGTCGGTAACATATTCTGTGGGAAACATGTATTTGAAATACAGTGTACTTAAATGAAGATTTCAATTTTTTTTCCATTTTGCCTTTATGTTTTATTTAAAATTACAAAAATTGTGTTTCTGAGTTTATGATTTATTAGAAAATAATGACCTCTCACAACAAATATATTTTTTAAAGAATTGGTACTGTGGTAATTTGATATATTTAACTGACCTGTGGTGAATTGACCTTTGAGTGATTCAAAAGCCAGCTTCTGATTTCCTAAGTACTTTATATTGGGTAGGTGAGTTATCATTTATTTTTTTATTCTTTGTATCATTTTATTTACTTTCATTTATGCCTTTTGTTAAATGTTGCTTTTTTAAATTTTGTTGTAAATTTTCAAGACTTAAGAGTTACGTTTGCTATTTTTTACTTGCTATACAAAAGTGTGTAACTGCTATTCAAAACTGGTTTTGTATAGCAGTTACTGCTATGCAACTTTCTTTTTTTAAATCGACCTCTGCATTGGGATATATTGGAATATTCCTTTCTTGGAGATCTTAACTCACACAATTAATGTAGTAATATCTGACTTCTACTTTTGGCTTCAAATGGTCCAGTATTTCCTGACACTGCATTTTCCAAAACCCACTTTCATTGTCAGTTAAAAGTAATGCATCGTTTCTCTATGCTGTCTAGTTCATTGCTGATGCAACAATTTGAATGACCTGATGATGTTTTCTGTTTGTATTAAGATATGCATTTTTCATTCTGTAATATCTGCCTTCTACTGTTGGTTCTAGATTGCTTGCTTGGGGGGATTCATTTGGTCCAGTATTTTCCGACACTGCATTTAAAAAATTTGAAGAGGCAGTAATGTCAAATCCTGAGGATAACTGCAAGATATAATTTAATTTTATTAGCTTACTTTTTGATTGCATCACTGTGCTTAACAGCAAATGAATCCCACTACAAAAACTAAATTGCTCTCTAGGATAGTCTCCAGCCAATAGCATCAGTCTCATTCATTCAAACTTTTGTATGTGTATGAATAATACCACAATATTGGAATTCAAAACTTTATGGCTGAATATTTTGCTTAAATATTATTACTAAAGGCTGAGATCATTTTCGGCAAAAGCTACATTAAAAGACATTAGATTACATACTATCTCACAATTAGAGCTGTTGCAAACCATATGTATTCATTACTTAGTAACGAGTATTCTCTCTGATACGAAGTACTGAATCGTTACTTTGGAATATGGCTCGTTACTGCATCAATGCTCTGCAGAACTAAATTAAACAAACCACAAACATTATCTTCACTCACATGGTATTTAATGCCAGTGCTAAAGTAACAAAAGGATTAAATGAACACCCATATCCCCGTATGTGATACTGATACGGAAGAACTGAGACCAAATTCTCCCCAACTGCAAACCCTTATCTTTTTCGCATTAAGCTATCTGTTGTCATTCATGAAATGATTCGGTACCTCGAGTCAAGGTAAAATACACAGTAACGAATTCGAATACGTATGTTTGTAACAGCTCTCGCATGATTCATGGAGCTGGATAGTCTGATGCGAAAAGAGAGTTTTTGTTTGGACTTCGGACATACGGGTGTTCATTTAGTCATTTTGCTACTTTCATACTGGCTTCATAAAGACCCGTTCGTTCGCATAAAGACCATTTATTCTTTTAGGGATTACAATTTTTTGTAATCTCACAGATATGAAGTTTCGTATGTATTTTCTAAATATTAACAGCAGAACTGATGGCATAAGAAGAAACTTGTAGAACTTATTTTGACCAAAAAAAATATTAAAATTTCCATGCACACCCGGTAGCAGAAAGTGCGCAACACGCGTCGCAGATTTATTTTAGGCCTTGCAGATCAATTTACCAACTTGAAAAAGAAAAAAAAAATTTTTTTTTTTCAAGAGGACGAAATACACTAAAAAAAAAAAAAAAAAAAAACATGGGAGAATGAATAGTGGCCGCCAAATTGAGTTTGTTTTCGCTTTCCTCCGACCTTCTCTTTCCCCTGTCCTCTCTTCCACCTGCCTGATCGCACGCACCAAAACAATTAGCGATGCCGCGGATTCGCTATAGCGCGTAAATTATGCGAAAAATTTGAGTTGGGACGCAAAAAAAATTGTTCTTACGCTGTTCCATCCGTTTTTACATGCGTAAATTCTTCGAAGAATCGTGAAATAAACGTGAATTCCGTCCAAGAACCGCAAAAAAACAGCGAATTTCTTCAAAGGATCGCTGAAAAAAAGACTAATTTCGTCAAGGAATCGCAAAATAAATCCAAATTTCGTAGAAGAGTCTAAGAAAGAAGACAAATTTCGTCAAAGGGCTGCAGAAAAACGACTAATTTCGTCGAAGGATCGAGAAAAAAATGGCAAATTTTGTCGAAGAATCCGAAAAAACGGCAAATTTCATCGCAGGATCGTGAAAAAATGGCGAATTTCATTGTAGGTTTTCGAAAAAACAGCAAACTTCGTCGAAGGATTGCGAAAAAAGGCAAATTTCAGCAAAAAATCGTAAATTTCGTCGAAGGATCGTGAAAAAATGGCAAATTTCGACGAAGAATCGTGGAAAAAACGTGAATTTCGTCTAAAGGCCGAGGAAAGAACGCGAAATTTATTAAAGAATCACGGAAAATGGCTAATTTGGTTGACAGATCGCGAAAAAACGCAAATTTCGTCGAAAAACTTTAATTTCATCAAGGCGTCGTGGAAAAGAATTTCGTCAAAAACATAAGTTTCGTCGAAGGATCACGGAAAAACGGGCAATTTCGTCGAAGAATCCGAAGAAATGGCAACTTTCGTCGTAGGATCGCTAAAAACGGCGAATGCTGTTGAACAATCGTGAAAAAACGGCAAATTTCGTCGAAGGATCACCAAAAAACGACAAATTTCGTCTGTGATAAAGATATATCACAGTTTTATCTTTTTTAATTATTTTTATTTCAGCTCAACGTATTTCTATTTTATAGCCTTTCCAGCTTAATTGCTGTTCTTTTAAAATGCCTTTTTATCAGCAGTTGCGCACCTTGTACGTTGCTTTTTTGGCAAGGCCATCTCCCCCCTCATTGTGCTTCGCGTTTGTTGAATCGGCGATGTTGTTTTTGTTGTAAAAACAAACCTCCAGTTAATAGTTTCAGTCTTACTGCCTCATATACACTTTTACACACATGCATTTATTAAATTTCATCCATATTTTATCATTATTTACATTCACTAATCACAGTATAAAGTTTATAAACATTGCATTTCATTAGTATACATTCATCATGAAAAACGTAATTTCAGTAATTAATATGTGCTTAACTTACCCATACTTCGTTAATTCTTCGTTTAGTACTTTTATTTTATTCATTAGAAGCAGTAAATTTCACTTTACAATAGTTTTTATTTTCAATTTACTTTACAAACATTTGAACGTCACGCTACAGTCAACACACATGGCGATATTCGATTAATCCTAGAATCGAATATTCGATTAGTGGGTTCGCTGGTTCTACGATAGATGGTGACAGAGGAGTTACTCTCTGATTCGCCGTTTCATTAATTATTCATGCCGTAGGCCACGCGTCACTTCCGTGACAGTTCTAGAACTTTGTTATCATTGGTAGATGAGCTGTTGGTCAGGTATTTATACGCTGTACTTCGCGTTCATCGGCACTTCTACTCCCACTTCGGTTTATTGTTTTTGATCTTCACGTAATCGGTCGAGCCTGAGTTTGGCTCTGGCCGTTGTGATGGAATGGTGCTGTGTCTTAAAGATTTAAATGTCGCTTTTTACCCTTGCAGCTCTTTACTCATAATGAATAAGTATGATTTATATTTTAGTTATGTGTCGTGATTCATATTTAATATAAGAGTTGTCTGTATCATAATAGTATTCAAGATCATCCAGCTGTTCATTATACTAAAATTATCGAACTGGACTTTGTTAATATCATCTTCTGTTGAACTTTTACTTTCAATAAATTGAACTGGATTAGAATACTTGCCTATTTTAATGAAGCAACATCTATACACATCTTTGATTTTCTATTTTCTTATTTAACAAACATTCAACTACATTTTCACCTCGCTGTATGAGCTAATCAATTCCAGCTAAATTCCATTAGCGTTATTTGCTTGTGTGAATCAAGTGTTATAAGAAAATTGGCTTTATTAAATACCATTTTCTGAACATTTTAGGTTATGGGCAAGATGATGCCCATATAGTGAGGACGGTTAGTAGTCTGAATAATATATAATGGACTTAAATTTTTTTAGTGAAGTTTTGTGAAAACAAAGTTTGTTTTTGATGCATGAAGAAAGTTTTCAGAAAATCTTGGATAAGAAGATCGTTTTTTTTGAGATCGTTTTTTTTCTGAAAAATTTAATCCAGCTGTTTAATTGAAGTGAAAGAAAAAAAAAAAGCTCACCATCTTAAGAGATAAATAGATGGGGGGGCTGGCATAATTAAGAAGATATATGCATAGTTCCAGTTTTTAAATTATACAAAAGCTTTTAACCATTTTATAAAATATTTTTTTTTAAATTTTTTTTTAAAGTGTGAAAATTTTTAAATTTTTTTTTTAACTCTCTTGTTAAAATGGCCACTGTTATCGAGAAATTGAGTACTGCTAATTACCTTAATTGGGCAGCTGATGTAAAGTATCTCTTATTAGAAAAGAATCTGTGGAGTATCGTGAATCAAACTGAGAAGCCACCTGATGCTTCAAAAATCGATGAACTTTCAAGCTATAAAATTCGTGGCAATCAAGCTTTGGCTCTAATTTTCCTGCATGTTGGCACTGATTATAAAAGATTAATCGAGGACTGTAAGGATCCTGTCGAGGCATGGACTATACTTCGAAACAATCACTGTCCTGATTCTCGTGCACACCACATGCGGCTATTTTCCAATTTGATTGAATGCCGAATCGAGCATAATGAAAGTATTAATATGTTTGCGGCAAGATTGTTGAGAATTTTCAATGATATTAAGCATCTTGATAAAGATTTTAACGATACTTACTTGAATTTTCAGTTACTGCGCTATCTTCCTAAAAGATTTGATTCATCTGTTCAATCCATTTTGAGATGGCGAAAAGAAGATTTTATATTCAATAAGATTGTTGAGGAATTATCAGCTGAGGAGATTCGTCTTCAGGTACGTGATATGGATATGAATAAGAGCTCACCTCATGCAAATTTACTGAACAAAAGGAACTTTTCACGTAAAGAAAAGAAAAATGTCCGATGCTGGCATTGCAATGCGAGAGGACACTTAAGAAAGAACTGTATCAAGTTCCGTAAATTGAATGCAAGGAGCCTTCCATCATCTTACCATCGACATTCATCTTCAGCACGCCATGCAGATACTTCCAGTGATTCTTCTTATGGCCACTACAGAAAACCAGAGAGGTCCGGTTCCAGTCATCGTTCCAGAATTAGACAACTAGAGAGGTCCGGTTCCCGTCATCGATCCCGAGAGAGCCAACCTAGCTTTTCTGATGACGAGTCAAGTAACTCATCCCACTCCCGGAGGAAGCCTATGAAATCCAGATGGTCCAGATCCAGAAAGTCCACACCTACTGTACATTACCAAGATGATAGTGACTGTTCAAGTAATCCAAGGACTGATTTTTGTAAGTCAAATTTTTGTGACATTACTAAATATAATATTAATTGCATAAATGTAAATGAAAGGTCCTGGATCCTTGATACCGGGGCCACTCATCATTTTGTTAATAACAAAAATTACTTTTTAAATTTTGAACCTTTAGAAGGTGAGGAAATGACCGTGGCTGTTAAGGATGTATCCTTTCCAATTGAGGGAAAAGGGGATGTTAGACTTGATTTTGGCAAGACCAGCCTGACTCTTACAGGGGTTATGTATGCTGGAAAGTTAAAACGTAACCTTTTGTCAGGACCTCAATTAGACATGCATGGGTTTCAGTTTCATGGTCGACGAGGCAAGGTAACCATCTCGCGGGGGGAAGACATAGTTTGTAAGGCATATTTAAAAAATGGAGTGTATCAGCTGTATCCTCGGGTTCCTAAGTCTTCTCCAGTAGAATCAAATATTACAAGTAAACTCAGTAACATGGAGGTATGGCATAGGAGGATGGGACATATCAGTCCATCAATTTTAATGCATACTTGTAAGGAGGGGGGAGTCCGAGGTTTACCTAATTTAAAAGATCTTAACCATAAGTGTGAAGAATGTAGATTAAATAAACATCGAAAGGTATCATTTAAGTCAACCAAAATAACTAGGTCTAAAGGACCACTTGACTTGTTATACGCCGATATATGGGGACCATGTCAAACTGTAGGTCGCAAAGGCGAACGATACTTTTTAACTATTATTGATGATTTTTCACACCGTGTGTCACTATATCCAATTAAGTTTAAATCTGATGCATATGAAATAGTGGTAAATCACATTAAACGTGCTGAGACTTTTCTAAATAAGAAAGTCAAAAATTTCAGAAGTGACAACGGGAGGGAGTTCGTCAACGACGATTTATTAGAATTTTTCACACAAAAAGGAATACATCACGAATTAACAAATCCATATACTCCACAAATGAATGGGACGTCGGAGAGATTCATGCAAACGGTAACAGATGGTGCAAGAACCATTTTATCAGAAAGTGGTCTTAACAGGAACTTCTGGCCGGATGCCATGAAATTTTTTACATATAATTGGAATCGGATTTGCCCGAGATCACAAAACAAAACTCCTTTTGAACTTTACGGAGGTAATAAACCATCGGTCCGTCACCTACGACCTTTTGGATCAGTAGCGTACGTCGGAATACCGAAGCAGAGACGTGATGGCAAACTAGGTCCAAAAGCCAGAAAAGGATTCATGGTGGGTTATGCATTCCGTACAAAGGGCTACAGAATATGGGTTCCAGAAATTGACCAAATTATTGAATCATGTGACGTAAAATTTGAAGAGAACATCCTTTATAAAAATAGTGAGTCTACAAGCAGTGGAGCCTTGATGGGCCCATTGTTCGATGATCTTCTTCCCAGTAGCACTGAGAACAAGAATACAATTGTCGAGGTTGCACCTGAGGGTACTCCAGGTCCCTCCAATTTACATCAAGGTTCTCAGCGTGATGGGGAGGAGACCACGGACTCTGGGTCCAGTTCCAGTGATGATGAACCTTCAACATCCTTGAGAGAGGTAGTTTTTTTTAGGAAACCCAAACCTCGTCCTGACGGTTCTAGAGTAGACATCTACTATTATGAGCAAGGGAAAAATCAAAGACTCAGATCCATATATGACGTTGAAAGGTACTGCCAGCAACATAAAATTAAGTTTAATCCAAATCTGTTCGATTTCAAAGGTAAAAATGAATACTCTGGTCCTGTATCCTCATATATATCACCATCAGATGTTTCCGACAGTCCCGAATCAAATTACCTAAAGCCTAGTGCGTGACTAGACGTAGAAGTACCTCGCACCTTTAAGCAAGCTATGAGGTCTATGCAGAGGGCGATGTGGGAAGCAGCAATGCAAGCCGAAATCCAGGTCATGCATGAGCGAGAGGTTTGGCATTTGGCTCCATTGCCTGCCAACGTTGTCCCAGTGGGTTGCAGATGGGTATATGCAATCAAGAGAGATGAATTTGGGAGGATCGCACTATATAAAGCAAGGCTAGTTGCCCAGGGTTTTAAGCAAATTAAAGGGGAGTCCTACGATGACACCTTTAGCCCTGTGGTAAACTTTGGTGTGATCCGACTATTCTTCTCCCTCTTGGTTTCGCATGGCGGATGGCTTCACATTCAGTGTGATGTTACCAGCGCCTATCTGTACGCTCCGCTGAAGGAGAACGTCTATATGTCTCAACCTCCTGGTTTCATCATTCCCGGAAAGGAGCATTTATATTGCAAGCTAGATCGCGCCCTGTACGGACTTCATCAAAGCGGAAGGGTGTGGTATTTTTGAAATACATGAAGTACTCACTAAAATTAGCTTCAGTAAATTAGAAGCGTGTAATTGTGTGTACACTTTTGGTACAGGCATCGTACTGCTCTTATATGTTGATGATATGGTTATTCTAGGCAGAAATATGAAACTCATCAATGATGTTTTGAAGTTAATACAGAAGCATTTCGACATTAAAATACTGGGAAAGACTCGTAAGCTTTTGGGTGTTGAATTTGAAGGAGAAGGTGATTCTTTGGTAATACATCAAACTCAATATATTGATGAAGTCTGTAGTAGATTCAAAGAATACAATATTCCTGTCTCCAGTCTACCCATAAGTAAAGGCACAATATTTTCAAAGTCTGTTTGTCCTGCTTCTCCACCCGATATCTATCAAATGACAAAATTACCATATCGCAGTATTTTAGGATGTCTATCATTTCTTGCAAATCGCACTAGGCCTGATATTTCATATTCTGTTAATATCTTAAGCCAGTTTCAAAGCAATCCAGGTTTACCTCACTGGGAGGGTTTAATTCGTCTACTAGGCTATGTTAAATACACACGTCATTATCACCTTAGGCTACAGTGCAAGTCCGTTCGTTTGGTAGCATTTACCGATGCAGACTTTGCAGCTAACCGTGACGACCGAACTTCCATGGGAGGGCAAATAGTCATGCTCGATAACTCTCCCGTTGACTGGCGTACTTTTAAGGAAAAGTGCGTCAGTTTATCAACGATGGAATCTGAGTTTGTAGCAATGACTGAGGCCACCAAAAGCTTAGTTTGGTATGATCGGATACTGCGAGAATGCTCGGTGATTGGTATCATTCCTGAACGTAGTCAAGTAGCAGAACTAAGGGCAGATAACCAAGCAGCCATAAATTTCATTAAATCCCCAGTTGAGAATCACAGGTCAAAACATATAGATGTCAAGCTTTTCTTTATTCGTGATTTATTTTACAGAGAAGTCTTCAATCTTAGTTTTGTCCGTAGTAAGTCCAACCTGGCGGATGTGTTCACCAAGCCTCAGACCAAATTTGACCTTAAGAGGTTTATCGACCATCTATTTATCACCGAATAAAAATAAGTATTATTATACGTACCTTTTTACCATCTTCACTGTTATTGTATGTATGCATTTTTTAAGATATATTTAATTTGTTAAACGCAATCGTAATTTTATAGGTGTTAGAATGTGTTTATACAAAATCTTGTTATTTTTTTTAATTTCTTAAAGTGCAATATTTTACATACATATTTTTAAAATTTGACCTCTTGACCCGGTGATATTGTTACAAAGTTTTTTTTTACATACTTTGTTCTGGTAAGGGCCCTACTAGACAAAGCCCGTTTAATGCGATTAGAATTGTTAAAAATTGTTAAATCGTTATATAGTGTTGATAATGGTTTTATATTATGTTACCTTATGTCTTGAGATGTTTGAAATTGTATTTTTGATATGTTATTAATTGTAGTCTCTTCCTAGGCATCTGAGGCGTCATCTTTTTTTTAACATCAGTAAATTGCATGCATAAATTAGATCTAGATCTTAAGATGATGTGTTTTGGATGCCAAGCATTTTTCCTTAAATTTCTGAAAGTTTTTGAAGTTTTAAATTATTTCAAGTTTTCACATTAATAAAGTTTGTTGTTACAAATGTTTAAAGTTTACTTAGATTTATCAAGAGTGTCATATTGTGTAAAAACCCTTCAAATTGAAGGTGTTGTCTTATTGAATTGGTGGTACGTATATATATATTTAACTTTGGTTAGTTTAAAATTGCACATTTATTCTTCATGTATATTTCATGTACATATCTTCATGTGTATTTCATTTTTCTCTGCGAGGCATCTTCGCGCTTTGAGTTAATTTCAATCGGCGCTGAGCTGTGACGTCATCGTCATTCAGCGGCTCTCACCCCGCTCCTGCGTTGTGCGCATGCGTCACCGCCGCTCTGGTTCGGTGTGTTTTCGGGAGCTGTTTTTGTCTTGGCGCTGCATGTGAAAGGGGCGTGTCTTTCAAATACAAATTAGAATCGTTCTTTTAATTATTAAATGTTAATTTGTTTCTGATTTGCTCTTTTAATTTTCACGTAATTCCTAATCAACAAGTTAGTTTAAATTAATCTTGCTGTCACATTTGTGCACCCCTTTTCTGGGTATTTATACTAATGTTGCACATTTTTCCAACAGAATTTTAATAAAAATGATGCTGTAAATTTTATGCAAAACGTCGTCTGATCTGAGGCCAGGCCTGTGCCGGCGCTCGTATCCTAGAATCGCCATGCGCGGATTCTTTGGAGATCAATTTCGCGTTTTCAGTTTTTAATTATTCTATAAAAATGCTGTTGTAAATTTTAAGTTTAATATTTTAAAGGTTTTAAATCAACTGGTAATTTAATTCTGCATTAATTCTACATCCCTTATTGAATTAAGCCAGAAGGAATATTTTAAAGATTCTTCGAATTTTACGAAATTTGAGCCAGTATTTTTTAAAGCAATGATGTGCAGCTGATTTCATCTCATCCTTCCTCCTTCCTCAAGAATTACAATAAAGATTTTATGGATCCAACTTATGGTATTCATCATTTATAGTCTGCATCTATTTCTTCACTCAAGTAAGACCATTCAATTCATTTTATTATTATTTTTGATTCTCTTCTCAAAGAATATTGACCTAAAGAACAGATGCACAAATTGTGCAGGGTTAATTGCTTATTTTAATCACAACTGCAATAATAATTTAAAAATTCACTATACGCTCTCAATAAAATTTTATGTCACATTTGGCGCCGTTTATTCTTTTATGAAGAGAAAAGTTGAAAATTTTATTTCGTTCTTAAAAAATATTCTGAAATTTTGAAACTCATTTTTATGATGCAAACAATATTAATTGAAGATATGATGCTCTTAATTAATTTATATTAAAAATGAAATATTATTTGAAGAATTGCTGATTTTGATTGGATTTTTGGAAGCTTAAGAAATATTCTTGTGCTACACAGAAGATCGATGTTTGCAATACATCGTTAATTTCGGAACTTTTGTTCTTAACGGTTTGTTTAATAACATCTTAACGGTTTATCACTGGCTTGCATATATTTAATAAATTATTTTTAATTGAAAAATGATATTCTAACAGAAATTAATTTTTATTCTGGTATTTTTCCATGAGATTTATTGAATATTTTATGCAAATTTTCATGAAGAATGAAATTTAAAAAAAAAAAAAAAAGAATTTATTCTTGTTAACAAATGAAAATATGGTGCTTTTTATATATATAAAGTTAAAAAAAATATATAATTCATGATGAATTCAAATATATTTTGAAAAAAGGGAAAATTGTTCTTGTTCTAAGTTTTGAGAACAAAAATTTAAAGAGGCTATGGTTGTTCTTGTTCTTATTTTGGGTTAATTTTTTATTAATTTATTGGCACTTTTAAATGAAATTGATATATATTTTATGAATATTAAAAATTTTATTGAAGCAAATTTTATTGGAATTAAATGTATTCAAGCTATGTTCTCATCATATTACTAATTTTCCTGCACTTATTCTCAATATGAATGAATTGCCTTCATAGAAGCTCAAGTTTTCATGTGATTTTGTAGTTGTTTTGTCATACATAAATTTTTTTGAGTTCTTGGTTGCTTCTACAAAAGTTAAATTACTTATTGCAATAACATTACAAGTTCATTGACTCTCGCCATTTTTCTACAAATATTTAGTATGATTATGATGTGCAAGCAGTCTGTGTTCTTTCTAGAAATTAAAATTCAAGAACTTTACACAATAATTTGCATTTTCTGTTCTACATTTTGAGAACTCTGTTTTTTTTTTTTTAATTTCAAAGAATTGTTGCTGCATCCTAATATATATTTTATATTACACAGCATCTGCATCTTTTTATTAAAGTTCTCATACCATAATCACAAAAAAGAGACTGGTATTATTTTTTTCTTTTTTTGAGAAGTTATAGCCATTACCTAACTGCTGCATATTCTTGTTCCTGAAATAGTTACTGTCTACCTATGCTGCATTTTTAATATTCTACAATCTGAATATATACTGACAACTTCAATAAACTGGTTATTATTATCATCTGACTTTGCTTACCTGGTGGAAAAATCTTCAGAATGTGTTATATCCATTGTTGGCTGATTTTCTCTGCTGTCTGCTAATATGATGGTTCCTGATAGTACAATAATTACTTACCTGCACTCTTTTGCGAGTTGAAGTGACTGTTGATGGTCGCCATTCATATAAGGCAAATATATCCGTGTGATTGCTCCTCGTCAGTCCTCTTCATCTTGTAGAACTTGTTTCTCCCTCATCAATGTTACTCATTTTTATGGATCTAAAGTATTACAAGTTTATAGCTGTGCCTATTTGCAATAGTTTTCTATCTTTTTCTACCCTCTGTTGCAAGACTCGATTATGGAAGTGTACTGTCATTTATTTTAAAGTTCAGTTTCACAGCATTTACAGAAATTGCTGCTTCCTCAAATGGAACTTCTCAAATTTGGAAAAATTATTATTATTATTTGAAAATTTTTACTATGCGTAAATTATAGTGCCTTTTTATTCTAGTAATATTTCATAACCCAAATGTTTTCTAAATCATTTTTACCATATGCCTCACCTTAAGAAAATTATTTTATAAATGAAGAAAATTTATAAAAGAAAATTTTTTGTTGCATTAAATTATATTGCAAATTTACATGCAAAGCAATATTATTCTTAGAACTTTCCAGCGCATTATAAAGAAACATTCTACCACTTATGAAATGATTTTGGTGAATATTATTTTCTTCTAAGAATCTAAAATGCTTTTATAGTCTTAGTGACTTCAAATGTCACCAATCCCAATTTTGTCTCTAAAGTGTGCAAGTAGTGTTGTATTGCCTCAAATCTGCAATTTCTGAATACACCTATACAAAAAATGTATATGGGCAACTTAGACTTTCCAGCGCCTCTCAACAAGAGTTCTTGTGCTCTTTGTATTATTTTATTCTAAGTGCCACTTCGTCATATTATTCCTCAACATCATGGACCACAGTTCATGATTTAGTCTCTGCTAATTACCTGATGTGTCTTCAAATGCTCTTACCTGCTGTGTCTTCAAATGCTCTTACGTGATGTGTCTTCAAATGCTCATCATTGTTTAGTGCTAAAATCTCCTGATAAAGTCTTCAATTTTATTTTAGTGGTGTGTGTTTCAGGCAAAAAAGGCCAATTTGCTGCTACACTGCCATAGTGTCAATCAACCAACCAGTGTGCCACTTAATTTGCAAACTTTTTAGCAAGTTAGTACTTTTTTTCTCAGTGTAATCATCTTTTTAAAATCAGACTAATTTTAGAACTCCTTTAAAAGGTATTACATCTGATTATTTGTTATGTAAAAGCAGAATGTTTATATCCTTCATCTGTAAACAAACAATTTTTTTTTTCTCTTCAAGCATTTTATTAGCAATATCATCTGTTTATTTACAATAGTTTTAACAAGAATGTTGTATATTTTTGTCTGGTTTACATACTTGCTAATGGTTTAACGGATCGCTATTAGCATTTTTGTAAGTTTTGATGAATTTATATTATGTTTTATGCTTATTTGATTTACAGATTCGTCATCGGTTCTGGAGATCGCCTTTGACAGTCTTGTAAGTTTTGTGTTTGTTCAATTTACAGATCTGCTAATCGTTTTAAGGGAATTGCTATTGGTGTTTTGTGAATTGTAATGGATACATATTAATAGTTTATATTTATTTGATTTACTGATTTGATAATGGTCTCATGACTGAAGGGAGGCTATTAACACTTTTGGTAAGTTTTGTAAATACCACCCAAATAATTCACATATTGTCAATAGCTGATTTTTCTATAGGATATATATTATCCTTTTCATTAATGTTATATAAATTTATGATTATAACATGCTTTACATAACGGTGCACTGTGTTTGTTTTCATAATTCTCATAAAATGTGTCATTTGTTTTTAACTTGTCTTTCTTTATGAAAGTTAATGGTTAAATTTTTTTTTTTTTTTGAGGATCCTCACCTTCTCTTATTTTTTTTCTCTCATTTTTGCAAAAAAAAAAAAAAAAAAAAAAAAAAAAAACCATGGTATATTAAGAAAGCATTTATTGAGTATTAAAAGAAAAATGAATTGAGTATATTTGAAAGAATTTTGTTGAATATTTCAGAAAGAAATTTATTGAGCATGAAAAATTATTGCTACTGAATATTTACAGAAAAATTTTATTGAGTACATTAAGTATAAAGTATTACTGAAGAAATGTGTCATTTGTTGTTGGTTAAAGCTTATGCATTATTTTGTTATATTTTGAAAAGTTTTTACTAAATCCAACTATTGTGATGAATTCACTTATTTATGACAAATGAATTTAAATTTTGTTGCAACATAATTTTATGCAATTTTCATATAAATTTTGGGTAATAATTCTTATGCACTTATTATATACTTTTTTATGATATATCAGTATTATGTGCATTATGTTAAATACTTAATTTTATATGATTTGAATTATTATTTTGAATGAATTTAAAATCCTTCAATGGATTGTTTTTGTGCACATTTATGCTATTTAGAGTTAATTTTATATGCTCTATATTTTAAAAGTCCTAGGCATCAGTCAGAATTTAAAGTATTCTTGACTTTTTGTTGCTTTAAAATTGCAACTTATTATTATTATAAATTTTTATGTCTAGACAAGTCGGATAAGAAAGATATTACCGACTCTTTTTATGTTGCTTTACTGTTGCAACTATTTTGATATGATCTCATTGCTAATTTAAATAAAATATTAGCTTGTTTTTTTTTATATACATGATGATATTTGTTTAGAGATCAAGATTAATGGAAGGTATGCCTTTCTTTGCTAAAAAAATGCAATGGGGCTTCTGTATACTATGTTATATTGTATACATTTTGTATAATTTGTGATGAGATTTTTGAATGTACGACAATGATGTATATTCTTTCTCTTTTTCTTTTTGGTTGCTGCACATCACATCAAATTTCATTAATCATTAATTTACTTTTCATGGCTCTAAATTTAAGTAATCATGTCATTTTTTTTTACTTTGGCATTTAAAAATTTTGTCTTCCTTTTGTCGAAAAAGGCTTTTACTGTTTTTAACCCTTTTTCTCCTTCTGGTCAGTCAAAATTTTTGTCGGTGAATGGGGGTATTGTGATAAAGATATATCACAGTTTTATCTTTTTTAATTATTTTTATTTCAGCTCAACGTATTTCTATTTCATAGCCTTTCCAGTTTAATTGCTGTTCTTTTAAAATGCCTTTTTATCAGCAGTCGCGCATCTTGTACGTTGCTTTTTTGGCAAGGCCATCTCCCCCCTCATTGTGCTTCGCGTTCGTTGAATCGGCGATGTTGTTTTCTCTGCGAGGCATCTTCGCGCTTTGAGTTAATTTCAATCGGCGCTGAGCTGTGACGTCATCGTCATTCAGCGGCTCTCACCCCGCTCCTGCGTTGTGCGCATGCGTCATCGCCGCTCTGGTTCGGTGTGTTTTCGGGAGCTGTTTTTGTCTTGGCACTGCATGCGAAAGGGGCGTGTGTTATATTAAACCCTAAGGTAATTAATTGAAGTAAGCAGAGCATAGGCACAAGTGGTGCGTTAATGCTGTAATAGACCAAGGATCTAAAGTGTTCAAAAGCAAAAATAAAGATAACTAAAAGTTTCTAAAATATTAATGAAATAATAAACAGACAAAAGGAATTAAACTCAACAAGATTTATTCAAATTACTAAGTTCAGAATAAAATACATATTTCCAATATTCCAGAGTAAAAACGATATCACATTACTATTCAATCTATATTTGCATTTATAAAAACAGAATGCTTAAAAACTTACACAATATATATTGAGACTCTTAAATTTATATCTCATAAATAAGATGTGAAAACTGGAGCACCGATGGAAAAGTTATTTAACAAATTTACTTTAAGTTCATTACCGAATTAACTGACAAGGAAAAACAATTACTTTTAATTAAATACTTTAATAGAGATTCAGAAGAAACATCTAATTTACTTTAATAACCTTTTAAATAAACTTAACCATATACAAATTATATTATCATTAAATAAATTCCATTAATGTAAAAACCAAACATAAAACAATATATTTCCCTACTTCTCGATTCATTACTCTCCATCCTTCCAAATACAACTTCCATTCACCAACTTGTCAGTAACGACCAACCGCACCTGCTCGACCACGAAACAGTAGTACGTTGAATCGCCGGACAAAACATGCCACTCCAGGGTACTAACTATACATTTAGTAATAGTCCGAATGGCAAACGATCTACCCGTATAAAGAGCTATCCGTTGAAACCCAAACCGAGCCATCGTATTTGGTGTTTCAATAGCAAATCGATAACATGTAATTTCGGCTTCCGAAATTACTGATGCTAGAATAATAGACAGAATGGTGTCAACATACTAAAAATGGAATCACGTTCTGAACTATTAAGATACAAGTAGTCTTTTGATGAAAGCGAAAGATAATACTATGAAAGTCTAAAAACTATGAAACAGGATAAAAATAAAAGCATTACAAACTTTAAACAAAAGCATTTTTATCCATTAAGAAACTAAAGCAATATATATCAAATTAGCTGCACGAAAAACATAAGAAAAGCTGCCTTTCTATTATCCAACTATTTCTGAAGAACAGGTTGCTTTAATGCATGATGAAATCCAGGAGTTCACTTTCGAAAAACGAAATACGTGGCGTTCTTTAAAAGAAATATGTTTATTCATTTGTCGATCCAACCTCATTGAAAAACAACACCATCTTTCATTTCATTAACCACAATACATCACTACACGAGTTAAAAAGCACTTCCTTATTAAGGACAAACAGCACTAGACTAAACACTTCCAGACAACACAAACACCAAAACAACAACCGAGACGGCTTCCAGCCAGCTAGAAGATATCAACACACGATCGTCCCGTTCCTTAAATACTTTACCGCCTCGTGTCAAGGTCAATGACGTAACCTCCTCATCCCGCAACAAACAGGTCACTTCCGGCTTCCCGAAGGTACGTGACAATCGATCACGGTCACAGATAGATACTACAGGTAATAACAGATTAGAGCCATCTGTCACCAGCTGCCGTAATCACTTGTATCGTGACGTAATCGATCTACCGAAAACCGCGAGAAATGAGGAGATGTGACCAATGTAAACAAGCGATAACGATGTCCATAGGAAGTGAAAAACGTAATGAAATGAAAGTAAATAGAAGCAAATGGAAAAGCCTGAAACGTTAAAATAGATAATATGGCCAAATGGTAAGTAACTAAATAAAGACATTTTTACTTTAAAACTATATGAATTACTTTAAATAAAAATATACTTTCATATTGTAAACCAAGGTTATTAAACTGAAGGATTTAATTACTGAAATATGACTGAGCTAATTAAATAAACAGAATAAATATAATAAAGCATGAATGGATAAATTAGGTCAATTAAGATATGATTTGAATGAGTGATAAGAACTAAAAGAATTAGTAAAGGGAAAGCTATCCAGTTTTTCCAACAAAGCCCCCCCTCTTATCACTCGAATGAAAATCAGACTGGCAACATGAGAAGCACGCCGAACAAGCTACTTAAAACAAATTTGCACAATCAGCAACGCCTCCCCAGTCACCTACCCAATTACAACCACATTAACTGTAAACCAACTATCCTTCAACTTAAAAAAAAAACTAAATCCACTTAAAACTTACACGGCCAACTATCACATTATAACAAACCAACAATCCAGGACTCCTCCCCATTAAAAACTGCAAAAGAAAACTTCCCTGGGCTCCAGTCCTCATCTAAAAAAATATACTCTACTATTAAAAATAAATACATATAAAATACACATATAACACAATATATCATACATTACATTTAAAATATTCATAACTTGTAGACATGAACTCTAAAAATATCTAAAACATGAACATCAGCTAAAAACCAGTTTATCATAGATAAACCACTTCATCGTATCTCAGTACTTTCTCAAAAAGTCCATTTTAGTAATGAGAAGGATCAATTCACCATTAACTTCACAACATAAATTGCATTATAATTTTATAACAGAAATAACCTCTCAAATCTAATTAACAAAAAATCTAACTTTTTTTTTTTTCATATTTCACTATGCTAACAAAGAGAATCCGAAAATCTTCCATTCATAAATTTTCCCTTTTTTTTTTTTTCCAAATTTATAACACTTCATAAATCCAAAAAAAAAACCTCCAATACTTTCTCTATATATCTTACACCAAATTTCTTTAAACCCTTATTAAACTCCATATAAACCTTACAAAAACCTTACACAAGCTTTCATTAAACAAAAAAATGTATGACACTCTCTCAAACCAATGACAATATTAACACTAATCAGATGAATTCCCATATGGGTAATTCCCATACCGACACCTAAGACATGACAGCTCGACTCAATCAAATCAGCTTATTTGACTCCTGCTCCATTAAACCATCTCACTATTTTATGCAACATTAAATATTAAATCCATACCATATTTCTGGTCATATTTCCATCTCAGATTCCTGAACATAAAGACATCACAAATTTAAATGAGTACACTCCATTTATTCATCTCCTTTCATAAAAACCTATCAATCAACTTCATTTGCTGGGTTCCCCAGTCTACACACCACTCACTACAACATAACATAGATGAACATGACCGACAGATAATTATCAAACCATTTTGAAAATTCAACACCTATTACAAACTATTTTCAAATTCAAACCTTGGAGCACAATCAAAACTACCTTGATCTGAATTCTAATACTCTTATTCCAACAAGAAAAACACTTCAGAAGAAGAATCATGACCAGGCAATTTCAACCTTAAGTACTCAGCATATCTAACACAATCTTAAAAGTTCCTAACAAATAGTCCTTTTCAACATCATTTATGCTAAGCCTCATAAAAACAAACTGGGAAAGACCTAAAAAAATATATACCTCCCCATCTGTTTAACCTGAAACTTTATTACTCAAAACAGGATGATCTTAAAATATATATACCCGGTCATTTCCTCCCCAATGTCATATCTTATTAAACCTCAAGAGACTACAACAAGATACCTAAAAATAGCTGCCACTCTCCAGTATCCGCCAGGGCTAGCAAACTCGATGTTACATTATTCAACTATCTTGAAGTCAAAAAATTTCTTCCCTATATGGGGTACTTCCAGAAACTTGATCAAGGCCTCTAACATCTGCAACCTAAAAACAAATGCCCTTAACCTAATCAATATACTGGATAACAGAAAAATTCACCATCCATGACTTCCTTGAATAACTACACCCCAACATCATTCAAAATTTGCATATTCAGTTCTAATACAATCTACATTATTCCTTACACAAAAAATTAGACACATTTATCAAATATTTCTAAAAATTTCTAACACTATTTTCTAACACGGTTTTAACACAGTTTTCTAAAAAAAATCTCTAAAACTATTGAAAAATTTTCCTGACACATCCTAACACAAACCAAAAAAAAAAAATTCACCGAGATATATTCCTTACACTTTATAACACAAAAAAATTCTTTCCTTACATTTTAACATAACAATTTCCTTACACAATCTGACATATCCTAACACCAAATAACACTTGATATACTACATCCACAAAACTTCTACAACAACAAAAAAAATTTCCAAAAAAAAAACTCAACATGCATGTCTTCACTATATTTGCAGGGTATGTATTTCACCAAAAGACCTATCACATTTCAGGACATTGACATTACCACCTTAAAAGAAATGTATTATCCCGAAAAAGAAATCTCCATAAAAACACTCCTCCTGCAAGTGAAACACACCTAAAGCTGATAACTCAATAAAAATTAATATCTATAAAAAATGTATATTATCTGAAATAAATATTCATAAAAAAATATAGAAGATACAATACTAAATTAAACATAACACATTGAAGGTGTATATAAAAAAATATATATTGTAAAACAAAATTCTTGAATATCTAAGTTTAAACAACATTGCATTTTAAAAGCAATACTCCTGATCCAATATACAGGACTCCATTTTCCTAACACATGGAATTATCCAATTGGAATCAAGATTTCTAACAATTTAAACTTTAGATCAAAATTTACTTTAACATTATGACTTTAAATTTAATTCAAATTTACTAAAAAAAACTGTATATGGACATAAGTTTAACAATATTACTGATTTATCTCTAAAGAAAAACTTTTACTAAAAAAAAATTATGAATGCTTAATTTTAAACTGTTTAAAACTATTTATTACATTTTACAGTTTAAACACCTTCAGAAATAAAATAAAACTTTAACATTTAAGAAACTGCAGCTGAACGGCAAACTGTAGCTATCCTAACACTTTAAAATTCAACTTCTGTTAACCTCACTCATATGTTAACCCTCCAAAAAAAATATGGAAAAACAGTTATATTTAACTTCCTTAAAAATTTCAAACACCTCATAATACTTTAACCATTCTTAACAAAATTTACTCTAACATATTACACATGTAGACAATTTCTATAAGTTTATAAAAAAAACATATAATCTATTTCACCTTCTATCTTAATAAAAGCTGAATTATTTTAACAATAACATTTATAATTCAAATTCATTAACTTCAAAAAAAATTTTAACATTTACATAACATTTAGCTTTAATGGCTGAATTAAAAGCATTTGAAATTTCAAAATTTCATAATTAAAAATTATCAAATTAAAAAAAATCAGATTAACTTTTACAAAAGTATTTAACCTTAGTAAAAAATTTAAAAAAAATTTATCAAGCCCATAATACATCTTACACTTTTACATTATTTTACAGACTTACTTGACACAAAAAAATTTAATAATTTCAATCTTTAAATATTAAAAGGATTTACTTTACATATTGATATCAAAAATTGAAATACTTTAACAGCTCTTAATCATATATGATTCAGCCTTCAAAAAAAATTTTATATTTAAAACTTAAAGAAGACTTTAAGACACGTAGGTCACTTAAACTTTAAACCTTTACCACTATGTAAAAAAAATTAAAAACAACATGGCATAGAATCATTAATATTCAAAAAAAATTTACAGACGATCACTTCTCTTGATACAATCACTTATGATTAGACCATAGTTCAAAAAATGCTGATGTTCAGTTCTAAAATCAGAGTCCACGTAAAACAAACATCCTCATTTCCTCGATGATGTCCATATCTATAGAATCACAAGTCCATCAGGAAAAATGGCCCAGACGCTGCCACTCTATAAGCACACTCATCACTTTAAAAAAAAACTTTACTGGCACTGTAGATCACAATCCACCGTAAAGACTTCACTTTAAAAACTGGCGATGCTAAAAAAAAACATAATTTCTCACGATTTCATGCACTTTCTTTATCCATCAACAGAAACTAGATCTGCACTATTAGCCACACAGTTCTTACTCTTTACATGCAGATAAGAACTTCATTAACTTCTTTCTAATCAGGATTCATCCCTCAAAAGCACCAAAAACTCATTAAGATCACTTCACCAGCATCACTTTAATAACAACACTTCTTTATGCAAAAGCACGTTTTTGACACCATCATACGTGATCCAGATCATTTTAATATTGCAGCTTTATAAGTTTAGAAAAACAACCTCAGATAACTCCTTAAATTGGAACTGGAGAAAAATTCTGAATAGAGACAGAAAACCTTTAAACAGATTTCTAACTACTTAAAAAATTATAGCAAAATGCTACCAGCCCCCCCATCTCAAAGCTCAATTATTGAAATGAGACAACTGGAGGACTTTTATAATTCAAAACTGAAAAATTGAAAAAAAAAAAAACATCCTTAAAAGTATAACTAACGAAAAACAGCTTCTAAACAAATCCATGGCCTCCGGCCCATAACCTTGTTATATTAAACCCTAAGGTAATTAATTGAAGTAAGCAGAGCATAGGCACAAGTGGTGCGTTAATGCTGTAATAGACCAAGGATCTAAAGTGTTCAAAAGCAAAAATAAAGATAACTAAAAGTTTCTAAAATATTAATGAAATAATAAACAGACAAAAGGAATTAAACTCAACAAGATTTATTCAAATTACTAAGTTCAGAATAAAATACATATTTCCAATATTCCAGAGTAAAAACGATATCACATTACTATTCAATCTATATTTGCATTTATAAAAACAGAATGCTTAAAAACTTACACAATATATATTGAGACTCTTAAATTTATATCTCATAAATAAGATGTGAAAACTGGAGCACCGATGGAAAAGTTATTTAACAAATTTACTTTAAGTTCATTACCGAATTAACTGACAAGGAAAAACAATTACTTTTAATTAAATACTTTAATAGAGATTCAGAAGAAACATCTAATTTACTTTAATAACCTTTTAAATAAACTTAACCATATACAAATTATATTATCATTAAATAAATTCCATTAATGTAAAAACCAAACATAAAACAATATATTTCCCTACTTCCCGATTCATTACTCTCCATCCTTCCAAATACAACTTCCATTCACCAACTTGTCAGTAACGACCAACCGCACCTGCTCGACCACGAAACAGTAGTACGTTGAATCGCCGGACAAAACATGCCACTCCAGGGTACTAACTATACATTTAGTAATAGTCCGAATGGCAAACGATCTACCCGTATAAAGAGCTATCCGTTGAAACCCAAACCGAGCCATCGTATTTGGTGTTTCAATAGCAAATCGGTAACATGTAATTTCGGCTTCCGAAATTACTGATGCTAGAATAATAGACAGAACGGTGTCAACATACTAAAAATGGAATCACGTTCTGAACTATTAAGATACAAGTAGTCTTTTGATGAAAGCGAAAGATAATACTATGAAAGTCTAAAAACCATGAAACAGGATAAAAATAAAAGCATTACAAACTTTAAACAAAAGCATTTTTATCCATTAAGAAACTAAAGCAATATATATCAAATTAGCTGCACGAAAAACATAAGAAAAGCTGCCTTTCTATTATCCAACTATTTCTGAAGAACAGGTTGCTTTAATGCATGATGAAATCCAGGAGTTCACTTTCGAAAAACGAAATACGTGGCGTTCTTTAAAAGAAATATGTTTATTCATTTGTCGATCCAACCTCATTGAAAAACAACACCATCTTTCATTTCATTAACCACAATACATCACTACACGAGTTAAAAAGCACTTCCTTATTAAGGACAAACAGCACTAGACTAAATACTTCCAGACAACACAAACACCAAAACAACAACCGAGACGGCTTCCAGCCAGCTAGAAGATATCAACACACGATCGTCCCGTTCCTTAAATACTTTACCGCCTCGTGTCAAGGTCAATGACGTAACCTCCTCATCCCGCAACAAACAGGTCACTTCCGGCTTCCCGAAGGTACGTGACAATCGATCACGGTCACAGATAGATACTACAGGTAATGACAGATTAGAGCCATCTGTCACCAGCTGCCGTAATCACTTGTATCGTGACGTAATCGATCTACCGAAAACCGCGAGAAATGAGGAGATGTGACCAATGTAAACAAGCGATAACGATGTCCATAGGAAGTGAAAAACGTAATGAAATGAAAGTAAATAGAAGCAAATGGAAAAGCCTGAAACGTTAAAATAGATAATATGGCCAAATGGTAAGTAACTAAATAAAGACATTTTTACTTTAAAACTATATGAATTACTTTAAATAAAAATATACTTTCATATTGTAAACCAAGGTTATTAAACTGAAGGATTTAATTACTGAAATATGACTGAGCTAATTAAATAAACAGAATAAATATAATAAAGCATGAATGGATAAATTAGGTCAATTAAGATATGATTTGAATGAGTGATAAGAACTAAAAGAATTAGTAAAGGGAAAGCTATCCAGTTTTTCCAACAGCGTGTCTTTCAAATACAAATTAGAATCGTTTTTTTAATTATTAAATGTTAATTTGTTTCTGATTTGCTCTTTTAATTTTCACGTAATTCCTAATCAACAAGTTAGTTTAAATTAATCTTGCTGTCACATTTGTGCACCCCTTTTCTGGGTATTTATACTAATGTTGCACATTTTTCCAACAGAATTTTAATAAAAATGATGCTGTAAATTTTATGCAAAACGTCGTCTGATCTGAGGCCAGGCCTGTGCCGGCGCTCGTATCCTAGAATCGCCATGCGCGGATTCTTTGGAGATCAATTTCGCGTTTTCAGTTTTTAATTATTCTATAAAAATGCTGTTGTAAATTTTAAGTTTAATATTTTAAAGGTTTTAAATCAACTGGTAATTTAATTCTGCATTAATTCTACATCCCTTATTGAATTCTGCCAGAAGGAATATTTTAAAGATTCTTCGAATTTTACGAAATTTGAGCCAGTATTTTTTAAAGCAATGATGTGCAGCTGATTTCATCTCATCCTTCCTCCTTCCTCAAGAATTACAATAAAGATTTTATGGATCCAACTTATGGTATTCATCATTTATAGTCTGCATCTATTTCTTCACTCAAGTAAGACCGTTCAATTCATTTTATTATTATTTTTGATTCTCTTCTCAAAGAATATTCACCTAAAGAACAGATGCACAAATTGTGCAGGGTTAATTGCTTATTTTAATCACAACTGCAATAATAATTTAAAAATTCACTATACACTCTCAATAAAATTTTATGTCGCATCGTCTAAGGATCTAAAATAACCCGGCAAATTTCGTTGAATGATCGCAGAAAAAACGCGAAATTCATCAAAGGATTTCTCAGAAAATGGCTAATTTCGTCAAAGGACCGCTGAAAATCGTGAATTTCGTCCAAAAGACCATCAAGGGGGTTTGCGTGAGGGCGTGAAAGTTGAGCTTTTTTTTTTTTTGTGAGCTTGTACCATGTCTGTATTATGTTATGCATATTATTCAATGAAATTAGATTTTCTTCCAGTGTATCTAAAAAATGATTCTCTTTCAGATTTTTTTTTTTTTTCATAATATTTATTTAGTTTTTCAAGGTGTCACCCAACATTTCTGCACAATTCAGCAAAAATATTGTATAAAATGTTATTTAAGAAATTATGAATAATTCTGAATGTCTACCTTGTTTTAAACTGTTTGTCATAAAAATAAGGCACATAAAAAAAAAAAAAAAATTATAACTAAAATTTTGCGATTTGAAATGATTTTCTTTGTGCATTTGTATATAGAGGTTTTCAGAGTAATTTTTACAGTTCATTTTAATTTATGTTTTATATTGTTGGTTTGATTTAATAACAAAGATATTCTGTTACGCATGATGATCAGTGAAATTAGATTTTCTTCCAGTGTATCTAAAAAATTATTCTCATTCAGAATTTTTTCTTTTTTCATAATATTTATTTAAGTTTTTCAAGGTGTCATTGCTATAAAATTATGACCTATATAATATAGTTATATTTTTATAACATTAATCTGTAAGAACCATATTTTTTTAACACACTTATAATGTACTAGCTGTTACCCGTGACTTCGTTCACGTATCATTAAAAGAAGCATAAATGCATTAATTAAGCAAAATATTTCATTCCCGATAATTAGAATCGTAAATAATTAACTAACTCTTTATCACATTTCATAGGAGACAATACCGTATTTCTATGTTATACAGGCCTTGACATAACTAAGTTTTAAAAAAGTGAAAATTTGTGACAAATAATCACGAAAAAGAAACGGCAACCAATGAAAAAAGGCGGGCCAAATAAAATCGTGGAAATCGGCGAATTGTGTAAAAACATATGTCAAGTTTACCTGGTAAACTATTTTACTTTTCACGCCTTTGTGAAACGTTTTAGTAACATCCTTCAAAGATAATGGAAATAGTATATTCTTTTTCATTAAATTCAATTCTTGTGAATAGGAAGCAATAATTGTAGACCTAACTGCAAGGACCTTAAATTTGCCTCCTTGATTTAATTTATACCTGAAAAAAAAATCTTTATTTCTAAATGAAAATATGTTGACAGACGACTTTTTGTTCTCCAGAATAAATTGATTCATGAAGTTTGAATATGTGAAAATACGTTTTTATTTATTTTTCAAAAATTTTACTGTAATCAAGATTTTTTTTTCTTTCACTATCTATTCAAATTGAAAATAAATTCTTTTTTTTTTCAGTTTTAATGAGAAAAAATATATTAATCCGTTTTATTTCTTCTTTTTTATCCACAAAAATGGAATAATTTAGTTGCCATTTTTAGAGAAACATCGTTAAAATTTACAAAAAAAAAAAAAAAAAAAAAAAAAAAAATCTCGGAATTTAAATCATTTTTTTAAATTCTGAGAGTTTATGACATCCTCGGATCAATGATAACCGGTCTTAAGTAAATCGTGTTGCGTTCGACAATCTGAAAGGAGTGGTTGCGAAATGCAAACAGGCGGTCAGATTTTAATATAATAGATTCGTATTTTTTTTTTTTCCTAATAATTACGTTTTGGTTTTTGGCAAAAAACTCTCATCTGTATGTAACTGATGCTTAATAATCGGTGTAGATAAAAAAAAAATTCAAATTTTTCGTTTTAAATATGGCGTAAAAGTCATTTACTTTCTAAACTTACCGATCCTTGTATGATTAATGTAAGGAATTGATTCACGCTCCTTGTAAAACACATTTGAAAATTCCCGTTTTATTTCAAATATGACGTCACTTTTTCCTCAGAGAAATCTCTTTTTAATGGCATAATTCTTGTTAATTTTCTTTTTCTGGCAATCAGGGTGTAAATTTTAGCAGAAAACTCACATTTGTATGTAAATGGTATTCAAGCTAATTATTAATCAGTAACGATAAAAAATATTCAGTTTTTCATCTTAAATAATACGTCCATTATCTATCTACTTTCATTATACATTGATATTCATGCTCCTTGTATTATTACGAACATTTGGAAATTACATGTTTTATTTATGACGTCATATTTGTCCAAACCGAGGAGGATCCTTTTCATAGTTCCATGGTCCAAGCGAAATCTATTTTAAATAATATAATTATTGCTCATTTTTCCTTCTAATTATAACGCAATTTTTGACAGAAAAAGATCTTTTTAATGTAACCGATATTCATACTGTATCATGTCATACTGTATCATCATGTATAATGTTGTTTCAAATATCACGGAAATTCATCTTCCTTTGAATTCTTTTTAATTTTCATTTTTCACGTGAAAATCGTTCAATTGAAAATTAGTTGTTGAGGAAAAATTATTTTTCCGAGTTTTTATTATTTGGCAACGATCAAAGCCCTAGCAACGATAAAGTAAAATGGTTAAATTTTATTGAAAAATGTCCATTTATTCTCTATGAAAATAATGAAATTTTTAATTATTAAAGAAAATATTTGAATAAAATAAATAAAACCTAGTCTATGTTCATTTGAGGGTTATAATCAAACTACATGCAAAAATACAGGATCATTAAAAGCTCCATTTTGACGCTGGCTTCAGCCTAACATTTGCACACAATCAGATTTATAATATTATTAGGATATAAGAAAATTGTAGGATGCGATTTCTGCAGATAATTTTCATCCCACTAAATTGCTGTCGCAGACACAACCATAACTTTCTGCTACTGGGATGCACATATTTTTTAAAAAAAGGAAAACTTTAAGGAACCATGGATCTAAGAAATAGGGAGACAAGACTGTTTTGCTTGTAGGGTTTTAATTAGGTTAATTTAGTATAAATTATGCATTTAATCAATAAAAATTGCTCATAATTTTACTGTAAAAAGAACAGAAGCTTATAGTGAAATAAAATATTCGTTGTAGCTATATTTAAGGAATGGTAAAGTATTTCTATAAAATATAACTTTTTAACTATCTATTTTTATTCGTAAATGCATAAAATCAGTAGGTACACATGATCAAAAATTAAGAAATCGATTGGCGTCTCTCTTTTTTTCTTTAAATGCAAAAGAGTTTTCTGGAGATACTGTCAAAATGGGTGTTTTGAACCGTATTTCCAGACGCGATAGAGATAGAAGGATCGTCATAAGACAGCACTCGATTATAACTCAAGATGTAATCGATTTATCAAAATATGGAAAACACTATTTGATTCCACAATATTTCGATCGTTGTGACTGGCAATTTTATGATTTTATGTATTAAAATGAGTCTATGAATGTGTCAGAAAGTTTTGCAATATTGAGCGGGAGAAAATATGTTTTTGGGAACCGTTTAAATGCTACTTTTTGTTATAGACAGGTTCTGGCATTGTAGGTTTACGGTTTTCAGTAAACAATGAGTATTTCTATTAAAAATACTGAAGTAGTATTTTTTCTTTAATACATACAGTAAAACTTGCTGAGATGAAATTGTAAGAAACTGCAGAAAAATTCTGATTTGGACAGATTTTTCCGTCCTAGCATATGAAATTGTATTGGATTAATTCGTGGAAATGGACATTGGAATATTTCTATTCAAGGCAAAATTCTATTTTTTCAGGTGTTATTGTATTTATTGTTATATTTTAATTATTCTCACTTTTATGCAGATTCCGTTACAGAGAGGCTGTGTAGTAACAAGATTCCGTTATGCTTCTAAGTCTAGGTAACAGTTTTTCAATCACCTTATGTATAGTATATAATTAGATTTTATGCAGTTCTGTGAACATATATTTCACATGTAAGTATTTAAAAAGCAGTCAGTTTTATATTTTCTGAAGTGTTAAATTAAGGCATGTATTCCGATACATTTTATCTTTGTTTTAACGAATAAAGTTAATTGCAATCAAAACAATCCTCTAAAATTTAGAAAATAGACCGAATATGTGTGTAGTACTTACGGCGATTGTTAATATCCGTTTCCTAAATAGATACGAAAGTAATAAGTAACAAATACTTTCTAACGGGTAGTGAGTTTGAAAATAACGAATACATACAGGTAGTCATTTAGTCGTTACTTTTACAGTACTGCTCACAATCTTTACCATACTAGTAAATCTGCGAAACAGGCACCTCAGTGTCAACTCTGCCAGTCATTGTTTTTAGGTTTTCGTTCATCTCACGAAACCCTATTCGTCCCGCTACATTGTCTGTTATATATAAAATTTCTAAATTGTGTACTATTCTAAACTATGTAACTAATAATTATAAACTAAGTATGTTATTATTTTTTGTCAATTAATTCATAAAAAAACTTTTGTGCTTTTTGAAAATTAATGATGGGGGAGGGGAGGGAGTATATTAAATATTTGTTACTGGCGACTAGAATTTTTTGCTGGCTACCAAATTTTATCAAATTTGTAAAGCCCTGCTTGGATACAATATTACTTACTCAACTAAAAATACACGATGATGAGATTACTCAATACTATAACATCTTTGTACACTTAAGTAGGAATTCACCTAGAATTACACTTTAAATCCTTTATTTTATAAATGTATCCCTGGTAGCAGAAAGTTCGAGACAGGTGACGTACGTCGCAGATTTTTTCCCTTCTTCTGCAGATTTTTTTCCCACCTTCTGCAGATTTTTTTACTTCGTCAGCGGGCGCGGTACCGCAGCCACACTTTCGCTTCACATCTGGAGAAGCGTTATGATCTGCTGCGCATCTCCTCATTCTTTGCAAGCTAAATATAATTTTTTTCTTTCTCCGACATCTCTGCTCAATGGACCAACAGCGTTTGCTCATATACTGTGCGTGCATCTCGCCAGAAAGATCAAAGGAGAAAATCTGAAAAGCGGTTAAAAAAATCAGTGAAAAGCAGGCTTTGTCTTTTCTTTTATAGCTGCAAATGCACTCTGCTCATTTTTTTTTTTTTTTTTAATAGTGGGTTCGCAAAAAAATTTCCATTTGCATATTTCAACCTGTGAATTTCACCAATAGGTCTCGGAAAAAAACTGAAAATTTTGTCAATCAGGCACAGAAAAATTTCGCAAAGTTCGTTAAACGGTCACGTGGAAATATTGCGAAATTTGTTAATTGATCGCGTGAAGAAAAAATCGCAAAATTTGTCAGTCAGTTGTGGCAAAAATTGCGAAATTCATCAGTCGATCGCAGGGGAGAAATAGCAAAATTCATCTACGATCGTGTTAAAAAAAGAGCCTGCGAGTTTTGCCAGCAAGACGCATGAAAATATCACGAGTTTCGTCAATCGATCGTGGGAAAACTATTTAGAAATTCATCTGTCGGTTACAGGAAAAAATCATGAATCTCTTCAGTCAGTTGCAGAAAAAAACCCCAAAATTCGGCCATCTGCTGCAGAAGAATATCACAAAATTCGTCTATAGATAGCGGGAAAATATTGCGAAATGTGTCAGTCGGTCGCAAGAAAAAATTGTAAATTTTGTCTAGCTATTGCAGGTAAATAGCCAAATTTGCCGATCGGTCGTGAAAACAATTGCGAAATTTGTTCACAATTACATGTTAAAAAAAAAAGAAAAAAAAAGAAAATTGCGAGTTTCACCTGTAAGACGCTGGAAAAAAATTCGGAAATTCGCTTATTGGTCGCCAAAAAATATCAGGAAAATATCACAAAATTCTTCAATCGATCGCAGGGAAACAATCGCGAAATTCGTTGGTTGGTTACAGAAAATAAACGTGAAATTCGTCAGTATGTCGTGGGGAAAAAAACGCTCAATTCACCAATAGATTGCTGGTAAATATTGAGAAATCAAGTTAAAAAATTGCATGTAACAGTAATACTTTACAAGATATTAATTATTGATATACAGTAAAAGACTTCTTTATTACGTATAACGTTGTACTGTTTCATATAAGTACTATTTAATGTAAAATTTTACATATCAATGTAGTATTTGAGGTTTTTGACATAAGATGGTTTTGGACATAGCAGTTTAAACTCTCAAAAACGGACACATGTCAAAGACCTGCCAATTCTGAATTGTAACAAAGTTTACATGCAGATTATTTTCTGCCGCTGAAATATCCGTCGCAGACACTTGGAGAATTTTCTGCTTCTGGGAATGTATCTTCATACTTGGATACAAAACTATGGAATCATCATTTCTCTCATTTTTTGTTTTTAACTTCAACTTTTCAAGTGCCTCATAAACTTTTGCGATATCACATAGCTATTAATTAAATCCTTGAAATTGTATTATTGTGGATATTGATGCGTAGATGGGTATTATTATTTTTAATCCCACGTATAATATATTTAACAAACAAAGGATTTATGCAACAATAATTCAATCTTTGCACGTTCTAAAGAAAGTCTTGAAATAATCCCTTCAGTTGCTTTTATTAAAATATGCAATCTTGTAAAATAACTGTATTATTTAGATGCAAATTCACTGCAGCCATTTGATATTTTAAAGATTTTTGAATGGAATTTTACTGAAGAATGAAATTATACACAAAAGTTCTTTAAATAAACAAAGCTGCTATCAAAAGAAAAATTTCTATTACAAATTTACTTATAGTATTTAAATTACTTATAATTATTTAAAACATAAATTTACTTATAATACAACTTAAGAATAATTGAAAAATAGTCTAAAGTTTAGATCTGAAATGCATTAATTTATCTTACATAAAATAACAAAATTTCAAAAGATAACAACAGAAACCATATAAGGACATTGTTTCAAAATGAGACTCAATTCTTCACAGTTTTGTCACACTTGGAATATATTTGGCATTTTATTGAACAAGTATATATTTTATTGAACAAGTATGTATTTTATTGAACAGAAAGAGGTTTAATACAGTGCTTTTAATTCAAAACTAATTTGTATCGTCGAAATTAAATCATTATCTGTAATCCAAGCAAACAATGTATGTTTGTTGCAGTAATGTTCTTTTTTGTCGCATTTACAGTAGTTAAAACTTAAATGACACATGCAAAGAACCTAAATGTGACAATGCATGTTATATATGCCAATTTATATTAAACTATTCATTTAAATGTATAAAATTTTAATGTACTAAATAAAGAATTGAAATACATAAAATTCAAAGTTAAAATACTTATTATTAAACTACTTAATCTACTAATAACTTAATTTAATAACAAAAAAAGGTAACTTTCAGATACATCATATTGGATATATTATAATTAAATAATAAAAACTTCAATGTTCATACTTTAAACAATTTTAACTTTTGCAATGTAAAAAACAAGAATTAACTAAGAGATGTCCAATACAACATAAATTTTACCAAAGCCATCTTTATTATTGCATGTTTTAAGAAACAATGCTGCTTTTCTTTTTACCTTTAATTCATTATCGTTTGTATAGGACTGGGTAATTTCTGTTTAGTTTCTCGAATCTTAGATAATTTTGTAATTTAGTCTTCATGTCTGTTGTTTCTGTTGTTTCTGCTGTATCTTTACATTGAGATTGTTTTAGTGACTGACTGCAAGTTTTTGCTGAATTCTGTTTTTGTAACGCTGTTTTTGCATTTTTCTGGTTTAATTGTTCTTTCTTTTCCAATTTTGTCTCTGTTTTTGCTCTTTCATTTTATTTTACTTATTATTATTTTTTTTTTTTTCGTATGTTCACTTCAGTTGCTAAGCATAGTGTAAAGTTTTATCCTACTGCTTTTTGCCTTCTGGTTGAATTTTTATTTGTTGATAGATTTTTTTTTAACAAACAGTTTTCAAAAGCATGACCTGGATTAATTTCAGGAAGATAAATTTGTGAATGTAATTCTCTTGGCACTCCAGAGTATCCTTGGATAGAATTTGAGCTATTTCTCTCTGTTAATAAAATAAAAAAAATGCATACATTGTTTCTAAAATCTCTAAATCTTCATCACTTATATTTCTAATCAAGTTAAATTGATTGAGAAAAACACAACACCGTTGAAGAAGTTGTATTACTAACTTCATGGTGCTTAATTTGAAAACTAGTGCTGGCAGAGCAGACAGCATAAGTTGTCATGTCCTCATTAGCCAGCGTTATTAAATCACCATTAGTGTCAAAATCAGAAGAAATGTTGTCCTTCTTCATGGAAAGTTCTTTTGTATAAATTGCATACCAATCTTTTTATCTATTTGTCAAATTTAATGCACTTGGCTCAGTTTCCAGCTGCAAAACATTTTGATCCAATTTCATATAATATATGTATATTGTATCAAACAACACACCAAATTTTTATATTTGACACCTGGGGCACATACCCCCCCGCCCCCCCGCCCCCCCTCCCACCACCACCTAAGTGTTGGACCTGTCTATGCCTTATCATTGCAAAATTTTGAAATAATTGTTACAATCTTGGTTTTTCATGGTAACATAGGAGACTAAACAAAAATTTTTGAGGATGGCCACATAGGAGACAACTATAGACTTTAATGAAGCAAAAATGGCCTAAGAAACAAACTAGAAAGAAAAATCATGCATCAAGCATAGATGAAACTCTGTCCAATACTTGCAAAATATTGTAATAAAACTTCATTGTTTAATATTGTCACGAGGTAATCGAGCCATTTTTAGTGCAATCGCGATGTGCACGATTGCACGTGCTCAGTTTCACATTATTTTACTAAATTTATTCATTTTAATATGTTTCCTTCAACATTTAATTATCCCTTTATATTCTCTAGTCTGCATTTTTAATTATCTTTATTTTAACTTATCCATTGTGTTCTTATGATGTTTCTTTCTCGTTTTGAGCTTTCGGTGCACGCTTATATTTTTATTTACCTTTCTCACTTCATTCAAAGCATATCGCGGCATGCGGATGTTTCCATGGGTTATTCATCATAGCTTCACTTGTTGCTCCCTTCCTGGTTGCGTTCTCCACGTGCTTCGGCATGGGGCAGCCAGCGTGCATTCAGTTATCGCTCTTTGGCACTCGCCGGCAGTTGGCATGTTTTCGGCGTTTGCTCCGTTTTTGGGCAATTGCAGGTTTTATCGCCAGCCAAGGGCGATCAGATTGGCACTTTGCTTAGCTGTGCTCTTCAGTTATGTCTCATCAAGGTCAGAGGGTGCATGGAGCGATGCTTCTCTAAAAGTATAAGTCCGGGTGGAGCGATGTCACCAGTGGCTCCCTACATTCTACAGTTTCTATATGAATAAAAATCAACTGATCTTACCATCAATCTGTCTCGAGTCACTTTGTTTTAAAATGAGTTTACTGCTATTATTTCGTGTTGTCTTCCCGTTTTGCTGACTGTCTGCTTGCCTGCATCGTGCCTGCTGAAATGGGCGAGACCTTTCCACATTTTACCTTTTTAATTTATGTTTGGTTCAAGCTAGAATAACAGTGAGCTTGGAAACCTGGGGTTTTGTTTTATATATTCATGTGAATTCAAATCAGTGTTTTTTGTGTTATTTTCGTTACGATCACGTGACCACGTGTTTGCACATGGCCAGTTTTTCACAACGAACGTTTTTCAAGTGTACTATCTAGGGCTGCGGAGTCGGTGGGAAAAATAACCGACTCCGACTCCTGAAATTTTAAAGAAACTGACTCCGGGGTGGCTAAAGTACTAGTATTGCCTGTTGATTTCTATTATTCAGATTGCTTCATTGCTGTCATTTGTTTTGAAATAGTAATAGTCGCTTTATTAAATTTGTCATTAAATAAAGAGAATATTAATATTTAAACAAAGTGGCAGCAATCAAGCAATTGGAATAAAAAAAACACAACTGGCAACTCTGCAACCTGCTGTTACATTCCTGTTTGACCTTGAAGCATATGGATGTGTATGCCAACCGAATTTTTTTTTTTTTCACGTTTCATTATTTTGGATAAATTATGAGTATAAGCTGTGATAGGTAGTCGAGACTAGGACTCATTTACTGCAGTGACAAACATTTGACAGTATTTTAGTATAAAAAGTTTCACCTTTTTTATAGGCACATTAAAAAATAATAATAATAAGGCAAAAATACTGGGGGGTGGGGAGGTCCTATGCACACGAAAAACAGAAGAGAAAATTTACAATTTCAGCATTACTCCTGGTCCTACAGACCTGAAGAATCTAAGGGAAAACTTTTCTATTACAATGATATTTCAGATTGTGTGGACTCCAAAAAGAGCAGAAACTTCCAATTTTTGCATTACCTCGGGTTCTGCAAACCTCAAAAACCGAGAGAAAGGACTATATACTAAATGTAAAATATAAACTAGATTTCAATTAAAAACAGTTTTCATATATGCTGTACACTGGACAGTATATTGGGCCTTTTTAAGCTGGGTTTTCTTATATATATAGTCCAAATATAAAAATAATAACTCAGTTTATAAAATTACATAGAATTAGTTTAATTTCACTTCAAACTGTTTAAAAAAACAAGCTGGAGTCGGAGTCGACCTGTTTTAGTGACTCCGACTCTTTTGCCCAAAAATAGGCCTGACTCCGGCTCCACAGCCCTGGTATTATCATACATGGTGCCCACAATCCATGTCGTAATTTCTAGTGAGGACTGAACTACTTTGTTTTATTAAATCACAATTTCAACTTGTTCAAGATTAAAATTTACAAAACTTAATTTCTCACCCTTGAAAATTTTGTACAACAATAGCTTCATGCAAGTAAAAGTTTTTTCATGCTCTAGTATGCAATAATTCATTAAAAAAAAAAAAAAAAAAAAAAGTCTTACAGGACTGTATTTTTTTGTAAACTTTTCTCATCATTCTCTCAAGTTTTAAGTGAATGAAGTACTTCAATGTGTTTCTTTTTGCCAAATTGTTTTGTACCCAATCCTCTCCTAATCCTCTCCTCCTCTATACTAATGTACTGACGGGACATAACTCATGCCAATCAAAAAAAAAAATTATTTAAATTTCCCATAGTTTTTTTTTTATATATATTATTAAAAGTTTAAAATAAAGCTCTTTTTTATCACCAACATGAATGCGTCACAATGCATTATCAGTTCAACATGGCAGAAAGTCCCAGGCTTTACTCTCTTTGAGACCATGCTAATGGATATGTCTAACATGATTGAACAGGATGTTAAGCATCAAATGAACATGCACAGCAGTGTAGGTAACCCGGCGTTACCAAAAATACAAACAGAAATTCTTAGTGTAGTCAATTTCAAAGTCAAAAACTTATTCCTTTGTTTCAAGAAGTGCAGGCAGAATTCGACTGTCTAGTTCAGGATAGAGACAGTCTTCAAAATCTGAATTGTAAATTATTACAGCCACTACAAACACAGAACCAGAAAACTGAACTCTGTCATGCTGCTACACAGGTTGAGGATCATCAGCAAAATATGCTGTCAATTTCACATTCCTCAGCACAGACGTGCGACACCCTAGCTTGGGCTCCTGTAGTGCAGGATCTGTGTGTTGATAGGTGTGAACACGACACCTCCTCCTTAAATTCCAACTTAAATCCTCTTTAAATTCAATAATAAATTCATCATTTAATAATTCCTCCAAAATGTCCAAAGTTATCATACATGAAATAGATGACAAATACAGTATCCCCGATATAATTCAAGCGATATCAGATACTGCTGGATTCACTCCCTCCTGCAATTTTGTGAAAAAGACCAAATCAAAAAAGCTAAATAAATATAGCTACAATTTTTGAAGTCCCATCTAATATCGCCGCTCTACTTGCGAACCGCAAGGTTCTGAAAATTGGTGAACAAATTGCTTTTGTGAAGTGGTTTATCTGCATTATTTGCTGTTATCGTTGCCAATCGTACAACCACATTGCAAAATCGTGCAGCAAAACACTTGCATAGCCCCTGGTGTGCAGATGCGCATGAGCCAGGCCATTGTACGAAACTGCCAAAATGCAACAACTGTATCGTTAATAACAAGTTTCATAACCACAGTTTTAATACCGATCATCCTGCATTTTCACCCATGTGTGAATCCTTCAAATATTATGTCTCCAAAGTTAGACTTCGTCTGAACTCAAGTGTCCCTAAATAGATAAATCTTTTGTGTTTGCTCCACAGTCAGCAGTTTCATTCTTCTCAACAAAGTTCGTACAAGTTTTTTTGTGTGTGAAATATGTGTACTTGTTAGAGAGAGTGTATACCCAATGGAGTGGTACTGTCATGAATTCCCTTCATGACATTTTTGTAAACTCTCCTCTGGCATGTACCACTGCTCATCCCTGCTTTTCTTTAAAATATTAAAACATAATTTTTTTTTGTTCTTACCTGTACCAGAAATGTGTGCTCCAGTTAGTGTTTAATCATCTTAACTGCATTTTTCGGTCACTTCTGCATTACATCTGCTGACTGTCTTCACCTTTGCCTTGAACTGTTCAAGAATGGTTTCTAATCTAAACAATATTTCTGCACTGTTCTCTTAAAGAACCCTTTTTTGCATCATGTTAATTTTTGTAATTTTAGTAAATATTTAACATATGCAATATTTATTTGCATACATTCACAATTCTCTTTTTCCCTGTTGATGGTTCCAGCATATACATGTGTGACTTTATTTATCTCAAGGTATTTTTATTTAAATTAACAATTTTAACAACTATTTAAATTAATTGTATTTATATTTGTGTAATTTATTGGTCAATTTTTCAACTTATATAATTTTTTTTCAAGATGTTCATCTTCTTGACATCCTTGAATGCAATATAACTTTCTCATGCTAAAATTTTTCATATAAACAAACAAGTTGAGATATACAGTTTGTATATTTCGTGTAAATTTTTATTTGTTCAATTATATTTTATACCTTCGATTGGCACCTGTCTTTTTGACAGTTTTTTTTTTTTTTTTTTTAAATTTTTGTATTGTCTTACTGCTCTTATAATTGTATTTTGTGTATTTCCCTAGCCCTTATTTAAATTACTCATGATTTGCAACTGCCCCCCCCCCCTTTTTTTTTTGCAATCCCTCTTAATTTTTTAAAACTTTTTGTATATATTTATGTATTTAGTTCAAGCGCTTGACAATTTTTTTTTTTTTTTTTTTGCACATATATGTTTGTTCCATGCTACCTAAAGAACAATCATACTTTTGCTAAGTATCAATTTCAAAGCAAATTAATGTATACACATAATTAAATTTCTGTAATATGAAAAGCTTATTATGTATTTGTTTTTTCATAAGGCATTACAATTACTATTCCAAAAGGATATGTTTTATAACCTATATATATAATTTTTCATAACTACTAAAAAGTGACGGTAAATTTAAAATTATAGTTTATAAACAATGTTTTCTTTTGCAGCATATTACCAATGATTTTCTAGTTGATGCATTTATTTTCTTTTACTTCAACCTTCTCTTATTGTAATTATTTTTTTTCTCCTTTTCATAACATCCTCTTTCAAAGTATCAACATTTATCCAATAGTTTTGCCTCGTAATTTTGATTCAATTGTTTTTTTTTTTTGCACTTTTATAATCGTGTAATGTTATGCAATGATGTCTCATGCATTCATGATTATTCCATTCAGTGTTTCATTATGCGGATTTGTTTTTCAATTCACTGTGTGCTCAGACTTTATGAAGTATGTGTGAATACTGTGTTTACTTACAGGTTATAATTTGTACTTTTTGAAATTTCATATCAGTAGCTATTTAATTAAATTTGATAGAGTAGTTTTGCAAGTTTGTACTCCTGTACATGTTTCCATTTTAATCATTTTTATATGGAATGTTGTTTTGTTTGCTAGTCATTAGCAAACTACTTCCTTTCACTCATTCAATTAAGTATTGCATTACCATAATTTTTTTTTTTGCACTTAACTCTTTGTTTTCAACTTTTAATAGTTTGGAGTTAAAATTTTTTTTCTTTCATCACTGTCAATACAATGACAGTTGGCCTCTTCACATTTAAAAGTTATTTACCATTGCACATAATGTATTTTCTTGTAACATTTTTTTTTTTTATCAATTAATGTGATAATCTATTTATTATTAAAAAAAAAAATAAGTCTTATGCACAACAAATTTACATTTAACTAAATGTATCAAGCTTCTAAATATGTTTTCTATGGTTAAGAATTTTTTTTACCAATGGTGAAGTATAATAATTAATCTTAATATGTCAATGTAATTATGAAATTGCGTTTGTCTCACAGAAGTTATTTTTAATATGCATCACTGAAATCATTATTAATGTTCGTAAACGTCTCTGTGTGTGTATCTGTCTGTACCCGGATAAACTTTGCGAGCACAGCGAGCAGCGAGACGATTTTGGTATAAAAAATTCGGAAAAATCCGGGCCTCCAGGAATTACAGTTTCGAAGAAGTCGACCCTTAATTAAGAAAGTTATTAATTAAAAACCTCATCAAAATTAGCAAAACAAGGAACAGTTTTATCGAAACCTTGAAAAGAAAATTTTCGTTTTGATAATCGCAGACATCCAAATTGTCTCTTTTTGACGCATCATCAAATTAAAAAAAATCTACCGGAGGTATCGATCTGAAAATCGGGGCACACACGCGGTCGATTTTTGTCGTTCCAAAATTTCAATTTTTTTTAAATTCAGACCGCAACTTTTCTTTATTTCGGCCAAAAACTGACCAGACTTCCAATATTGACCCAGACAGGAAAGAGGGTTACTGTAAACGTTGCAGGGTTGACACCTACCAGGCCAAATCGCCCCACTCGCTTTTTGAAACAACTAGAAATAATTACTCTACGCCCACAAAAATTTGCAAACATATATTAAAAAAAATCACAAATTCACCAAAATAAAATTCATAAAAATCGACCAGTAACTTTTAAATATATCAATTAAAACTCATTAATGAAATGGCAAATGAATTTATTTCTATTCCAAAAAGACAGCTGCTTTTTTATTTCAACAATCAACGCAGACAAATTGTCTGTGAATAATTCATTTCTGAAAGAGATAAAATGATGCATTTAAAAATGATTGTACTTTTTATACGCTATATAAAATTTTTAAAATTATCGAATTTTCGAACCTGAAATATATGAATCCTTGCTCTGAGTACGCTGACATTTCAGGGATTAAAAAAAATTTCGATTTCGGACCATAATTTTTTATTTTAGCAAAATCCCGATTTTTGTATAGGAAAAATAAAGAAGCTAAATAATTATCTATTTCTTTTCAAAATATTTCCTGTCGTATGGGTCCCATCGCAACGCGGTTTGGCTCATTCGACTCGACATCGATAGAGCTTACCGATTTTAGTTCGTTTTTTCACCGCCAGGGGCACATTTTTTTTTCTCTTAACTCAGAAAGTATGTTACGGATTTCCACCAAACTGATTCCAAACATCATAATTACAGTAATAAGGACCCTCTATAACATTTTTTAAAGTTTCTGAGTTTATACCACTCTTTTCAAATAATATCAGATTTATATATTCATTTCATAATATCTCGAGTTCTGGGAGTCTAATCGCAATGCGGTTTGGCTCATTTGACTCGATATCGATAGCGCTTACATATTTTAGTTCCACGTTTCACCACCAGGTGGCACTTCTGGAAATCAGGTTCTATGGGCCCAATTACGACAGGGTTTGGCTCTTTCGACTGGAATTCGATAGCTTTACAGATTTCGGTCATGTTCATATACACAGATTGCACCCCCTGGTGGTGGAAGGTATAATTAAAGGATTTTTCAGCCAACTCGGGTCCTATGGGTCACATCACGACGCGGTTTGGCTCAATCGACTCGGCATCGATAGAGGATACTAGATCTTATCGATTTTAGTTTGTTTTTCACCATCAGGGGGCATTTTCTTATCTCTGTTTCTATGGCCGGATCACGACGGGGTATGGCTCATTCGACTCAACGTCGATAGAGGAGACTAGAGTTTATCAATTTTTGATCCGAGTTTCACCACCAGGGGGCGCTTTCCTATCTCTGTTTCTATGGGAAGGATCACGACGGGGAACGGCTCATTGGACTCAACATCGATAGAGCTTACCGATTTTAGTCCGTTTTTTCACCACCAGGGGGAGCTTTCCTATCTCCGGTTCTATGGGCATGAAGACGACAGGGTATGGCTCATTCGACTCGACATCGAAAGCCTTAACGATTTCAGTTATGATCGTATATACAGATTGCGCCACCTGGTGGTGGAAGGTGGAACTAAAGTATACTGTTAGTATAGTAATTACGAAAGTAAACACTAATACATTCAAACAGGATGCAAAGTATAAACGCTAAGTGGAGTGTATATGCTGACGATTGATTGCCCGAATTAAATATGAGAAGAAGCTGTAAAGTAACATGTGGACTGTGTCTTGAAATAAAGACAAACTGTTTTAAAAACAACTAAACGTTTATTTAAATAAAAACAATAATAAAATCAAAAACACAAAAACACAAATTCAATAAACTATGTAAATAAAAATACACTTTAAATTTTATCTTCAATATGAACTGAAGCCTAGGAAAAGTTTCAAAAGAAAGTTATTTTTATTTAAATTCAATTCATAATTATATATACTTATCTTTAAAAAAATGTAAACTTTAATTTGATTTTAATTTACAATTATAACTTCAAATTATATTAACTTTACTTTAATCAACTTAATTAACTTTAACTTAACAAAAATATAAACATAAAATAACCTTTATTATTCTCCTCTCACTTAAATATAAACCATCTTAAAAGATCGTTGAACTGTGTTTCGTTTTACACCTCGTCTCATGAAAAACTCCCGATGTACCACGCGTACTGTCATTAGCACACCGAAAGCATCAAAGCCAAAGTATCGAACAAATTAAATCGGATCTTCATCTGAAACCTTAAACATGATTGAAGTCCGTTACAGTATTTGAAAGACCTTAAGAGTAAGAGACAAAAACCAGAGACTTAAACATGATGTTAAAATTGAGAGGGAAAAACAACTGTCATAAACTAAAACTTTATAGAAACTTAAACCAGTTTTAAACTCAATTAAATAAAGCCAAAAGTATAATGAAGCTATTTCAAGAAAAACTAAAATAAAAGTATATGCAAATTTACTTATGAAAGTTCTCTGTGCATTTCACCTTCCCCCCCTTTAACAGTATACAAAGATACTAACACAATTTCCTAAAACCTGCCTAATAGCAGTATACCTGAAATTGGTTTAAAACATACTAAAGAGAAGGGAAAACATCGTTGAGCAGAAAAACTAATGAAACAAATTAATCAAATCATAAACTGAAATATTAATAGAACGTGTTGCAGACGGTGTTTTGATACACTAGGTATCAAACGCCATTCTTCTCTCTCTGTCTTTCAGGAGAAGCAACTTTGTCAACAAGAGGAGAGAATGCATAAAACTTCTAGATGTATCCTTCAACATCACCAACCAGCTTTCACAAAAACACTAAAAGTTCTTTAGATTTAAAAAGCACCATCATCGGAGATTAAAAAGCATCTTGAAAAACAATTACATATTTAACTATTATAGGACATCTTTAAAACTGCTCTTCACCAACACTAGCCATTACCGGCGGCATTACTTATGTCAACATTGCCTTGCCACACACACACAAAAAGAATTGAAACACAAAGCTAATGAAAGAACCACGAGCTTTCGTATATAAGCAATCATCTCCAGGTAAACAACCTATCACATATCTTCCCAGTAAACGTCACTACCGGCTTCTCGAAAGATCCAGATGAAGTGACGAACTGCCACGAGGAAAAGATCGTAGGAGAAAAAGATGATCGCGCCATCTGTCGTCGTCGGCCGTAAGTGCTTCGACACATTGTGGTGGTAGGCTGTGCAGAGAGATATGACCGGCAAAATGGTAAACAGAAATGTGTTGCGTGGTTTTTAAGAGTGTGGTGGGAAAGTAAAATGAATAGGCCTGGATACTTTATTGAGCTATTATTGTAAGTAAGCTTTATGAAATGTTAAATATGGTATTTAGATATTGAAATAAAGTAAATATAATCCAGAATGTATATGTATAAAACAGAACTTAGAAATGTATAACTGTGAAACAAAAAGTAAATTTAGAAACTTTAAGTGGGGATTAAATGGATGACTTAAATGAAGTGATAAGACCAATACATAGGGAAAATATGGAATATTTCCTAACATATACTGCAGCGTATGCGCAGGATAACTGCTATATGGTGCCGCAGGCAGCGGGGACCCGAGCCGGAGGTTCGTTCAGTTAGAAGTTTATACTATTCAATGTGCAATTTAAGGGATTATCCGGTGTATGCGTAGCACGACCAGTATACGGTGCCGAAGGCAGCGGGGACCAGGGTCATAGGTTCGTTCGGTTAGAGGTTTATACTATTCAATGTGCAAATTAAGGGATTATCCGGTGCCGAAGGCAGCGGGGACCCAGTTCGGAAGTTCGTTCGGTTCGAGGTGGATGCGAGCCAGAGGGTCGTTCGTTTCGATGTTTTATAAAAAAAAAAAGGAGAATTTCAAAAATTTGAGGCACCGATATAAATTTAGGGGCCCGCTAGCGGGCAAAGCCAGCTAGTTGTATAATAATGTGCTGTTTGTCTATGTGTATATTACTGTATTTATTTCAATTGCAACAGAGATTTACTGTGTCATTAATAAGACTTATTGTATAGCCGTCTTGTCAATCCTGTGTATTCTCTGGTGACTCATTTCTTCCCATGTTCAGCTCAATTTTGGAAATTTATTCTCAGTCAAAATTTCCTATTTGTTGTTAAATTCTCTTCGAATTCCTTTTTTAAATTTTGTAAAAATTTTCCTTCTCATTCAAAATTTCTCCTCTTCCAAATTTTTCTCGCCCGTTCAAAATTTTCTTTTCCCTGTCTAAATTTTACAAATTTTTGTATGTGAGGGAATATGTCACGAGGTAATCGAACCATTTTTAGCACAATCGTGATGCGTACGATTGCACATGCTCAGTTTGTAAATAAGATCATAATAGGTTGAAAATTCCACTTCAGCAATATCTACCACTGATGAAAACAGACTTGTATTCTTTTGTACAGCCCTGTATATTACTATAGATTTTTATACACGCCACGTATTAAGCTAAAATTTAATTCCGGCTAAAACACTCTTAAAATTACTGAAATCGAACTTCCAGAAATTATCATCCATAGGGTATCCCTGTATCCAGTTCTTTGTGTGGTCCTGTAAGTGATTTTATTTATATTTTACAAACATCTCTTAATATAGTATTAAATATAGTTCTGCTTGAAAATGCATAGCTCAATTAAAAACCACCTTTAAGCAATTCACACTCATACTCAGTAATGCTAACAAGTTCTTTTGTATAGCTCTGTATATGATCTATAGCAGTGGCACCAACTTATATGGGCCCATGGGGCTCGAGCCCACCCAATTTCCCTTGTTTTATTTCACTACATATTTATTTATATATATATATATTTAATCTCTGAAACAAAATTCCATTCTGTTGATGTTCAAAAGATCATTTTGTTTGAAATACTGTAATGACACCCATAACAGACACACAAGAGCACTAAAAGTGCACATGTAATTATTCGATTTCTATCGAAAGATATATTTCCTGTATATTTGATCAGTAAGTATAAGTGAGTGAACATTGTCTATTTTAATGTCCTAACACTGACATTCATAAAATCCTTAAGTGATTGAAGTGTTTTGCTTTTTGAGCTTTTAATTTGGAATCATATTTATGGTATTATAGTAAATATTAATGCACTTATAAGAAAGAATTCATGGATAACATAAAAAATAATAAAACAGGCTGTGCCATTTTGCTTAAAATTTTTTGAGCCCACCCCATATTTTTCAAAAGTTGGTGCCACTGATCTATAATATTTATACACACTATTTAGTATGCAACAATTTAGTTAAATTAAATAACACAAACCATAACTGAAAACATACTTCCAGCAATCATCGCTAATAGAAAGTACCTCGGCTACAGTAGTGTATGCAAAATATTTTGTGTGTCCCCTGTAACTGAACGATAAATGCTAAGCACATCATATTCTACAGCAAGTATCTTCCGGTAAACCTCAGTAATGTATATCAACTTCATTATGTTTGTAACAGTGTAACATAATTAAAATATGCTGCAAACAGTTTTTCCCTGTAGACCATTATGTAATGTAATTATTTTGTGTGGCCCTGTAAATGAATAATAAATGCTTTGCATCCCATATTCTATGGAATGCATGTTTAGCATAAATGCATGTCAATTTCATTATGTTTGAAATGGTGTAACATCATTAAAATGTGCTTGAAACTATTTTTTCCCATTGACTGTAATGTAACGGAATACTTTTGACTGTCCCTGCAAGCAAACTATAAATGCTACACACTTTACATTCAAAAGTGATTGTGTTATAGTAAAGATCAGTAACATACAAAAATTACAGCACTATCCAAGTATATTTAAGAGAGTTAGAGCATGGACCAACAAACCAAAGTCATAAACACTTTTCCACTATGTTGGTAAGTATTAAACAATGCCCTGCTGGTTAGCGTATCTACAACTTCATTTGTTAATATAGTAAACATACCAAGTAAAATTTGGAATAACAGAAAAAAAACAAAAACAAGAATTGTTAACTTATTTTTGTTGCAAAGAACTGTTGATTGACCCATACCCAATTACATTTTTTTTTTTTTTTTTTTTTTTTTTTTTTTAATGCCATCTCTTAATAAAGGACACCTCTATTTGAGGGACAACATTATTTGGCTCATGGGCGTCTCTGATTAAAAGGTTTTACTGTATTCATAAATTTGGAAAATAAATAAATAAATGAATATAGATTAATTTGTATAAAAATATATAAAATAAATGCAATTTTTATATTCCTTCGATTTTCTAAGTTAAAAGATTTCTCATTTCTGTAAGTATAAAATTCATTCTTGATAATTTTGTGAGAATCAAGCAATGGATACTGGAAGTACACCTAAATATTAAAAAGAATAAATTATGTAATTCAGATCTAAGTATAGTTATTTTCTTTTATATATTTTATAGTTTTACTTTTACTATAATCGTTTAGATCTAAGTGTTGTTTCTTTTTCATTTATTTATATATAAAAAATTCTAATTTATTAATGATGACAGTATTCAATCATGTTTCACTTGAATATGTGTTTCATACACAGTTAAACCTCCATAACAGACACCTCTAATTAGCAGGCACTTTTTCAAATCTGAATATCTATATATCTGTGTTTTTACCTCTGAATAGCAGACGAATTCAGCAGTCCTGTGATGTTACTGTATTAAGAAAAGAGTGTTAGACATGAAATCCTGTATTTTGATATGCATGATATACAGTAGAAGATTACAATCTAATTTTATATAACGTAATTCTCTATATAACGCACAACTTCTCAGATATAAACAATGAATTTTGCAGTTAAGAGGTGCCTGCATTCCCACATTGTAAAAAATGATTATTCTTTATAGGACTAAATTTGATACATTAATTCAACTTCGATGCCTGAATTCAGAGTTTTAAATGAATAAATTACAATAAAAATGTTTGAAAATGAGTATTATAATAAATGATTTGTTTCAAGTATATTTGAACCGTTGTTTATAGAGTAAATTTAATAATGCACAGAATGATCTATATTATGCAAAAATTTATAATCTGCACAACTCCTGGTAACAAGGAACATAATATAAAGATACTCTACTGTATTTTGATATGTTTTAGACATATTTGGCCATGTTTACAAGGTAAGTTTAATGATGCATGAAATGTGATATATATGATGCAAAATTCTATATAATGCACAACCTCACGTTTTTAGGTTTGTGTTATAAAGATCTTTTACTGTATTTTTTTTCTGAATTAAAAAAAAATAAAAACTTGATCAGTAGTGAAAAACCTACAAATAGGATAGCTAGGCTTGCAACGAAAAACCTATGAACAGGATAGCTGGAATGGCAACAAAAGATCTGCAAACAGCAAAATCCAATCACATCAGAAATGCTGAAGAAGAAAACTGAATAGGCACAGACAGGATTCAAGACCAAGAACACAGAAAACCTACAAACAGGATAGCTATAATTTTGCAGGTACTTATATTAGGAACAAACATTCATATTTTGGGTTGGTTATCGGGCTGTTTTGCAATGTCTGTCTCTTGTAGAATCAGCTTGCATTTTGGCTACGATAACCGACTTTCACAATGAACTTCCTAGTCAGCAAAGAAACTGCAGATTGACTGTTCAAGATTACAGATTATATCTTTGATACCTAGATGCCACCTTATGCACCTTTATGCTATCCAGTATGTGATTACAGGTCAACAGCAGTATCTTTAGCAGCAAAGAGTATGGAGTGACCATCTTGATTTCTGAACATGAATACTTTTGAATGATTATAGAACACTCTGAAAAAGCATATTGTTGCTCTCTATCTTCATTCTCAGGCTATTTCTATATTTAGGGGGAGCAGATCTAGCTGCCTAAATTGTTACTTGTAATAGTAAATTAAATTTATTTGAGGATTTAGCCTTTTTTTTTTTTTTTTTTACAAAAACTATTTGCAGTTTATATTTTAAAATGCTCATTTATTTTTACCAGTTAGTATCTTTTTTGCAACTTTTGTGTGTTTGGTAAAAGTTTGTTTATTTAAAAATATTTTATATTTACCAGGTATTAAAGAATATATTTATGGACAGCGATTTTTATGCTAAATCTGGTATGCCTATTTTTTTCTTCTTTTTATATCTTTTGCATTTTTTTCTAATAAATTTTAATTTAAAATCATTTGACTTTTGAATCTTTCCTCCTCTTTTTGATATTGTCATGAATATTTTGATTTTTGTTTATTCAAATGCAGAGTTTCCCTCAGACAGTTTTAGAAGGGTGCTGCTCCCTGCCTGCCCTTTGGTTTACAAAATTGCACCCTTCTTGCCCCTCATAAAATAATTAGCACCCTTCTTGCCCCTCAGTGAAAAAAGTGCCCTTTCTGCTTTTTCCATTAAAAAATGCATTTACATAGTAAAAATTGACTCAATGTTGTCTTGAAAAGAGTGCCTTGACTTTTAAATATCAAAAGTGACTTTAAAAACCAAAAGAATACCTTTAACAATTAAAAAAAGTGCTCTTAGGAATCTGAAAAGTTTCTTCAAGAATTCAAAAAGTGCTCTTAAGAATAAAAAAAGTGCATCAGCAGCCCCTGCCTCTTTTTAAACCTGGGGGAAATGTACAGATGCAAATGACAATATGCAAATGTACAGATGTATAGTATATATTTCTTAATTTATGAATTTTGTTTTTATCTTACTTATGTGTGTTATTTTACATTTTTTTTTTTTTTTTTTTTTATATATAAATATTCTGAAAGTTTTTATTTTAAAATATAGCTTGTTTTATTTACTTTAATCGATACCTGTAAGTGATATTTTGTCGTAATTTCTTTAGATAGCTGATATTAAGACATATAATTGTTTTTCTAATTAGTATTTGCTATTTTCTTAAAATTTTTAACGAGACTTATATATAAAAAAAAATTGATGAATTTGTCCATACGTATGTAGCGATAAACTGTTGCGTAATATATAGCTGGCAAGTACTGTTTCTTAAGAATTTCTTTGATATTTTTAGTGTCGTCCAAAAACCTGATATGTTGTAGAATTTTTTTTTTCCCCCAAGATTATCTTATTTCAGCTGAAAATATTTTTCTGAATCTGCTTATTGATTTGAATAGGACACAGATCTTTAAGATAATGGTGATAATTGTTCTTGAGTGGAGAAAAAGATGCTTTTTTTCCCAAAGGTTTGCTGTATCCTTATCAACTTGCTTGTGGATACATCATTCTTTCAAAAATTCAATAGATTTTGGTTAATTGGAACACATTAATTCTACTAAGATTTGTCCTGGTGAAGCGGCTGCTTCAATTATCAGAAGTAAAGTTAATGCTGTTTCGCTATTCCGTCCTTAAACATTTTGTCCAAACTACATGGCTGCCCCAATTAAATGGTGTCCCAAATAATCAGAAGCTACTGTATTGAATTCAAAAATTGATTTTTTATGTATCTTTATTTGTAACTGGTAACTATTATATTGGTCGTTTTTGTATTGGGGGTTGTGTAGTTTTTCATTTTGCTGTTAAAACTATCTGTTAAAATGTTGTGTAATCTAAATGTTAGCAAAAAAGAATGTGTATTATTGCCCACCTCCTTTTATTGCCAAAAGGAATGAAACTTTATTTAGTAATCTTAAGGCTGATATATTTTACAATAAATATCTTCAATTGTTTTCTTATTACTAAAGAAAACTCCACTAAAACAGATTTTGAAAGTGCAAAAAAATTGAGATTCCAAAAGGCTAGTGGTATTACTGAAAATTGGCAAATTATGTAATATAAATAAATTTTTGAGGTCTTTAATAGTTAATGACTACTTTAAGAAATAATTTGTCAGATATCTTAAGCTTTTGTTGGTTTTACCACATTACTTACCCAGATATGCAATGATGTTCCTTGACTGTGTACATATTTATCTTGTATATCTGCAATATGACTGTTTAAAGAGCGATGTTCTTTCTCTTGTAATGTTTGCATGTGCCTTCTTCCATCCATCGGTAATACTAAGCCCAAGATTATACTAAATGTTGTGACCTGCACTGTCATTTTGATTGCATATATCTTTGCTTCTAAATATGTCGCTCAATTTCACTCTTTACTCCATTGATTAGGGCAAAAACTTAATTTATTGATTTTTGATAATTTTTTAAATAAATTATGACCCATTTGCATTATTAGCATATATATAAACATGGAATTTTTCTGTTCTGTATCACCAAAAGTACATATATGTGTATCTTTTATTTGTTTTATGTATTTTTTCTAACTAGAAATCATGTTTAGGCAGTTAGTGAATGCCAAATCTATGGGGACGTGTCAGAACACACGTGTCAGGGACATGCCAAATCAATAGGGGTGTGTGACACTTTTACACAAAAATTAGCTTGTATTTAAATTGTTTAAAGCCCAAGCTTTTAAATTAAGTATTTTTATGTTTACCCAACATTTATCTATCATAATATAGCAGCATCGATTTTCTGAAACATCAGCTTCATGTCTAAAAAAGAGAATGTTTTTGTGTCATAACATAAAAATAATAATTTTTAAGTGTAAAAATGATGATTTAGAAAATAGTGCTGCTATATTACGACAGATAAATGTTAGGTAAACATAAAAATATTTAATTTAAAAGTTTAGGCTTTAAACAATTTAAGTACAAAACTAATTTATGTGTAAAAGTGTCACACGCCCCTATTGATTTGGCATGCATGAGCTTTATCGAGCTAAATAAAATTGTGGATTTTTTTTTTTTTTTTTACACCATTTGTTTAAATTTTTTATATGTTTTGAACTACTATTATTTTGATACAATAAAAAGCATTTTTGGTGATTAGGACCAATTTTTCACTTTTCCAAATCATGCAGATGGGTTAGGTATAAAATTTTTAAGCCTGACATAACCATTTGTTTGCTACAATATTGTAAAGTAACCAGTGGCAAGGCATGAGATTTCGTTACAGTCATCGCTAGCTCACAACGTTCTAGTGCCCCTACGCAAAAGCAGTAACTGAGATGAAAGATGGAGGGACCACACCCCCCCCCCACACACACACACTACTTCCCGGAAAATAAGTTAGAAAGAATATATTTATTTACTTTCATTTAAAAGTAACATATTGTACATCAAAATCTATAAGGCTGTTTCTATCCCCGGAAAACAATTCTGGCTACGACCTTGCCCCACCCATACACATTTCTGTGTGTATTTTTTTTTTGTAAGTAAGTAGGAATGCTGTGCGTCAAGTCACCATTCAGACCCCCCGCAGCCTCTAAATACATCCTAATTTGCTGCATTTTTATAGAAGAGACTACTTGATTACGGAAGGTTGGAATTATTATCATGACCAGTGACCTTTTTCTGTAATCAGATTGTCATTCATTTGAATTTGACTGTGGAATTTTTCGCTTCCCAAAGTTGCATCTGTGGCTCTCACGACAGCTGAAGCTGTCCATCATGACGACTGTTCTTGTGATTGATTGATTAACTTAGATCTCTCACACATATGAAAATCAGCTTGTACAAAATGGTTAAGTAAAAAAAGTGTTGCTTTTTCCCGAACTTTTATAATAATGTCTAGAAGGAAAGTTTTCTTTTAAATGCTATAAGAAAATAATTTTAAATATGACGTTTTCAATATATTGTTCTAAATATAACATAATTTTTCCCCATTTAATGTTTTTGCACGTAATAAATTGTTTATTTTAACATTTTCTTTCTCTTTTGATAGTCACATGTAAAAATTTGTCAATTGAAAAGAATTTGGAAATATTATTTTTTTGCTTTTTACATATGACGTAATTTTCATCATTAAATTATTCTTGCATGTGACAATTAATTTTTTTTTTCTAAGTGTTCCTTCTCTTTTAATATTTGCATGTAAATATATGTTTCAAAATATTATTTGCCCTTTTTAGGTGCGTTCATAATTACATATATCCATCTGTTCGCATATAACAGCGCAAAACTATCCAAACGAATGGTTTGAAATTTAATATATATAATCGTTGCAGAATTTTTAAGGTCATGATGAAAATCGAACCGAAACTTAAAAAGACATTAATAAAAGTTTTCTTCATTCTATTAAATCCTATCATACGTAATTAATTCAATGATATTCCATGATAGGTAATGATTCTAGGTTGCCATGATGATTACGTCCTATTTAAGATGGAGTCCAATTATTCAGCGTGTTTATTAAACATTTTTCGATAGAACTACCAGTTTTCATATTTTTATATGCACTAGTTAAAATAAATAAATAAAAGCCGAAAAATAAGCCCGGTCATAAAAATGTTTTAACGATGGCAGCGGCAGCATTAGTTATTTATTTATTTTTTAGAATAAAGAGATTCATATAAAATAGAAAACATAGGTTTAAAAAAATTTAATTTATTTTGTTGAAGTTAATATGAATATTAAAATCCATATAAACAGTTTTTTTGATAAGGCAATGTATGGTATTTCATTTTTATAAATATATTTCATTCTTTATGGTTATGTGACAAACTTTTCAATTGCAATAACATAATTTTCATTTTATAGCATTATTTAAGAATTAAATATAGTACTTTCTAATTAATAAAATAGTTTTTCATCAGAATAACACCAAAAAGAGAATAATCATCGTAAAAACAAATGCACTCTTTTTCTCCAAAAGATGGATTTGTTGAAATTAGCGATGACTAGCACATTGTATTTGCGCAGCTAGCTCCATTGAGTTTTGTTTGGGCTGTTGAAAAGCTGCGTGCACATACTAAAACTGATAAGTTGAAATAAGTTAAAGTAGGTTTAGATGAATACATAAAATTAATTTTGCAGAGTTGAAAAATATGAAAAAGTAAAATGCACAATATGGTTTCATTCATATTTCAAGGACGTAAATGAATACTTTCAATTTCAATATAAAATATTAAGTATTTTCAGGAGACAGTGAAAAAGCAGATATTTGGTGGATTCAATCTAACATTTATTTTCAGAAGACAGGATAAATAACTACATGCAGATAAAGAGACAACTTACAAAGACTTGGCATTATATCCAGTGGATTCAGCTTGAACAATCAGCAATCTCGATACATTAAACAAATGCGTCAATGATCAAACACCTTACAATATAGAATAACATACTTCGATAATTACATTATTTAAGAGGTAAAACGCACTCATCCAATCACTCATAAGTAAAATCAATTTGAAGAAGTTTAAAATGAACTATAAACATCCAGAAAACCAGTCCTGCCAGTTTTCAGACAGACTTGAAAGATTCTCATTTTCACGAGAACAAGAAGTGCACTGATGGCCGCCGAGACTCCCTATTTATATGTTTGTAACGTGTGCTTATGGGCAACGCCTACCTGTTAGTCCAATCAGCGTGCGGCATCGAAGTTGATGCGAATGATGAGTCGAATTATCGACTGGAATATGCTGTCGCCATCTAATGGGAATAGAATTAATTTGCATAAACTATGGTCAGTTCTGAAAGTGTGCTGGTGAGTGTTGGATTAGAAAAGATTACTGTAAAGGAAACAAAGATGGCAGAACGCCGATAATGAACGACGTATGCAAAATAAAAAGGACTTTAACTTAAAACAGGAGTAAACTTAAAAAGGTTTTAAGGGTAAGTAAACAAACTTAATATAAAGATATTTAAAGTAAAAAACGTAAATAAGTATAATTTCTTAAGGTAATTTATGCATGTATAATAAAGATATGGGTGACTGTTTTGAATGAGTTATGTAGAGGTTTTAAAGTGAAACTAATGAGTTTAAGAGTCGATGAGACTACCAATTACTTGTTTTATGCACATCAAAAACAGATTCGGATTTCTGGGCGAATCTAGGAGGAGATGAATAGCCATCTCATCTTAAATCTGATAAATGGCAGCATCATTTTTAGAAAAAATTAATAATTATATAATAATTGAAATAATCTCATTGTGTTATGGATAAAACCTTAAAAAAAAACATATTTTAAAAATATGCTTGCATAGATTTAAGACTTTATATCGTTACATATGTTGTCTTAATGTTCTATGGTCATCGCCGAATCTGCAGATGACTGGACGCGTCGCCACTAAAAGTAACGTATGCTGTGGCATAAATAAATACAATATGAAAGTATGGAAAAATGTGAAGGTTACCAGAACTGGCAATTTATTGCCATAACTTAAAAAAGAACACCTTCTTTTGGATTTATTAAAACAAAGATTCATTTTGTATACTGTGTTCATGTTTACGTTTCTTTAAATATACTGTAAAATAACCAGATTCTGTTTAATGGATCTTTGTAACTTTTTAAAAATTATTATGAACAAAATTATCAAAATGTTAATATTGATGACTGTTGTCTTTTGTTAATATGTTATTATAGTATAATATTTTCTCTTGGAACACTAATATTGCATAAGATTCATTGTGTATTTTTAATAATAATAATAATAATGAAGCACAGTTTAGTAAAGGATAAAAGTATTAAACAGTATTAATGTTACCAATAAAAATATATTATGTTTTCATAATGTTCAATTAGTATTAATACAAATGTATTTACAAGATTAATAATTAAGGATTATGCAACAATTTTAATATATTTGTATTATCTTTAGTCTAGTATTTAAGGGCCTAGCACCCTACCCTTTTTTAAATCGACAAAATGCATGCCTCCCTTTTTATAAATAGTGAAATGCACCCTTAGTTGTATCCAGAGATTTTTTTTCCTGTTTATTTTTCTTTTTTTATTCAATGAATTTATACATTTATTGTTAGTTTAAATTTGTTTTTGTATTTTCTAAGTTGCCAAAGGAAATAACAAACATATATAATTATATTTCATTTTATTGTATCTGTTAAAACGTGTTTAAATTATAAGAATTTGTTCCCATTGGTACTGGATGAAATTTTTTTTCTTATTTCCTACTTTCATCTGAATGTTGCATGGTAGAATATAAAATAATGTTCTCATAGAGCATAGCAACACCTGTATGAGTGTTTGACTGAATGTTTATTCCCTAAGTTGAAACTTTTTTTCTTCCTAGTACGTTCTGAGGGGGGGGGGGGGGAGGAGTAGTGTTGAATTGTACTGAGAAGTGGTAAGTGTGAAAACAAATTTAACAGTTTAACATATATTTTTTAACACATTTACTGAAAACCTATTCCTAAGCATTAGAGTTTTCAAAGTTATTTTGGTAGGGTTCAGCCGTAATATAACTCTTTCATATACGACACAAACACACACACACATTCTCCTCACTTTGTATAAGAAGAAAAACTTCCTCTTTCTTTGAAAGATTTTCGTTGAAGAGAAACGCTTCACCCTTCGGATAAAAAAGGCGGACAAATTGAGAGTGATACAAATGACTCATTTTTTTTTACCTTGCAACAGTTGAATTTTAAAAATGCACTAAAGAAACCCAAGATTTTAAAAATATCTTCTAAATTGTAATAACAAAAACTTTTTTTTTTCCGGATAGAATTGGGCAAGACATATAATGGCTATAAAAATTACAAAAAAAAAGTGAAAAAATAAATTAACAATCACAGTTTTTAAAAATACGTTGCTGCAGTTTCTGCAGGATTCTAAATGAAATTTTCATACTAAATAAACCGACCAACATAGTGGGCGAAGCTCCACTAGTCCTTTTTTATTCTAAGAATCCGAGTTCATACCAAAAATTCCAAAAAGTACTTTTTGCTTTATTTAATGACAAACATTTTAAGATTACTTAGAACAAAAATTCTTCATTCAGAATTTCTGGTATGGATTCAGAATTTCTGAATAAAAAAAGGAGGCCAGATTGAGAACCCTGCCTCTTACCAGACTTTGAATAATCATAATCGATAATTTAGTTATAATTTTAACTTTTAAACTAACTATATTTTAATATAGGCAATTGTACAGAACATACCTAAAATAATTTTGAATATATATCTACTCAGCATTATCTTTTACATTTACAGTTAATGCATGCTGCCAATGTTTTAATATATATATATATTTTTTAAAAGGCAACTTTTAAAATGCAAATTATAAATTTTTGTGCATTATCCACAATCTTTTTTTCTTTCTTTCGATAATTATTATGAAAGTGTTTGCTATGGTTCCAATGTATTTTTTTGTTTTTCATGTATGTTTGTTATTAACTTTATTTATCCATTTGTTTTACGATCTTAGTATAAATATTTTCATACTGTCACTTTTAAGTGCCTAACACACTTATATCGCTACAGAAACAAATTAACAATGAACAACATTGTTTGTAAATCATCTGTGATTTTCTTTTTTCTTAAAATAATGTGCATGTTAATTATATGTTATTGCAAATTATAAACACAAAATTACAGTAAACTTGTTATAACTGATTGTAGTGCCATGTCCCAGATCCTGCCTTTAATCGAGTACAGACGTAAAAAAAAAAAAAAAAGTATAAAAATGTGATGGATACCAATCGATTAGTGATAATGTCTACTAATTAATGCTAGGCTTAAGTTTTGCTTAGGGGGTTGTTTTATACTGGAATACCTAATTCTGACCTCAGATTTGATTATCAAATAAATTTACCTTAGGACACCAAGCAAGAAGTCATTTGGTCAAGCAGTTTAGGAATTATGAACGTTTAAAGTTTGGAACTGTTAATGTCAATCATTTTTAATCGGGCAAAACAGATTCAATGCAGATTGATTTTTAAGTATAACTCAAAAACTACTTGGCATCAAGTATATTCAAAATATACTTGATTTGGGAAAAAAATGAGAAGTTGGACTGCTAAGGGAAATTGCTGACAGATGCATTAAAGAATTTTTGTAAGATATATGAGTTTTCAGTTGATAGATACTTGTTAAATGTTCTTATATATAAGATCACCAAAAGAACATTTGTATTTTACTTTTGTTAGAGGTATTACTTATCAGTTGATAAGTACTCATTAAATATTTTTCTTTTGTGTAATCAAACAAATTTTTAAATCACATTTGCTTATGTTTGAAAAATATTTTCTTTTTTAAATGCATTTTTACAGTTTGGAATTTTAGTGTTGACAGTTATGTGAATTGTTTAGCAAAGTGAAAAATTAAGATTGTAGATTTGGCGTTATTAACTACAATACTGAATATTATCAGAAAATGGGCATTCTATTTTATTCTGTGCTTCATCTTTTTTTTTTTTTTTCTGCTCTTGAGGTAGCTTGTGCTTCATCCTTAAAAGTTGTACATCACTCCTTCAAAATATTATCTTTCTTTAGTTTTTAAAGTATTTTTAATAAGTTTTGTTCTGCAGTGTATATATATATATGTGTGTGTGTTTGTACACGTTTTTATATTGCTTAGTTATCTAACATCTGCTTAACATTAAAAATTTCAATTAAAAAGGTTGATTTTATTAATATTGAAATTTTTAAAATATATTTCAAACAACCATCCTGTCTTGTGATTAGAACATCGGTCAAGAGGGATTGAATCCAAGTTAGGATATTCGTCGTTTTCAGAAATCAAATTTAAGCTGGAGGTTTCAGTCTGTTCAGGCTTGGTTTCTAAAAAATGACTGCAATAGCCAAGGACGAAAACCTGCAACATTTTTCTTTTTTGTATTTTTAAAAACTTTTCTCTTTTTCGTTCCTTGCTGTTTGAGCATTTTTTTAAATATTTTATTCAACCCTAAAATTTTTTCTGTCAACTTTCACCTGTAAAATGGAATCTGTGAAATAGGGATATGAATTCTATATTCTCCCAAATTTCACATTTATTTCTGTACAACATATTTCTTCGTATGTTTTGTTATTCTTAAAGAGATTTAATCTTTGCCAAGAATGTGTTGTCAAAAGCTGTGCCATGTCTTGCTATGTTCAATCCTTCACCATGCATGTTTTACTTATTTCATTAAAAACTGAAACCAAATATAAACAAAATACTACACTCCAATATATATTTAATTTTTTTTTTTTTTTTTTTTTTTTTTTTTACAGCAATTTTTAGATTTTATTGCAATGTGAAATGGATGACAAAATTCTTTTCTAAACCTTTAGAATTTGCTCTTATCAGTAAAATCAAATCTAACAAGAATGAAAAATAAGGTATCAGGTATATATTATAAAACATTTTCCAACACTAACAAGATTTATTAAGAAATTTTAATCCTTTCCTAGAATGAATTGTAATATCTAAACAAGCAACTTTAAAAAAAAATACATAACTCAGTAAAAATCCATTTCAGCAATTGCTGTCTATGTCTGGTAATGAATTTGAGTTCTTTCATGCAGCTCTGTAGGATATCTATAAAATTTATGCACACTACCTACTACACTCAAAATTAGATAAGTTAAAAAATGCACACCATAGCAGAAAACTCACTTCCAGCAATTATCGATCTTAGTTAGTCAAACAACCAAATTCTTTTGTGTGTCTTTGTAAATGAACGATACATGCTGTGCACTCCATAATCTATAGAAAACATGTTGGAGCACATTTCAGTGATTTTATTATGTTGGAAGTATCATAACATCATTAAAATGCACTCAAATGAATTTTCCCAATAGAGCATAATGTAATAGAATTCTTTTATATCTCCTTGTATATAAACAATAAATGCTACTTATTCTATACTCCTGAGAAAGTCATCTCAGTGATGCAAATCAATTTCATTATGTTTGAAATATCGTAACATCAATAAAATAGACCGCAAACAATTTTTCCCCTTAGACCATAATGTAGCAGAATTCTTTTGTGTGTGTACTGCAAACGAACTATAAATGCTCACACTTCATTTCTAATACCAAACATTCTATTGTAAATCTCAATAACATGCAAAAATTCCATGGCAATTCGAGTATATTTAGGAAAGTTAGAGCACGGATAGACAGACAAACCTAATTCATAAACATTTATACTATGTTGAAAAATGTTAAAAACTGCAAAAGATTCCTGAAAGTATGGAAACCAAGTTTGCATTGCTAGGTGTTTATGCTGTCATCTTAATAAAATGTTAGCAATTTAAATTTGATATGAATATATATTTTATTTCTTTTTTTAAGCTTATATTCCCCCTCCCTTTTCTTAAATACTACCCCCTAAAACACATTTTACTTCATTTCTTTCTTAATGATGTAATTACCCTCTGTATATCATGCATGTTGAATGATTCATGTTCAATAATTCTACAGCATATAAGCTTAAATGTTTAATAATTTCACATCTAATTGTATCGCTGTTGTAATATTAAACAAGAACAAAAAATTATGCGACAAGCATAGATTATGTAACACTTTCCAAAGCTTCCAAAATAATTTTACAAATCATACCGTTTAATAAGCTAAAAGATAACGTAAACAATTTGGAAAACGCATAACATATTTAAAAACATAATTTCAGGAATTTCCAACATATACAATATTCGGCAAAATATATCCGAATACTTTTATTCAGTTCTGTATAGGATCTATAGATTTGTATATATACTACATAGGATGCTAAATTTTAGTTCAGTTAGGAAACACGCAGCACGGTTTAAAATTCTCCGTCTGGAGTTTCTGTCAATAAACGAAATGTGTTCGCGAACTTTTGTGCTTCCCTGTATAGGATCTAAAGAATTTATACACACCACGTAATAGACAAAAAGCGAGTTAAAATTAAAATCGCGTTCAGTAACTTAAAACGCACTTCCAGGAATTATTGTTAACAGACAGAAGAGAATTCTTTTGTGTGTCCCTGTAAATGAACGATGACTGCTATACACACAATATTCTGTAGTAAGCCTCTTGTCATGCACCTTAGTGATATATATAAATTTCAATGCATTTAAAATAGTGAAACATTATTTAAATAAACCACAGACGATTTTTCTCCATGGACGTAATATAACGGAATTCTTTTTAGACTGTCCCTGTAAAGTAACTATAAGTGCTATGCACACTCTATTCCATATTAAGCTTCTTCTAATGCACCTTAGTGATATATATAAATTTCAATGCGTTTAAAATAGTGAAACATTATTTAAATAAACCGCAAATGACTTTTCCCCATACACAGCAATGTAACGGAATTCTTTTGAGTGTCCCTGTAAAAAAACTATAAGTGCTACACACTTCCGTTGAAATAGGAAACATGCTATAGATAACGACAATAACATATAAAAATTGCAGAGCAATCCAAGCATATTTACGGGAGTTAGAGCACAGACAGACGGCCATCCGGCCAGACAAACCGAAGTCATAAATACTTTTCAACTAGGTTGGAAAGTGTTAAAAATATCAGTATATTTTCATGCTTTGCTTTGCACTGAAATATTGAATGAACATTTGATAACTGTACCAATGTGTTTTAGATTTGTCGAAAATGTGATGCCATGGAAGCAACAGCATTCTTACTTGAAAGAGCCGGTGACATTCATGGAGCTTTTAACATAATGCTTGAGGTAAACTATTTACCAATACTAAAATTAAGTTTTCCTTTTTTTATTTCTTTGACACATGCTTCTAATTATTTTTTTTTTAAACTATTTTTTATAAACCTCTAAAAATTAGATCACCTTATTATTATTTATTTATTTTATTTGTTCTGTAATTTTCATTCTCCAGAGTTGATTATACAGTAGACTCTCTTAAATCTGCATAGCTTAAAACGAGCAGCGGTGCAGATTTTAGAATTTTGCGGATTTCTGGTCACTATTTTGTTTACATTTTTTAAACAATAATTTCAATTTAACAATGCACTCAAATTTATGATGAATGCTTACAATAAAATAAAATAAATTAAGAAAAATAATAAAAATTACGAAAATTTAAAAAACATTTAAAATATTAAAAATAAAGGTCAAGTAAATAATTAATAATGCATAACGATGATGAGATAATTTTTTCTTGAATTATTCACTGAAACTCGCCTTATAAATGTACACTCATGGTTCACATTAAAATCTTAAAATAACAAAGTTTTATTTCATGTTTAGCTATAAAAGCTTGATTAATACATAAATTACTTGGTAAAAATATCGCAAATGTCACTGATATCAGCATTATCTTGATTTTTTTCAAAAATAAAATTATTCTTCTTTCATGAGGAAACATGAGTTGAATCATATTAACCAGAATTACATATTAAAATGTGTGCAGAATGATATAAAAATAAAACAAACTTTAATTTTACACCTACATCTTAACTGTAAGTTTCATTGTTTACACCAGAAATGATGTGCGGATTTTAGGTATTTGCGGATTTGAGGAAGTCTACTGTAGTAATTAAAAATTAAATTCTGGAGTGACTTCACTCGGCTTTCTGAACACTTTACAGAATACTATGCATTCAAATAAGTAGTAGTATAAAAATAAATAATAACTTGCATTGTAAATTTACAAAGGTTAAATATTTTAACTTGCGAAAATGACCCCATGTTGTAAAGAAAATGTGCACTTCCATTTATAAAGACATTTTTCTAAAATTATGATTGTGTGAGAAATTCACTATGTCTCCCCCAAAACCCTGCTAGTGAAACCTAAAACCTAGGCATAGGAATTTCCCATGTGTTTGGGATTTTCTCTCAAAATAAAACTAAGTCCACTAAGATGCCGGGTAACTACAAAAGTTTTGCTCAATCATCATCAATCTTGCTATGTGAAGGTATAGAAACAGCTATTCCTTCCCCTTTCCTTATTGATCAATTAAACACCAACCTTGATCCAACACCTAGGGACCAACGCTCCGGCATTTATGAAATACCTATCGATTTGGTAAAGAATGACCGCAAATTTTACATTGGTGTTACGAAGAGAAAATTTATAGAGTGCTTAAAAGAGCAAAAAAGTGAAAATTGTACACTACTGGCAGGTGACAGCTCTTTCTAGATTTTATTTTAATAATCCTGGCAGTGACATTGACTTTGGAAATGCAAGAATTATAATACCTTGTAATCGTCGCATGGATGGTATCCAGAAAGAAGCGATTGAAATTTTATTACGTGAAAGTGATGTTTGTAAGGATAATGCTTCATATGCTATTCCTAAACTTTGGTTGAGCATTTAAAAATAATCACACATTGCTGGATTTTTATTGTTTTTTGCCTTCAGTAAAAGTGCAACTTTGTATAATTTAAAACTGTGATTACTTTTTCTTCTTTCGTGAATTCTGTTTCGTATCTTCTGTGACTCAGATTTTTTCTAGTAGGTGGCGCCATTGCATGGCCTGTGATTAGACTCTCTATGTTTTAGACGTTAGTTTTTTTAATTGTATTTCAAGTCAAGATGGTTGTCCTTTGTTTTTAAGTGCGTTCAATTTAACATGATATTCTGAAGATGGTCATAGATGTTGACCGAAACGTCAATCTGATGTATTTTAACTTTTAATTATACATAAATATTTATACACCATTTAGTAATAACGTGTGATTTACCTTGCACAAAAATTATATACGATAGCAAATGTTTTTGAAATTAAATTAACATGCTGCTTTTGCCCGGTAGGTTATTACAATCTCTCAAACATCATGGTTGTTAAAAGAGTTTGTAAGTATTTCCTTTACAATAGGGATGCACAACCTGTGGCCCGCGATCGGATTATTGATGGCCCGCGGATCAATTTCGCCGATCTGACGCGAATTTCGCTGATCGTGTGCGTAGAAATCGCGAATTTTGCCGAAAGGTTGCATAGAAATCGTGAATTTCGCCGATCGCCTGCGTAAAAAACGTGAATTTTGTCGATTGGTCCCATAAAAATCGCGAATGTTGCCGATAGGGTGCGTAGAAATCGCGAATTTTGCCGATCAGGTGCCTATAAATCGTAAATTTTGCCGATAATATGCGTAAAAATTGTGAATTTTTCCAATTGTCTGCGTAAAAATCGCGAATTATGCCGATCGGGCGCGTATAAATTGCGAATTTTGCCGATTGTGTGCGTATAAATCGCGAATTTTGCCAATTGGGTGCATGTGAATTGTAAATTTCGCCGATCGTTTGCTTAAAAATCGCAAATTTTGCCTATCGAGCGCGTAAAAATCATGAATTTTGCCGTTCGGGCACTTAAAAATCGTGAATTTTGCCGATCGGTTTCGAAAAAAATCATCGCACATTTTGCCGATCGAATGCGTATAAATTGCAAATTTTGCTGAACGGGGCATAAAAATCGTGAATTTTGTCCATCTCTAGAAAAAAACTATGAATATTCTCAATCGCGCATGGCAAAAAGTTTTTTGCATCCTTGCCAACTGAATTGGTTTATGCTGACTAAGGAGATGGTTGAGTATAGGGAGCTAACCCTCCTTTTAAAATTGGCATTTTTATGAGCTTTTAGGTTGATCGTCCCCTTCCTTCCCTGAAACAAAATTCTGTTCACCCTACGGATGTTTTCTCTTTACAATCCAGTCATTTTTGTGACGCCCTCCTCTTATAAAGGTTGTTCACCCCTACTTGATATCCACATTTTATGACTGAATATGTTAAGAAGTACAATTTATAATAACATATGTTTCTCCCCCTCTCCACCTTCATTCATGAAAGCAGATTTTTTTTCGGCACTGACAATCTTTAAAGCTAAATTTACTCCTTCAAATAAAGTCAAGGAGTATTTTTACTCTTTGAAAATAATCTTAGCTGTATTTCTTGTATAAATACAAACGCAAACTGTTGATATATCCTTGCCAACAGAACTGAATACGTTGAGTGGGAAGGAAGGAACCTAGGGGGCTAAAACTACCCTTCCGAAATTTATGGTTTTTTTTAAAAATCTGATTGTAGATTTAGATATCCCCCCCCGTCACACCTCCTTGAAACAAAATTCTACTGATGGTGGCCCTCGACAACCCAGTCATTTTTGTAAGTGGCCCTTCGCTTAAAAAGGTTGTGCACCCCTACTTTACAAGGTGTAAAAGCGATCATGATTATAACATTTGTTGTGCCACTCAATATAGGAATTAATTCAAAGTGCACAGAAATCTAGCATCATCGGAGTCGATTTGTGATACCATAGAAAAGGACGAAAAATATTACTTTGGATAGTTCTTACCAATTCCTGAGATCATAAAAAAAAGGGGGGCCACAAGATAGATTACTTTTTTAACAATGCGAATTACTCATCCTCATTTATTTTCCACAGTTAACTGTATGACAGATAAATCATTCATTCTGTCAACGAATTTAAGATTGTTTTTCTCCATATAGTGATAAGTTTCTTCACTACTTGATGAATATCAATACAGGAGAAATAAAATGGTTGTAACTCATGATAAATCCGTGAAGAGAGCTCACTTTTGAAAGCCAGGACGTTAGAAGCATTTAACACCATCTGCTCCGTGCCAACATATATTTAAATATAAGTAGTGATATTATTTGTATTTAAGATGGAGTTTAAATACCATATGATAAGTATTGAAAAATGGTACCGACTGCAGAAGCTATATAGTTCTAACAGTTGGGACAAAATTTTAGGGACGCCTATAGACAAGTCTGTCTCGCATGATTTTTTCTTACAGAAGAGCAAGGGGGCGCTGCTAAGAGTCTCCAACCGTTAGATAAGCCAATAAGAAAGCTCCATCATCGATCAGTAGATCGCGCCTAAACCATTTCTTGTTCATGAACGGCAACGATACGGGTGAAGTCAATGACCCCGTATGCAGCCGTTAACTAGACTTAAAAGCTTTGACTTGGTGAGGAAGAGAAAAGAGAATATTTTTACAAGTCTAGACAGAATCAGAAAATTATATAACTGAGAATGGAAGTTGAAATTTAATATTTAGGAATAGAATAATAATTAAGAAAAGTAATATTACAATGAGATGGGGAATTTAAAATGTAATAAATAAGATATTTAAGAAATAAATTTTAAAAATGAGAAATTTATTAATTACATTTGAAATTATGAATAATAAATGAATTAAACTTGGAATAATTAAAATATTGTTTTTAATATAAATAATTAAATGGATAGAAGTTTACTGATGTGACGTAACACACAGCTTAAATAAATAAAATACATCGTTTTCAGTTTTAAGAAACTTGATTTGAAAAAAAAATTATTTATATAAGTATAGATGCAAAAACAAATGTTTCTTTTTTTTTTCTTCTATAAAAAGCATATTTTAAACTTTTATTTCAGTGGGAAATCTTGATCCCATGAATCCTCCACTTTAGCCACTGTACTTACCAATAAGACATTTAAATATTTTTAGAAATAATAATATTGTTAAGCTTTTAATTTTTCTGGTGAAAAAACTGATCAAGCTTGATCACCATCAGGTAGCAGATTGCTAAGCTTGTGCATATTTTTCAAATATACAAAATAGCATTCTTTGCACTGAGTGGATGAGTTGTTGAATTTGGATACTATTTCTTATGATTATAAGCTGGAGATCAGTTCCTGGACAGAAAAATAATTTTGGTTCATTACAGTTCCAGAACTGAAAAAACAATTTAGCCATTGAAAATAGCTGGTTTTAGTTCAGTTTTGGCTTGAAGTGCTGCTATAAATTATGCAATTTTGTTCATTTATAAACAAATAGAAAACAAGTTATAAATCTTTAATGGGATCATCCACCTGTTGATGATCATGATGAGTTTCACTTCGTATTATGTTTTTTTAATTTATATGTTGCTGGTCATTGAAAATCTAAATGAAAAGTTATGTATTGCTGTTGTTAGATATATTGGATTCCATAGTGTTAAAAACTCAACTGGATTCTCAACAATTAGGTGAAATGTCTCTTAAAATGAATAAAATTTTGGTTATAAAATGTACTTCCATAATGTAGTTGAGTGGTTTTAACTTTTGTATTACTTACTTTAATTACAAATTAGTAATTTTTATGTTGCATGTTATTACATTTTTAGCTCACAAGCTATCAAAGCCTGAGAGCTTATGTGCCCGCCGGTTCTGTATGTATGTACATAACGCGATAACTCTTCATAGAAATATCCGTTTTCCTTCAAATTTTGTTTATAGGTTCACTGTGTTAATGCGCTTCCCTGATTAGTTTTCGGGATTGATTGGTTAAGTATAAAGGGGGGAACGGGGGGCTAATCCCCCCCTTAATTTAGATAAATGGTTTTTCATGCAGAATTTTCCGATTTCCTTTAAATTTTGTATATAGGTTCATTGTGGTAAGGAGCTTTCCTGATTAGTTTTGGGGGTCCATTGGTTAAGTATAAAGGGGGTAAACGGGGGGTAATCCCCCCTTAATTTAGATAAATAGGTTTTTCATGCAGAATTTTCCGATTTCCTTTAAATTTTGTATATAGGTTCACTGTGGTAAAGAGCTTTCCTGATTAGTTTTGGGGATCCATTGGTTAAGTACAAATAGGGGAAACGGGGGGGGGGGGTAACCCCCTTAAATTAGATAAATGGGTTTTTCATGCAGAATTATCGGATTTCCTTTAAATTTTGTATATATGTTCATTGAGGTAAGGAGCTTTTCTGATTAGTTTTGGGGGTCCATTGGTTAAGTATAAAGGGGGGAAACGGGGGTACCCCCCCCCCCCTTAATTTAGATAAATAGGTTTTTCATGCAGAATTTTCCGATTTCCTTTAAATTTTGTATATAGGTTCACTGTGGTAAGGAGCTTTCCTGATTAGTTTTGGGAATCCTTTGGTTAAGTATAAAGAGAGGAAACGGGGGGGGGGGGCTAACCCCCCTTAAATTAGATAAATGGGTTTTTTATGCAGAATTATCCGATTTGCTTCAAATTTTGTATATAAGTCCATTGTAATAAGGCGCTTCCCTGAATAGTTTTGGTGTTCATTGGTTAATTATAAGGGGAGGGAGGTGATCCCCTTAATATATTGTCGATTTCTTTATTTTCGAGAGGCTTATTTAAAATTCTTTGAAATAAGAGTATAATATACAATTAGTGTGAATGGCCTGTGAGCTCAATGCCCTCAGTTTAACTGGGCATTTTTCTTTTTTATTTATATATTTGATTCTTATTATTATTATTACTCAAGTAATATCAAATAAATCATATTATGTTTATTTTCATTTGAGACAAAAAAAAAGTTTTTACTAAAAAGGATGCCAGTAGAATTTTGTGAAAAAATTATTGCTGTTGCATTTTTTAAACTTTTATTTCAAGAATGTATCTGTTAGGGTAATTATCATATTTTTATTTCATGTAGTATTTATATTTTTTAGCATAAATAATAATAAAAAAATTAACTAAGCCATAATTATTTTCTTAAATGCATAGGTAAATTTTACCTTTTATTGAAAGAACAAGTTTAACAATATATTTTTTTGGAAGAAGAGGTACGGGGACGATGTCATTTTTCTTTTATTCGACTATTAGTCATCATTTATGTATACTGTAAAACCCCGATAATTCGGAATAATTGGGACCAGACCTAATCCGGATTTTCAAAAATCCAGATTATCCGGAGAATGATAAAAAATGAAGGCTTTCTGTCGGATTATTGCACCTGATATAGGTAAACCACAATCTCTTTCTGTGCAAAACCAAATGAATAACACTTCATCCAGTGTTTCAAGTTTAGCTTTTTTAACATTCTTCCGATTGTCCAAACCGTCGTTAGAAATTGATTTCGAGCAAAAATCCTCGATTGTTTTTAGATTTTTCTTTCATTTGGTTTTGTTGAGGTCCCTACTCCTAATTCAGAAGCAATCTTTTTTAAGGGTTTTACCTTTATCAATTCTACTCAATGCTTCCAATTTCTTTTGCATAGTCACAAAATCATGTTTTCGTTTCATCGCCATAGCTAAAAATGTACGCTCAAAAACCCTGCACGGCAAAGGAAAATGTCTGGTAGGCAGGGGCGTAGCTACCGTGGAGCAGTTGGAGCAAACTGCTCCAGGCGCACGAATCCCAAGGGCGCAAAATTAGAAAGAGCGAAATAAACCTTTTAAAAAGTATTTGCATTTTTTTTTATTATTATTAATCCGATATTATAGTTGAATCTTGTTACAATCAGCACATTCCTATGGTATTGTTTTTAAAATACCACAAATTGTTTTTAAAATATCAACGACTTCGATTTTAAACAGGTTTTTATACACAGTTAAAATAAATTACTTCTATTCGTGAAGTTTTAATTTGAATTCACACCAATTGTAACCTCAAGTAAATTTTCCAACACCTTTTCAGCATACCTGATTTTCTTTCCTTAACTTTTTCCGTATAGACGACAGTTAAAGATTTTCAAATCTTAAAATAATCAAAACTTATTTACAGGGTTCTCATCAGTCACTTTATTGGCTATCACTATTTCCGAACAAAAATATTCCTATGGTACATTTCTATTGAAAATATTTCAGAAATTTATCATGATGATTACAGCATGGAAATAGTGGTAGCCAAGCAAGTCACAGCTGAGAAACCTATATTTAAGATGTAACCGCAATGCCTTATCTATTTAGTTATTTTACGATTTGAAAAAAAAAATAATAAAATAATAATAATAATTTGACAAGTTGAAGAAAATTATTGACCCTTTTATAAACGAAAAACCAAGAAAACAAAAATTTTGAAGTTTTTTTTTTATTTGTTTTGTGGAAACTAAAGATGCATATGCTTTAGCAATACAGATTACAAAACTATAAGAGTCAGATTTAGGCATATTACAGTAGGGGGGAAGCAGCAAATGAAATTTTGTGCGGATTGTTTCGAGATTGTTAAAATATGGCAAATCTCAAATGCAGAATTGATAAGCACTTTCAAAAAGAGAGAAAAAGTTAGGTATCAAATTTGGTGTTCCTTAGTACCTGATTATAGCCTATGAAAATTTACATTATTTTTTTTCGAAAAGTATTTTTCTGCATTAATCCTTTTTTATCGTAGAATTTTAAGATTAAATAAGGCAAAACATACACACATACATATTGAATCATTGTAAAAATTGTGTGAACGGATTCAGGGTATTTGAAAATGTAAAAATATACCATTATTGCCATTTATTTTTATTGTGGTTACAATACTTTCCTATTTGCTTCCTTACGTTGTATGCGTATGGAAAGTAAAAACTGCAATTTTGAGTGATATTTCAGGATGTCAACCAGGGTTCTCGCTGCTGATTGCCATTGCACCAGAATGTTTCATTTGGCGAGAAAACTAGAGATTAATATTACCAAATTGCAAGAGTTTTTTTTTTTCTTTCGGCGACATTCGCAATCTATACTTATAAAGGAGTAACTTGATTTTCTCATAATCAACGCCGAGCCTCAACCATTTGTTCTAGAACAATGAAATTTGGAAGACATGTTCTTTACACAATGTAGGCGCGTACTAAGAAAGGATTTTTGAAAATTCACAGCATAAGGGGGTCAAATGGGGGGTCGAAAGTTTTAGATAATTTCGTCTTTCCGGCATATCTCAGCAGGAGTTTTAAGTAGGAGCCTGAAATTTTGGCTAACAATTCTACTAAAGAATAGTTAAACATGTATTTCAGACAATTTTAGAAATTCAACACCAGTCAGTAGGTTAAATGGGGGGGGGGGGGGGGTCGAAATTTTTGGTGATTTCACATTTTCACCATATCTCATCAGCAGTTTTGGGTAAGAGCGTGAGTTTCAAGATAACAAACCTACTAAAAAAATAATTAAACATGTATTTCAGCGATTTTATAAATTCAACCACTAAGGGGGTTAAATAGGGGGTGGGGGTCTAAAGTTTTAGGTCATTTTGCCTTTTCACTATATCTCAACAAGAGTTTTAGTTAAAAGCGCGAAATTCAAGATAACAAATGTACTAAAAGTTAGTTAAACACATATTTCAGCGATTTTAAAAAATTAACCACTAAGGGAGTTAAATGGGGGTCGAAAGTTTTCAGTCATTTCGCGTTTTTGTCATATCTCAGCAGCAGTTTTAGATAGGAACGGGAAATTCAGGATAACAAATCTACTAAAAAATAATTAAACACATATTTCAGCGATTTTAGAAATTCATCCATTAAGGGGGTTAAATGGGGGGGTCGAACGTTTTAGGTCATTTTGCCTGTTCGCTATATCTCTGCAGCATTTTTAGTTAGGAGCTCGGAATTCGAGATCTACCAAAAATATAGATAAAATATATTTCAGCAATTTTAGAAATTCAGCAACTAGGGGGGGGGGGGGGGTTAAATAGGAAGTCAAATATTTTAGGTCATTTTGCCATATCTCAGTAGAAATTATAGGTAGAATCATGAAACTCAGAATAACAAATCTACTGAAAAAATAGTTAAACACGTATTTCAGTGATTTTAGTAAATCAGACACTAAGGGGGATTAAATGGGGGTCGAATGTTTTACGCCATTTTGCCATATCTCAGTAGAAGTTATAGTTAGGAGCGTGAATTTCCGGATAACAAATCTACTAAAGAATAGTTAAACATGCATTTTAGGTGATTTTAGAAATTCAACTACTATGGGAGTTAAATGGGGGGGGGGGGTCGATAATTTTCGATGATTTCACCTTTTTACCATATCTCATCAGTAGTTTTGGATAAGAGCGTTAAATTCAGGATAACAAATCTGCTATAAAAATAATTAAACACATATTTCAGCGATTTTAGAAATTCACCCATTAAGGGGGGGGGGAAATGGGGATCGAAAATTTTAGGTCATTTCGAATGTTCGCAGCCTATTTAGTTATGAGCTGGAAATCACAGATTCAGGATAGCAAATCTACTAAAAAATAGTTAAACATGTATTTCCGTGATTTTAGAAATTCAGCCACTAAAGAGGATTAAATGGGGGTCCGATTTCCTATGTTATTTTGCGATATCTTAGTAATAGGTAGATGCGTGAAATTTAGGATAACAAATGTACTAAAAAATAGGTAACTATGTATTTCAGCAATTTTAGATAATAATCCATCAAGGGGGTCACACTGTGTGTCGAAAATTTTAGGTAATTGTGCCATATCTCAGCAGCAGTTTTAAGTAAGAATGTGAAACTCCGCTTTACAAGTCTACAAAAAAAAAGTAGTTATTCATGTATTTCCAGCGATTTTAGAGCTAGCGAGTTTGTGGGCAACATTGGCTATGAACCCGATTGCGAAAGATTAGACGAAAAACAGAATTATTGCTGATTTTTTATTACATACTAGCCGGTCGCTTCCGAGTGGGGCCCAGATACAAAGTACTACTTGAGCCCCACCCCAAGATAATCACGGTTAGGGCCCAGTAGTATTTTGTCAGAAGGCTCATGAAAAAAAAAATTATGTCGCGAAATCTTTAAGTGCTTTTTATATTCTTATTAGTTATTTTCGTATACTTTTCATTTAAAGTATTTTATTTATATTTTTCTGGTTGCATATAAAATGCACTTTCTGGGCCCCACTCGGAAACGACCGGCTAGACGGGCGAAGACCAGCTAGTAATGTTATAAAAATGTACGAATAAACCTTTTCTGTGTAACTCATTATTTGCGTTTTGATATTCTTAGTGTTTCACGACGAATCTATTACTAACATTATTTGAAGGTTTTCTTTAGTGATTAGCCAAATTACAAAGATTAGTCAAAAGCAGTGTCAACTTTTATCGTTGCCCATGGGCCAATTTCTTAAATTATTAGTTTTAGAAATATAGTTCTGATAGTAATAAAGTTTAAAAGTTGTTCTTCATCCTCTTAAAAGCAATTCATGTCAAAATAGTTATTTTTTAAAAGTTTTCGAGGTTTACATTTTTATGCGGTCCCTGTGTTCTATGCGTTATATTTAGAAAAATCTTCTCCGTACTTTAACAGGTAAACTAATATATATATATATATATATTGTGCGACCAAAACTTACCGAGTTATGATAGTTTGCATTTTATGGAATTTTAATATTTTCTGGCACTAAAAACAGAAAAACGCGTTTTACCCATACGTGAAATGTTTAAAAAAAATCTTGACAAATTTTTTTTTTTTGGTATTATTATTAGTATTTTATAATACTTCGAAATCCTTGTAAAGAAAAACAGATATTAAGGGCGGAAGATTGTACTGACCCATTGGCGCATTTAAGACGAAAATTCCGTCCAATTTACAATGAACATTGGTAGGTAATCTGCACTTAAAGAATTATATAATTAACTAGCAAAACCCACGGCCTTGCTCGCATAATTCTTGAAAAATGCCAAGTGGTATTCGTTGGCCTATTTTCATTGGAGAAAATTTTACTGCCACGGATTTTTCAGAAAATACTAATTAAGCCACACTAATGTCGAAAAAAAAATCAAAAATTTAGAACTTTTTCGCTCTTTCACCCCCCTTCCCCTGTGGTAGTGTCACTGATATAAAATATAGCCTATGTTACAACAGGGATTGTTACCATCACTTTTAAAAATGGTTCTGTAGTTCCAGAGATTCCATAGAAATTGTAATTTAGAACGTTTTTATACCGCTTTTCGCTCATCTCACCCTTTGAAATTTCGAATTTTTTTTAGAAATTGTTCTTAGAGAGCATTTAGATTTTATAAATTGCTACAATGACAAATTTCAAGTTTATAGTTCCTTCAGTATAAAAAAAAATCGAAATTTTAGAACGTTTTTCGCTCTTGCACCTCCCTGTGGTAGTGGCACCGATTTAAAATATAGCCTATGTTACAGCATGGGCTGTCACCATCAATTTGCTACCATCACTTTTGAAAATGGTTCTGTAGTTCCAGAGTTTCCATAGAAATTGTAATTTAGAATGATTTTAGAACGCTTTTCGCTCATCTCACCCTTTTAAATTTCGAATTTCTTTAGAATTTGCTCTTAGAGAGCATTTACATCTTATAAGTAACTACAATGCTAAATTTCATGTTTCTAACACCTTCAGTATAAATAATCGAAATTTTAGAGCGATTTTCACTCCTGCACCCCCCTGTGGTAGTGACACCGACATAAAATATAGCCTATGTTACAGCAAGGACTGTTACCATCAATTTGCCATCATCACGTTTGAAAATGGTTCTGTAGTTCCAGAGTTTCCATAGAAATTGTAATTTAGAATGTTTTTAGAACGCTTTTTGCTCATCTCAACCTTTTAAATTTCGAATTTTTTTAGAATTTGCTCTTAGAGAGCATTTACATCTTATAAGTAACTACCATGCTAAATTTCATGCTTCTGACACCTTCAGTATAACAAAAATCGAAATTTTAGAACGTTTTTCACTCCTGCACCCCCCTGGGGGTAGTGGCACCGACATAAAATATAGCCTATGTTGGAGCAGGGACTATCACCATCAATTTACCACCATAACTTTTGAAATCGCTTCAGTAGTTCCAGAGATTACCCCCTACAAACAAACAAACAAACAAAACAATCTTTACTACTTTATAATATTAGTATAGATTTCATTATTTATTTTTAATTGTTTGTATTTAATACGTTGTTCAAATACTTTGACTATCAAATAAAAGTAAGGTTTTAAATTGAATTAGGAATAGTATATAAGTTTTAAATTTCAGAGCAAAATTGCGCAGAACATTTTCTTTTGACAAAAGGGCGCATAAACTTCATTTGCTCCAGGGCGCTGAATATGTAGCTACGCCACTGCTGGTAGGATTTGGGTTGATACATTCTCTATGAACGGGAGGTCGGATTCTAGGAAACAGAGCAGTGACTGGGGGGTTTCCGCAAGTGATAGTATAAAAGCATTTTGTCACGAAGACAAAGAAACAGTCCCGAGAGACCAGAGACCTATGGCAAAGAAACTGGATACTTATAGTATATTCATCTTCTTTGCCTATGGGCTGGCTGACAAAGATCGGAAGGCGATACTCATCAGTCAGTGGGTCTATAGGGATTATTTTACCTTGCTTTCTTGCAATGCTAAGTAAAACTTTATTGTGCGGTGAGCTTTTGAAGACATTTCTAAATGGATTAAATAGAAAACTGTGAAAATTGGAAATGCCAAACTTAAAGTGATACGTTGTTGTTTCTTTGAAAGATAACATCAAAGAGTTTTTAAATAAGAAAGCTTAAGGTATTCTTCCAAAAATATTTCAGAAAAGACTTTATTCAGAATATGAGGATGACATAAATTAATGTTATGGAAATTTGCCAATCGCTTCTCAAACAAACAAACAAACAAACAAAAAAATTAAAAAAAAAAAAAATCGACCAGACCGATCCGGATTGTCCAGAGATCTGGAATAACGGGTCTGAATTAGCAGGGTTCCACTGTACATATAATTAAGTTGAATAATACCATACTAAACTTTTTTCTATTTCTGATTCTATTACTCATTAAACTTTAGAATCATGTTGGAAGGATTAAGTGAGTAGCCTATTAACAAGACACTTAGTTTATTAATCACAACACAACAAACTAAAAATATTTACAGCCTTAACATAAAAAAAATATGTATTCACAAACTTTAAAAGAATATGCATCGTCATTTTTTTTATGCACACTAATTCACTAGTTCCGAAGCTTTCATACATTCTCCTGTTGTTATCACCACTAACCAAAACTTTAGTTGGAGAGAACTAAAGAGTCTAAACTAGTCGATAAAGCTTTAGTTTTTTTTTTTTTTTTATGGTGACTTTCACAACCATTTATAATATAAATAAAGCAAGACTTGTCAAAAAGTATTAATTAGGGTCTTTTTTTATGAAAATAGATTATTAAAAATAGGCCTATTTTGTCATTTCCCTTGACTTTACAAACTGAAGATTACTATAACCATTATTTGGTCATCATAGCAATTAGTAGATTAATTGGCATACTTTCAAATCTGAACTCTGGCATGAGGGGAACTGAAATGTTCCGAAACCGTTCCATTTAAGGAGCATCTAAAATAAATTTTTGCCACTAGCTCAGGGCAGTAAGGCGGGATTTGTACCCAAAATTTTGAAATCCCGCCAAAAAGAATGTCTAGGGCGGGAAGCTCCCGCCCAAAAAATCACCATTTTCCAAAGAAAATTTTTTTAAGCGACTATCGAGTCCTGTGACCGACAGACGGATTTCGCAATGTTTTCCTGCGCAAATCTACAAATCTTGCAAGGATTTTCTCGCGACATATCGATGAAATTCATGATTTTTTCCCACAACTTATCGACGAATCTCGCAATATTTTTTCGTGACCTATTGCCAAATTTTGTGGTATTTTCCATGACTGATCGGTGATTTGCATGCTTTATTTGTTCAACATAATTGACAAATTTCGTAATTTTTTCCCTGCATTTAACGGAAAATTTTCGTAATTTTTTCCCATGAGCGACTGAAAATTTTCGACTTGTTTGCATGCTAACAATTGACGAATTTTGCAATATTTTCCAGTGACCAACTTATGAATTTTGCGATTTTTTTTTTGAGATAGATCGAAGAAATTCAGGATTTTTTTCCTGCGATTGATTGACGAATTTCACGGATTCTTCCAATCGATAGATTGACAAAATTCTTGATTTTTCTCTGTGTCCAACTGAAAATTTTCATGATTTTTTTCTGCGATGGGTTGGCAATTTTTGCGATATTTTGCGCAACCGATTGACGATTTTCAGGGTTTCTTCTTGTGAGAGATTACAAAATTCACGATTTTCCCTTGTGTTCGACTGAAATTTTTCACGATTTTTTTCTCCCCCAACCAATTAAAATTTTTCACGACTTTTTTTCCACGACCGATTGATAAATTTTGTGATATTTTTCAGCAACAGACTGACGAATTTTGCAATTTTTTTCCCTGTACCGATCGACGAATTTTGCAAATTTTCTCCCGCAACCGATTGACAAATTTCATGATTTATTTTCCGAGACTGATTGGCAAATTTCCCGGTTTCTTTCGATAGATTGATTAAATGAACGATTTATTCCCTGTGTCCGATTGAAAATTTTTGTGATTTTTCTACACAACCGACTGGCAAATGTCGTGTTTTTTTCTCACAACAGAGGCAAGTAATTAAATACTGTTGTGAAAAACTTAATGTGGAAGTTTAACTTCCCCATATTTATTGTTTTTTTTTTTCTCTTAGGTCTCGCGCCACTGAGTTATTACATTACATTCTAGATTAAGTGCATCTATCTTGATCGTATGATCGTCGATAAGTGATCTCTTAATGTAAACAAAAGCACATGTTTTCCTTGCTCCTACGCGTCTCAGTACATATGCATTGCGTCATTGCCATGTGCCATTTCCTGATTAGATGCCAGGACTGCGCATGTGTTGAACTGGCTTAAATACTACTGCAAGACTTGTCTGCTCTCTCTCTTTTTGATTATGTGGCTGTATATCGTATGATGTTTTAGTTTATTAATTTTTATATGTCTATGCAAGTTTGCAAGACAGTTTGGAGTTAGTTTTTATAATGTTTTTTATAAAGTGTATTTAATAAATGTTGTTTGTTAATTTAAGCCATCCTCTTCTTAAGAGTCAGTTTACTTTTTCTTTACCATTTGAGCCTGGTGGATTAACCATCCAAATTCTTTAAGAAATACTTTTCCTACAACAGATCGACGAAATTCATCATTTGTGGAAATTCATCATGCAACCGATCAACGCATTTTGTGTTTTTTTCCCGCAACTTATAAAAAAATTTTGCTGTTTTTTTCCTCGACCGATTGACAAAATTCACAATTTTTTTCCTATGACCGATGGATGTATTTCACGATTTTTTTTCAGCTACCGAAAAAGAACCAAGAGGGCAGTAATGGCCACCGGGTGCTGCAACCAGACAAATTCGCTTAGTCAGCCCTAAGCAGAAATGAAATTAGAAGAACTGTAAAGATCTTGTGGTGCACGTGAAAATTTTTTCTGAACTCAGAGGTAACATTTAGAAAAAACAAACTGGTTGATCCTTGCAACTTACAGAAATTAGAACTTGACAATTTAAAGGGGTTTTCAAATTCCCTGCTCAACAACGCTGAATTTTCTGACTGATTTTTAAACATAAAGTTATAGAATTGGCAGGCCTGACTATTGAAGCGATTTGGAATCGAATAGTTTTCCATTCTTTGATAAATTATTTATAGACTTGTAAGCGAATCTTGTGACGTGACAATATGTTTTTCCCCTTACTTGTGCGTCGGGAATTTGGTTCAGAATGCCGACTTTGACTGTATTTTCTGAAAGATCTTCTGCCTTTACCAAAACATGGAAAACGTCTATTGATTACATTGTTTCTGAATAAGAAAACCTGGCAATTTCATGTGTTTGCAAACAAAAATGTATTTAGAAATGTGTCAGAAAGTAGCTGTTTGGGATTTGAGAACAGCCTTAAAGTCAACCTACATTTCTTGTCTAATAGAAAAAATGAATTAACTGTTTCCCTTTCAAACTTTGGACATGGATTTAAAATTTCAATGCATAGAACCTATTTTAAGAAAATACCAGAGATTCAGGTTTTAGCTATATTTCATTAATGATATAATAATGCAATTTTATTCAGAATTTGATATTGATGATGTCATCACAATATGCTATTGTTCATGCAAGTAATTAAAAGTAAAAACACATCAGATTTTGTAAAGTTTCTGAAATTTTTTTAAAGAGAACATATCTATAAGTTTCCAATATTTTCCAAAGTTATACAAGTTGCTCTTGTGCTGCCTGTCACAAGTGTACCTTATGAAAGACTCTCCAGTGCACAGAATCTAATAAAATCTAAATTCAGAAATTCATTTAACAACCCAATTGTTAAGGGTCCTTAACATTGGTGAAAGTTAAAAAATATAGGGATTGTTGTACATATAAAGCTTGAATTTCTTCCTTTTTTAAAAATAAAAATAAACATTTTGTATATAATTATTCTGAGTTCTCTATTTAATTTTTTTTTCAATGCGTTTTGTCATGTCTGTATTAATGTAACTCTTTAAATGGCATATAAAATAATAGTGGGGGTAGATTATTTTTCTCCCCTTCTAAACAGTTCAACTCCCCTCCATTTATAAATGATGAGAGGGAAACTCCCCTCCTAGGAAAGTTTGAATTTCAAGCCCTGTAGCTCCTTTTATCTATAAGCATTGTTTTTGTGGTATGATTCTGCTTATTAATTAAATGTAACATGATTTTTTCTTTATGTAAACTCTTTCTTTCTCTTTTTATTTAGAATGATGTAATACTAATTTAAATGTAATTACATTGAATAAGATCATAATGCACAGTGCTTATATGCCTCAGGGAGAACATAGATATCAGGGAATATGAAGGGAAAAAAATCTTGGTCTTAAAGTTTTGGAGAAACTTCAAGGGATAAATCCAAAATTTTCTTTAAAATAATAATAAAAAAAAACTGTTCATTGCTCTAGAAAAACATCTAGTCTGTTTTTAAAGTTAGTCAGTAATCATTGTTAAGTTTCATCATTGGTTGTTGATATGAAAAAAATATTTATCTGGGAAAATACTTTGGGAAAAACTCAGAAAATTTTTCTTTTCATTGAAAATAAATATAAACTCTTGTAGTTTATTACATATTGTGCATAAGATATGTTTTCTATTTCCTGTTATGTTTCAGCAGCTATATCTTGAAAAACTCATTGATTTTTCTCCCTCAATATTTAAAGGTGTGTTCATGTTTATCATTCAAACTGTGCTACCTCCACCAAAAAAAGTACTGATTCAGACCCAATCTTAGTGTTTTGAAATGCTCCAGGCGTCAAGTACCCGAAGCTTCAGTATCTAGTCCAAGAATATTGTATCGCAGAGGCCCTGTTACATCATCAAGTTATCGATTACATTCTAAAAGAGTTCAAGAGGTAAAAACACTTATCTTAACTTACCCCAGTACTTTCTGATAAATTGTGTTATTTTTATGAATGTTTAGTGCCACTGCTTACTTATTATGTGTTATGCAGTTGCATAGCAGCTAAAAATTATGAGATGAGCTGAAGTAATCATTTAAAAATTAATTGAATAATTATAATTATCAATAATTAATAAAATATTTATAAGAATTAATTGCTCATACCAATTATTTGCACCATTATCACAAAATCGTCATTTTAATTATTTTAGACTAGATGACCCGCCTGGCATTGCTCGGGCTTATGATAATAAAATTAAACAAATCTAAAGTTTGTATAATTTTATATTTTTAACCCGATTTTGTATAAATTATTTATTTAAAATTGCTTTGCATGGCGACTGAAAATCCTTTATTTCCACTTTCCGCCGATACGGCACATTCTGGTAAATGGAATTTGTTTTGTGCAAATCAGAGCAAGGCGTTAACCCCCCCCCCCCCCATACCTGCAAATATAACGAATAATTTGTTCAAGAAAACCACCTTCACCTACATTAACGCGATCATTAAAAAAATAATTTAATTTTTCTGATAATTGGAACACAATGAAGATGCTATGCTAAAATAGCCGGCAGATGACAACACTTCCCATCCTCAATTTCAGATCTATATCTTAATTAGTTATCTAAATTTTTGTTCATTAGTAAAAATTGGCAATTATTTCCTTTCATTTTCGCAAACTCAATGGAGGGATCGGCCAGAGAAACAGATCTCTTTGTAGTTCAGTTTTTAATGAAAGCAGATCCCTATCGGAAATTTTCTTGGATTGTTTTCACAGGCGGCAACAGATTTTTGGCAGTTTTTTGCATAAATTAAGAAAAATTACCGACCGAATTTTTCAAAAATCACATAGTCAGATGCAGAATTTTTTTTACATATGCTCAGAAATTTTCAAATTGATTTCTCAATTAGTTTTCTTAAAATTCGCTAATTAGTAAAATAATTTCGAATTTGTTCATTTCCGCTTGCAAATCCAATGCGCCTGTTCATTTCTTTAGCCATTTTGATTTAAAAGATGTCATTTTAGAAGCGATGGTTAATGAGAATCTAATTACAGTTGAAGCACTTTATAACGAATTACGATATAACGAAAAGCACGATATAACGAAATGTTCATTACCATTTAGTTGGTCTGCATGTTAAAGAATACTGAATTCGAAACGATATAACGAAATATTTATAACGAAAAGAATTCGAGCCTGAACAGTGCATTAAAAACGATATAGTGAATTTTTCACTTTTTTTTACTTAACGCGGGAAATTTTTTTTTTTTCTTAATTACTAGTTTTTTTCCTCCATGCTATAACCTTCAATCTTTTTCTCTACGGCCAATCACATATTTTCAATAGTTCCAGGAGAGATTTGGGGGAGGAGCAGTGTTTTAAGACAGACAGAAAGACGACAGCTCAGCAGAACTGTATTATGTTCTTTTTTATTCGATGACTGATTTCATTGACATTTGCTTTGCCTGTAAATTTATGGCGTGTTAATTTTTAAAACTCTGTACGCTGGCTGTTTCTGACAAAAGAAAATGGTTGAGTTTAGAAGAGAAAGTCGAAATTATAAAATGCTTCCCAGAATTATGTTAAAAAAAAGCTATGTAGTAAAAAATTTAGGATTAGCACTCTCAGCACAATATTGAAAGATCGAGAAAAAATTCTTAAAACTTTCGAAAAGGATGCAGTTTTCTTATCGTTTAAACGTTTACGTACAGCAAAATATGCAGATGTGGAGGAAGTATTATTTTCATGGTTTAAAGATGCAAGATCCAAAAAAATCCCGTTAGTGGAAGTATTTTGCATGAAAAAGCATATCACTTTATAACTTTGATCAATACTTTATAATGTTCAATAAAGAAAATAGCGCCCCCCCCAAAAAAATGTTAAATATGAGTTGTCTGATGGCAGTGTCAGTGAGCAAGAAGGATTTGTAGAAATTTGCCAGAAACTTTTACCATCTGATGCACTCGAGTATTTACAGAAAATTGTGTGTTACATGCGTAATAACAACTTGTTAGCCAATGAAATTAATATGTATGTTGACAAAATAGAGCTTACATTATTAGATAATGCTGTAAAGAAAAGAAAGCACAGCTTGTTAACTTCATTCTTCAAACCAATATAGGTATGTAAAAGTTTCCTTTAAGAGAATTAAATCACTAATATATATTTTTTTAATTTGCCCAGTTATTTTTTTTCATGTGTAGCATAGTAATATATACTATACATATATTGTTAAAATGATACAACAAAACTCTAATTATCTGAAATCCAGTCATCCAGATCAATAATCACAAAATAAAAATTTTATGATATGAATTGTACGTATAACATTCGTAAAAATATAATTATCTTGAAATTTCTTTTTAAATCAACGCTTTTCTTCTTTTCACTCTTTCTAGTAAAAGTAATTTTTCCTGTGAAGCATTAATTTAATATGAATACATGAGATCTAGATTTTTTTTTTTTTTTTTAACAAAAACAATTTTAAGAGATTTTAAAGAAATAAACAGACTTTTTTATGATTGTCTCCAATATCCGGACTTAGGCATAATCAGATTACGTTCAGACCACATTAATCTGGATAGTTGGATTTCTTACTATATAACGAACTAATTCGTTGTAACGTTTTAACGAAAGCACTTTATAACGAGCAAATCTATGGAGCACTTTCGATTTCGTTATAAGGTGCTTCGACTGTAATATCTTGGGTAATTATCAAAATTCTGAGACTCAGGTGCACATGGCCAGACCTTGGACTATCCACACCTAAATTTTCAGACTTCTAGGTGAGCTAGATTTTGCTAGCCATCGCAGACAGACAAACACACACACACACACATACACACAGAGCAAAACTTTCTTTTATTAATATAGATAGAAGATTAAAGCTACCAAAAATTCTAAAGAATTATTATTATTAAATTATGAGACAAGAGGGGATTGAGTGTGACAGAGCCTCACCCTCCTCCCCCTGCTTCATATTACAAAAGTTCTCACAGAAAATGCACAGTTTTAGTGTTCTAGTACATGTAATTATATTTCCTGTAATACTCTTAAGAATAAAATATACTGAAACTACTGAAAATCTTATTTGCAGTAATACTAACATCAAAGAAAATAAAACTGCTGATTGAAAGTTTCAAAATATTCAATGTAATAAATTAAAAATTAAAAGGTGATTTGCAGGCATTGAGGCCACTGATCTCTATATATACTAGTTAAAAATGTTATTAATATTATTTATAGTACTGTAATTTCAGGAAGAAGCCTAATGGCGCATACATGCTTGAAAGTTTAAAATATCTGCAGTGCATATAATAGGGTGGGCGGGTGCAATGATTTTTTTTTTTTTCTCTACCCATAGCAGTATTTGGAGAAAGCCCCATTTCCGTTTTTCATCAACTCACCCAAATGATTGCCTTGAGTGTTTCCCACTCTCAATAAGGTCATTAGATTGCATATTTTCAAGCCATTCCATCCATTCTTCCTCCCCCCCCCCTTTTGCCCCCTTTAAAAATTGTAATTTCCAAATAATGTGTCTTTGGAACTTGATCGCTTGGATCACATTCATAGTTTTCATGTTTCATTGCGTATAATTTATACATGAATTGGATATTAATTGAATTAAATTACATGAATTTAATTTTATAATTTAATTTGTAAGAATCTACACTTTCTTTTAGATGATTTGGTATAGAAATAACATTATAAGCTAAATTCAAAACTCCACCATTAGGATGGCCTACACCACCCTAACAGTCGAAATTACGCTCGAGGATGATACTTAGATACATCCTGACATCTCGGAAGTTAGAAGGGAAAGAGAAAAGGGACGTTACGGCGATTTAAAACTACTAGCAGAAAACGGCATAGTCAAGAATTTCCAACCGCGAGACGAACCAGCCAAAAAAGTCTGTTGTTGAGCGCAGTGAATCTGTTGTAACTCCTGACCTTAGCATCCTCACAAGAAACCGCCAAAACAAAATACACTATACCTATAAAACAAGTTCGGAATGCTTAAATTCATCTTTGTCGAATTAAAATAAAAAGTGCACACAAAAACATGTGATTCACATTACCTAAAAGATGATTAAAACTTTAATTAGATTTTAATAAAATCTAATTAAAGTTTTAATCATCTTTTAGGTAATATGAATCGCATGTTTTTGTGTGCACTTTTTATTTTACACTATACCTGATTCGCAGTGATGAAACGAATTGTGAATCGATTGAAAGAATGTATATCACATAACTTTCGCTGGGAAGAGTGTAGAAGTGCGATGACCATTCACCAATAACGGATTGTACTCAAAAGAGCATTCTTTTTGGAGTAGAAAAAGGGAGATATTTGAATAAGCAGACATTATGTTTTAAATGAATAACTAAGAAAAGGATATGAAAATTAATATTTATTATTTGAATAATATTTACGAAGTGTAATTTTACATTGAGATGGAGAATTTAAAATGTAATAAAAAAAATTATCATAATATTTAAGAAAGGAATTTTTAAAATGAGAAATTTATGATCAACATTTGAAATTTAAAATATTAAATGATTTAATTTTGGAATAATTAAAATATTGATTTTAAAATATTTAAATTAATAGAGATTTACTGACGTGACATAACAGCTGGGTTATCATGCCATGCGGAAAATCACCATTTCGGCACCAAAAAGAAACCCCAGTGCGTCTGTGACATCTGTACCAAATTATCTTTTATTACAATAGCATATATTGAGTAAAAAAGAGAAGTCTTCTTCAGAAAGTGATTGTGAAACAATTTTAGTTTTATCAGCCTCTGGCAAGTTTTAAAATTTTCTGATTGCCCTGTTTCTTATCAAATTTCTTGGCTGTTGCAAATGCATTTTCTTCTCCGTATTTGACAATGTAATAAATGAATCTTATTATTTCTAGACTCGTCTGAACTCTCACCCGCTTCAAGCTTTAGATTTTTTCAGAAAATGCCAAAAAGCATCACCCAGAATAAGTATATTGAAAGTTATTTGCATTTTTTAATTTCTTTTGTTACTAAAGTTGAAAATTTTTTAGTTGTTGTATGTTGCAGGACTGCCACAGTGCTTGAATTAAAACCTTACTTTGTCTCAGTTTGTGGAGTAAAATTTAATAATACTTTCTTAAAGCAACTTCTTTTTATTCTTATAGAAGAAAAATGCATTAAACCTATTACTAATATACAGAGTGTTGTAAAAGTTCCCAAGTTGACGACATATGTATTTATTATTCACAAAACAACAAACCTTAAAATGATTACTTTTATGCTAATGATAAAAAGCCTTTTAACATCACGTAGGAAAAAATATTGAACTTATATTTATGTTCAAAATGTCCACCCCTTTCTAGGAGGCAAAGCTGAACTCGTTTGTTCATATTTGTAGAAACACGTTTTAACATGCTGGGAGTGACTTCTTGTATCTTTTGAGTAATGGAAAATTTCAGATCATCTATTGTTTGAAGATTATTTGTATAAACTTTGTTCTTTAAATATCCCCACAGCAAAAAGTCCCGGATGCTCAGATCAAGTGATCGAGGTGGCCAAAGATTTTTTGAGATGAGTCAATTGTCAAAAAAATTCTTCAAACATATCCATGGTTTCATTGCTTGTATGTAATGTTGCACCATCTTGTTGTACCAAGAATCGTTTATTCATTTCGAACAATTCAACAAATTGCTGGATAAGTTCCCTGTATACATAACAATCAACAGTTGATTCGAAAAACAGAGGTCCAACAATTCTTTTGCTTGATACAGCACACCATATGCCAATTTTTTGAGAATGTAAAGGTTTTTGCATTGATGAATGAGGGTTGGTTGTCACCCAAAAGTGAGAGTCTTGCATGTTCATGTAACCTCCTAAATGAAACCATCCCTCATAGGACAAACAACCTCATAAACAATGAAGCTCCTGGGTTACATTTTCTCTTTGTGAGCTGACTTACCTCTGCATGTAATAAACTAATTCAGTGTTTGTCAACCTGTGTGTCATAACACATAAATGTGCTGTGAGAGTGTGTGACTAATCACATAAAATGATGAACTCTTTCTGCAAATTAAGTAGGGCCTACGTTAAAATTTCATTTATCTTCCATTTTTTTTTATTACTGAGAAAGTGAAGATTTCCAATACTTTTAGCTTTTGCACATTGTTTTTGCTTTTTAAAAAAATTAATTTAAACCTTTATAAAATAAATAAATAAATTATTATTCTCACCCAAATCAAGTATTTGGTGAAAAATAACACCAACAAGTTCAAATATATATATATACAGTAGGGCTGGATTATTTATCAATATATCGGTCAAATATTGATATTTTTTAACTATCGCAATAACGATAGCTAAGCTCCGAATTTGACAATATATCCCAATAACGATAGCTAAGTTCTGACTCTACCGATATATGCCAATGTCATTTTTTTCCCGCAGCACAACCTCGAAATCCTAGAAAAAGTGCTGAAAATCTCGTACTAATATCTGAATAATCCTTTCTCCCCATGCATTTATTCCCTGTCCGCTTCATTCAAGGCCGGCTATCCCTTCCAACGATTATCTCTTTTTCATTGTTATCTCAATATATCCCCATACATTCTTTGCTTTATTTTTTATTTCCACCCAACCGCATTTTCCCCTCTCCGTTCCTTACCGAACTTATCGTCTGTGTTTCAATACCGTCGCTGCTATTACTCTAGCTCTAGACATATTGCAATAGTTCACACATATTGATAAGTCATGACGAATAAATAAGCGCTCAAATATGTATGAGTTATTGTGTAGTCGATAATATTACTAGAGCTTAGCAGCTGGGAAGCTTGGTTCGCGAGCAACCAATCACAGTGCGGGTAAAATTTTGCATTTCGCCACGTTCGTGAAGCGAAGCCTCGCCACTTTTTCACTGTGATTGGTTATCTTTGAGCGGAGCTTCCTAGCTATTAACGTCTAGTAGTGCGTACTTTCCTGTGTCCCTCTGTGTTTTATCAGTAGTGAGAGCATGAATCCCAGTGAATTTAATATATGTTGTCCTGTTATTTCAGCTTAAAATGAACTAAAAATAAGTACTATAAAACTATTTCAAAATGTGATTTGAATATTTATATTTCAAAAAAGATTTCAATTTTGTATTTATGTATAGTAAATAGATAGGAAGGTGAATTTTTACACTTTTTTCTATTAAGAATGCATTGATACCTTAGAGAAAGATTGAAAAACAACATTTCTGCTGCATCTGTCATCCATTGAAAGTTTGTTATTCACAAATATATTAGCATTACATATGGTAATAAACCAATTTCAGTTTTTGCTGTTGCTTTTTACTTATTTTAATCATATTAAAATGAGCAACGTCCTAAATTTAAGAACTTTTATTTTAGTTTCTTTTTCTTAATATTTTCAGTTATAACGAGGCAATGGTGAAAATAGTGCATAAAATTGGAAGAATAGGCAACATACTATTTTAAACAAAAACACTATCCAATCAATGGTATAAGCCCAAATAGATATCGAACAATGTGTCTTTTTTCCTAAAATATTTCTGTTTTGTATAAATATGAAACTATAATATTTAAAGGATGCTGTGTGAACAAACAGATCTAGAGAATTATATTCGTTGCTTTTTACACCTGTTTGTACTTAAATTGCTGCTACCATACCATTTATCTATGGAAATTAACACTTTTTCTATTCCCATACACTTTAAGGTAGTTATCGCAATATATCACCAATATCAATATTAATTCGTTGATATATTGCGATATTAAATTTCTGATGTCGTCCAGCCCTAATATACAGTCGTACCCGGTTAATACGCGATCCTGTTAAGTACACAGATTTTTCTGGTCACTTGAATATTACCTGTAGGACTAATGTAAAAATATCACGTTTAATATGCGAACGGTTATTACATGATCCCGCTTAATACGCGATAAAATTTCGGCACTTTGAGACAATAAAATCTCGCTTAATATGCAAATTCATAGACCAAGATGAAAATTTCTTCTCTGTTTGCAAATTTAGTGGGATTTTTTTATTCAGATATCTACCACTATTTCGGAATAGTAATTTTCACATTATGTAATGACAGATTAATTAAATCAAATGTTATTAATCGGAAATAGCGATAAATATTTCAATACATTACTCATTATCACAAGTATTACATGCAGAGCTGCCAACTGCTATGAAAAAATCGTAGTTGCTACGATTTTGAACCACAAACTACGATGCTACGAAAATCTGTCTAAAACTACGATTTTCTGCAAAAAAAAAACCTGCGAATTTCGTCACAGGATCATTCGAGAAAAACGTGAAATTTGTCGCAGGATCGCGCGAAAAAGGACGAATTTCGTCACAGGATCGTGCGAAAAAAAGCGCATTTCGTCGAAAGATCGCCGTAAAAATGCAAATTTAGCCGAAAGATTGCAGTAAAAATGCGAATTTAGCCGAAAGATTGCAGTAAAAATGTGAATTTAGCCGAAAGATTGCAGTAAAAATGCGAATTTAGCCAAAAGATTGCAGTAAAAATGCAAATTTAGCCAAAAGATTGCAGTAAAAATGCGAATTTAGCCAAAAGATCGCCGTAAAAACGCGAATTTAGCCGAAAGATCGCTGAAAAAACACGAATTTAGCTGAAAGATCGCAGCAAAAATGCGAATTTAGCCAAAAGATTGCAATACAAATGCGACTTTAGCCAAAAGATCGCCATAAAAATGCGAATTTAGCCGAAAGATCGCTGAAAAACACGAATTTAGCCGAAAGAACGTAGTTTAAATGCGAATTTAGCCAAAAGGTCTCAGTAAAAATGCGAATTTAGCCAAAAGATTGCCGTAAAAACGCGCATTTTGTCAGAAAGTCGTTAAAATACGGCAATTTCGTCAAAAACAGTGTGGAAAACGGCAAATTTCGTAAAAGATCACGAATAAACGGCAAATTTCTTCATAAGCATTGCGAAAAACGGGAAATTTCGTCAAAAGATCACGAAAAAACAACCAATTTTTTCAACAGATTGCGGGAAAAACGCGACTTTCGTCAGAAAATCGCGAAAAAACGACAAATTTCGTCAAAAACATTGCGAAAAATGGCAAATTTTGTCAAAAGATCGCGAAAAAAACGACAAATTTCTTCAAAAACATTGCGAAAAATGGTGAATTTCGTCAAAGGATCGCGAAAAAACGATAAATTTTGTCAACAGATCGCGGGAAAAACGGGACTTTCATCAGAGAATTGCGTAAAAACGGCAAATTTCATCAAATACATTGCGAAAAACGGCAAATTTCATCTAAAGATCACGAAAAAACGGCAAATTTTGTCAACAAATCGCCTAAACTGGCAAGTTTCGTCAAAAAAATTGCAAAAAAAAGGCAAATTTTATAAACAAATCTCGAAAAAACTGCAAATTTCGCCAAAAGATCGTGAAAAAACGCAAATTTCGTCAAAGGGACGCAAAAAAAGTGGCGAGAGTGGACACCCCTCCCTCTGTTGTAACTTTTCAGAAATTGTGCTGTGAATTTCAGAATTTTTTTTTTTTACTCAATCACCCCTGATTTGCTCGCTTAAAATTTGCAGCGTAAAAAACAGCCACCAACCAACCAACCTTCAGATAAATTTTAATTTGGTGTGCTACTATTTCTCATTTTCAAAGGTTGGCGGGTCTGTACATGCAGTTTTAATATCTGGGTTGTTTTGCTAATGTTTCATATTTTTGGTATATATTAAATAAAAAGGCTAGCAGTAAAATTACTTTTGTTGTTTATTTTTGGTGTAATGTATTAATCGACAATAAAGTCATATTTGAATCTATGTATTTTTCCAGTTATTATTTGAGTCAGTCCTATAAAAACAGACAATGAGTTAAGTTTGAATACAGTTAAAGTATGATCTAAATAAGCATAACAGACACAATTTTCAATAGTAAACATATAAATGAAATGTATAAAGTTCATTGGGGTGGATTACATGTGTAAATAAGCTCATTGCTTCAACATTACATTTCATACACGATCCCGCTTAATACGTGACTTTTGTGCAGTCCCTTGAAATGCGTCTTAACTGGGTTCGACTGTAGAAACTTTTGGGTAACTTTTATTAAGTGAATGAATTATTTTTAATTAACAATTTAATTATTTCTAAAACATGTATTCCTTCGGCAATAAACATGCACATGAATGCATACGCATTTATAAAGTCTGGTAATTTTAAGTTTAAAATGTTGTAATGTATCACAGAATTCTTTATAAAATGAAGATGTGTCACTGATTCTAAAGGATTGAAAAATACTGAACTAATTGTTAGTCATAAATCTTAATTAGTATTAGAAAACTGAGTTGCTTTGTTCCTCTAGTAACAGATTGTATGACCTTTTCTCCCAAACTTGAAGAGTACACAAAACTTCCTAAAAATTCAGACAGAAACAAATCCGTCTTATCTTACCAAATCAGTGCTACATTTTATTTCATAATTAACGCAATTTTTTGGCATATTTGATAATTTTAACTGTCAAATATAAATGTGACAATTTACACTTGAAATTTTGTTCTTTAGAAATTTATAGAATGTATAATTTTGAATAATTTTTTTATGAAAGTGTAAATTATTTATGTGAATATGTATATCTCTTTTCTGTGACAATATATTTTAACTTGTAAATTTTTATGTTCATAGGTCAAATGAAGCAATAAGAAATCATTGCTCGTCATGTGTGTAGGAGGGTGGGGGGATAGCAGAAGATTCTATGAACTCAAGTTCTATATTTATATTTTCCCTCAATGAAGCTAAAAGATCTTTTTATTTCAACTTTGTGAGGACGAGAGGGGATAGGGGTCTTAAAAGTTTTTCCACCTAAGCTCCCTCCACACTTAACACATGCTCCCTTAATGTTCCAATGAAAGAAAATTTGAAATCAAACTTAATACATCTATTAATAACAGAAGATATATTTCATCCAAAATATTTTGCTTTACCATGTTTAGAAAGCTCAGTCAATGTTATGAAATTAAATATTTTCAACAAGCGATATTCTCTTAATTGTTTCACATGGATAGATTTTATTCTGTAGAGAGAGGGAGTAATGGACAATTTTACTCTCGAAATAAATACTTAATATTATATAAAAGATATTCGTATTTCATTCTGACTGTTTGTAACTCAAGTTCTACTGAACAAATTCTTATAAGACTGTTAAATCATTTTTCAATGAGGGTTTTAGTATATAATATGTCATTCTACGTTGCTTAGTTTTAAAGGTAAGAGGGAAAGTTCTATAATCAGTTGAACATGATTAAGAGATACATCTACTACTATACAGACACTCATATTATATATATATATATATATATTCTATAAACAAGTGAACCCGATTATGAAAGCTTCTTTTAAAAGGTTCTACTACTTTTATTTGGATTCTCAAAAGGTACCATTTGTTGACAAGTCCATACAAAAGGTTTAGTGGATTATGATGGGACTTGCACTGTTAGATAATTTTTCAGAAGTGGTTTTAGTGTATAACACATCGTTCTACATTGCTTAGTTATAAACCTATAGGGGAAGGTTCTATAATCATTTGAACCTAATTATGAAAGATTAGGCTTTTTTAAAAATAAATAATTATGTTTAAGTCAGATGATAGAGTAGGGAAAGATTCTCGAATGTCAAATATAACAAGTTTTTTTTTTTTTTTTTTTTTTTTTTTTTGTGTGTGTGTGTGTGTAACAGTATAACAATTTCATTGTGGACCCACTAATATTGTCAGAAATATTGTTAATATTGAATATTATCTAATTGTAATCTTTAGTAGATGTAGAAAAATCACAGGACAATGACAGACATATTTACAACTTACTGTAGGCACTGATCCTAAAATCATAAAAATCAGTAGTAGATAAAATCTGTAACATATGCATGCATATATTAAGGAGGAAAATTCGCCCACACACAATTGACGTATTTCAGTAAGCATGATTTTGCACATAATTAACTTTTTTAACAATGTAAATTTTAATTTGATTAAGTCAATTCTATGTTTTTTTAACAAGTAATTGGGTCTACAGATGATGATATAGTTTAGAGCATTTTTGTTTTTCATTGCTCTAACCTTTATTGCAACTCACATGCACTTGAAATTACATTATTGTTAGCATTGTTCCTATTTAATGCCAAACTTGGATGTCGATCCAATTTCAAAAGATTAACTTTTTTTTTTTTAAATAAATAATTATATTTACAAGGTGCATACAATTGTATCATAATTTTTTAATAGAAGTTTTTGCCATATTTAACAGCAGAAAAGTATTACACATTCTGTGAATAAATGAGTCAATTACAAATTCTGTGATTTAAATATTAACTAGAAATTTTCTTGTCCTAAAAAGTGGTACAAAGCTCCTTCCAAATTCCAAGAGGTGTATTTAAGTCAGGTAGCAGTGAATGGAAACTGCATCAGGTGTCGGTATGACTTAGGGTTAAGGAACTCTTAAGTAAGGCATCAAATGATGCCGATAATTTTTTTTCTAGGTGCCAAACTGCATTTCATGATTGCAATTTTGTTATACCATATTTTCTCATTTCTGTTAGCAACCATGCTAACAATAATATTGTTTCTATCTTTATGTGTTAAAGGCAAGGCTGGGGGCTGTACTGAAATCGATAAATAGTGTCAAATTTAGGTCTTGTTTAACTTTATCTTTGGGGAAACATTTCCGACATTGTAGGCCTTAATTAGGCAACAACTCATTTTGCAATAAAGGTTGCATGCCACAGTGCAGCAACGGACCATATTTTTGTGATGTTGAGTCACATGCTTTGGAGAAACATTTCCAAAATCACAGCCATTACCATGCTTTCGAACAAGGTGTGCAAGAATTTTAGGGACTTAATCTCTAAGGTCAGTTTTATCAGTCATTGACATTGAGAAGTGAGTGACAGGTGTAGGGGAGTGTAGGAATGCTAGAATTGGGGGAAAAAAGAAAGGTGAGTTCTCAGTAGGAAATCATGTATATGGGGTGCGTAATGAAATAGGAAACAGATTGATTGAATTTGCAGAATGTGAACAGATGTATATCATGAATTCATTTTTCAAGAAAAAGCCACAAAGAAAATGGACATGGCGTAGTGCAAATGGCTCAACAAGTGAAATCGACTACATCTTGACAAACAAAAAGCATCTTATTCAGGATTGCAGCATTCTCAATAACTTCAATACAGGAAGCGATCACAGGTTAGTTAGATGCAAACTGCTTTTAAATACTAAAGTGGAAAGAATGAAGCTTTTGCAACGCTCAAAGAAATCAGTCGATATTATAAATCTCCAGAAACATAAAGAAGAATTTAATTTAGAACTTAAAAATCGTTTTCAAGTACTTCAATCAATGTTAGAAGAAGAACAAGATGTTACAGTAGTGAACAAGAAAATAACAAATACTCTACAAGAAATTGCAAGGACGATAGCTGGTGAAGCACAAGTAAAGCAAACAAAGAAAATAACAGAAGAAACAAGAAGATTGATGAAGAAACGCAGAGAATTTAAAATGAAGAAAAACTATACTAAATCAAGAGTTGAATATGCAGAATTATGTAAAACAGTAAGAAAATGTGTTACAGAAGATATCAGAAAATTCAACTGTGATCTTGTCAAAAAAGTTCTAGAAGATAACAAAAGTTTAAAATCAGCTAAGCGCAAACTGTGTGTTGGAAGAAAAGGTATTTTTGCACTGAAGAGAGCAGATGGAACAATCACCAAAATCAATAATGAAATAGTACACATTGTCGAAAAATTCTATAACGATCTATATAAATGTGAAGATCAAAGGGAAATCAACCTATGTGATCCACTAGTAAACATAACAGAAACTGAAGAGATAATCCCAGTGATGACAGATGAAGTTGTACAAGCCATTAGAGACATGAAAAAGGGTAAATGCCCTGGCGAAGATGGAATTACGATTGACCTTATCAAAGAAGCAGGAGAAGAATTTGCAAAAATGCTAGCCTTACTGTTTTCCAAATGTCTCGAGAAATCAGATGTACCAGAAGATTGGAATAATGCTATGATGGTGTTACTCTATAAGAAAGGCGAAAAGGAAAACATTAAAAACTACCGTCCAATCAGCTTACTGTCAGTGATTTATAAAATTTTCACCAAAGTTTTAACGACAAGACTTGAATCAGCTCTGGACTCAGCTCAACCTAGAGAACAAGCAGGATTTCGAAGTGGATTTAGCACAATGGATCATATTCAAACAGTAAGGGAAGTTATAGGAAAACATAAAGAATATAATTTACCTCTCTGCCTTGCCTTTATTGATTATGAAAAAGCATTTAATTCGGTCTACACATATGCAGTAATTACTTCTCTGGAGGACATTGGTATAGACAAACCTTATATCAATATCATAAAGAAGATCTACAAGAAAGGAACAGCCACCATCCGTTTGGACAAAGGAAAAGCGAAGATCAAGCTTGGAAGAGGAGTAAGACAAGGAGACACCATTTCGCCTAAGCTTTTTACTGCTGTCTTAGAAAGTATTTTCAAGAAGCTGGATTGGGAAAACAAAGGTATTAGAATAAATGGGGAATATTTAAGCCATCTCCGGTTTGCTGATGACATTTTAATTTTCAGTAATAGCCCTGAAGAATTGCAAAATATGCTAAAAGATTTGGCAGAAGCTAGCATTAATGTGGGATTAAAAATAAATTTGGAAAAGACTAAGGTGATGTTCAATTCATTTGCATCAAAAAAGAAAATCGTCTACAACAACACTGAGATTAAAGATGTGCAAAGTTATGTGTACCTTGGACAAGAAATATCATCAGACAACAGTATCATGAATGAAATCAATAGAAGAATAAGAAATGGATGGAGTGCTTTTGGCAAGAACAATATTATTCTGAAGAGTAACATGCCTCTTTGTTTGAAAAGAAAGGTGTTTAACCAATGTGTTTTGCCTGCACTAACTTATGGAGCAGAAACTTGAACACTAACAAAACGAATGGTACAAAGATTACAAACAACACAGCGAAGTATGGAAAGATGTATGCTAGGCATAACCAGAAGAGACAGAAAGAGAATAACGTGGATAAGAAGTCAGACGAAAGTTTTTGACATCATCGAGAGAATTAAACGGCTAAAATGGAAATGGGCTGGGCACATTGCAAGAAGACAAGACAATAGATGGAGCACAAACACCCTACAGTGGTATCCCAGAGATGTAAAACGACCAAGAAGACGACCTCAAGTAAGATGGAGTGACGAAATCAGAAAAGTGGCCGGTGTTAATTGGATGACTAAAGCACTAGACAGGCAACAATGGAAAAATCTGGGGGAGACCTACATCCAGCAGTGGATTGAAAACGGTTGATGATGATGATATATATATATATATATATATATTATTATAAATTAGCTAATTTGGAGTTGTGGACAAAATTAAGATATTATGAAGAAATGTAAACCCTCCTCCTTCCACCATCCACTTAAAAAGAAAAAAAAAGAAAAGTGATTCCTTTCTAAATGAATCTGGCTATTATTAATTATTTTTATATCCGAAAAAACATTGTTCATTTTTAAGGTGCTTCTCAAATGACCTTCTAACAAGAAACTTTCTATCCCATTTTCTGACTCATTTTTAAACGAAAAAGATAGAATTGGCAGACCTGAGTATTGAAGCTGTTTGGAATGGAAATGAGTTTTCCAAATTTTGATAAATTACTTATAGAGTTATAAGTGATTTGTGTTACGTGATGACATGTTTTTCCCCTTTCTTGTGCTGTGTCATCAGAAATTTGGTTCAAAATCCCAACTTTGGCAGTCATTTTTGAAAAATGATCAAAGCTGCAATTTAAATTATTTTATTAAAACCACTGACACCATTTTTATAACAAATTTACTTAATTTTTAAAATGTTTTTCTCCCCGCCATGAAATTTCTATTTAAAAAAAATAGGGATTAGAAGTCAAAAATATATTATTTCATTTGAGCAATTTTAAATTATGGAAATTACATTAAAATTTCTTCGGATGTAATGAAATATTTCATATTTTAAAAATAATTTATTTAATTAAATAATTCTTATTCTACAATTGTTAATATTAAAAATCTTGATATGAACTTTAAACTTCTGAGAGATTTTTTTTTGTTTGTAATTCATAAAAAGTTTATGCATATATTCAAATGAAAGATGTCGAACCTCATTAAAATCGGATATCCTGAGAGACGTGATATAGTTGAGTTTGGATGGCCCATACACTTCAAATAAATGTTAATTAACTTTTTTAAATAGAAAGAATGATATAATTTTACAGAAATCCCACTTTATTTCAGTAGGTGCAGTTTTACTGTCGCTCACAAAAATTATTTCATTAAACAATTTTAACTACATATCAAATAAAAACTGTAATTAATTCTGTCATTTTCATTATTCTATTATCATTATCTATTATTATTAGCTGATCGGTTGTAATTACATGGATGAAAATTTTGTGGAAAATTTAATAAACATGACATCTTATAAATTTAAGCTAATCATCACTGATGATATTTTATATGCAATAACAATTACTATTACAGGAACAATTAAATTTTTTATCAATGTGAAAAAATTTTTACTATGGTTAATTTTTATTATTATTGTAGTTAGTGATATTAAAGCAATTCATGCTCTTAACTTTTTCTTCACATTTTGCTAACATTACTGATTAATTTTAGATTTTTGGAGATTAAATAAACAAAGCATCCATATTTCACAAATTTCTATTTTTGGGAATCGAAAACCAGTCTTGCTTGTTATTTCAGAGTGAATGCTTAGGAAGCGTAATTTACTGATAATTATTTAACCCGCCAAATAAGGTACAGTATAACAGCTTTAGTAGGAAGTTAATCCTCTACATAGGAGCCAGTAAAATTTATGCATAGGCAAGCAGTAACTGTTTTATAAGAAGTTGATTGAAAAGTGAATGTTTTTAGAGTTAGGGTTCCTCTCGTAATAGTTTTTCTTTAAGAAAGAGATGCTGGTATGTATACCATGCATGAAGCATATTAAAAATTGGTGATGCTAGATAGTAATGATTTAATGCAATCCTTTAGTACTTTTAACTATAAATGTCAGTTAAGTGTATGTGATGTTTTCAAGTATTGTCAGTAAGATTACGTCTCCAATCAATTTGCTTACTATTTATGGATGATTTAAGACTTTCACTACCAGTTCTGTTAGTTGTCCTTGAATTAAGTTCAACAAATATGTTACATCTTTTAAGTAAGAGAAATGTTTTTTTTCAATATTTACATTTTCTTTAAAATTCTAATTAAGTTTTCATATTAAATATTTATACACTAGAAATTATTCAATTAAGGCTGGTCTCAAATCCAAACTGGATACTTCCTGACACATTCATAAAGTGATTTTTATTCTTCAATGTGTTATTCAATTCAATGTGTTAATCATTCTCAAATGGAGGCAAATTATGGTAACAATTATAATGAATATAACTCACTGAATCTGATTCAGACAAAAATCCAATATTTTTGTATGGTTGTTTGAAAAATATCTTATGTATAAGTAAATGAAAGTAAAATGTTTGAGTACTTATATTTATGTAACATCGATATGGGCAAGTGTACATACTCCTTCTCCTCCCCTTTTTTCTCTCATTTATTTTCTTGGATATATATTTATCTATACTGTTATATAAAGTCAGAATGCCTGACTGATTGGGTGACTCATCAACACCCAATTAAAATGATTAAAGTTAGGATCATGAAATTTGAACAGTAGATTGCTGTTATGACCTAGGCAAGCAATAAGAAAGGCTTTTTGAAAATTCCCTTCCGAAGGGAGTTAAAGGGATGGTCAAACGTTTTAGGTGATTTCGATGTATCTCAGCAGGAGTTTTAGGTGTGAAATCGCAGTTTCGAACGTTTTAGGTCATTTCGTCAAACAGTACATCAGTTTGTGGGAGGAGCATGAAATTCAGGATAACAAATCTACTAAAAAAATAGTTAAACATGTATTTCAGCGATTTTAGAAATTCACCCACTAAGGGAGTTAAATGAGGGGATCGAACGCTTTAGGTCATTTCACCATATCTTAGCAGAGTTTTAGTTAGGTGCATGAAATTCAGGATAACAAATCTACTAAAAAGTGGTTACACACATGTTTCAGCTATTTTAGAACTTCTCCCAATTAAAAAGGGGCTAAATGGAAGGTCGAACATTTTAGGTCAAATTGCCATACCTCAGAAGCAGATTTAGGTTAGAGCAGGAAATTCTTGATAACAAATCTACTAAAAAAATAGTTAAACACGTACTTCAGTGATTTTAGAAATTCGCCAATCGATTTAAACACCAGATAACCCGATTATAGAAGATTAGACTAATAAAACACCTATTGCTGATTTCCGATTAGATATTTTGTGTAAGACATTCTTAAAAGGAAAATACATTGTAGTAGACACATTGTCCACCCGCGCAAAGCTGGGATGGGCCACTGGTATTTTATAAAATAAAATAAATGAATGGCTAGAAAATAATTCTTTATTGTTTACTTTGATACACTTTTTGTTTTATATTTATATTACATGTTCTATATTTATTGATGTGCATTTTATAGATAAATTTGAATATGAATATTGAATAATAATACTTACAAATAGTAGATTAATAAAAAGTTAAAATAATTTCTATGATTAATATCGCTATTAAGGGAAATTTGTTTTTATATATCTTAATTGCACTTTGGGACTAAGTTGAAATCTGACAACAAAAAGACATATTTTACTTTTATGTTGCATTTCAGATTAATTTAAAGTTGAATAATGTTACTTATTTATTTCACTTTTTACAGCTTTATACACAACCAATTTCTTTTACAATGACACTTATTTTATTTTATGATAATAGTTATTTATATTTTATTTCATTTAAAAATTTCAGTCTATTTAAAATGTTTAATTACCTTTCTGTTAACTGTTTTCTATTACATTTTCAATTGTTTGTATGTTACTGTACACTAAAAATTAACATCTGTCTTTTATTTTAGGCATGCCGGGGTCTTTAGCATAACTGATGAGATGCTGAATGCATATTTTCATTCCAGGGGTCTGTCCAGACTTTTCTCCCAGGGTCTTGTTTTTGTGAAATTGTGAACAGCTTTTTACATTTATGAAAAATCTCCACATAATTTTGTGAATTTGAAATTGCTGTCATAACCAGGTTCTTGATTCATCCTTTTATGAAGATATATGTAGGTAAAATGCACATATTTTCTTTATATATGTAAAAGTGACAGGCTGATTTTACTTTTAAATTGTTATATTTGTGAATGAAAGTAGAATAAATTCAATGCCAAAATTAATTTTTCTATAAAATCCATTCTGCCAAAATCAATTCCTACTACCACCACTAAAAAAAATGTCCTATCTGGGAAACCTCTCCATAATTTCACTAAGCAATTTGTGTACACTTTAGAGACAAACACAAAGCATTTTCTTGCATGTTATCTTTCTTATTTTTTTAATGCCATCAGTTATGATTGTATCCTGGCACACATGGTATAAGGATGGGCTACTGTATTACGAAATTCATGTCAAAATTTGGTCTATATTGAATCCTAACACTTAAACAATAAATGAATTTTGTTTTATTTTTTTATGTATATTTTTTTAGTTTTAAATATTTTAGTGGCCGCCATTTTGAAACAAATATCGTTTAATGTGGCATCGGGTCCAGTGGGGGAGTGTTTGTAACATGCTTTCAAATGCTTTGTGCATTTGATTTACGCATTGCGACACTCTGGCCGAAACCCACTGCTACTATTGCACTAATTTATTTTACATTTTTCGTTCTGAAATATGGCTGTTATTTTACACTATACCCACTGCCGATGAGGCCACAGCCTTTTACTTCTGGTTTCTTGCTTTAATTTGATTAGTTAACAATTTTCTCTCTGGTGTTTTGCTGGTTTATATTTGTTAATGTTAAATTATGATGTGGAATTCCAGGTCTGCCAAATACTTACAAAATATAATCTATATATTACACACACACACATATATATTGTATTTTTATTTTAGATTAATAATGATTTTATGAATTTCTTAAATTTTAATCATTTGTTGCATATTAACAATTAGTACACTGATATTGTATAAATCTGCTGTCAATACTGTACCTTGTTATTTATATATAAGGTTTCAATATGTCTTTGTGTCATATATTTGACAAATTAGGGAATTTCAGCATGTGAAATATTTTTATTTCAGTATCTTTTTTTTTTTTCGTGAAATTGTATTAAATGCAAATTTTATAAACTTGGTATTTAAGAATAAATTTCATGAAACTCTTTTTTTTTTTTTTTTTTTTTTTTATATTGAAAGTTTGCATTATTTTTCCTTTTTATACATATAAATTTACTGTCAGTAGAATTTACTTCAATTTTTCTACAAAGTCTCAACATTTTTATGGCATATATTTGAGGACATGAGTTTCGAAACTTGTTTTATCTAAAACTAAAAAAATTGTGTTTTCTCTATCAATGTATTCTATTGGTAAATCTTCACTGAAAAAACACTACAATCTGCAGATAAACTAGTTTTAGCATGTATTTCTGACGTTCTAAAATCTTGGTTTACAATGAAAACCAATGGAAGCAGTCAGATGTTTTTCGCGATTTCCTCAAATTTGATTTTTTGGATAATGCGAGTTTTGAAACTCACACCCTCATTTGTTTCATTAAGAGGCTAACTTCACTCAGTCAAAAACACCCGCTTACTAATGTTAATCCTATGGGGGAAATAATTTATGATATCTTGTTCACATTTCAATATTTTTAAATGATTTTTTTTTTTTTTTTTTTTTTTTTCAAATTGGTTAGTTGAAGTAAATCTCTATGCCACGCTCCTATGTACTTTTTCGATTTTGATTACAAATTTTTTTTATTAAGATACTTTCACTTTCAGAACAGATTTCGAAAGTGAAAGTATCCTCAATTTTAAAAACTGCAACAAAAATCGAAAAAGTAAAAAAGAGTGTGCATAGAGATTGACCTCAACTATCCAATGTAAAAAAAAATATTTAGAAATATTGAAATGCGTAAAATAATTCCCCCATAGGATTAACATTAGCGAGTGGGTGTTTTCGACTAAGTGAAGTAGGCTGAAAAGTAAAACACTTCAACAGTATGGTATTCATTATAGTATTCATTCATAATCTATAAAATAAATTTGTTCTGAGAAAAGAAAAAAAATCTCCATAAATAGAATTAATTCTTCCATTTTAAATATAAATAAATTAAATACAGTGTATAAAAATGATATTTTTCCAATAATAGCATTTTTTCCTGTTTACTACACTTGCATCATTCACTTGAGATTTAGAGTAAAACTTTTATGCTTTTTGTGCAATTGTGAGAGAGCTGTTGATGGCATTATATGTCTGTATGTATATAATAAAGTTTCAAATACTGCAATATAGCAATATGCGCACTTTACAAATTGCAAATGTGGCTTTTCTATTTTTTCTTGGTTTCTTGCCTATTTAAAAATTGTACGCTTCTCAATACTATCATTGCTCTTTTTATTTATTTATAAGCGAGTTGTTTTTCAAGTGTACAACCACAGTGCAGGAATTGGTAATTTTAATTCTAAATATATTGTTGTTCAAAAACAAATTGGAGCAGCTAATTAAAGTATTTTAAAACAACAATGAATCATTTTTTTTTTTAATTCAGAATTGTATTCTTAAAAAAAGATGATTTTTAAAATGAAGATTATTCAATGTTGAATCTCTGCTTTTAGTAATAAATAAAAATTTTAACAAATTTGAAAATTTATTTATAAATGGCTAACATAATACATATGCATTATTTGGAAGCAATTTATGAATTTAAAAAAAAGGTTAGTTTCTTTGAATTAAAAGAACAATGCTATATAATATTGTTACAAGATAATATATATTTAAATTGAGTATTTTAAAAAATCTCAAAGATGTATTTGTAATAGCAGAAGTTCTATGTATTATAACTAAAACTGGTCATTTATTCTGAAAGAATTTTTGCATTTTTAAATAAAAGCTATATATAATGTTATTCCTGTTACAAATATTAAAATTGATGTTGCAGATAATACATGTGTTTGACTTAAGTATTTCTATTTTTAGATAATGTGCCTCCATATATGTATAGTATACATAAGTACATATAAATACTTTTCATTTCATTGACATTATTTATCGATATATATATACACATACACAAGCTGAACATTTATTAACAAAATTATAATTACTTGGCTTTGAACTGGTGTAATAGGATCATTTAACTTACCTTGTTATAATTAAATTTCCTAACTTAATTTTTGTCATTTAAGATTAGATACTGTGATAATAGTTGTCCTTTTTAGAAGACAATTACATGCATTTTTTTATAAATAAATTGAAGGCAGTTTCTTTACAGAAGCAAATTGTAATATCCTATATATTATCTCTGTTGTCAACATCCTTTTTTCTGAGCAAATAAAAAATGTTGAACGATAAATGAAATATATGAAAGGATTTTCAAACTGGTTTCTGACATAGTACACTCAAATTTCGTTAAAACATGTATTTTGATTAAAATTTGTAATTAATTAAAAATTAAATTGGTTATTGTTTTCATAAACGAAATGAAAGATTTTTCTAAAATCAATGTTGTCACAAAAATGAAATACCGCAACAATGATTATTAAAAAAAAAAAAAAATTCAATAAAGTGGGACATAGTTACTGCACAGGTTTATTTTATATTTATGATTAAAAAGCAAAATTTAAATTTAATTGCTCAATTTATTTTTCTCTGTCCCATATTTTTTTTCCCCGAAACAGGTGATGTCTAATGCATTTAAAATATAATAATTTTTTTTTTTTCATTTGCTATTTTCAGTCAATTTTTATTGTAACTTTGAGGAATAAATGAGATGATATTCTGGCTTGACTAATGTTGTTTGCAAATATTTTTAGTCATTATTATTATTAATTTTTTTTAAGTTTAAACCTGCATCTAAAAAATATTAGATATTGCTAAAAATATTATACTGCAGTGCGAAATCTTCGCACAGGTCCTCTGGTTATTCTATAATTTTATTATTTCAATTTTCTGTAATATTTAGAATGTTGAAGTTTACAAAATATGTTCTTACATGCAGTGGTATTATATATATATGTCTCATTTTTAATAAAAGGACAGCATTCTGATGATTAAAATATAGAATCTTTTATTGAAAGAAAGATTACTACGGCAGTAGCATTTCATATCTGCATCCATGATGGATTCCACGCAGCAAGTGATGGTAGAAGTATATTAGAAGAATCTCATCTCTGAAGGGTTGTCAGTTCAAAAGGCCATGTGGTTTTATTAATTAGGACGATAAACTGATAAAATTGGCTACCCTGCTAAACTCGTTATTATGTGTCATCGGGCCCGTATACAAAGTGAGAGGCAATTCATTAAAAAAGTAATTAATAGTTTTGATTTCTATACTTTTCCCACAATTTATTAATTAGGCCGATAAATTGATAAAATTGGCTACCCTGCTAAACTCGTGATTATGTGTCATCGGGCCCGTATACAAAGTGAGGGGCGATTCATTAAAAAAGTAATTAATAGGTTTGATTTCTATACTACTAATAGGTTTGATTTCTATACTTTTCCCACAATTTATTAATTAGGCCGATAAACTGATAAAATTGGCTACCCTGCTAAACTCGTGATTATGTGTCATCGGGCCCGTATACAAAGTGAGGGGCGATTCATTAAAAAAGTAATTAATAGGTTTGATTTCTATACTTTTCCCACATATATATATATAAATTAAATTGTCCTATATATATGTATGACAATTTAATTTTTGTAAGCATAATCTTAACTCCTGTTTTTATAAAATGTATTTTATATGTAACTTATTATTTATTAATACGACTTACATTAAGTTTACCATAAACACCTTTTGTAGTGCTGTAGTTTTTAAATAATTGATCATTTATAGTTTCTACATAATCTGGCTAATTTTAGTGTTAACCAGTGTTTTTTTTTTTTACTTTAAAGAAACTTGATTATTTAATATTCAAATAAATTGAATGACATCCAAACCGATGTTCTTCATCAACATATTTTGCAGTGTTGTCAGGATATAATATTTATATTGATTTTATCTTGCATTGAATGAATCTGTTTGCATGCAAAGAAAGATTTTATCTTGCATTGAATGAATCTGTTTGCATGCAAAGAAATTAAAAAGGTATTCTTTATACTTAGTTTTATTAAAATGCCCTTTTCCTTTCCACCACTTGGAATGACAAGTTTTTCACACTTTTTTATCATGGTGTAACTATTATATCAAAAATCACCATTGCAGAATTAATCATTGTTCAACTAACTTGCAATTTATCCTTTTCTTTGTGTGTTTTCCCTTGATTAAAAGGAGCAAAAATCATTAAAATGTTCAAATAAGTATTTTGCATGGTGTATGCTTGGCATAAAAGCCCAACAGATTGTAAGAGTGATTTTGATTGTTTGGTCAGTTGTGAGAAAACCTTGTATTTAATTTTCAAAATGGCTGTGTGCAAATGTGTTCAACCTTTTCCCTTCAATTTGTGGGTGTTTCATTTTACTTCTCATATTTCTCCCCTGTTTTTTGTATGCTAGTAATTCAGTTCTTTTGGTTATGTTACTTTTAGAGAAATTTTATTTTTCCTTCCCTCTGTGTTTATAGCAAAAACAGCTTTAGGATTTAAGATTATTTTGCCTGTGTATATTTTTAATTTTCTTTATGTGTAATTTTGAAGCATATTTTATATTTTTTTAAGAGGTTTGGGCAATAGTCATACATATTTTCCCTTTCGCTTGGTAATTATGCATGTTAGTTAATTTTATTTACTACATTTTTTGTAATTTTGTATTAGTTATTATTTGCTTTTAAAATACATAGGCAATATTAGCAAAGAACAGTACAAAATAATGTAAAGTATTTGCTTTACTGTAAAAAAAAATATTTCTTTAAAAAAAGGCAATGTTTTATACTTTAAAGGAAGTTAGCGAAAATAAACTATGTAGAATTATTCTATGATCTTTCAGGATTGCTTTTATAATAGAATGTTGATTTATTTCAATACTTAAAAATTAAACTGGATGAATAAACTTTATCTTTATCCCTTTTTAAATTATAATCTAAAATTTCTAAAACATTGGGTGATTTGAAAATTAAATTTAATAAAACAAGCTTCATTTACTACTGCATATTTTTTAAAAGAACTTTTTTCTTTAAACTAATTATTAGGGACAAATTGTGGTTAAATTAAAAAAAAAAAATACTGGTGAAATGTGTGATATTACAAAGTGTGTTATTAAATTCTAACCATTATTTTGTAATGATGAGCTATTTATATACGCATAACATTGTTTGTTGCAGATGTTTAAAGACACAAGTGCAAATTACTATGCAATCCACTTCTTTTTTTCTATTTAATTGCGATTTCAAAAGTTTTGGTATTATTTCTAGAAGCAGCTCTTTGTTTTACTGAAATGTATAGTTCTTGTACACACACACACATATATATACTATATATATAGATGTTCTGCGTGAATGTAAAGTACAGTTTAATTAAAACTTATTGAGTGTTTCTTATTAGTTATTTGTACACATAAATTAGTCATGATTCATCAAGATAAAAAATTTCACTGTTATTATATTTCTTTGCTAAAATATTTTGGTATGTTTTGGTACTTTTGGGTTAAAGCAGCTTTCTCAATTACAATTATGTCAAGATTGCAGTTATGATTTTGGCAAAATCATCTCAAAGTTTATAAATGCATATATATACTCCAAACGCTCACATATGTGACATATACGTCTTACATACATCATATATAGCTTATACACATGCATATATACATCATATATGACTATAACTGGTACATTGAATCACGAATGTTATATACATATTATTATAATGTCATATATGCTTTATAATTTGGCGATTCGTCCTCGGGGGCTGCTATAACATGAAAGTACCAATATGTTTTAATATAATTGTTTGGAAATCTCACTTTTGTAACAGCCATTTCATGAATGCATTTCTTTACTTTTATAGTTTGGTTATTTTTAATGAGATAAACTTTGACTTTTCTGAAGTGTTATCTGTTATGTCTCTTCTCATTTTTCATCCATTATTTCAAATGCTAGTAGAAAAAATAGAATTGGATCATATAAATGTAAGAATGTCAAAAAAAAAGAAATTAAGAAATGGGCAACATAAAAATAGCACAAATGGAAATATCTGTAAAAAGCTTTTCGTAGCTTCTAAAGCTCCAAAACAGCTACCTGCTTTTTTACGCATGTTTACAATTGTGCTATTTTTTATGTTGCCCAATAATTATTTTTTAATACAACAGCACAAAGTTCAATCCTCCTATTTTAACAGAAGAAATGTTTTGAGTTCAGTCCCACTCTTTAGCATTTGATGAAGTATTATTATGTAGATTGTTTATTTAAAATTACAAATAGCAACAATGCATTGGTATTTCACACTGTAAATCTTTCTGAAATATTAAGTAATAGTTAAAAAAAGAAAACAATCACATTTTGAAATGAATATCCTGTAGATGATGCTCGTAATGTCATAAAACATTAAATACTTTTGAACAAAAAAAGAAAAGAAAACTTTTATTTTCTGAGTTAGCTTATGTTATACAAAAGCCAAAAGTGTCAGATATTTAAATAAAAACTAATATACTAATTTCATTCCTTCATAACTCCTTTTTACTTATCTCCGTCAAAAGGTTTTCATTTTTATTTTTCATATAATATTTTTCCATCATATTACTTCTTTTAAATACATTTCTTTTTTATGTTTGAAGGGGTTTTACTTTTAAATAAATTTTGAAACTTAAAAATGATTTTGATACTAACAGAACGTATTTAGGTTTTTGAGTGTTCCTATACATGAAAGTTGAAAAGTATCCAATATTTATGTAACAATTCTTATTTTGCTTACCTTTTATTAAGATGTGTATTTACTATCAACTCTTTTTTATCATTTGTCATCATCATTGTATTCCCAGGCACCTCCAGCCCCCTTTCTGAGCCAGATACTCACCTTATATGAGAAAAAATTCTTGTGCAAGACAGTGATATATAATATTTTGCTACAGTAAATTATCGTAATGTGGAATATTAATTTAATCTTGATTACCTTTCACAGTAGATCCTGCAAAAAAATTACACCAATTGAAAATTTGACACTACAGTATGTTTATTTAGTAAAATTTAATGTATTTCAATTATTTTTATTCTTTTTTCATATAAAGTACTCATAACATCATTGTTAATGTTACTTTTTTTTTATCATTTTCATATTAACATGTATAAAAATTATGATGGTGTTATGAGCATATTGGGATGTCAAAACTATAATTGAAATACACTAAAGTTAGCTAAAAAAAATCTATGTTTCTGATCTTGTGTGGCATATTTAAACAATTTTAAATGAAAAATTAATTAGAGAGGCGGTAAGCATACATCTGTCTTTTTTGCCATTGTACAGACGGATTGAAAAGTCGTGCAACCCTTGAAAAATATTTTGTTTACTAAAATACAAACATGATTCAAATTATAAACAAACTAAATTTAAAGAGTAACAATACTGAGACACAAAACTGATGATGGAGTGTGGTTTGTTTGCAAAAACATTCCACAATCCATCCTGGACTGAAAAACAAACATTGAACATGAGATTAAAAAAATAAGCATTTCAACATTGAGAAGATTTGCCTCAAATTTGAAAAACACATATGTCTTTGTATCCAAGAAAATGAGTCACATTTTGATCTTCTGTAACAGTGTTAATTTTCACTCAGTATTGTTACTCTTTCAGTTTAGTTTATGTTTGTAATTTGAATCATGTTTGTATTTTAGCAAACAAAATATTTTTCAAGGGTTGCGGGACTTTTCGATCACCTTGTATTTCCATTATTTCAAATAGCAGAATAAGTAAATAATAAAAATAAATAATAGAATCATACATGCATTCTTACTCAATGTTCAACTCTCAACTTTAATGTTCATGTAAATGTGAAATATGTCAAATGAAGGAGTCTTTGAGGCTTTCTTGGTTCAGTCACACTCTCAATTCTGCTGAAATATTGATTGATACAAAAAATAAAAAATAAATCACATTTAAGAATAAACTTTTTGTAGCCAAAACTTGTAATGTCACAAAACATTAAATGTTTTTTGATAAAAAACTTTTTACCAACAGAATCTCTGAGTGTGTCCATCAAACTCCATCACTACGTTAAAGTGAAGCCTCTTTCGATGGAGTCCCTAACCTGGAAGAGCTGACCAATGTCTGGCAGACTTTTTTCTGAAAACTGACATTTAGTTGTGTTGAATAGCATTTTATTGATTACTATACTGTTTGTCCCAAAAATATTGAATCATGCTTAATTTTTTTACTTGTTGCAGATATGTAGGCAGTGTAAATTACAAAAGTATTCAAAATGAGGTAGAAATAACTATTTTGATAAAATTGTCCTACCATTAACTTTCAAAAAGTTACACTTTTTTAAATTTTACATGGTCCTTGGGTCCTATAAATTATAGTTAGAAAACTTTTCTGCATGCTCTGACAAGTACAACAGTAAAAATTCCCTCTTTCTATGACCAAAACTCACCGAGTTATCATACTTTGAATTTTATAAAATTCCAGAGCTTTCTGACACTGAAAAATCATCTGTCCATTTTTAGTGCCAGAAAGCTCTGAATTTTAGGGACCCTATAAAATTTAAAAAGTGTAATTCTTTACATAGCAATGACACTGCTATTTCATCTGCATAATCTTTATTCCTTTCTTATTTTAAACACTTTTGCAATGTACATTTTCTACATATCTTCAAAAGTTAAAGCACATTTCAATGATATATTTGGGGACACCCTTTGTAGGATAATCAAGATTATTTTGATTGACCAAAACTAAACTTAACTTATTGGGGAAGTAACAATTTAAGATACTTTAAAAAGATATAAAAAATACTTATTTGGCAGAAAATTTATATTTCCACACATCTTATTAGAATATATTTGCCTGTACAACAATTCTTATTTAAAAATATTTTCTATTGATTTTTTTTTTTAATAGAAAGATTCTATTTACTATTGTCACATTTAGTGTTTTTCTAGGCAAATCCAACCCCCTTCCTAGCCCAAACCTCACCTAAAATTTTCTATTAATTATATTCCTTTATACGTTTTATACGTTTGTTGGAGATTTCACTTTTAAAAAAGTTAGAAAATTAAAAAATCTATTGGATGCTAACAGAATCTACTTAGCCCTATACAAAAGTGAAAAATATCAGATATTTTAGAAAAACTCTTGTTCTTTTCTTCATAAAGATACATTTTCTTTATCAAACATTTCTGCTAATTTACTATTTGTCACATTTATTACACTCCCAGGCACCTCCAATTCCCTTCCTGGGCCAAACCTCACCTTATATATGACAAAATGTTCTTCAATTTCTTTAAGCGGTTAAAAGAAATTTACATTTTACTAAATTAGTTAACATCCATTTTTTTTTTTTTTTTTTTTTTTTTTTTTTTTAAGTTTCTCCAAATTTGTCTGTCTTAAATTTTAGATTCATTTAATACAATGCCAACAATAAAAGGATATTTAATTAGAAAATATTTTGTTGTAAATCTTCCTCATTTTCTAAATTGCTTTTTTACCTGTCAAATGCCAAAAATATCAGATGTTTTACGTGAAAACTTTTGTATTGCTAATAGCTCTTCTTCTCAAGGATATAGCTTTTCTATCAGAAATTTCTGTTAAGTTATTGTTTGTCACATTTATTGTACTCCCAGGCACCTCCAATCCCCTCCCTGGGCCAAACCTCACCTTATATATGACAAAATGTTCTTCAATTTCTTTAAGCGGTTAAAAGAAATTTACATTTTACTAAATTAGTTAACATCCATTTTTTTTTTTTTTTTTTTTTTTTTTTTTTTTTAAGTTTCTCCAAATTTGTCTGTCTTAAATTTTAGATTCATTTAATACAATGCCAACAATAAAAGGATATTTAATTAGAAAATATTTTGTTGTAAATCTTCCTCATTTTCTAAATTGCTTTTTTACCTGTCAAATGCCAAAAATATCAGATGTTTTACGTGAAAACTTTTGTATTGCTAATAGCTCTTCTTCTCAAGGATATAGCTTTTCTATCAGAAATTTCTGTTAAGTTATTGTTTGTCACATTTATTGTACTCCCAGGCACCTCCAATCCCCTCCCTGGGCCAAACCTCACCTTATATATGACAAAATTTTCTTCAATTTCTTTAAGCGGTTAAAATAAATTTACATTTTACTGAATTAGTTAACATCCATTTTTTTTAAAAAGTTTTTAAAAAAGTTTTTTATCCAAATAGGATTGTTTTAAATTTTGGGAGGTTTAATATAATACCAAAAATTAAAAAATATTTAATTAGAAAATCTTTTGTAATCGCCTTCATTTCCTAAATTGTTTTTTTATTTCTCAAAATATTTTAATACTATTTGTCTTCCTACTTCCATATGTAAATAATTTCTTTTTTCTTAATCGTTTCAAATTGAGATTTTTTTTAAAAAGACATTACAATAATTAAAGATTTTAACCTTTTTTATTTCTCAGATTCTATAATTTTATATTAATTTTATAAAGTCATTATGACCAGCTCTTCCCACGCGATATCTCTCGATGTGAATATTAAATAAACATAATGCGTTTTTTGTGTACCTATTGTTTAGAGTGTTAAACGCATGTTAATAATGTATAATGTAAGGTCACTTCTCGGTATTGAAATTTGTTAACAGTATATTGTAATAAGTAAAGTCCATCATGACCTGTACATCAAACAGATGTGGTGTATAGTGGGTTGTGAATGATAGAAAAGAACAGGCAACTTCCTTTGTAAAACTTTCATTTTATTTCACCAAGAAAAGTTACACTTACATCAATAAAAGTTACACTTAATTAACAGAGTACAAAGAAACAATATACATAACAAATAAAAGAAATAAGAAAACAAGACACACGTGTTATTTTGTAACAAACTGCTTAAGGATTAAGGTAAAATAATAATAATTAAAATTTTTCGACAAAATGTGTGAAATAACTGTGAAATGTTGTGAAGTGTGATCCTCAGTGATTGTTCTCATTTTATTTTGAGACTGTCAGCACCGCTTTGAAATAAACCACACAGACAAACTTATTTTAAAAATTTTATTTTCTAAAAATGTATTATTACATCAACATTATAAAATACACATAAAACTGAAAAACATGTTACATTAGAACAGAATCTTACACAATAATTAATAATACACCAATATGACCGGACAATTAAAACCGCTACGCAAAACCTGAACCAATTTCGTCGCTACATTCCTCTAACCGTATACATTTATTAGGAAAAGCGCCCTCCCCCCCACACACACACAAATGAGCATTTGAAGAAATCGCAGTGATCGTCGAAAGTGAGAAGATGATGGAAGATAAATAAAGTTTTGCAGAGTGCCAAGCCACGTAATTCACAAATGATGTTATGGTTAAAAAAAAATCTCAAACTAGATACCATGCTTTTTTTTTTTAACCCCATGTTTATAAAATGCCTGCCTACCAGTGAAAAAAATGAAATGATCCCTTTGATGGTGGATACAAGGTTATTGATCAAATAATTGCTGGATTAAGTTAAATTAATAATATGCATTATAAAGTTTATGTCAAAAAGGGGGTTTCAACTGTTTATTGATGTTGTTATTTAATGAATAGTTGAATATTGATTAAAGTATGATCTAAATTGCTATAAAAAAGAAGCTATATTTCTGTAACAGGTATTGTAAATTATCTATTGCTATTGAACTTTTATGGAAATTTAGAATTAAAAGCCAAAGTGATAGAATATGTATTTTTTTTACTACTAAAAACTACTTAATTTAGATGAATGTAAGCCAAAAGTAAAATATATATATAGTGTATTTGTTTAAATTATGGACACTTTGAAAATTTAGAATCAAAAGCCAAAATGATACAAAATATATTCTTGCTATCGAAAACTACTTAATTTAGAAGAATGTTAGCCAAAAGTAAAAAGTATATAGTGTCTTTTTTTTATAAATAAACATACATTATAACAATTTAGATGTATACATAAGAGATGGCCACATTAAATTTGTAATAACAACATAATGTATAGAAAATAATATAGATAAACATACTTACTTTTTTACATTGAAAAAAAAATCATAAAAAATTAATAAGAAGAAAACAGAGAGTAGAGCTTGCCTGAGATCGTTGCAGATCATTTCGAAACATATTTTTCAAAGTAGTATACTATTTTCTGAGAAAAATATACACAATTGAGTTCCTTAAAAAAAAAAAAAGTACTTTTATGTTAACCAGGTGAAAATCTCACCAATAGTATTTTTTCCTCGCCAATAGTAGCTTCTATTTTTCATGTGTGTAAATTAGAAATGATACTTCAATTTTGATATAAAATGTTTTGGTTTACATGATATCTTTATTATTATTCAATAAAAGACACATATTTTAAATGTGTGTAATATATGAATGTATTTTAAATGAAAATTATTTATTTTAAAGTAAATGAGTGAAAGGTTTACATTTTAAATTAAATAAATGCAATTCAAATGATGATGTGGGAATATAATATTTGGCTATTTATCACTTGCTCAAGTAAAAAAGGCATTCACTGCCAAAATTTCCAATATGGTTTACATTTTTCAAGGATATATTTTAAAATAATGAAATATGAAAGTTAATCATTAATTCGAATTTTCACTATGCTAAAGCAATTAAGCAACTCTACTTCTCTGTTTGCCAAAAAAGAAAGTTAAAGAAAGTAATACTTATCTTTCACCTTGGCACCACAGGCAAAGAACTGAAGAAAACGCTTGCCTAACGACCGCTTCCGCTTGAAGAGGAGGGGATCGCCTCTGCAGTCACGCCTCTTGCTTGGCGGAGCCTGGATGCTGGGCGAAGGGGAGCTGCTCAGGATGCTCCTGACGTCCTCTTCATCCACTTCTGATGCAGATCCATCTCGGCCTTCTTCTGAAAAGAGGAAGGCGGCGGAACCTGAAAAAAGAGGGGAAACAGGGACCCACTTACCTAGAAGGGCGTCCACAAACTCCTCTTCCTCCTCCTCGTCTGCACTGATGGCGGCCGCTGCATCAGGTCTGCTTTCTTCGTCTTCCCAGTGCTCGAACATGAAAGCAAGAAAAAAAGAAAGAAAATTAGCAAAAATAAAAAGGATCATGTAATACACAAAATTAAAGAAATGTATTACTTCTTCCATAGTGATTGCAAGTCAACCTGTTTATCTTTACAGCAAGTGTAGCTCAAGATCTAGAAAGGAAAAGTAAAAATTATATTCAAAACTTAATGTTTATTCTTTATTTTATTTGTTGTTGTTAACAATGAGCATACAAATGATTGATTATTGTTGTACATTATGATATTAGACCAATAGCTCATTTGTAAAACATACAACTCTGTCAAGTATAATGATTTTTACTGATAGATCATAATATAACAGAATTATTTTGTGTGTCCCTGTGTATAAATGCTATTTATGCTATACCCCTGAGAAAGCATGTTCTAGTCCGCCTCAGTGATGCACAGGGTTGTAGGGGGCTGGGTTTTTTACAAAAAACCTGTGTTTAAAAAAATATATATTTCTGGAAAGGAACAAATGATGTATTTGTTAACAGTTTATGGTTATTTTGTTTTATTTATTCACTTCTTTGAATCTTAGAAAATATATTTGTACTAATTTACTTGCACTTTTAGATTGGAAACCCTGTAATTTTAAAACATTTTAGATTTTAATTTAAAACATAAATTTAAGCTTTTCAGTTAGCTTCAAGAGTATTATATTAACTAAACTTATTATATTTATTAAATTAATTAGAATAGTATATGCAAAGAAAATATTTTATTCATAGTTATAAAAATAAAATTTAGTTACGGAAAATATTTTATTCATAGTTATAATCAGGGCTTGACAAATGCGGTCACCAGGTCGTCACTGGTGACCAAGTGTTTCTGTCTGGACACCAAGTTATTTAATCTGTCGGGTTTTTTTAATTTATTTTATTATTATTATTATTATTATTATTATTATCATCATCATCATAATATTTTGTTTAAAAAAAAATTTACCTAAGAAATGAAGACAAACGGCATCTTTTTTTCTCGCCATTTTTAATTTGGTAAAAGTAAGTTCAACAAATACAAATTTTAAAATAATACAAACAGAATTATTTGCCCAATTTCAACATGAAAATAGCCCCCCACCCCCTGCATCATATATAGTTTTTGTAGCACTCCTATCCAGACATTGGAAGCATTCGGCAATCACCATTTTCCGAACATGTCGGTTAATCTAGATTTTACAGAATTTCTCTCTCCCTCTTTTTTTCCCCCCACAGATAAGTAATTTTGATAAATTTCATTAGACAACTGGGTTTATATTATTTTTCTAAATTATGTAACAATTTCAAACTAAGTAACTAACAATCCTAAATTATGCTTATTATTTTTTTCTCAATTAATTCATAAGCTTTTCTTCTTTTTGAAAGTTAATGTCGGGGGAAAGGGGGGGGGGGGTTACTGGACACTAAAATTTTTTGCTGGCTACCAGATTTTATCAAATTTGTAAAGCCTGGTTATAATAATAAAATTTAGTTATAGAATTAACATTAAAAAACTTTTTATAATATATTTTTACATTACCAATCTGATGGAGTGTAACTTTTTAATACTTGGTAACATTTCACTGACTTTTCTGCTTTTCATGGCCTAATCTATTATGTAGCTTATTATGAATGAAACCAAAACTTGCAAACAATCGTTCAACAGATGCACTACTTGCAGGCAAAGAACTTATTTTTTCCGGGGAAAATTGCCCATTTAACCTGGGTATTTTAATAAAACCCGCCCAGGCTGGGTTTTTTACAACCCTGGCTGATGCATATCAATTACATTGTATTTCAAATTCCGTAACATCAATAAAATGTGCCGTAAATGATTTTCCACTATAGACCATAGTATAACGAATTTATTTTGTGTGTCCCTGTAACCGAACTATAAATGCTACACATTTCATTTTCAATACTGAACAGTGTATACTAAACCTAAATAACATATAAAAATCCGAGCATATTTATGAGAATTAGAGCCCAGACAAATCGAATTCATAAACACTTTTCAACTTTGTTGGAAAGTGGAATATTGAAATCTCTCCACTTCATTCCCGAGGAAAATGTACATCCATATCAATTGTTTTATATGGGATTTCACAGCTGTAGTCGTCCTCTTAACGATAATGAAGATATTTTAACGAAAATTTCAACAGACTTATTTTCCTTTGTGTGAAATAGTGTGACATTGCAGAAGCTCCTGGACGCGCATTGTAATTCGATGTGTTACACCGTACGTACTGTCAAGTATATTCTGAATTATGAAGCGTGTTTGGAAGTGAATGGTAACCATCTCCAGCACTTATTATGATGCATTTCAATTTCACATGAAGCAAAGTGGGAAATTTTCGCTAAAAATATCTCCATTATTCTTGAAATTATGAGCCAAGTTTGGTTTAAAAAGAGACATCTTGTATTTTTGATTTAATAGGTGATTGGTGACATTGTACAACTATTATTTGTGTTGACATTTAGTATCACTCTAAATGCTTTTAACCTTGGAATTGAAACATCCTGTCCTATTCCTATCGAATCTTTGACCAGTAGCTAATTAAAGCGCTTAAAAAAAAAAAAAAAAAATGCTACTACTAATAATAAAAATAAATAAATTTCCCCAGCATTTTCTCGAAGACATTCTGCTTTTATTGAAAAACGGGGAAAAATTATCAATTTCACAGTTTCTGAATAAGAGCTCCTGCCAATACAAAACAAACAGAAATAAGTTCAAATATGTATCCGATGGTAGCCAAATTGGATTGGAGAACAGCCTTAAGCTGCTAACTTTAGCAGTATAGTTCCAATTGCAAAAATGTTTCAAATGGTGTGATTCATTCTATGCAAAGCCATTTATGACAAATAAGTTTTTACACTATTTTACTTAACTTATCAAACTAACTTAAGTAAAATAGTACAGCTGGAATATTTTTTAATCGATTTTTCGCTCATTACCTGATAAGCTAGAACTATAAAAATTATGTGCAAAGATGAGTTTCCAATAACAATACCAACATTTTAACATTTTTTCCCTTAGAATTTAATTGTAAGTTATTAATTTAATTTTAAGGCATTTTTCCGTTAGCTCGCCACAGGTGGTCACTTGCCTAATACTCTTTATGATTACAATTGTATACGACTTACAGCAACAATGGATTTAATGAAGCGCCAAACTACGCTAGCCAAAAATGCCTAACTGGCCATCAAGCTGTAATAAGGAAATATTTTAAACAGTATCAGCAAATAGAAAATATAAATAAACTAATATGCTGTGTCTATCACAAAACTTTTCTCTTATATAAATCAAATCGTCTGTAACAAAAAACAAATGACAATCTATTTGTTCTTGAGATATAGCTATCTAAAAAAAGAGAGCATACTAGCGACACCTGTTGGGCGGTGTATGCTCAATTCTAATAAGAATCTATTTATGTCAAGGTAAAACAGACTATGTAGTTTGGAGAAATTTGATGTAATTCCTGAGATATAGCTATCTCTAAAATAGTGAAAAATGCAGCATAACAGAGCCACTTGTCGGCTATTTACACCAAAACCTATTCAGCACCAATTTATACCAAGGTCTAACTGAATCTGAAGTTTAATTCGGTGCATTATTTTTTGAGATAGAGCGCCCAAAAAATTTGTGTTGCATGCAGGCAGACAGACATTCAGTTGTGTTCAAAACCTTCTAAAATGTATAAATCCATCAAAAAATTTCACTAATCCAACCTTTCTTTTTTTAAAGATAGAGAAAGTAAAAATAACGAGAGTAATATATTTTTTATAAAATACGCTTTAATCAATTAATAGTTTTATGTTAATTAAATTATGATTATACATTGAGAAAGCAATGTAGAAATACAAAAAAGATAGTTCAAATAATGCTATTTTTTCTCATTTACTGTATCCTGTTGTCCTATCTTAAACTAGTCGGATGTGCCAATTCCAAAACTTTCTTTTATTTCATACAAGTTTCACATACACCAAAAAAGAATCAGGACCAATTTATGTCAAGATCTAACTGAATCTAAAGTTTAATTAAATTCCGTGCATTAGTTCTCGAGATAGGACTATCGCTAAAATCGTGTAAATCCTGAACAACGCAGCATAGCAGCGCCATTTGTTAGGATATTTACATTAAAACCTAATCAACAACAACTTATGTCAAGGTCTAACAGAATCTGAAGTTTGATGAAATTCTGTGCATTAGATCTTGAGTTATAGCTATCGTGAAACATGTAGCACAGCAGCGCCACCTGTTGGGAGATTTACACCAAAAACTAATCAGCACCAATTCATATCAGGGACTGACTGAATCTAAAGTTTTATTTATTTGAAGTTCCTTGCATTAGTTCTTCAGATAAGAGTGCTTACAATTTTTTTCTCACATACAGACAGAGAGACATTTTCTAAAAACAGTCAAATCGTGTTCAAGACCCTATAAAACGTATAAATCCGCCGAACACCGGAAGTGGATTTTTTTCACAAATCCAATACTTTCTTCTTGTAATGGTAGAAGATAATAAAAAGAAACGGAGCAAAAATGATAATTTTTTTAAAACAAATTTACTAGCTAGCGCTTTCTGCCATGCGTAAAAAAAAAACTAGTCGTTGGGGGCCACCGTAATACTTACCCATCATGGATAAGCATAAAGTAAAATATTAAAATTAAAAATGTGTAAACTACTTATAAAATGCATTGCAATTCGTATAAAATCGTGGCTTGATGACGTCATAAACTTTAAAGGCTCGATTACTGAATGGCTTAAAAGAAACATCCTTATAACTCCAAAAATAATAATCTTATTAACTAGCGGTTTATTGCATCGGATTAAGCGTCTCATTTCCAATTAAAATATATCTTTGAATTGAAATTTGGATGAAATACAGGGTCATAAAAAATCGAAGAGTGTGGGAAATAGGATTACAAATATCTCGGCAACTCATTATCCGATCGACTTCATGTTTTATGCAAAATTTATGTTTTTTTTGTTGTCTTTTATATTCCCTCCTTAAAATAAACAATTTCGAAAATTTTTATAAACCTTTTATCAGAACGAATAGTTCGAGAGTCCGAAAAAAATAGTTCCGGTTAATCAAGGTTACTGAAATGAAATAGGCTTCTTCCCATTATTACATACTAAGTACATACCAAATTTCAAGTTTCTATCTCAATTTTTTCGGGAGATAGAGCGTTTACAGACACACAGACGGACGGCAATTTTTTTTTTCTCTAAAAATATGTTTTTCGGAATCTCCAGTGTCTGAAACGTGTAAATCCGTCAAAAATTTTTTTTCGATTTTCAAAACGATTACAAGACTTACCCTATACTATGTATGATGGGTAAGTAAAACGGTGAATTTTTTATAATCCTTTTCGGGTCTCTCGCAAAATTAATATATTGTTTCGGATTTTTTTTCTTATTCTTAAAAAAAAAAAAAAAAAAAAAAAAAAAAAGCATGAGGAGTGATTTTTAAGATGAACATTGAATGTTTATAAAAGAGTATATTTTTGTTTATTATTATTTTTTTAGAGATTATTACATTTATACTTATTTTAAACGTACGAAATTTCAATTTTAACAAAGCTGAAAATCCATAACATTAAAAGCATCATAACTCAAGTTTTGATCGTACAAAAATATAATTTTTACTATTTTACGTGTTTAAGATGGTGAAAGTTTTTCTAAATAATAACTTATTGGGTCCAGATTCGTATTAATAAAAACAAAAGCTCTTTTTTTTTTTGACGTAAGTAATGGCTTTTCTGCAATAGTATAACTACGCCGTACAAATGGACAGATGTTTCTTAATCTAGGAAAATACATAATAACCTCATCCGAGTTACCCCATATTTAGAAACCAATATATTTTAGAAATTTAAAGAGGTATTAATAAAAACAAAGTTTATTTTGCTGCTACTGATTTTCGGAAGTGTTTCCAAGTAGTTTTTATCGTGTATTAATCTGCGTTTCTCTACCCGGAATATAAGTTTTTTGGATGCTGTCAATTCAAATAAACATTTTCATGTTAATGCAAACATGTTTCACAGACAAGCATGTTTGATTAACAGCATTTACATTAAAATTAATATTATCGTGTTGCTGTTGAATGTATAAATTTAATTACACAGCTGAAAATAGTTAATTGAGTATGGATAGCATCGTAAAAACCTGAACAACAGAAAACAGATTAGTTGCCCGGGTCCGTGATAAAACCTTAAATGAACGCCAAATAAAAAATACTGATAATTAGTGATAAAAGTGCTCGTAAGAAAACATTAAAAAAAAAGCTTTTTGTTGTCCAAACCTTTTGAAAATTTTAATGGTTATAAATATAAAGGTTTTACAGTTTGTGTAAAAATTATGTCAAAAATGTTGTTATCTGGTTATAAATTAAATGTTTTCCTCCTGGGGAAAAGGACCCTTTTTCAAATTCTACAGAAGAGGAACTCCCCCCCCATTTCCCTTTCCATTAAAGCTTTCAAAAAAAGTGAAAGCGCCTCCCTCCCTTCCCCTTGCAATCACCAATACCTTTTGTTCATCCCTGTCTCAAACAAAGCAGGTGGAAGAATGAATGCTCCTTCCAGGAAGGGGAAATAAGAATAGAATTTAGAAGGAGTATTTCCTAGTGGTAGAGTTGGGAGCAGTGCAGGCCAATAGGCGAGCTATTCTTTCCCCAGCATTCTTCATTCTTCTTAATTCTATTTCTTGCTTTATTCACGCTTCAAGAAAAGTTGAGGCATACACAGTAAGGTCGGATTTGCACTGAAAAATTAAGACTTTTGCTTCTCGCTTTAATACAGGGTGTCCATAAAAGAACTCCGGGGGTTTAAAAAATCATATCGAGTTAACGGTATGAGTTAGATCAGGTCAATTAATTTAGAAGAAATCAGTAGCTCATCAAATTTTATCCACGCCAGTTTCAGTTTCTTTTTTTTTTTCTTTTTTTTTTTTTTTTTTAAACTTTGGTAGCGCCAGAGGCGGATTACCAAGTAGGCTGAAGCCTAGGGGCCCGGCGTTAAATTTGTGACCCTTTTTTTTTTTGTCCTTAAAAAATATGTATGTATATATATATATGTATATGTGCGTGTTTATGTTTGTGTGTATATATATATATATATATATATATGTCGTATGTCAATGTATATACATATATAGCAGGAGGGGGGGGGGGGCAATGTGTTAAGCCTGGGTGCCCGGTAGGTGGTTAATCCGCCTCTGGGTAGCGCTGCGCGTCATTGACCTTGAAGTAACGTAGCAGACGCTCATTCCATTCAGTTAATGCATGCGGTGGCGACGCAACAACTAAAGGCTCAGTGTGTGTATGGTTTATAGAAACTGGATCTGTTACCATTGTACAGCGGAACTTTTGGCGCGAGTATGGTGGTAATGCGCCTACGGACAAAACCATTCGTCAATGGCTACGTGCGTTTAAAGAAACGGGAACAGGGCCCGACTAGCAAGTTTTTGTGCCCAGGGCAGGGCACTTTCAATTTTTCGTGCCCCCTTAGATTGGTTGATTTACTGATAGTATTTTTACATATAGCACGCTTATTCAAAAGGTATCAACTCAAAAAACTACCCTAATTTCCGGTCTATAATCCACGGATCAAACAATTATGGTTCGACCCAGAAATTTTATATAATGTAGCTTACCAAACCGCTGTAAATATTTAACTTAAATTTTTAAATAAAATTTCTGGGTCATACATAATTATAGGCCGAAAATTACGGTACGGTACGGTAAAAATTGAAAAACGGTTCCAGGAATAAAAATAAAATATTTTTCTATTATTTATTTAAATGTACTTTTAACCATAGATTGAGATATATTGTTGTCATTTTATCATATTAATATCTCAAATATCACATTTTTTTCAGCTGTGTCACTTTTCGAAAAAATGTGCAATATGATACAATTGAATGACTTGATAAATACAGCACATCAATTACTAGAAAATAATGATAGGAAGTCTACTTATTAATGATGTTATTAATATTAAATTATAAAACCAAGCTGATACTGAGTGCAAACAAAAGTGCTAAAAAAATAAAAACGTTGTCACAATTATGATTTTTTAAAATGGAATTTTAGATGAAATTATGAAAAATTTCGGGCCCCGGGTGCCGGTGCGATAGTCAGGGCCTGAACGGGAAGTGTGTTGTTAAAACAAACATCGCCTGGTAGGCAACGAGTGTCAGAAGAGAACGTCGATAGAATCCGTACTTCATGTGAATGAAGTTCGAAAATATCGTTGAGACGAAGCAGTGGAAGAGGTTGAATACCATTCGGATGTGTGCCGGGCCACAAACACATTAAAATCTACTAAATGTTGTAAAAATCTTGATAAATTTACCTTTAAGTACATATATATGTTACGGCCAAAACACGAAATTCGGCCAATTCACGAAGTGGCCGGTCAGCTCGCGAATTGGCCGAGATTCCTGGCCAAAGCACGAAGTAGTATATGAAATGAACAATGCATTTCGGGTTTTGGCCGGCCAATTCGCAAAGTGGCTGGGAATCCTTGGCCAATATACGAAATGGGGATCCAAGGCTGTCCGATAGGTGACGCACACGTGCTTAAACGGAGGATACAGGGGGGGAAACCCCTCCCTGATTAGGAAAAATAGTAAACTGTTTCAATTCTTTATTTTTAATATGTGTTGTTATATTTCTGTATTTATGCTGATGTACTTAAAAATTGTTTTGCACGTAGAGTTCTGATAAAAAAAAATAATAATGCATCTTGTTTATTTCGTATTTATACTCTCTGTTTAACAGAAGAAAACTTGTCGGTTGTGCCAATCACAAAACATTCTTCTATCTCATACATGTTAATACTTCAAAAGTCGTATTTTTCTTTTTTTTTAAATTGTGTATATTTTCTAAACAAAAAATGAGAAGAATTTTGCATTGATAAATGGGGCATTTTGTATAAACTTGTTTTTCGGGATCTCCGACCCCTAAAACTTTTAAATCCGTAGGAAACCGAAAGCGAAAAAAATTTCCGATTACAATATGTTTTTTCTGTTATAGATAGAAGGAAGTAAAAATTAGATTAGAGTTACATCTGTTCGAAAATCTTACCCCTTCCTGATATTGTTCTGCGTACTCCCATGTTAACAAATAAATGTATCCAGTGTTTTGTATATGTAAAATTAGTTTCATGATGAATATCTAATAAATAAAACCAACATAAAGAAAAGCACAATCACATCATTTAATCTCGATCCTATGCGTTGGCCTTGCTATATTTCCTTCTCCTTTTTTCCCTACTAAAATAAGCTTTCTTATGAAGTCTTGAAATAGTTGAAACGTAAATTTACATTGTTCATTCTGCATTTTAAACGTCGCATAATCATCGTAGCGCAAGAGTATTTGTATTTATCATATTGGTCACTTCGTGCACATATATCGTTAATAAGGTAATCACTGTAATGGAGTCACTTACAAAACGGGACCTTGTGCAATTCGCACTTATAATTTGTTAATACGGCAATCACTCTAACATGGTTTCCTGAAAAATGAGGCTCCCTTCCAATTGCGCTCATAAAACGTTAAAATAATGATAATTAAAACGAACACCTTGATATAATGGGGATTGTGGGCTTCGCGCCTATTAACCTTTTAAATTGGGATCAGCATAACGGGATCCCTTAATTTAATGGGACTTTTTGTGCTTCGCGACCATTAAAAGGCTAATTTAATCACGGAAGAACACCCGCTCTCTAATATTAATCCTATGGGAGATTTTTTTTTAATATCTCTTTTATGTGTCAATCTTTTTAATTCAGTTTCTTTTGCATTGGGTAGCTGAGGTCGATCTCTACGCAGGCCGTTTTTTGCTTTTTCGATTTTGTTTACAGATTATTTTTATTAAGATACTTTCACTTTCGAAACCGGTTCCAAAAGTGATAGTAGCCTCATAATGAAAAAAAAACCTGTAAACAAAATCGAAAAAGTAAAACAAATGACTGCGTGGAGATCAATATCAGCTATCCAAGGAAAAAACAATCATTTAAAAATATTGAAATACAAACGAGATATTAAAAAAAACTTCCCCTAGGATTAATATTAGCCAGTGTGTGTTTTCGCGCGAGTGAAGTATCCTCTTAACTGTTACTAAAGCTATCACTAAAATATGGTTTTGTGCTCTTCTAGGCTTTTAATCTTTAATACGGAAATCACTGGGTCTCTATACTCTTCGCGCACAAAAATCGTTCATAATTTATGGAAAACATCAATTTATGGAAGAAAATGTGTGTTTTCTCTTAAATATGATTCCATTTTTTTTTCTGATAGAAACATATTGTAAAACATTTGGGTCTGATGTCAATATCAGAGGAATGAAATACCAATGTAAATTTTGTCATTTGGACACAATCGTAGTCAAATATTGCCCTTTTCTGAATAAAAAAATTTTATTTTCAGTTGAATGTCTTTTAAAAATGACGTCATCATCACAGGTGAAAGCAATTTCTTCTATTGAAATTTTGGTACCTAATTTCAGAGTGGGCAGGGTGAAAAAAATTGAAAATAATTTCATTTTGACGCAATCATATAGGAAAATGCTGCAGTTTCATGTTTTTAAATTAATGTTTTCTTTTGATATATGATGTTAGTTCAATTTTAATGCCCTTGACAAGCACCATTTTTGCAAATTAATATTTTTTATCGTTATAATAAAATGTCATCAATGAAGATACAAGAAAGAAAAATCATATGCGTCAAGCATAGATTATGAAATATTGTGCAACACTTATAGAATATTTTAACAAAACCATTTAATAAGGTGAAAAAGATACTCAAGTAAACATTTTAGGAAACACATAACACATTTGAAAGCCAGATTTCAGCCACTACTGCACATAGCCGGAGAAAAACTAATTATTTTGGGAAACCCTGTATATGATGTACTGATTTGTATATTTTCTATATAGTATTCTAAAATTTAGTTTAGTTAGAAAACGCATAACACAGTTGAAAATACACCTTCAGAAAATTCTACCAATGGGCAGAAATGTACTTGAATTATTTTGTAAAGACCAGTATATTACCTACAGGTTTTTATACACGCCAAATATTAGCTAGAATTTAATTTAGGCAAAAATACACATAAAACTACTGAAATCACACTTCCAGGAATTACTTTTCATAGACAGCCAAGTATCAAGTTCTTTGCATGTCCCTGTATATGATTTCATTTATATTCTAGAAACTTCTCTTAGTAATCTAAATACTATATTTGTGCTTGAAAATGCATAGTTCAAATTAAAAAGCATACTTAATGTACCTTTTTAAAATCACAATAGTAAAGCTTAAGAATTATTTTGTTTAGCCCTGTATAGGATTAATAGAATTTAGACACACCACGTAGTATGCAAAAATTAGGTAAACTTAAAAACGCACTTCCAGCAATCATCCCTAATAGATAATACTACCGATACAGTACTGTATTCGAAATCAATTATGTGTCCCTGTAAATGAACAATAATTGATATACACATTATTACGTATTCTACAGAAAAAAAATTTTGTAGTAAAAATCAGCAATGGATATCAGTTTCAGCATATTTCAAATAATGAAACATAATTAAAATACGCTGCAAACATTTTCCCCCGTACACCATTATGTAAAAGAATTATTTTGTGTGACCCTGTAAATCAATGATAAATTATTTGTGCTCCTTATTCTACAGAAGCATGTTTTAGTGCATCTCAGAAATTCATATCATTTTATTATGTTTGTAACATTATTAAGGCACGCCGCAATTGATTTTCCCCATAGACCATTAAGTCACATATTACGTTTGAGTACTCCTGTACAGGAATTATAAACTCTACATACTTTATTTTCAATACTGAATTGTCAAGCACTTAAATTCAAACTGCCCGACTACCCACAGCTATTTTGGGAACTGGCCGACGGCATCTGGCCATTTCGTTAATTGGCCGATTTCGGGCTTTGGCCGTAACATATATAACATTTACCTAATTTTATGATTGAATTAAAAAATTTTGCTTCAAAACTCCGGAGTTCTTTTATGGACATATTAGATAAAAGATAATAATAATTAATGGTGTTAATTTATCATGTTCGTCTGCACAAAACATGTTTGACTCCAGAATGGATAACATCCAAAAAAAGCCTGTATTCTGGTTTGAGAAAACTGGTTGAATAGACTGTAAAAAACTGCAAACGTCTCCAAAAATCAGTGGCAGCAAAAGAAACTGATTTCATATATGCTTTTTTTAAATCTCGAAAATATATTAGTTTCTGAGGTTTCTAAAGAAACAGAATGCTTTTCGGAATCGTGGGCAACTCGGAAGAGGGTATTGTATATTTTTGCCCTTTGTTATATATTGTTTCCTAGGTTAAGAAACATTTTTTTTTTTTTTTTAGAGTGTATATCTCTAAATCTAATAACCAGTTTAGGAATTAACTTTTGGTCAACGATAAGAAGGGACACACTTGGGAAAAACAAGGTTGTTCCTCTTGGTATATGCTCCTTTCGGCGAATATTCAACAGTGATCACGACTCGTGTCACAAACTGCAGATAATATGTAAATAAACAAGTATAAATTAAAAAAAATCCCTAATGGCTCGGCCTACAAGCACAGGTAGATTTTGAAGACGCAGACCGTGGGGCGCCTGTTTGTTGGGAATTGCGGAAGAAATGACCTATTTGCCATGATGCGACAGTTGAAACCGCCCACTTCGAAACCTAACTTGTTTGCAGGAGGAGCCGGCAGGGATTTTTGTCTGTTTTTAAATATATATATATATATATATATATATATTTTTTTTTTTGCTATAAGGGTTGATTCTATAAAAAAAACTTGTCAACATAAAAGTTTTAGATAATATTAAGAGGATTTATAATAAATTTAAACGGATTTAATATCTTTTGAATTGACGAAGTTATGAATTTTTTTCTCCTAAAACCCACCTCCACCACTACCCTCCCCTTGGGGCCATTTTTAATGATATCAAAAATCTGCCATACATAAATTTTCAGCACTTTTCCTAGAAGTAATAATAATTTTAAACGGATTCGATACGTATCTATGGGTTTTTTCTGTTTTCACAAAAAGCCCCCCCCCCCCCCCCCCCGCTCCCTCCATTGGTTCGATTTTGCCCATTAACGAACTTGACAGAGATTTTATGCCCTTTGATTTTATGTATCAGTTTGGAAGAGATTTGTGCAGAATTATTGCAGTTATCGTGTCCATAAAAAAAGGGACATAGATAGATAGATAAAGTTTTAACTGGGGGTGGTTTTGGGTTCTGGGAGTCATGATCGGCGTAGTTCTGCAAAAATCGCACAGACCGCTGAGAAGTGAAATGAATGGTATCCCGTTTACTCATGTCACCCGACTAGAGTGGCAATCATCCATAATCGAGATACCATCCATTTCGCTTAGCAGTGGATTGTGCAACATCCTTCGCTGCTTGGTCAGCTGGCTGGCAACGTCATTATATGTACCATCTCTATCATATAAATACAAATCATTTAAGCGAAAATTGGTTGCAAAAAAGGGAGTCTGCCTCCCACACTATAAATAAATAAAAATGACAATTCCTGCGGAACAGATGTCGCAGACGCACCGGAGTTGACGCATTTTATTTTGGCGCTACACATTTTCTCCCCCACACATTATATTTATTTACACACGCTTAATTTTATTATAAAACACACATATTTTATTATAAAACCCTAGGTTGCCAAACGAAGCAAAAATTGCCGAATTACCAAACCAGTCAAAAAATTGCCATTTTAGTTTATCGCCAAAGTTTGGCTTCTTAAAGTTAATCTTCCGTAATCAGATCCCTAGAAGCAGCCAAATGATTTATCTGTGCAATTCTGATTTAACGCAAGTGGGGTTTTTTACACTATCCAACATAGTTGAAAAGATTTTATATATGATTATGTATTATGAGTTTATGTAGGCACACATCCAAATGGTATTCAACCTCTTCGACTGCGTCGTCTTAACGATATTTTCGATTGGGTTTGTCTGTCTGTCCGTCCGTGCTACACGGGTGGACCCACAGTGGCCCAAAAATGACCCACTAATAGAATTTTCTCGGACATGTGACCTAGCCCAATGGTTTTCTGGTGCCCCAAAACGATAGGATACAAAATTTCGTCAAAATCGTTAGAGCCGTTTTTAAGATAAAATTTGCCTATATATATAACGACTATCACACACACAAGATTTGCTCGTATTAGAATATATGATAATAGAAGATGATCTTGGGAATGTCACCGATTGTGGGAACGAAACAAGTAGGTCTGTTTATTTAAAAAAAAAAAAAATTAGTCTTTATATGCAATCATTTTTACCATGTGTAATTTTATTTTTATCATATAATAAGTGAAAAATTTTTTATATAATTTTAAAACACGACTCTTTGATTTTGACAATGCCGATTTTACGAACATTTTACACTCAGAAAAATAAATTAATTTGGTTTTCTTTCTAAATTCAGACCAAGTTTGTTTAAAACATTCTCTTAAATTCTTCGTATCCAAAGTTAATTATACTTTGTACTTTATTATTGTACGGACTTTCTAATTTTCGAAACCAACTTTCATGTGCCAAAATTCGGTAAGACATTATAACAGTGTTAACCTCTTTTTTTTTGTGGGGTGGGAGGAGGAGTGGAATTATAATATTATACCCAAGTATGGTAAAATTATGAATTTACAGCTCAAGTCTGAACTATGAAAATCAGTGGAGTCCGTATGATACGCAAGTATACCTAAAGAAGCACTTAGAAGGGAAACAACCCTTGTGAAATCCTATGGAAAACATCGAAATACTGTTTTTTCTTTAGGAAACTACTGAAATGATTTAAACAATAAAAAATAGTTTTAGCTATAACTAAACAATAAATTAGGAAAGAAATAAAAAATGCAATTGTTATAAAATTTCACAAACAAAAAAATTCTAGGATGTTTTTTCTTAATTAGCATTACTAAAAAGAAAATTTATTTTCCAGAAAAAACAAAACGATCCATATATAGCTAAGTATAATAAAATAAATAAAACAAAAATTATTGAAATCGCTTGAGTAAGTTTCCGAGAAAAGGGTACGCCAATAGAAGGTGTTTTCCATAAGATTTCGAAACTGATGTTGCCCCTTAAGATCTTCGAAGTAACAGCCCCAGGAGAGATTTGGTTACCACCCATACTCTTCAGCCTTAGGCTCAATTAATTTCCTCCCATTCATTGTCGCATGTCAGAAACACTCACTTTAAGATTAGTATTTAAGGTACTTTCATGTTATAGCAGCCCCCAAGGATGAATCGCCAAGCGACCAAGATTTATCGCCAAATTATAAAGCATATATGAAATTATTATTTCAATATATAATATCTCATCAAAAACGTCACCTGTAAAAATTGCAGCCAAGTCTCGTGACTCTTTTTCCGTAAAAAGTTCTGAAATCGTGTAAAGCCAAGTTTAGCTATCTTATCAACTCTGAAATTTTCATTCACAAAATTTTCATTCACACTTTAGCGAAATCGTAACTGCACCCTTAGCGTAATCGTAATTACGGGGGCCGCTATAACAAGAAAGTGCCCATTTTTCCTCCTACTACTTTCCTATAACCGAGTTCCAGATCAAGGTTGGAGACAAAGAGGTTAAGTCTTCCATAATCGGATCGGATCCCATGGGAAGAGTTGTCAAACGTGACCACCAATAGTATCAAATATGTAAATATTACTGCATATATGTAAATACTGACGTATTATCCGGTTTAATGTATTTTAAGTTATGAAAAAATACTACAGTGTGAACAAATAAATACTTTATTAAAATATTTCAAAAATATCAAGTAAAATTATGTAATTAAATAAGTAAAAAAAGAAAAATATATTAAATCACATTAAAAAAGAAATTTTATTTTGCCAGTGTGGCGTAGTAAAGAAAATCCGCAGCATTGCGTAAACAAAGCAGGTACATGAAGAAAGACTCTGAATCCTTTCTATCATCATGTGTGGCTTGAAAGAATAAAAACAAAACAAAGTGATTAATTCAAAATATTATATTTAAGACTCTTATAAATTATTAGAATTAATTGATAGACAAAGTTTATTTTATTTTATTTTTTTTGAAATTTTAACTTGTACAACTTCAAACTTTCCTCCCTATATTTTCTAATTATCTCTGGTTCATTTTAAATGTCAAATCTAGGACAAAATAAAACGAACTCTTTTTTTTTTCTAGAAAAATATTCAATTTATAAACGAAACTTTTTGAATGTTGCATTATCTATAATGCAATAAAAGTATCAAAAAGTTTCGTATTTATTCCCAGAGTGACATATATTAAATGCCAAAAGAAATTTGTAACGAATGAATTCTGTTTAAATTTTAAGCATTCGGATTACAAAAAGTAAATTTTAAATCAAATTTCAATTCTAAATGTATCCCTCATATTTTTTTTTTTACTAAAAAATGATTAAAAATTAAAAAATTTCCCAAGTTTCCAGATATTAAATAAAAACAAACATATATATACGAAAAAAACAACAAAAAACAAGAAAACATAATGTATAAAACATTAATAAATTCAGAAATACATTGAACATAAAAAAAGAGCCAATCTCTTACCTTTTGGCGATAAAAAAGTTGGCGATGAAAAGCTCGCAGTAATAATTCGCTTACAAAAATTTAACAAGAGCTCGTTAAAAGCACGACCTACAATGTCTAAAATTTTTATTGGAATGAAGAAACGTCTTCCTTATATAGACCACAGGCCTCTTTAGACGTCGGTGATTGGTTACTATATGTCACGTGATAAATCCCTGTGTTTAGATTGGTTGATGCACAATTACGTTTCAAATACTGGCAACACACACTATGTCACGATTACGTCACACTTGTTGGTTGCCGAAAATTTTGGCAAGGAAATGGTCGCCAAGAAGATAGATATATGGGGAAAACCCATTAAAAATACGCCAAATTAAGTTCAGGTCACAGGAATACTGTAAAATAAACATTTTTCGTAGGAAATGATATATATATATATTATATTGCACAAAATTTAAATAAATAAAATATTTTTGTTCCATTTTCCACTCAAATTCATTAAAAATTTCAAAATTTTTAATCCATGTATAATGTTGATTTAAAAATACTGCTATACACAAATAAAATGTCTAACTTTCGACAAAAGTATAAAATTTCTACATAATTATACAAATAGATGTAGATTTAAACAAATAACTCATTCGCTATTCCTTCAAAGTTCATTTTTAAATGAGTCATGCATACGCAATTTGAGTACGTTGATAACGTTTTCTAGTAATTTGTATCGGGCACAAAACGTATTAATTTAAACCATTGAAGCATGTAATATGTCAAAATAATTCAACGCTATTGCCATATAAACCAGTATTTCACCATAAACAGGTGAACATTAGGAAAAATAAGAATCTATTTTGGTTAATTATGTAACGGACATTTTCCTCACATTGTGAATACTCATGTATGAATTTTTTACTTTTTACCTTTAAAATACTGAGTAACTTCAAGATAATTTGTACTGCAAAGGGTTAACTTTTGCAATTTCCACCTTTAAAGCACTATTTAAACTTTAAAAAACAATTAATTACTTAAAGCGTATTCATAACTAATTTTTCGGGTAACTGTTAGGCCTAACTTACCGTTGCAAAGCATACATGTAAATTTCTAATTAAAAAGGCTTTAAAGTCCTAAAATATTGATAAATTACTGCTTAAAATGTAAAAATTCATGGTATGTATCTGTTTTCATAATGTATCATACAGTAGATATTTGTAAATAAACAGTTAAACATTTCCAGGTTCAAAATCATTTTAATCAATTTTCCTTAAAATGCGAAATCCAAAAATAATTTAATCATTTTTTACGCGATATTTTTTAATAGTTTTAACTAAATTTGCATAAAAGATAATGGCAATCAATAAATAATAACATTAAAGTATTTCCCTGATGGTTTTCTAGTGAAATTTGCATATATTTGAATTTATCTCTTAGACTTGCTTATTAAACCAATTTCGTGATGGATTTCTATTAAAAAAAATACAAAAAATCGATATTCTGACAGCTGAAAAAAGGTTTGAGCAACGGAAAATCAGAACCTGATTTGTAAAAGCCAGTTAAATGAATTGATTAACACTTTTTAAAAAAAATGTTGTATAGCCTATTCTATATGTTATAAGTAACATCATGAAACTATTCGATTTTAACGTAATGAAATCTGATACCACTATGTAAAAAAAAAGTATGTGCCATTGGTGAAAATATATCAGCTAGTTCAACAGCTAGCATGGAAGATTTTCAATTTCAGCATCTCGAATTCATTTGATATTTTCCAATATCAAATATTTCCTATAGCCTAGTATGGTTATATTAATCATCATATTTCCATCATCGAATTTTGGATGTTAACGATGATGTAATCGGTTGTTTTTGATAGTATGACTCAAATATTTTCTTGATGAAAGTCACTTCCATAATTCCTAACTTAATTGATGCCCGGAAACCTTATTTCTCCAGTTTCCTATATTTTTTATAGTCGCAGTCATATTGAAGAACTTCGGCAAATTGCATATGTCACCATTTATGACAGTTGTCATCGCGGTAAGTTGTTACTGTTAAGAAGAAAATCTCTTTGGGGAAAATCAGTTAGGCAGTTCATAATGCATTATGAATAAAGACTAAATTTTGGTGTTAGTTTAACATGTTTTTGATAAAAGTCAAGCTGGTACTTCTTTTATAAAAATCAAAATATCCAAAGCTACATTAGTGTTGTTTAGACAAATCAACGCTATCTCTTTGGGGAAAATGTATTTTAATTAGTTCAAAGCCCAGTGTGGAAGATATCAATAGATCCTACCATGTCACCATCTGAGATTTTCTGTATATAGTCTATATAATATTCAAATGACATCATTAATTTACAGATGTTAACGGTAATGACACTTGTTATTACTCTTAGAGAAACTCAAATAATAGTTCATTGGCGATTTCCAAATGGATAGTTCATGATCTATTGTGGAACAATTTGGATTTGATTGTCCCAAATAGTCAATTTAAGATTTTTCCAATATTTATAATGGTTTATGCGTTATTAACTTAACATCACCCAATTACAGATACGAATGGTAATGACTTCTGTTATCGTTATAGTTAAAATCAAATGATGCTCTTTTGGTAAATGATGTATCGATAATTGTAACCCATTGTGCAGCAAATTTAATTTAAGTACTCCGAATCTTTCATTTTGTACTTTCTGATCCTTTCTAGGTCTAATGTTACAATTACATAACACCATTAACCCTTTAATGCACCCATTAGTTTAATTAACTGAACACACATAGCTTATTTTTGATGTAGTTACTCCAAAAGTCGATCCCATTAGCCTTGTGCTGCAATCTGTGACCACTCTCTAGTACTAGATGGTGAAATATGATAGATACGAATAGATGCAAAATTTTTGAAAAAATAAGAATAAAAAAATCATGCATGAAGTATAGATTATTAAATAATTTCCAACACTTGTTAATATTATGAAATAATTTAATTTTTTTCGTAAAATAAAATGAGATATCCAAATAAGCAGCTTAAGAAAAAACCCACAACTGAGTAAAAACCCATTTTCAGCAATTATTGCCCACATCTGGTAATTTGTGCAAAGTATTTTGTGCAGAACTGTATATGACCTATAGAATTTATACACGCCACTTAATACACTAAAAATTAGATAAGTTTAAAAAGTACACTACAGTGGTAAACGCACTTCCAGCAACTATCGATTTTATAGTCAGTCCTGCAATCGAATTCTTTTGTGTGGCCCTGTAAATAAATGATAAATGCTATGCACTCCATAATCTATGGAAAACATGTTGTAGTGAACTTCACTGATTTCAATATGTTTGAAGTATCATAACCTCATTAAAATGCACCGCAAACTTTTTTCCCCCATAGATCATAATGGAATATAATTATTTTGTGTGTTCCTGTAAACGAACTATAAATTATGCTTATTCTATACTCCTGATAAATCATGTTGTAGTCCATCTGAGTGATGCATACCAATCTCATTACGTTTGAAATACCTTAACATCAATAAAATGCATCGCAAACGGCTTCTTGCCTTAGACGATAATGTAACGGAATTCTTTCGTGTAATCCTGTAAACGAACTATAAATGCTGCATACTTCATTTTCAATACCGAATATATGACAATCCGAGTATATTTACAAGAGTTAGTGTAGGGACAGACAGACAGACAAACCAAATTCATAATTTTTCATTTATGTTGGAAAATGTTAAAAATAAGCTTCATTTGATACATGTAGCAGCTGACAGAAACGTGTAGCTAGCTGATCAACTACAATTTGTATTGAAAGGTTAACCCTTTCCGGCACAGACAAAGTCTATTTGTAAAATGGGAAATTACTGACTGACACCGGAATTTACAAACGACTTTTTTAGAAAATAAGAACTCCTTATTTTAAGCTTTCACTGTAGAAACAAAATTTTATTAAATATTCTTGGTGTCAAATGCAAGTTTGGAATTAAAATTAGGTGTGCCTGGAGTGGGACATTGTGCCGGAAAGGGTTAAATTGTGGATTTTAACAGTAACGGCATCTGCTATACTGTTGTGTAAAAGCAGAAGTAGCTACCGTGGTGCCTTTAATGTTTATAGAGTTATGAAAAACAAATGGTGAAACTCCTATTTTTTATCATTTAAAGTGAAAACCTTTATACCATTTTGTCACCTTCTATTGCGGAACTTGGATATCCCGAAGCCTCAATCATATATTTTCTGAAACATTTTTTTTTTTACAGCCACATATCATCCTTGTTGATGAAAATTAGGGTACTTATACACTATCCAGTCCAGGTACGCCAACGAAGACACTTAAAAAACTGTAATTTAGTTAATGCAGAACCATCGTACTTTATATACATTCCTACTAATAAAGGAAAGTTGTTTGTCTGTGTGTGTGTGTTTGCGTGTGATGGCTAGCGAAATCTAACCCACGTAGAAGTCTGAAAATTTGGATGCGAATAGTCCAAGGCAGGTCTTGATGCATCTGAGGCTCAGATTTTTCATTTCTTGAGACCCGGATCCCCCTAAATTGTTAATAACTTTCCCCATTTTTATCCAATCCTTCGTTTTTAGGGCCCTTTCTCCATTTAACTGTTCCCCCATTTCTACGTTCCAATTAAGACCCTGGCCTCCTATGGCCAAATACGGAGCCCGTTGAAGTTTTTGTTTCCTAAACGGTTAATAACTTGTCCCTTTTAATCCAATTTTCTTTCTTTTGGGGACCTTTTCTCCATTTAGTTATTCCCCCATTTTTACTTTCCAATTAGTACACTTCATCTTAGGGTGCTCAAAACTATTAGCTGGCCTCTTTTGGAGCCCCTACTGTAGTTCACTTAAAAATCGTCCGATTCACTAACTTTTTCTTCTAAAAAATTAAAAGTACTTCGAGCTACTACATGAACGACAAAAAAAAAAAATTTCGGAGAAGATCTGGGCCTAATTGTGTCATCATTTCAATGCATAACTTTAAAGTTGAGTCTTAGACTTCTCTCCTCGGGCCACCACCCTCATATTTTTTATTGGGTCCCTAGGGCCTTTTTTTATGCATTTCTTTAAAATTTTATTCTAATGATTAATTTACACCCTATGCTTAATTTCGACTAATTAAAGATCTAAAACGCTAAGTACTAGGACCTTTTAAGATGTTTTCCTCTTAGGGTTCTACTCAAAACTATGAGTTGGCCCCTTTTGGGCCACCTATTATAGCTCCCTTAAAAAATCGTCCGATTCACTTAGCTTTTCTTTTTTAACAACTTCTTAGGATTTCCAGCTACTAACTGCTCGACAAAAAAATTTCTCGGACTTCAGCTGCCACCAATTTTTTATATTAATCTCCTTCTTGGGGCCCTTGGTGCAGATTCTTTAAAAATGATCCGATTCTCTTGCAATTTTCATTAACATAGTTCTAGGTTACTCCAGTTACTTTATAAACTACTAAATAATTTTCCTATGACCCCCAACTACCACCTTTTTTTAAATATTAATCTTCTTTTTCGGCGTCAACTTACGTTTACTCACTACAGCCGTAAATTAAAAATCTCGTTACTATTAAAGATAAGTGGCTAAGTTTAGAAAGAGGAGGGGGAAATGTCATCCGTAAATTAAATATCGCGTTAATGTTAAAGGACATTTGTTAAATTTACAGGGGACATATTCCACCGCCTAGGGGCTCATTCTTTTCTTGGGTTCTATGGGCTCGATTTCAACAGGGTTTAGGTCATTCGACTGGATATCGGAAACTTTTTTTTAAAATTTATTATCACGGGCACGGGCAATGACAGGCGGGTCATCTAGTATGATAATATTATATAACAACGAAAGAAAATATACAATAACCTCTGCTGCGTTAAAACGCTTGCGAAAAGCGTTCTTTATCTCCAGAATCCTCAGAAACTGATATATTTTCGAGATTTAAGGAAGAATTTATAAAAACAAAGTTTCTTTTGCTGTTATTGACTTTCGGAAATGTTCCGGGTCGTTTTTATAGACTATTAATAAATTTTCTTAACATAGGTTTTTCGGATGCTATCCATTCTCAAGTACACGTTTTTCTTTTCAACAAACATGCTTTACAGAAAAAAGATGATAAATTAACAGCATTCACATTTATTTGGTTAATCTTGCATGTATAAATTAAGTTGCGCAGCTGGAAATGTTTAATTGAGAATTAGGACTTAATTAGGGTTCCGTATCTCAAAAGCAAAAAACGGAACCCTTATAATTTCGCTTTGGAAATCCCGATTATGGAAAATCACGTAATCCATCGACATGGAATTGAACCGGTCATTTCAAAAACTACATACGTCAAGTTTTTTCCAAATATACTTTTTTTTAAATCTCAAATGCTTCCTTAAAAGTAGACCCATGATCTGGGTGATAACCACATAAGTCAGTGTATTCCCTCCTCTTCAAATAATATCTTCTAATTTTCGTTCATTACTTAAACGATATAAAGTCAGCGACTTAAGTGGTTTTTGCATGCAATACCAGATTACATGCGGATACCATGTTACCATTTGCATGCAATACCATATTAAAACATAAAAATGTTCCTATATAAGTGCTATCTTTATTAATTTTGATTTCAAACATGTTTAATAGGACTGTTTTGTTCAAATAAAATATCACCTAACCTTGTTTCTTGCTAAAACATCATAAGTCTGGAACAGTTTTTCTGTTATTCTTCATTTATTATTCATAAATTATAAAAATTATTCAATATTTACAAACGCTGAAGTCCAAAATCTATAATCAGCCCAAAAAACCCTATAAAAATTCGTTTACTTATGAATAATATAGTTTTTCTTTAATTTCTGAAAAATTCTGATTCTGTGACTTATGTAGATTTTGAAATGACCGATTCAATTATAAATTAATGATTTTCGGATTTTTCCTTTACATGTGATATAACACCTTCCTTCGTTCCAAATTTCAAGGTTCTAAGTCAACCGGAAATACCCTATAGGTTAAGTAGGTTCCTTGTTCGATGAGTCAATTAGAATGATCGGCATTAGAAAGAAAAAAATATATCGATTAATTTTTGCCTTGAGTCCAAATTTTGGTTACTTTACCTGTAAAACTAGTTTTGGTGCATGGGTAGTGCAGAAGTGGGAAAAACTACTGTAATGGTTAATGAAACAAACATATAACTGGGATTTCAATATTTTGTCAGACCTGTCAAACTGGTTTTGTTTTATGTGTAATATGAAAGTAAGAAAACTGAATAGTTACTTTTGCATACTATATGCGCAAACTTAGAATTAAAATTTTAATTAGTAGATAAACTAGCTTTTAGAGTTTTGTGAGCAACAATAAAATAAAAATTTCCGTAACTTTTAACAACTTTTGTTTAATTATTTTTAGCAGTTTATTTCATCTTTCATGTAATTTACATTCGTAAGGCTGTTCTAAAATTCCATGCTCAACAACGCGAAACTTTCTGACACATGTTTTGTCCTATTTTAAACGTAAAGACCTGAATATTGGAGCGATTTGGAATCGAATAGCGTTTTCCATTTTTTGATAAATAAATTACTTATCGAGTTATAAGCGATTCGTGTAGAAGTTTTTTCTCTTTTCTTGTGCTGGCGCGTTGGGAAATTGGTTCAAAACGCCGACTTTGATAGTATTTTCTGAAAGATCTTCTACATTTATCGAAAAATCTAAAACATCTTTCTATTACATAGTTTTTGAATAAGAATATCAGCCAATTTCAGGCGTTTCCGAACAAAAATGAATTCAGAAAGTAGCTCTTATGGATTTGAGAACAATCTTAAAATATAGGGTAAGTCAAAATGAATATAGCGATTACAAACGGCTATAACTATTTAATGGAAAAGAGTTTATCGATAAGATTAGCACAGAATGTAGACGGAACTTCAAAATTTTGTATACATAAGTCATAGATGTTCTATGTCACTTCCCTTGGTCACAGTAGACGGTAGTCCATTTCACGCCATACATTCTGAAGCATTTGTTCAGACTTGATCTGTTCTGATTTGTTCTCCGGACTTTACACACTGCGATCATTTTCTATGGGGTTAAGTGAAAGACTATGTGCCTCCCATGCCCATAACTACAATTGAAGAACTCAAAGTATGCATCTGTAATGTGCTTGCGTCGGTGATTGAACAAATACTTCAGAGGCGTGAAATGGACTACCGTCTAGATGTTGTCTGTGTGACCAAGGGAAGTCACATAGAACATCCATGACGTATGTATACAAAATTTTGAAGTTCCGTCTACATTCTGTGTTACTCTTATCGATAAATTCTTTTCTATTAAATAGTTATAGCCGTTTGTAATCGCTATATTCATTTTGACTTCCTCTGTACTTTCGCCATTGTGCCAATAATTTATAAGGAACCGATTTTAATGTTTTCTGTTAAACAAAAAAAAATTAAAGTGTTTTTTTATTACTAGCTCCGAAAGGCAGAGTCACATGTTTTAAATAATATATAACAGCATATATAAAATGATGTATAGATACAGATAACAAAACTATGCCAGTCAGCTGGCTCAACAGTGAAGGAGAGGGGGGGGGGGTGTTATAGCAACATCACATAGCCCATTGCAAAGTGAAATAAATGGTACAGCGATTACGATTACGGATATTATCACGACTGCAAAAGCATCATCTTCCTTAATCGGGATTCCATTTATTTCACTTTGAAGCGGGCTGTTCCATGTTGCTATGGCAACAACCCATGGTGCGCCAGCTGAGTGCCAATTTCGTTATCCGTACCACATTATCTATCATATATATACACAAACCATCGATGCTAAAGTTAGTTGCAAAAATGTGACGCTGAATCCAAGACCACTATAGCTTTTTTTAATTTATTATTACTATTATTATTTAAATTTAACAAAATTTCTGTAATAAAATCGAACTATTATCGTTATTCTTGAAAAGTAGCAATTTATTTTTAAAAAATCCTCGTGAGCAATTAGAGTACATTTATAATGTTTTATTAACAAAAAAGTATATTTTCGGGAAAATGCCAAATTTTTAATTTATAGTGTTGCGTTATTCCCTTGACATGCATAAAATATCTTGCTTGACATCCATATAAATGAACTTAACGAAAAATATATACGAGACTATATTGTACAACCAGCATGATTTAAATCTCTAAATTGCATAAACGTTTTCTGTTACAGAAGAAACGCTTACAAAAATTCAATTTAACCATGTAGTTATCCATGTTTCTTGAAATCTTTCCATCATCTTCAGAAATCTTTAGGCCGAGAACCTCAGAAATGAAAGAGTTTCCGAAAATAACAGAAATTTCCCAAACTTAAGACCAGAAAAAAGGTATTTTTATTTCATAAACATTGAAATCACATAAGGCTAGAATTCGTAGGAGAAAATTTTAAAATATGTCTACCATCTACCCCAAAATTAAGTCGTCTGCAAAAAAGATATTTTGGAAAAAAAAAAAAAAAATACAAACTTCAATAATTTTATTCGAGGGTAAAATATAATAAACAGAAGAAGAAATTCATCTATATAAATAAATTTTTAAAGAAAGTTTTATATCTTATTCAAAATTATGAAAAATTGTTTGCTCTTTAATATTTGATTGCTATTAAACGTTTTGTTTCTATTATTAGTAGTATATAATTTCTTATTTACAGGTCAAATTAAAAATTAATTATAATTATTTTTTTTTATTAATTTAAAAATAATAATAATTCAAGTGTGCCCCATAAGTTTAAATACCGGTTCGAGGATGCCGTGAAATAAAACTAGGCGCATGTGCCAATCCCAAAACTTTCTTCTCATACGTGTTAGTATTTCAAGAAGCGTATTTTTTTAAATTGTGCATTTTAGAACTCAAAACTGCAGCATAGCAGCGCCACCTGTTATATGATTTACACGAAAACCTAATCAGCAACAACTTATGTCACAAGGTCGAACAGAATATGAAGTTTGATGAAATTCTGTGCATTAATTCTTAAGATCGTTAAAATCGTGTAAATCCTGAAAAATTCTGTATAACAGCGCCACATGTTTGGCTATTTACACCAAAACCTAATCAGCTACAACTTATGTCAATGTTTAACTGAATTTGAAGTTTGATGAAAATCCATGCATTAGTTCTTGATATATAGCTATTGCAGAAATCGTGGAAAATGCAGCATAGCAGCGCCACCTGTTGGGCGATTTACACCGAAAACTAATAAGCATAAATTTATATTATGGTCTAACTGAATTTAAAGTTTCATTAAATTATGTGCATTAGTTCTTGAGATTGAGTGCCCACAAAATTTTTATCACATACAGACAGACTAACAAACAGACATTTTCTAAAACCAGTCAAGTCGTGTTCTGGACCTTCTAAAACGTATAAATTCGTCGAAAATTGGAAGTCTGAAATTTTCATGAATCCAATACTTTCTTTTTGTAAAGAAAGAAGAAAGTAAAAAGTTTGAAAACTATTGCCCTAAACTAAAGGTTGCCTGTAAAACAACTTTTTCTGCAACAAGTGGAACAGCTCGGAGAAACATGTGAGTGGAAAACGATTTCGAAAATGATATCGTTTTGCAAACAGATGAGTAGATCAAGCCAGGTATTGGAAAACTGCAGGCGTAACAGGACAACTTCCACATTCTCCCACTTTTAAGGTCGGGGAGGACACAGACCCAAATTCCATGTTTATTGTGCAACGAATTGAATATAGATGTTCAGATGTTTTTGGATTTTCCTGTAATTTTATCGCTAATGTTACAGTGACATAACATCAGCAAATTACATATAACAATATTGATAACAATTGTCGATGCATTAAATTATTATTGCTGTGGAAATATATCTTTGTAGGAATTCATTTTTTGTAGTTCATAATGGAAAATATTCAATTTGAGTGTTGGTTTGGATAGATATAGATTTTTAAGAAAAGTGAAACCTTTGGTAAAAAACGAAAAGGTACAAACAACATTATTCGTGTTTTTTAGATAAATCAAACTCTATCACATTGCCAGGGCAACCAAACGGTCCGTTAACTTAGTTCAAAAACTAGCAGTGTGAAAGACATTCAATTTGACAACTACCGATTTGGCATTTTAGGAGTTTTTGATCAAATGAACGATTGTATTAACCCTACTCTGCTGTGACAAAAATTGTCGTTATGAATCGCTTGATCGAAAGATAAATAAAAGGCTCGATTAAGTCAGATACTTTTTCTATACTAAACTTTATCTACAGGACTATTATAACTAAAATTCACCCATTGAAAAGTTTTCAGCGATACTACTAGTGCTCTAAACGAAACAAAATTTCGCAGTACCTATAGTTAAACTGAAATTTACAATTTAAACTGTGAAAAATGAAAAAAAAGCAGCAGTCAGAACACCGCTAACAGCAGTTAAGGGTTAAACATTATCCAATTACATATATTAATGGTTGATCTAATGGCATCTATCACTGTTAGGATATCTCAAGTACTTCTTTGGTCAAAATCAGTTTGATAATTTGTTTTGAGCCAAATTGTATTTGGGATTTTCCGATAGTTTAATGGTGTATTAATACGCACATTATGTAATGGAATCGTAGGTGTTAACAGCAACAACATATTTTGCTTCTGTTATGAACAATATATTTAGGGAAAATAAGTTAAACATCTGAAAAAACACTCATATATTAAAGAAAAAAAAATAAATTTGGGAGTTAGTTCAGGAATAATACCTTTGTTAATACGGTTCTCAAAAAACTATTCCCTCCCCCCCCCCCACTCAGCATAGCTAAAATATCTGACATATTCTCGGACTCGTTTTTAGTCGTATAGGTATGATTGGCAGGTATGACTACTAAAGTGATTTGAAATCGAATAACGTTTTTAATTTTTCGATAAATACATTACGTTTTTAATTATAAGCTACTGCTGTTGCATGACGATCTTTTTTGAGTTATTGCGTCAAAACCCCAAATTTGACTGATTTTTTTTCTTCTTTTTTTAATATCTTTTGATTTTGTCTAAAAATAGAAAACACTATTCGTTTTCATAGGTTCTGAAAAAGTACAGCTGTCAGTTTTATACGTTTGCAAATAAAAATGAATTCAGGAATGTGTCAGAAAGTTGTCAGTTTTAAAGCAGTATTAAAAGAAAAGGGAAATAATACTTCTTTGGAGAACAAAATAATTTGACAGTTCAAAATTTATTGTGAAATAAACCGAACTTCTATAATCCGAAATCTTCGTATTAATTTTTAATTTTTTTTTTCAGCTTATGTTGTTAATCATCTCGTTAAATGAAATTAAAAGATATTCTGCTTTTAAATTTTATTTTAACTATTGTCTGTGATTGTTTAAGAGCTGCGGTTAAATAAACTAAATTCTAAAGTTTTAGATTTTTTGTAGATTTTGTACATCATTTTTGTTCTGACTGCTACTTAGTTTGTGAAAATAGATTCGATATGTACGGAAGTAATTTTTTTTTTATATAATGATTAAAGAACAGAACTATACTTTCGAGAGCAATTAATAATCGGCTCCCATCTTCAGGTGATTGTAGCAGAGAGTAGTTATAAAGTAAGGATAAAAACATGTTCAGGCAGAAGAAGTTTTTATCCTAGACCGGATAACTTCCGCATATTTTCCATGTTATCTGAATATATTATCGCTTAATCTATTCTCTATTTTAAGAGTTATGAGGAAATTTACCAAGCTTATCTACCTATATACGTACACAGAACAAAATTTAATTTTTATCACTATACAGCGAGTAAAAGATATTCGTCTCTCTCATAAATGGGCTCTATCATACACTGTAAAAAAAGGACAAATTTTTCTTAACCTACGAAAATATAGTGTAACATTGAACGAAAATATACTATAAACTCGTCCAAGCAACCCACAATTACTAAAAGTGCTCTGTATCATTAGAAACCTCAGAAACCAAAATATTTTTTTGCGATTTGAAGAAGATTTATAAAAACAAAGTTTATTTTGATGCCACTGATTTTCGTAAACGTTTCCAAGTAGGTTTTAGATTATGAATTGATCAGTTTTCTCACAAACCGCTGTATCGGTTTTTGGACAATGTTAATTCTCAATTAAACATTTTCAGCTGCACAATTGAATTTATACATCATGCAAGAGTAACAAAATAACATTATTTTTAATGTTTATGTTATTGCTGTTAATTGATCCTGTTTGTCGCTAAAACATGTTTGTTGAACATGAGAATATAGTTACTTGAGAATTGTTAGCATTAAAAAAAAAAAAATCTATATTTTGGATTAGGAAACCGATTAATATACTATAAAAACTATTCGGAAACTTTTCTGAAAAATCCTTCGAAGCCAAAGAAATGCTTCTTTCATAAATGCTTCTTCAAATCTCGAAAATATATTCGTTTCTGGGGTTTTTAAAGATGCCCACGATTCTGGATAGCGTTATTGGAATAGGTTACTTGGAAAAGGTTATTGTATATTTTTGTTTGTGGTTACATTATATTTTCCAAGATTAAGAAACATCTTTTTTTACAGTGTCAGAACCAATTAAATATACGAGACAAAACCGTACATTCAGCATGATTTAAATCTAACTGCATGAACGTTTTCTCATATGAAATAACCGTTTACAAAAATTCAATATAATCAATTATAGGTACCCACAATTCTGGGAAAAGGCCTCTTCCTTTACCCTGAGAAACGTTTGGGAGAAGAACATTCAGAAACCTCAGAAAGAAAAAAAAATTCCAAAATTAATAAAAATGGCTTTTTTTTTTTTTTTTTTTTTTTTTTTCCTCTCGAAATTTAGAAGCAAGAAACGGGTTCTTATTGCAGAAACATTTTTGTAAACCAGAATCATACTGTTTAGTCTGTTTTTCTCTTTCTCAAAATGGTTTCTTAAGATATGGGAAATGTTTCAAAATTTGAGGATGACTAATTGCGCTCTATTACATTAAAGTTTTATACATGTGTTTGCTATATCAGGAATAGTCCAGTAGAAATAGCATTTTACCTTGCCTTGTTCGGGTAATTCTGATTTTTTGTTATGGTATATAGGTTGACTCTCTAATGAAAAAAAAAACAAGTTTTCGACTTTCTGGAGTTTGTGCGCTTTTTACCAGATAAAAAAAACAACAACAACATTTTTTGGCCCTTTTTAACACTTTCCAACATAGTTGAAAAGTGTTTATGACTTCGGTTTGTCTGCCGTATGGGCGTCTGGCCGTGCTCTAACTCCCGTAAATATGCTCGGATTGCCCTGCAATTTTTATATATTATTGTCGTTATCTATAGCATGTTCCCTATTTCAACGGAAGTGTGTAGCACTTGTAGTTTTTTTACAGGGACACTCAAAAGAATTCCGTTACATTACGGTATATGGGGAAAAATCATTTTCGGTTTATTTTAATGATGTTACACAATTGCAAACACATTGTAATTGATATATATCACTAAGGTGCATTACAAGAAGCTTAATATGGAATAGGATGTGCATAACACTTATAGTTACTTTACAGGGACAGTCAAAAGAATTCCGTTACATTACGTCTATGGAGAAAAATCGTCTGCGGTTTATTTAAATAATGTTTCACTATTTTAAACACATTGAAATTTATATATATCACTAAGGTGCATTACAAGAGGCTTGCTACAGAATATTGTGTGTATAGCAGTGATTGTTCATTTACAGGGACACGCAAAAGAATTATCTACTGTCTGTTAACAATAATTCCTGGAAGTGCGTTTTAAGTTGCTGAATGCGATTTTAAATTCAACTCACTTTTTGTCTAATATTACTTGGTGTGTATAAATTCTGTAGATCCTATACAGGGCAGCACAAAAGTTCGCGGACACATTTCCGTTTATTGACAGAAACTCCAGAAGGAGAATTTTAATCTGTGCTACGCGTTTCCTAACTAAACTAAAATTTAGCATCCTATGTAGTATATATACAAATCTATAGATCCTATACATGGCTGAATAAAAGTATTCGGATATTTTTCCGAATATTGTATATGTTGGAAATTCCTGAAATTACGTTTTTAAATATGTTATGCGTTTTCCAAATTGTTTATTTAGATGTTATATTTCAGCTTATTAAACGGTAATGATTTGTAAAATTATTTTGGAAGCGTTGGAAAGTGTTACATAATCTATGCTTGACGCATGATTTTTCGTTCTTGTTATGATTTGTCTTGATTATCTCGGTTTCAGTGCATTTTACAGAAAATTCTTTTTCACCATTTTGTAGAAGATAAAATTCTCTCGGTTGCATGCACTATTCATTTTTGTAAATTGCCCAAACAGGGGGAGAGATACAGAACCGAGAAAATAAGATAAAATTTGCAAAAATCCACAAATGACGTTAGTTTTTGCTTAATAACCCACTTGTAGTGCATTTTAGAGACAGAACTCTCATAATAATTAAATTTTTTTGAACATGAAATAGTCTATAGTTTTATTTATTAGATAATTAATTATCTGTAATAGACTTTGAACGTCACAGCAACAAGATTTTGGGTGAAAACAGGAAACTACCGCCTGGCAAGTTAATAATTAAAAAAAAAACGAGCTTTTATTTTTGATATTGAAAACACGATGTAATTAATTAATTATAGCATGTACAAGAAATTAATCAACAAATATATAGTAAGTATAATCACTTTATATATGTTTCCTTTTTCAACTACTTGGTCCTGGTAGTGATACCATCGTCTCAGGATCTTCACCGTCCATCTCTGTACTTGACTCGATTGGGTGTTCTGGGTCCTCAGTATAATATCAGGAGCGTTGCCACATAGTTGGTTGTGGCACGTCACACAGATAACTGATCACTTCAAGCCTTGCCTTCCTACAACTACACTTCGTACTGCAACCTTTTTTGCATTGGCAAGATATGAAATTGTGTAGGGTTTTAGGGGCTGGTTCGTTCATCATGGTGTCTGGAATGAGCATCTTCCAGCCCCATTCGAGAGGCTCCTTTTCGTTTCCCAGCCATGTCTGAACTTGTAGGTATGTCCGGAACGCATGACATTGAGTAGCATCGCGAGTAGGTGGTAGTCTCGCTGAATTTAATTTAGTATTGTTAGCTACTCTAGCAAAGATGACATACCGATAGATGACATACCATATACATTCAAGTTTTGGCTGGGATTACCTCTATACAGGGCACAAAGTACAGCTTCTGTAACTTCAACAAGTTTGTGCCTCTCTGCATTTGGGTCTTTAAAGATTTGAACTTTTTGGTATTCTTTCACATTTTTAAGCCATGTGATATAGAAAAAGTCTATCTAGAAACACCGCTTCCTATATTTCAAAACATGTTTAACCGTTTGGTTTAGAAACCAAATTCTTTTAGACGATGCACATTTTACTTCAATTTCGTGTATGCTTGAACATGATTATACAATCACACAGTAAAAAAGGATTTGTTGATTTTGCGAAACAAAACTGTCGACCAACACACCAGTAAAAAGCTATTTATTTTCCTGACATGATCTATGTATTTGTTAAGAATTTACGAGCAAAATCTGTTAGAAGAACAGGAAATTTCTAATAAACATAGAATATTTTTGTAAAATAAACAGTTTTTTACAGGCTTTAAGACTGACATTTTTTTCCTGTAGATTAAACAGATTTTTTTTACAGTGCATGCACTGAAAGAAAAGAATTATTTTCTTAATCTAGGAAAGTATAATACTATAACTACGAACGAAAAAATACACTGACCGCTTCAGAGTTACCCAGGACTCCGAAAAGTGTTCTTTATCTTTCGAAACCTCAGAAACTAATATATTTTTGAGATTTAAAGAAGCAGTTTCTTTTGCTGTCACTGATTTTCGAAAACGTATCTGATCAGTTTTTTATAGTTTACTAGCAGGCTTTGTCTACTATACCTGATTGGTTTCTCCATACGAACCTTGAATCAAAAGAAATATATCGGTAAATTTGATCCTATGTTTTAAAACAATATGGACCTGGAATGTCCGTTCGCAATGCTGAAACCGATACGAATGCCATTGCGCTATTACATCCTAATGTGGTGGCAAAATATGAGCTGTTACGGACCAACGCTTTTAGTTGATCATTTACAGTAGGATTTGAATAAAGCATCATATGCAATATATCCTTTATATTATACTAAAATTATCACTGAAAAATTAGGTAACTAACAGTACAAACAAACTAACTAACTAAATCCATGCAGTAGAACTTTTTAAAAAGGCTAATTTTTCATAATCGGGTTCAATATATTATAGACCTTTCCCCCATAATTATATAACTAAGCAACGTAGATTGATATGCAATATGCTAAAACCATACTTGAAAAATTATCTACATAACAATGCAAGTCTCATCAAAATCCGCCCAGTCAAACTTTTAAAAATGGCTAATCTTTCATAATCGGATTCACCTGATTATTGAATTACCCCCCCCCCCCCCATAGCTCTGTAATTAAGAAACGCAGAATGATATGTTATATACTAAAACCTTCACTGAAAAATTATCTAACTAGTGCAAGTCAAATCAAAATCCATTCAGCAAAACTCAAGTTATAAGCAGCCGGAACAAATTCACATTTGTATTTTATATAGATGGTAGATAGATTAATAAGTTTTCTCAAACTAGAATATCGGGTTTTTGGATCGTATCCATTCTCAAGTAAACGCTTTCATGTTCGACAAACATGATAAATTAACAGCATTAACATTAACATTAAAATTAATATTATTTTGTTAATTCTGAATGCATAAATTGTGTTACTCAGCTAAAAACATTCAATTAATAATGGATGCTATCCTAAAAACCAGTATTCCGGTTTGAGAAAACCGATTAATACACTATAACAACAACTCTAAAACGTTTCCGAAAATCATTGGTAGCAAAAAAAATCTTTGTTTCTATAAATGCTTCTTTAAATCTCGACAACATATTGATTTTGGGGGTTTCTAAAGGTAAAGAACGCCTTCTCGGAATCGTGGGTAACTTGAAAAAAGGTTATTTTTTCGTTCGTGGTTACATTGTATCTTTTTAGATTAACAAACTGTGTTTTTTTTAATTTTTTAATTTAATTTAATTTAATTTTTTTTAGAGTGTGCATTAAATAACATCGGTGTGATGCATCTTATGCACACAAAATACGGTAATTTTTCAGTATAGGTTCCTTGGCAAGATATAGAAAATGGCTTTGGCGAGAGAAGGAAATTTGGCAAAGTATTTTCTGGCAACCTATTCGTTGTTTCATGTATACACAAGCAATTTTTTATACAATTTATTTAATATAAAGAAGGCATTCATCTATTTTTATATGCAAACAAAAATGAATTTTACATAAATAATAATAATATATATAAATAAAATGTTTATATATATGAATAAATTTATATGTTAACAAGCATAAAAGTTCAGCTGTTTCTATCATTTGACAAAAAAATTCACTTTCTGAAGCCCGAATTGCGGCAAGCTTTTATAAAAATGCCAATAAGGCATTTGGCACTGTAAAAGTACCCAAAATACATTAATGAAATTAGCTATTCCGTACACACGAAACAAAAATATTTCGTGTGTATATCACGCAGGTTTCCTTCACTTTTCGCAGTTTCAGCTAGTGCGAGAATGTTTTTTTTTTCTTTTTCTTTTTTTTTTCTCTCATGGGATTTCTCGATTAATGCAAAAAACACGAAATAAGTGATCCTACTTTTCCAGCCACACGACACCAAATTACTTATAAAAATAAAATAAAATTCCGCCAAGAAATGTGACTTGATAAACGACAATCGGACGAAGGTATTTATGACGCGCACTGTAAAAAAAAAAAAAAAAAAAAAAAAAAAAAAAAAAAAAAAAAAAAGGTCGATCTACTAAAAAAAATTTAGTATTTTTCATTGATCCTTGCAATTACTAAAAAAATTTTTGTATTCTTACTCAGTTACAAGAAAATCTGTAAGAATTACTAGAAAACAGCTAACAACGATTCCGGTTTATAATACCGATTACTAAAAAATTCTGTGAAATACAAATTTACTAAAAAAAAAAATTATTAACCTCAGTTTTTTTTTTTTTTTTTTTTTTTTTTTTTTTGTGCTGAATTGAATTTAAAATCGACTTTTTAATATTCCTTGACTCTCAATCATTAAATTAACTCACAAGTTAATGTTAGTGGAAGTTTGTGTAACTTAAATTAATTTTTATTTCAAACAAGCAGGCTTCCCCGGCTATGCTGGTTAGTATTTCGAATTCGATACGAACTTTGAATCAAACGATATGTATCGCGGAATTGGACCTTGTGTTTTAAAAAGCAATATGGTACTTTACACGGAATGTCCTTCTGAATTGCTGCAAATGATACGAACGTCGTTGCGCTATTTAATTTTCTAATGTGTCAGACAAAATTTGAGCTGTTAAGGACTAACTAGTTGAGTTGATCATTTACAGTAGGATTTGATAGAACGATATGCAATATACTAAAACCATCCTTGAAAAATTATCTAGCTAACAGTGCAAGTCTCTTCAAAATCCATTCAGTAGAACTTTTTAGAAAGGTTAATCTTTCATAATTGGGTTCACCTGATCATAGAGCTTTCCCCCATAATGAATATGCAACCCCCCTCCCGAGTTATCTCAAACTTTTAAGTAATACAATCTATACAGAAGAGGCTATTTATGCATCAGTCTGTCTTGAAAATGCTACACGATTACTTCTTCTACAAGGAAATTGTTTGGAAACTGTGTCTATGTGTAACCTTACATAATGATTTCCATGCTTAAGGAAAGAAAGTATCCAAAAACTCTTTTTACAATTTCAAGCTTTTATAACAAATACAAATAAACATATACATGTATGAAAAGTAGCACAATATTAGGAGCATACATTGGAGGGGTTTTTTGTTGCATCAATTAATAAACATCTATATGTACACAACTGATTACACGAAACATGTCAAGGCGATTATCGATGAAGTTTGTTGCATCAATTAATAAACCTCTATATGTACACAATTCATTAGATGAGCATGTCATGGCGATAATCGTCGACGTTTGTTGTATCAATTAATAAAACTCTATATACACAATAGATTACACGAGGCATGTCAAGACGATAACCGTCGACGTTTTCTTTTCATATACTCTTTTTCGTCCAGTCCTTGCTTTATCCAATACCGAGCCGATCTGCAGGAATTTCTTGCATCATTCACAAATGGATGGACGTGGGTAGAAGAAATTCACGGAGACTGCTGGGATCGATTCTGGTGTTATCGGATCATGAGAGACGGTAGTTTCTCGAGTGACGCAGCAAAAACCGAAAACCGAAAGCCCAAAACCGAAGATTTCCGTCACTCTTATACCCAAAACCGAAGATTTCCGTCACTCTTATACCCAAAACCGAAGATTTCCGTCACTCTTATATATACAGCTAGTTTGAGTTCAAAGGAAAAGCGAAAAGCCGACATTTAATATCTCAGCAAATATGAGGCACATCATTTTGATTTTTTGACAGCTGTCTTATATCTCCGGTCTAACTCTATCCTGAAATTTATAGATTTCTACATGCAGTAGATTTTAAGATCTGGAAATCCATTTTTAAGTAAAATGGGAAGTTTTTCGCTCTGCATGTAATGGTGTCATGGTGTGAAGGCGCTTATCTCGAAATCCGCCCGAAGGATTTTTTTAAAATTAATATATGATACTAATCGGTTTTAGATGAAGCGAATCCCCCTATCCACTTAAATAGGAAAACTCTAGTTTTTTATATAATCCGATTTAAAAATGGGACTATTTTCTTAAGCCAAGCTGTACAAATGCAATAGAGTATTCACTCCCTTCTTCCGCCGGGCATTACAGTTAAAAATTGATGTACGGTTGCCGTTATCAATAAAGCTTCTGACCGGGCTAATTATTTAGATTTTTTTTAAATGCAAAAACAATGAATTATATACTCTAAACATGTAAAACATATGTATTAAATTCAATTGGGGTTTATATGTTTTCTCTTTTTGTTACAAAGAAATAATTTCAGATTTTAAACATGCATATATTCGAAAAATTATTCCGATTCCTTTTTCAAAATGAGGAAATATTTTTTAATTACATGTATTCAATTTTACTGCTAAATATAATAAATCTTTCATTTTCTAATGATAAAATATTTTTCATTTCTTTGTTTCTTTCGCAACGAAGACAACCAACCAACTATTATCTTATCAATGCGCGAAGCACAAATTAGCGAGAGGCAATTGGGGAAGAGATAGGCACAGAAAATCAAAGATATTATACTTACTATTAGGTATTTTGTTTATTTATTCATTGTTTTTTATTTTATATGACTTGTTGATGGTTCTTTTAAAAAATTTCGTTTTGGTAAGGTGCTTAATTGGTCTTTGTCAGAGCAACTGCCAATTACATGTTTTTATGGCTTTAAAATATTACTTTTATGTTATTTTGTAAAAGAAAATGCAGAAAGTTAGCTCTGAATTAAGTGTTTTATGTTATACAATGGATAAATAAGTTCTTAATTACTTTAAATCCAGAGTTTGAATAGTAAACAAATAGCTTTTTTTTTTCTTTTTCTCATTGCATTCAGGGGTCGATGCAGGTTTTTTTTTCTTGGGGCCCATTTTGTGAAAAGTAAAGGTTGTTTTTGTGAAATTTATTATATTTTTGTGAAAAATAACATTTTGTAACGAAAGTTGAAATCGATTTAATCAAATTCGAATCAAGCATTTATAAACAAAACCTGTTTTAAATCCTTTTGCGGAAGTTTTCCTCTCTGGTAAACTTGTTTGTTTACAAATTACACATTTTAAAACATCACAAAATAATAAATAGTAAGTTTTTATGGAATAGAATTTTGTGAAGGGAACCATTTTATTAAATAAATTTTTGCGAAGGGACACTAAATAGGCCCCAAATTTTTCCTGGATTTGCCTTATTCCCTGGCATTACCTTATTGTATTCATATTGCCAGTATTATTACATTGTTATCATTTTTTTTTCTCATTACATTTACAAACAGTTGTGTGACAAACTTCTATCTTCATGAATGTTTTGCATTTACTTTATATTAATTTTTCACATTCATTTTTTAATAAGCTTGTTAAATAGTTTTCGAGCACTATATTGTTTCAATGTCAAATGTTACATTAAAAATTATTAAAAAATACAGTAAAAAAATTGCCATTTGCTCGCGAAACTTAAGAATATAGTCATTTTAACCCACATAGATTTTTTTTAGCTCTAAAATATTACTATACAATGAATAAATAAGTTCTTATTTACTTTAAATTCAGAGTTTAAAAAGTAAACAAATAGCTATTTTATTTTTCAATTTTTCTATCATTTACCTGTGACTTTAAAAATAATTTAAAATTACTAATTTAGAGGTATGAAATACCTTATTATGTGCTTAAATCAAAGAAAAAATACAACTTTAGTAAGTATATTACAGGGCTCTAAGAAGAATTAAGAACACCTTTAAAGGATCCTTCACAATTTTTTTTTATCTTAAAACAGTATCCTTCACATTTTTTTTTCATTTTAAAACAGGTTATTTCACATTTCTTTTCATATTAAAACAGGACACTTCACAAAACTTTCTCCTACCAAAAATTAACTCTTCACAAATTTAATTATCTTAAACTTTTCCCAATTTTTGTATAAAATACTGTTTACTGTTGACTGTAATAAGTGTTTGTTCTTCAAAGTAAATTCTGAAAATTTATTAAATTTCAACTGCTGCTAATACATTTAATTTTTTGATTACAACTTACATAAATATCAATATTTTACATAGGGTTTCTTGTACAGCGGTGTATTTTGAAAACATATAGAAGAAAGAAAAAATTTTTTTAGAGAAAACCACTGTTAATTATTTCGCAATGTTTTTTAATAGTCAGATCTTATAAATTAAGTGTTGGTGAGTGCAAAGTTTGAAATTGTCTGAATATGTTGAAAACAACATAGGACTCTAAAACTATTTACTTGCATAAGTTTATTAAAAATGAATTTGAAAAATTAATATACAGTAACAGCAAAACATGCATGAAGCTTCACAAACAGCTATAGACCATCAAAGTATCAAATAAAATGAAAATTTTGAAATGGAGAACCATCAATTCAAAATAAATAAAAAAACAATAAATAAATAAACAAAATACCTGGGGGAGAGGGGGGGAAGTATTTTATCTATTATAAATTGCAGCTTGTATTTTCAAACAATTTGGAAGGGCGGATAAAATTTTATCATTTAAAATATTAAAAAAAATAATACCTTCTAAACTAGAATTTTATTATCAATTTTATAGATGATTTTCTTTGGACGATTACTCTCTATGAGAGAAAAGTTCTACTTTTTGCATTTGTTCGCCACAGTATATTTTGTTGTTTTTCAGCCAGTCTATAGAATTCTTTGCAGGAGTGCGGTTTGCAACAGGCATGTGATGTGGAGCATTGGCCATATATAGGGCACTATTCGATTGCAAATTTGGAAGAAGTTTTTCCAACACTCATTTTTGGAAGTTTTCGTAGTTCATTTGCACGGGATTGTCACCCCTTTTTGTCGACGCTTTATACAGTAGTTGAGCATCCGTAAGGAAACAAATTTCCTCATTTTTACGCTCGAGTTAAGACCTTGTACCGGCCTTGTACAGCTAAGTACATGGCCGTTAAAGTTTTTTTTCCCGTAAATAGTTAATAACTTTCTCCTTTTAATTCGATGTTATTCGTTTTTGGGTAAAGGTGAAAATAGGCACTCGCCAATCACCACTCGGCAATAAAACTTGAAAAACTGACTTGAAAAGTATGGAGAAAACCGACCAAATGCAGGATTTTCCGATTTTCTTTTTTCCCATGTCCGTTTGAAAAAATTCATGATTTTCCTCGCCAGATCGACGAAAATAGTGATTTTTCTGCACCAGATCGATGAAATTAATGATTTTACTGCACTAGATTGGCGAAATTTATGATTTTTATGCGCCGATTAAAGAAATTCGTGATTTTTATGTGCCCGTTCAGCAAAATTTCTGATTTTTACATGCCGTTCAACAAATTTCTTGATCTTTATGTGCCCCGCTGACAAAATTTGTGATTTTTACATGCCTGATCGACTAAATTCATCATTTTTATATGCCCGATGGATGAAATTAATGATTTTTACATGCCGATCAATGAATTTCTTGATCTTTATGTGCATGTTTGACAAAATTCGTGATTTTCATGCACCGATAAACAAAATTCATGATTTTTACATGTGTGTTCGACAAAATTTATGATCTCCCCCTCCCTGATCCACAAAATTCATGTTTTTGCTGTGCCTGATTATTGAAACTCATCATTTTTACACACCCGATCGACAAAATTCATGATTTTTACACACCGATCAACGAAGTTCAAGATTTTTATGCACTTGATCACCGAAATTCATGATTTTGTTCATGCTCGATCGACGAAATTTCATTTTTCTGAACCTGATCGACGAAATTATTGATTTTTATGCAAATGTTTGATGAAATTTGTGATTTTTATGCACCTACTTGATGAACTTGTGATTTTTAACCACCCACTTGATGAATTCGTGATTTCTATGCGACTACTCTACGAATTGGTAATTTCCGTTCTACAAAATTCATGATTTTTTCGTGCCTAATCGATGAATTTCATAATTTTTACGCACCGATTGATGATTTTTATGTGCCTGATTCATAAATTTCTTGATTTTTATGCATCCGTTTGATGAAATTAATGATTTTCATGTGCCGATCAAGGAATTTCCTGGTTTTTATGTATCTATTTGATGAAATACGTGATTTTTATGCGATCGATAAACAAAATTCAAGATTTTTACGTGCCCGATTGGCAAAATATATGATCCCCCCCTCCCCCGATCGACAAAAGTCATGTTTTTTCTGTGCTCGATTGATGAAATTCACAGATTTTTACATACCCGATCAACGAAATTCATGATTTTTAAATACACTATCAACGAAATTCATGATTTTTTCATGCCCGATTGACGAAATTAATGATAATGTCCATGCCCCAATTTGACCCCCCCAAGGGGGTACTTTCTAAATTTTGCTGATACTCCTCATGTTATATATTGTTGGAAGGGTCTGTGACTGTTTAATCATATTATGCATCTCCTGTGTCCACACCCCCCACTTTGCTCCCCCAAGAGGGTACTTTTTGAAATTTTGAACAACCCCTCATGTGATATATCATTGGAAAGGTCTGTGACTGCTTAGTCATATTATGCATCTCTGGTGTCCATCCCCCCACTTTGCCCCCCCCCCCAAGGGGGTACTTTTTGAAATTTTGCACACTCACTTCATGTGATATATTGTTAGAAAGGTCTGTGACTGTTTAATCATATTATGCATCTCCTGTGCCCATACCCCCACTTTGCCCCCCCCAACGGTGTACTTTTTGAAATTTTGCACAACCCCTCATGTGATATATCATTGGAAAGGTCTGTGATCACTTAATTAGATTATGCCTCTCCGGTGTCCATCCCCCCCACTTTGCCCCCTCCAGGGGGAACTTTTAAAATTTTGCTGACACTCCTCGTGATATATTGTTGGAAAGGTCTGTGACCACTTAGTCATATTATGCATCTCCAGTATCCATCCCCCCCCAGTTTGCCCCTCCCACAACGGGGGTACTTTCTAAAATTTTGCACACACCCCTCATGTGATATATTGTTTAAAAGGTCTGTGACCACTTAATCGTATTATTCAGCACGGCAGCTATACGATGCCGCAGGCAGCGGGAACCCGAGCCGGAGGTTCGTTCGGTTAGAGGTTTATACTATTCGATGTGCAAATTAAAGTATTATCCGGTGCATGCATAGCACGACCGGTATACGGTGCCGGAGGCAGCAGGGACCCGGGTTGGTGGTTCGTTCGGTTATAGGTTTATACTATTCCATGTGGAAATTAAGGGATTGTCATACAAATGGAGAATTCAGTTAGATTCAAGGCCCTGATGTAAATTGAAGGCCCACTAGCGGGCGAAGCCACTAAGTTTTATTATAAATTTATACCCTAATGCTTAATTGCGACTGAAAGAAATTTTCATCAATAACGCGCTTAAAAGTAATGATATCAGTACAAAAACCCTTAACGGGTTAAAAGTTGTGACACAGCACTTTCTTTTGGCTCTAAGAATTTCAAATATGGGTCTTAAAAGTAATTATATCAAATTTGAGTGACGCTATGTTAATTTTTTTAAATCATCATTTTCTTTTTAATTTTATTTATATTCACAGGTGCAATTATTATCTTAACATGAAAATAATATAAAATTTATTCGCTAAAGCTTTTTCATTCAGATCTCTCAGGAATTCAAAATATGGGTTTTAAAAGAAAAATCAAAATTTGAGTGACACCTTGACGTGAATTTAATAGGATTGTTTTAAATTTAAATTTAAATTATTTTTCGTTTGTCTTCTAAAGTATATTTACGCATACAAACAATACTTTTAATTTTTCAATACACTGTTAAATATATTACTTTCACTGAGCCTATATTATGTATTGAAATGTATTTATTTCAATAGACTGATTCATGTTTTGTGCCTCGGTATCCAAAATCATAAGTAAAATTTATGTAAATGATTATTTTGCGTCATAGTATCTACTTAGGTATTCTATTACCATGTTATAACTACATGTCAGAACCGGAATCTCCATTTCATAACGACAGCGATGGACAAGAGCTATTCTGGTCTCACCTCGTTATCTTACAGTAGAGGATGAAAAATAGAAAATCCCCTGCTTGCAGTCGGACATGTTTGTAGCCATTCAGATGCAAATACGCACGTGTTTTCGTTTATTTGGGAGAAGGGATGTCAGCTGTTTTGCTTTGGGCTATTGTCCAGTGCGAAAAAATGTGGTAAAGTCCGGACTCGCCGAAGCAGTAATTCGTCTCTATCAATCAAATACTTCCGGTAGAAAAATACCTGACGAAAGCTCCTGAAAGAGAACTTTTTTTTTATCCTAAAAAAAAAACCAAGCCGGCCATTTTGATTCTCCTCCAAACTCATTCCATCCGCACTGCACGCTCCAAACTTCCCCCAAAACTAGTAATCGATTAGTTGAATGATTGTCATTAGGGGGGATTCTGCCCGGATTGAGCTAAAATCTCCCGTGGTTTAAATCTCTCCATCATTATCAATCAAATACTTAATCTATCCCTAAGGAAGTATTTTCCTTCGATGTATTTTAGTATTAAAAATACCAAACCGCCATTTTGATGCTTAGAAGCTTACGTATTTGTAACCGGTGATCAGGGAAATTGACCCCCCATAAACATAATCCATTAGCAAAAGCAAACAGGAAATGAACAGCCATTAAATATGCATAGGAAGAGGGTCTGGCCTTCGGACTCTCTTTTGCTTGATAGGGCCTTGCACATTTACAGACTTATATTTAAACGTAAAAGCATAAAATTATCAGATATGACAAGTGAAGTGATTTGGAATCGAAAAGCGTCTTTTATTTATTTTTATTATCTATATAGATAGATAAATGTATTACATTTAGAGTTATAAGCGATTGTTGTCTTATGACGACCTTTTCGAGTGTCGCTTTCGTAATTTCGTTTCAAAATGCCTATTTTGTCTGTATTTTCTGAAAGATCCTTTGCCTTTATCGAGAAATGAGAAATGCTATTCGATTTCACAGTTTCGGAATAAGAAAACCTACCAAGTTTCTGCGTTTGCGAATAAAAATGAACTCAGGAATGTGTCAGAAAATAGACAGTTTTAATTAGAGAACAGCTTTAATATTAAACAGAAAAAAAAAAAAGTGTCAGCTGTCGTGTCTTTCCGCCTAAACTTTTAATTTGTTTACAAGTCCAAAATACACGCATTGCTTTTGTTTTTTTTCCCGTGTTTGAACTATAATTCCTTTTTATGTAATTGAAAGTTTATTTTTTTGCTGTCTGGATTAATATAGATTTATTAATCAAATTTGTAAGTAAATTAGTTGCACATTTTTTACCGATAAGAAAAAAATAATATACAGATATCTGAATTTCAAAGGATCTGTAAAGAAGCTTCTTGTAAGAAAATAACATTTTGTAATTAACACGATTCGTTGATATTGATATATATCCGATATTTTAAAAATATTATTATGTTTGTTAATTTCGGTATTTGATATTTGATATCAAATATAATATATACTCGGATTTTTTTATACTTCCAGCATAAATAAATTGTTCAAAACCTGTGTACATGATAATTTCATTAACTGTACCGTTTTGTAGACAAAGAACTTTTGCTTTGGCAGTGACTTAAGCGCCCCCCCCCCCCCAATATATATATATACATATATATATATAATAAAAACCTTTACGTTTGAAGCTGAATTTGTAATTGTAGAACACCCACTGAAAGATACACTGTCAAATTTAGATAAGTTATTTAAATCTTCATAAGAAAGAATCTTTTCAGGCTTTAGTTTAGTACTATAGAATAGGTTAAGGAATGAAAAAGCAGACAAACTTACATTCACTTTCCAATTTTTCAATTACAAAAACTATTTTATGTTTCAAATTTTGTTGTATTAAACAACATTTCCTTAATATTAAATCCTACAAGTGTTCATGCTAAGTGTAATAAATTTTAATTTCTAATTATATTAAGTATGGAAAAATTTCTCCCGGTTTTCACCCGGAAGGATAATTTGAAGTATCATCTCAAGTCACATCAGAAGTCCACATTCCCTTGCCGTGATTGTGATAAGGTATTTGGACGGAAATTCGAATTGAGACAGCATGTACGCACCCAGCACTCTCGCCTACCTCTTGTGAGTGTGAAACGGAAAATAGCTTTATCTAAAGTAAAGTCTATAAAACCGAAACAGTCTGATGTGTTTAATGTGTTTAAAACAATGATGTTTTACCCTGATGAACGTGAAGAAAGTGATTTAGAGGTATTTCATACACACTTACAATCTGAAATACAGGAACGCTTAGTAAGTGAATTTCAAGAAAAGGGTGCCATTAAATGGTATATGATAGAAAAAATATCACTTGAACGTATGACAAATAATGAGGAGATGCAAGAAATTGAATCTTTTTTTCGATGCTCATGTATGACCGAACTTATCGAAGAATCTATACAACAACACATAGAAGAAGGATTCTCCAAAATAACAAAATCTTTTGAGGATTTTTTACAAAGGGGATCTGGATGGAAAATGAGAAAAATTAATCATTTAGAACTTAAGATTGCTAAATATCATCCTCTCGCTGCAAGTTCATACACCCCATTATCTAAAAAACTGGATGATAAAAAAGCCGTGCTGAATATAAAAAACGAGGACAATAAGTGTTTGGTGTGGTGCCTTTTGGCTTTTAAACTGAACTTAGATTATACAAAAAAGCCTGAGCGAGTCATCCATTATCGACCTTATGAACATGATATTAAATTAGGCGGTGTAGAATGCCCTGTACCTCTTCAGAAGATACCTGTTATTGAACAACTCAACAATTTACGGGTTAATGTGTTTGGGTATGAAGAGGATGAAGTTTGCCCTCTGTATATATCTGAAAAGAAGGATCATGATGTGATTAATTTGTTACTAGTCGACAATGGAGAAAAGCAACACTATTGTTTGATAAGAAGTTTTTCAAGACTTTTGAGTGATCTTACCAAGCATAGAGCCGCTGGCTATTATTGTTATCGATGTTTACATCGATTTTCAAGACAAGACCTGTTGGATAAGCATAGCGAATATTGTTCTCGCCATGCAGCACAAGCTATAAAGATGCCTAGTGAAAATGATAATATATTAAAGTTTTCAGGTATTCATCTACAACATCCTGTGGCCTATACGATTTATGCGGATTTCGAGAGTCTACTTATACCCATTTCATTAGCCTCACCCTCTTCTAAAACATCCTATACTGAGAAAACAACCTATCACTTACCGTGTGGGTACGCTTATGTGGTTGTCGGATCCGATGGAACATGTGTGAAGAAAGCACATGTATATCGTGGTAGAAACTGTGTTGAGCATTTTTTAAACCAAATGATGCAAGAGAAGGAAATATTGGGACAAAAGATATTAGATGTGAAACCTATGAAGCTTTCTCCCCAGGAAGAAAAGGCATTTCGAGAAGCAGAGTTTTGTCATATTTGTAAAAATGCTTTATATGAGAAACGTACACGTGACCATGATCACCTGTCAGGTGTGTATAGAGGAGCTGCACACCCATATTGCAACCTCAATTTCAATCAAAGACAATTCCTGTTATTTTCCATAATTTAAAAAACTATGATGCACACCACCTTATGACGAAGTTAGGAAAATTTAAAGATATTGAAATTGATGTTATTGCTACTTCTATGGAAAACTATATCACATTTAAAATCAAAAAGCCTACATCTTCTATTCAGATGGTGTTTATAGATTCTTTCCAATTTTTGCCTACGTCATTGGAAAAACTTGTTAAAAATCTTCGAGATGATCAATTCACCATACTTAGAGAAAATTTCCCACAAAATAATAATTTATCTTTACTGACACGTAAAGGGGTTAATGTGATGATGATTATTTTACGTCTTTTGAAAAATTTGAAGAGAAGCAGCTCCCCCTACCTTCAGCATTTTTTAATAGCCTGACAAATGAAGATATTCAAGATGAGGATTATCAGCATGCCCATAATGTGTGGAACTCCTTCAGTCTTAAAACTTTGGGGGATTATCACAATCTGTATGTGAAGACAGATGTTTTACTACTTGCTGACGTGTTTCAAAACTTTAGGAAATTATGTCAGCAGTATTATGAAATTGATCCTTCTCACCTGTTCACTGCACCTTCGCTCGCATGGCAGGCGAGTTTGAAGATGTCTGAAACACCTTTAGAGTTACTTACTGATATAAACATGTTGCTCATGGTTGAAAATGGAATACGTAGAGGCGTCAGTATGATAAGCGGAATATATGCTAAGGCAAACATACCCGGTACGCCTGATTATAGAGAAAATGAGGCACCCAGCTACATCATGTACTGGGATGCTAATTGTCTGAGTGCAACGAAGACTCATACACAGCGCAGTATTACTTTGCTCCATATATAGCTACGATGGATATTAAAACCTTTCGTCAAGCATAACTCAAAAAATATTTAACAGATTTCGTTCAAATTTTTACAGCAGGTACCTATAAAGGTGACAACGACGTCTATTTATTACCAAGAATAAATGTCAAACCGTTTGGAAATTATATTAAAAAAATAGATAAAAAACACAATTAAAGTACATACGTCACGAAAATTGTTTGCGTACGTCATTTTCACCGGCGGGAGGTTTTCGTAGACAATCAGAATTGAAAAGTTCACGGAGTACAGGGAGCAAAAAAATATGCACGCACTAATATTCAGCACAATAAAATATATTTCAATTTAGTAGAAATCGAAAATTAATCTGGTTTTTTTTTCTGTTTGAAAGAAAAACCCCGCAATAACTTAGTAGACTTGGTATTAGAGATTTGGCGAAAATCTCAGCAATAGCAGCTTTTTTTATTTCGCGTGTGTAAATAAAAAAAAAATTCTTTGGTGTTTAAATAAAAGGTTTCGATTTATGGCATTATTTCTTTTTTTTTTTCTCTTTTTAGAATTTTAAATGGGATTAATGAAAGGCATGTATTTTAAATTAAATGAGTGAAAGGTTTATATTTAAATGAAATGAATTCAATATGAAAATGTTATAGAAACAATATTTGGCGATTTATCAACTGCGACAGGATAACATAAAAGTACCAATATATCAAACGGTATGTAGTATGTGAAATGAAACAATTATATTATAATCACTCATCGTACAAGAAAAAAAAAACTAATATTCTGCATTCAGAGGGAAAAAAACCCATCTCCTGTGCCGTAAGATTTGGCGAGTTCTTTTTTGGTGATAAGTTTTTCGATGTGATTGTTGGGATCTGCAGGATTTGGCTTACTTTTTCTAAATCTTATTTTTTTGCAGATGTAGTATTATGTAAATATATTTTTTTGCAGATATTTTTCTATTTTGTATATTTTCTATTTGGCATTTGGAAAAGAGATTTTTACCTTTTTATCTGTGCCTTCGGAAATATTAAAAAATAAAAAAAAATATTTACATATATCAAGCGTTTAAGGACCACTTCTCCATTTTTAGATTTTAAATGCTATTTATTATTTACTAGCCGTTTATTGTTTACAATTTACCCCCCTGACAATAACAATTATTTATCACAAAAATGCCTCTTAGGTTTGTTAAATAAGTTTGTTTATGTATTTTCATTACTTATTAAAATATCGAATATGGCAATAAAATTTTATTTTAGCATCGTGCTTAAATTTTTAAAATGGTTCAAAAACATGCTTTAATAAACGTATGTTTGTAAATATTTGAAAAACATGTTTTACCGCTCTCTTGAAAAATTTTGTAAGATGCTAAAACTACCTTTAGGCACCATTTAAAATTTTTTTCCCCAACCGACATAGGATACGAAATTTTTCCCCATTCAGATACACAGGCAAGGCTGGTCTCAAACAAGAGTAAAGCTAGCAACAATATTGTTTTAACTCTATAAGAGTTACAATAATGATATTAAATACTCCGATTGGCTTTGGGCCCAATTACGAAAGTTTCCCCTAAAAAAACTGTAGAAGAAGTCTTTTACATTTGTTTCAAATGAAGCTCGGTCTACAAGGTATTAGTTAATAATACAAACAACACTAATGGCATGGAGGCAAAAGTTTTAATTTAAATGTATATATTTGAAACCCTACCCCCCTACCCCCTACCCCCCCCCCCCCCCAAAAAAAAAAAAAAAAAAAAAAAAAAAGAAAGTTACAGTAATGAATTTGAAATGGTGTTAAGCCACGCTTTCTGACATAAGCAATTGGCTGCAAACGCGATAACGAAACTTTCACTTAACTTAATAACATGTAGCTAATATAGCCCTCCGGGTACTTTGCAGTTATACAGACCTTGTGGTTTTTTTTAAAAAGTTTGAGACAATTCAGGTTTAAGAAGTTGAGAATTACTGTCAAATGATATAAACAACTATGAACACAAAACTGATGAATTATTGTTCAGGTTTATGTATGTATTTAAAAAAAATTGCATCTGATTACACTTATTAGATAAATTACTTCTGTTTGCATTTAATAACTGATAAACGGTTTCTGTATATTAAATGAATTGTTTAAATATTGGGAAGAGTTGCCGAGAGGTAGAAAGACGAGTAACAAACGGGTAGACAGACGGGTAGTGAGATGTGTAGAGAGACGAGTAGCGACATAGCTAGGCTGACGGGTAGCGAAACGAATAGACAGACGGCTAGAGAGAAAGGTAAAAAGAGGGTTGACAGAGGGGTAGCGAGATGGGTCACGAGACGGGTAGCGTCACCGGTAGACAGGAATATAGCGAGAAAGGTTGCGAGACGCGTAGCGTGGTAGATAAAGAGACGAGTAGAGAGATGAGTACAGAGACGAGTTGACTGACGGGTAATGAGATTGATAGCGAGACGGGTAATGAGATTGATAGCGAGACGGGTAAAGAGTCGGGTACAAAAACAGACGGATAGTGAGACGGGTATACAGACGAGTAGATGGGTACGGGGATGGGTAAGAAGATGGGTAGAGAGGCGTATAGCCAGACGGGTAGAGAGACAGATAGACAAGTTGTGAGACAGATAGACAAATGGATAGCGAAGTGGATAGAGACACGGCTAGACATACAAGTAGTTAGACGGATAGACAGACGATTAGAGAATTAGATTGGCGGGTAGCGAGACCGGTAGAGAAATATAGAGACAGGTAGCGAGATGTGTAGAGAGATAGCCAATCGGTTAGAGAGACGGGCAGAAGAACGGATAGGAAAACAGACAGATTGTGGAAAGACAGACAGACAGGCAAAAGAAAAGTCTGCGGATTGGCGCAGTAAAGGCGCATTAAAGTCGCAGGGGGCAGAGCCTCCTAGAGAATAATCAAGAAGTATCTGTTAAGCTTAAATTTGTAATATATATAATTTTTCAATTTTGCCGATATGGAGATTTAATGTAAAAGTTATTTTACAGAAGTCATCGAAAGATTTTTTGTATACTTTAATAGTAATTTAGACTATAGTTTTGCAATCTGATTTGTAGCAAAGCATGCTATCAATGTGGTTTGAAGTTTGAAGTGTAAGAGTTTCTATAAGCAGTTATACAAATAATAGATACATAATCAAGGAAGAAAATTTTTTAATTCACACACAAAAAAGGTGCAACAATGAAATTAAATTTGCGTTAAGCCACGCTTGATAGAATAATGTATTGGCTGCTAATCCAATTACGTAACTTTAAAAAGCTTGGCGTTTTAAAAAATCCGGCGTTCTTTTTTTTTTTTTTTTTTTTTTTTTTTTTTTTTTTAAGTTTTGCGCAATACGCGCTTAAGAAAATGAGATTCTTTGCCACATGTTAAAAAAAATTATGACAACACATCTGATTAACGGTACTTCTTTTCTATTTTTTTTTTTAACAGTGTATATGAATTTATATATGATATTTTGTAATTCTATCATTTAATTTGCTCTTTTTCTTTATATTGTAATTGTTAACCCTATGTTCTCAGCAATATCACTCAGACTAATCCCTTTGAGGGAAGTCCTAGTAACTTATATGGGTGGGCTATGAACCAATTTTTATCCTATGGCGGATTTGAATGGTGTGAAACTAGTCATATCACAGAAGATTGGATTTTGTCTCTACCTGATAGTTCTGAAATTGGGTATCTCTTTGAGGTGGACCTCGATTATCCAAAACATTACATCCTTTGCACATGAATACCCTGTCGCCCCTGAGAGAGTAACTGTGGAGGAACAAATGCTATCTCCCTATGCACGAAACTTGGTGAATAATAATAGAAAATTCATAGGAACCCCTACAGAAGTTATCATCAACCGAGATACTTTGAAATTTAATAAAAAAAATATGAAATTATTATTCGAGAGATGTGGTATATACAACTCACAAGTTTACTTTAATGTTATAGAGGGCGATTTTTAAGTTAATTATAATGCTTGGAATCAGTTGCGTTGAAATTGTAAAGTTTGTTGCTGAGATAAAAAACAACGCACAGTTTGAGTAAAAACCATAAGGGGAGGGGGGGGTGCAAATGCCCTTCGTTAAATGAGTAATTAGGAGGACCACTATGCATCTTTAAAAATTGATTTATTTTGTTAAGCTAGGATCTTAATTTCAAATTTTCGTTAGATAATTATTGAAAACTCCGGTACCATTTCTCTAGAAATACACTCTGAAGCTGTAAATGCTCTTTGTTATTCTAATTTAGCAAAATAGAACTGGTCTGGAGAAGCTCGGAACATCATTAGCTGAGTTATGGATATAAGCCTCACATAGAGAAAAAAAAGTTTAATTATTATTCGAAAGGGTACATACAATTCATAAGTACATACAATACATAAGTACACAATACAATACATAAAGTACATACAATTCATAAGTTCACTTTAATGTTATAGAGGGTGATTATTAAGTTAATTTTAAAGTTTGGAATCAGTTGCGTTAAAATTGCAAAGTTAGTTGCTGAGTTATGGAAATAAGGCATAGTTAGAGGGGAAAAAACCTTGAACGGGGGAGGGAGGGGACATGAGACTGCTTTTTGTCGAACAAGGTGTCAAATAAGGAAAAAACCGTCTCCAGGGGGCGCACGGTGAAGTACAATAAATGAGATATGTTATAAAATGAATTTATTCATTCCCGCAAATATAACGAATAATCTGTTAAAGAAAACCTTGATGTTAATTAGGGGCCTGATAGCAGACAAAGCCTGCTTTTCTGCTTTATCATAATAACAGCTGTCATGTGGACTAAATGCGATATTTAATAAAAAGTTGTTTCTCTCCTCCTTTCCCTTTTATTAATTATTTGCATTCGCATGTCGCAATACGAAAAGGACCGGTATCAATTTTCAAATCCCTATCTTACGTACTATTTGAACACACGCTAATATTCTGACCCAACCAACGGCAGAAATCCGAAAAATTTTGTGTAAAAAATTATATACATAGAAACTACCTCTTTTATTTACCTTCATGTCTTCGTTAGTGTGTTCCTTCAGTGTCAAACCTACAAAGAACTCAAACTGAAACCTGAAAAAAAGGAGCAACGGACATTTCCCCTTCACAACTTTGTCCAGGCTTGAAACTGGTCGAAATCAAAGGCAAGTATTTCAGGTGCAATATTTTATGAATGTGGTACACCTAAAACAGGTGTATTTGCTTTCGGTGAGTTAAAAAATGTCTTATGCAGTAAATATTAATGAAAAAAATTTCAAACTGACGAAAAATCAGGAGACTTATAGATGTTTTCATTTTGTGAAAATTCACATCTCCAATCACAGGCAGACGCATAGCCAATACTTCTATTATCCATGAGTGGTGTATGCCTCTAATTAGAAATCTGGTCTTGTTGGATATTTTTCGCTGTGTTACGGTTGGTTTTAACCATTTTTTTTATCTACATTAAATTCCTTCATTCACTTTAACATTTATTTAAAAACACTCTTTTTCTGTTTCTAATAAATTCTAATTGTAATAATAATAAAATCAGTTTTTTATTTTTCTTCTTTCTCTTTTTAAGCAATTTTTTAAGCAATTTTAAGCAATTGCAACTTTTATAGTCTAGCTTAGCTTCCTGTTTTCAAATGCGAAAGATAGATAGCAAGGAGGGATGTTTGTCAGATAAAGACCACACATATTGTATTGGGCAGTCGTATACGTATTTTTTCCCTTAACCTAGAGTCATGTGTTTAGAGACACCGAGTCTGGTCTTTGTTAAAAGAAAGCAAGGACACACCATTAGAATTACGTTATCTTATGTAAAGGCGACCCAAGTATTCTGGCATTGTATTTTACAACCCGATACAATAGCCTTTCTTTTTCCTTTAATCTGAGTGGCGCGAACGTAAACATACATTCATGGGAACTGTTTTCTGCAGCCCACAATAAAAGAGAAGCGGGTGCTTTTATCATGAAGCGACTTAGGGGAGAAGCGACAGACTGTCACTGGCGTACTAGGCTCGGTCCATTTTGTCATTGTTTTCACCTCCGACACCCCCTTGACTTAGCTTTTGGTTCCGTCCAGTTTTGAAGCGGGATAGGAGAGAGAGAATGTTAGGTCACTTGTTGCTTTGGTGAGACACTTGTTGCTTGGTTCGTAAACTTACTGGGTGTTGCGTGGCGGCGCTCGAAGTGATGTATTCTGTGTTACTGAGTTGAAGTGACATTAGCAGAGACATGATAAAGGTCTAGAGTTATGAGTACTCGAGTTTATGGTCAGCATTTTGCCTTAAATGGAATGATCGTCGTTTTATAATAGAAACGTGTCTCTTGCTCGAATCACTACTTGTACCTCATAGACTCCAGTGTGAATGACGAAAGAAAAGAGGTAAGGACAAATTTCTGAGTTGGAAAGTAGATCCGGTGGTGCGTTCGTGAAAGGAAATGGCCTTAGTAGCGGTATATGCAAGGAGTAATAGAGGTCCTGAGAAGAATTCGGGTGCGGTGACTCTGTGTTTGATCGTATGAATCCTTGACTGGGAGGCCAATGTTTTACACCGTATTATCTTGATGGTCATCTTGAAAGTAAAACACATCGTATTTAATCCAATATTAAAGCCCAGTAACTCAATGATTGATGTTGTAGGTGCGATTTATAATTCCGGTTGCCAAGTTCTGTGTTGTGGAACAACTCCACCTCCTAACAAGAACAATCCTAGTAACTAATGATGATTAGTAAAGCCCAAATCGATGGGTGAAACAGCGACTTAATTTATATCAACGAAGAAGCTTATCGCTTTGTGCAGTGATAAATGATATAGTGATTTCATATAACAATTAGTGAAAGTTTCCCCAGCAAAAAAATACCATGTTCAAGCTGAATGTCCAGATAATTGTGAAAAGGATAAAATGTTCCTTAATACCCACTGATTTAAACGATAGAGTTCTTCGTCTGTTGTAAGTACTTTTTTACATAATTTTTTTTTATTCACATATCTTCCTAATGCAAAAATATGGCTAATATCGTAAAGAGAATATATTTAAATGATGTCAATAAAGATTTATATTATAAGTAAAAATAGTAAGTAGGTTACTATATAATGTCTTTATATTTATATAATCATTAGATGGTGATATGATGATGATTTTAAAATATGATGTCTAATTTTAAAGTAATCAATGAGTAGTTTCAATTTAATGGATTATCCGTTATTGTGTTAATATTATATTTTGTTTGAGAACTACCATGTTTTTATTATTTTAATCATTCAAATAAAAAAATAAAAAAATGTGTGTTTATTCTCAAATCTGGTATGTTTTTCTTTATATGGTCCTTTTAATAATTAGTATTTTTATATTTACTGCAAACCTATTGGAGAGGCTTTACCTCTTAATTAATATCTTTAATCATAAAGACTATAATTTTATTAAATTAAAACTTTTAAATTTCAAAAAAAATTTTTAAATTCATAGCAATAGTTTAAATGAACATTAATTGAGGTTTATTTAAGGTTATTCGATGTAATTATTGTTCCTGTTTCAGTGTTGGATAAACTAATAAATGATGATAAAGTAAAATTAAGTTTAATTTTATAATGGATTAACTTAAGTCTTAACTTTCCTCTCTGAGGATTATTGCTATCTAAAATAAGCATCAAAATGTTTATTTTTAAAAGGTAAAAAAAAAAAAAAAAAAAAAAAAGATAATTGTTTTCTTTTTCTTATGCCACTATACGATCATACCTTAACCGATCTGATCTTGTTTAAATTCTCCATAATTATTCTATTTTTTTGGTATTCCATCATATGCTTATTTTATTAATTTTTCTCTTTCCCCTTTTTGTCCTCATATTAGAGGAATTTCAGGTTTCCTTCAATTGTCTAAACTTAATGATGGTTATATTTCGTTAATTTACTGTGTATGGAGATTTGAGCTTGATCGGGTTGGAGTGGAGTTGGGTGTTCTTTATGCATTTCAGTATACTACTTGATTTAGAAATCTGTTGCCCCTTACTACATTTAGTATTGTTCTAAAATGGTGATTTCAAAAATATCATGTTGTATTAACTTATTCGGATTTTTAAGTTTTAATATTTTGATGAGTTTAATGTAATTTGCTCCTTTTTCCATGGCAACAGATTTCAGTGGAGTTAATCAGGGTATACTTATTTTTAGATTGTTTAATTGTCAAATGAGGAGTGAGTTGTAAGTGATTCTTTAAAATTTTTAATTTAAGTAAGTTATTTCTGAAAGAACATCAAAACCCCACAACAGCTGGATATTTTTACCATTTTTCCCTCACGCTTTCATCCAGACTTGGGACTGGACTAAATCAATGGCAAGTGTTTTAGTGTGCAAAATACTATGCATAAAGCACCCCTAAAACAAACGTCTTCGATTTAGGCGGGTTAAAAAATGGTGCCTGACAACAGGCATGACTGTGCTATCAGTCACTTGTAATCTATATTAATAAAATAAAGTTAAAAATTAAAAAAAAAACATACAAAATACATAAATAAAAAAAATATATAATATAAAAAAATACGTAAAAAAAATAACACTATGTATAAATATATGTATACAGTAAACTCTCAGATATTCGTGACTTTAAAATAAAAAAAAGCTTAAAAGCCACACATCGTTCCAAATGTAAACAGTGAAATTAACAGTTAAGATGTATGGGAATCAATAATAGATTTTATTTTTAATTTATATCTATTTCGTACACATTTGAATATGTAATTTAGGGTAATCTAGCTAAACTCATGCGTTCTTTTGGAAAAATGAAGTGGCATATAACATATAAACAAATCATCATTAGCCGTTTTTTGACATTTTTGACATTTGACACCTATACGCTACAAGGTTGCTGTCTCGAATGATCCATATTTTTTATTCACAGATATACATACAGGACTTTGACTAATTACATAAATCTTCTTCCCGAGGACGGGATAAACACAAGGAAGTAGACAGCACTGAAGACACCCACACAATGGCATCCATGCCTTAACAGGATTCAAACTCATGCCCTCATCGTGGCGGTCACCTCCGTTACCAACCACACTGCCTGGCCGGAATTAGTCGTTGCTAATATAAACAGTGAAAGGGTTCTTTGCGAAAATATCCATGTATTCTATCGAAGGAAAATATTGAACGTGTTAGAATACTCTATCATGGTACTCTAAAACTCTGTAAAGATTGCAAATGTTAATTAAACACAATCTACAGATTATGTAGTAATATTTTAAGTATACATAGAAATTCATGAAAGTAATGCGAGACGTGAGTTTTTCGGGGAGCATTGCCGATGCTCCCATGGCATAAAAGCGCAAGTGCTACCGAAGGAATATTCGGTGCACATTGCCGATGAGAAAGCTATGTCATAAATCCTTGTAGCGCCTTTATTCACCTCTTTATTAGCGCCTTTATTCACCTTCTTAGCACTTTATATATTCCTTTGTCACCAAAGGAATATTTGGTGCACATTGCCGATGAGAATGCCATGCTTTTATTCTTGTAGCATAATTGTCTCCAAAGGAATGTTTGGTCCACATTGCCGATAAAAAAAAATCCATGTCATTTAGTCATTGAACGCAAGCTCTACCGAAGGAATATTCGGTGAGAATTGCAATGTAGAAGCTCTGTCACATATTCTTGTAGCGCAAGCTCTACCGAAGGAATATTCGGTGAGAATTGCAATGTAGAAGCTCTGTCACATATTCTTGTAGCGCAAGCTCTACCGAAGGAATATTCGGTGAGCATTGCCGATGTTGTAGCTATGGCATATTTTCTTGTAGCGCAAGCTCTACCGAAGGAATATTCGGTGAGCATTGCCGATGAGAATGACAAGCTTTAATTCTTGTATCGCAAGTGTCACCAAAGGAATATTTGGTGCACATTGCCGATGAAAATGCCATGGCAGTAAGACTTGCAGTGCAAGTTTCACCAAAGAAATATTTGGTGCACAAGCTCAACCCAAGCAATATTCTGTGTCTCGCGTCTCAAACCACTTTCATGAGTTACTAATATTGGGTTTAAATATTATAACGTAAACTGTAGATTGTGCTTAATTAACATTTGCAATGTTCAGAATTTTATAGAACCTTCAAACTGAATTCTAACACATTTATATATTTTAAAATAGATATCCTTACATGCATACATTGGATCTGTTAAAAAATTGCAGCCTTTAGCCAATGTGCACCGAATGAAGAGGAGGCCAAACCAAAAGAAAGAAAAATAGAACCTGAAAGAGAAATGTTAGCACACGGTATATGCTTATCTGTTCTAAGTTGTGTATCAGGTAAAACAATTCACAATATCTTGAAAGATTACTGCATACATATTTAAATAAATATAAATCTAGATTAAACACTATAAATATAATTTTGACTGCATTCAATCATATTTAGCTTATTCGCCACATGTTTAAAATTTAAAATCTGGAATTTATCGCAGATATAAGAATGTTGCTGGTGGCGAGGCTAATAAGCATTGTTTTTGTAGCATGAAATTTACAGGCATGTAAGGGTCTATGCGAGTATTAGGGAGATTATAACAGGGGCCCATTATATAAGTCTCCGGTAAAACGTGTACTCTTACAGTGATCTTGGAATAAATTGGAGGCCGGAATGTTGTTGCGGCCTCCGTTCCGCCTAGCATGACTTGTAGTGGAGTATTCATGAATGGTATCTGCCTTTAAATCGAAATAGAAGACTTTTGGTTCTTAATATGTATTTATTTCACTGAACAAAATCTATAACTTAACGTATCCAATTTAGAATTAACTTTTATATTTGGCGTTTTATTATATTCTTTGAAATATTTTTTTCAACATCTACGTTGTTTTAAAACTTTGCTGGATAATGAACTTTCTAGAAGTGGCAGCATCTGATATTTTTAGTGAATTTTTGAATTATATCGCAATACCAATAGCCTTGTATTAGATCTTCCTGTTAGGCTTCATATATGTAAATATTAACTGGAACATATGTGTGCTAAATATAAAAAATAAAAAAGGTATCATAAAGTTCCTGCTATTTTTCCATCAATATACATTTGCTTATGCCAACAAGTCAGAATACGTTTGATAACACTACATTTAATCTGACTTAATCTATTAAATTTTTCTGATTTTAGAGGGTTCCCTCCTACCCACCGCCCTCAGTCTCCCGCCTTAGATGATGACTATTTTACTCTTAGATGGTTCATGTCTCACGCAGCAACAAAGGCTACGGCTTCATTCGCAAAAAGACGACACGAGTCGTTGGGGGTAAAACAAGGGGACCGTTAGCGACACTGTTTGCCCCACGTGCCTCAAATCTCTCGGCACGGTCCCACACACCTTAGAATTAGGGGGTTGCCGATTTTAGTCGCCTCCTACGACATGCATGGGCTTACATTGGCGCTATTCTGATCCGGGCACCACACGGATGTAGACAGACATCAAGATAGTAAACGAAATCACAAAAATCCATTGAGGAATGCCTCGGCACATATAGACAAATTCGGGAAGTCAGGAAAAATCATCTTCTGTGAAAGCAGTTTTCTATTCAGATTCTTCTAATAAGTGTACCTAAAAGAAAATAAAAAAAAGGTTAAGATAGCCATTCGCAAAAACTAAAAAGTTGACATCAATTTAAAAATAGTTAAAATCCCTACAAATTCTTCTTAACAGATTTTATTTACGAATCAGAAAAATAACTATTAACAAATACTTTTTCTTTTGCATTAAAATAAAATGCAAGTTAACTTTCTAGTTCGCAAATAAAACCTGCAGGGGAGTCGTATTTTTTTTAGTACATTCTAACAAATAGAAAGTTTAAGATTTTAAAAAATCTGTTTGAAAAATCAGTTCATGTGCATCAGTGATCTCAAATTTAAAATGGTGTCGTAACAGTGAATGATCGAAAGATTTTATTCGCTGCGCTTTGAGCTTTTTCTGAAAGAAATTGTATTATATTGCTATGAGATTGGAGAACACCCATAAAAAAGATTTATCCTTTATAACTTATGCATCTGAAAAATAGGGACCAGAGTCACTCTTTCATAGGAGTGACTCCTATGTCTATTACGCCCTTGTCTATTAACTCTTGCAAAAAGAGTGCGAAACACGCATTGTTCCCCAGGTTATCATCCTCCCAAATACTAACCGCATTCAATACTGTTTGAATATGATCCAGTATTTTCAGTATGGTATGGCCGTTGGCAGTAATAAGAATTGTGCAGATATCAGAAATATCTGTGGTGATTCTCAACTGTGTGATTTTGAAAACTGCAACTTTTTTCTGTATCATATAATACATTTCCGCGCATCTGCCACGACAAAAATTCCGTTACAATAAAGCAATTATTTATTTATTCATTAATTTTTTGTTGCTAATAATGTTTCCTTAATTATATCTATTCATTTATTATTCCAATGGCTTTTTTAGTTTTTTTCAATCTTACTACTAAACAAATGCATGCGTACCATGAGTGGGAATATTTTTAAACTTTTCCATACACATTTCTAAATACTTATTCCTATCGGCTGAGAAAAACTTGTAGTTTGCATCCACCCCCTTTGAGAGAAATCAAAGTTGGATGTATAGTACAGTCCATATATCTAACTTTGTATAAATACCCCAAAGACCAACAAAACCCAAAAAGTCCGAAACAGATCAGACGCTTGATTTGGGAGCTACAAGGGTTGCAAAGCGTTACATACGTACGTACACACAGACACCGACCTGAAACGGATAAATCCGTTGATCTTTTTTGTCCCAGATGCCTTGTTCCATGTGATACAAATTTTAGATTTTCAGCGATCACCAAACTTCCATTTTTATGGAAGTAAAAGGTACCGTGCCCCCTTAAACATACTGACATTGAAATAAAAAACATTAAGAAAGAATGATAATTTCGTTTCTCTCAATAAATGAATATGGACAAAATTATATAATGCCAGGCTTTCACTCTCGTCAACGGACTGAAATATTTCACTCTTGTCAACGGAGTGAGACATTTCATTCTCGACGACGGGGTGAAATATTTCATTCCTTTCTAGGGAGTGGAAATTTTCACTCTTTAAGGAGTATATTTTTATAAAATCCCTTCCAAAAAGAGTGAAAATGCCTTTCACGCTTTCAAAGAGCCAACTTTTCACTCCTCCCAAATTTAGAGTGTGATCAATGCATATTTCCGATTTGGATGTAACTATTTCTATGATTTCCATCTGTAATGCGTAGTTTAAATTGATATAACTTGCTAATTTTTCGACATTAATGAAATCTATTGCAATTGGAGATTTATTATTTAGTCTGTCTATTGCAGTGGCAGATATATTTAAGTCTATATCTCGTCTGTGTACGGAACATTAGTAACTGAAGATGCCTCGGACCAAGAGGTGAAAACATTTTAAAAATCTTTTATACATATTGAATAGATTTAGTGTATTTTCAAAGTGTTTTTATTTTAGCTTTTAGACATGTGCACTGCTCTTTGATGTGTTTTTAAAATACATTAATCTATGTTGTAATAGGTAGTACAGATAATTATTATGAGAAAATCTAGTCTACAAAATATTTTCAAAAGCCGTGAGACATCTTAGTGAATAAAACAAAAATATTGTAAATGAAGAAAAGCACAAAACGGATATATTTAACCCGGGAGAACTCGCTGCATAAGATTTTCTCTCCGCATCATACCTTTTTTTGTCACAGCTGTTTCAATAAGACTCTTATGTACACTCTTTTTTTATTTTAAATTAAATTTTAGAAACTTTTTTTTTATCATTTTTATCTTTTTTGTGAATAAAGTATTAAGACAAACAAAAAAATGCTGATATTAAACGAATGTGTAAGGTAAAAGGAAGGCAATTAGGTACCATGAGAAAACTTCTCACTAGCGAGTTCTGGTATGACAAGAGATCTAGCGAGTTCTCGCGGGTTAAAAAACTGAGAAATAAATTTACATTGCAATAATATTATAAATATAATAAAATAATAATACATTAATAATAATATAAATAATAATTATAATATAATAAACCAAAAACGCTTTTTCTTCATAGCCCGTAATGTAACAGAATTATTTTGAATGTCCCTGTAAAGGAACGATACGTGCTAGGCACATTCTATTCTATAGTAAGTCTCTTGTAGTGCACCTCATTGAGATATATTAATTTAAATATGAAATTGTGAAACATCATTAAAATAAATCGAAATGATTTTTTCCATAGCCCGTAATGTGACGGAATATTTTGAGTGTCCATGTAAAAATATTACAAGTACTACACACTTCATTTCCTATACCGTACATGACACAGTAAACCTCAACAACATTTATCAATTGCACGGCAATACGAACATATTTACGCGAGTTAGAGCATGAAGACATACAGAGGGTAGAACAAACGCGGCAGAACAGACAGACAAACCGAATTCATAAACACTTTTCAACATTGTTGGAAAGTGTTAAAAAAATCATGAACCTAACAAGTGGAACAACCCCCCCTAACCCCCCCTCACCCCCTACAGATTTCATACATTAGGGAATGATCTAAAATGCAAGAAATATAACAAAATATAGTTAGTATTAAAAAAAAAACAAATATTTTTTAAACATTTCATTGCATCTCAGAAAAACAAATCACCAATATTAAAAAGTAAGAAAAAACTCAAAATATCCGGTAGATTTTTAAAATGGGGAAATAAATTTAAATTGCAATAAAATGAGAAAACATAACTTGTATGCAATATGCAATAAACTTTATATTTTCTAAATGTTCGGTTGCATTTGAGAACAAGTAATATAAATATAAATTCAATTCATACTCAGGTCGACAAATAAAAAATTTATTTTAGTTACTTTTTATTAAATAATTAATATTAATATAAATATGTATGTACATATGACAGAATCACAATATTAAGTGGCAAAATAGAAATTAAATTTAATTAATGAATTAATATTTTAAAAAACTGTATTAACATTAAGTGTCATTCACTACAAGTTAAAAAAATGTATTTGAACTTGAGTGGGTGAATAAAGTATTTTATTAACGATTGAAAATTTGAAAATATAAAACTAAAATTAATTAATTTAGTTTAATTAATTTAGTTTAATTAATTAATTTAATTTAATTAAAAACATAAGTTGGAAATTGTACGTCAAACTTGACAAATGAGGTGCGTTCGTACTATAGTTAGTTCTATAAATATTCAGATCTTGATGATTTTTAATTCCGTAAAATGAATTATATCGTTTGCAAATTAATTTCTGTCATAAAATAAGTATCTCGGTCGCTTGACGATTAAACCTCGGAAGCTCCTATAACAAGAAAGCACCGATTTTTATATAAATATAAAACTAAAATTATTTAATTTAATTTAATTAATGAATTAATATTTGAAAAAACTGTATTAACATCCAGTGTCATTCACTACAAGCTTAAGAAAATGTATTTGAACTTGAGTGGATGAATAAAAAGTATTTTATTAACAATTGAAAATTTGAACAAGATATATAAATATATAGAGAGTGTGAGCTAATAGTAGGAATTGAAAAAGAATCATGAACCTAATAAGGGAAAGTAAAAACCGCCACAGATTTCCCACATTAGGATATGATCTGAAATACAAGGAAGATCAGAAAACATAGTTACTGCTCAACAGATCGAATGTTTAACATTTGATTTCATCGCAGAGAAACAAATCATAAAAAAATAAACGTTATTACCAACTAAAAATGTATTTTTATTTTCATTATTGGAAGTGAAATAGGTCATATACAATTTTTTTTTTTCAATCGTTCCTTAACTTTCATGTTTCTAAAAATTACTGGATAATAATAATATTTAACTGAAAGAGAAAACTTTAAATACTCACGTGTTTCTTTTTCTTCTTGAAAATTTGATTAAATTTCTTTACAATCCATTCTTTCATTCTCTTTGCACGTTTCTTTTTATCTTTAGGTTTTTCTGTAAAAATAGGGAGAAAAATCATTTTTATAGCTTTCTTAAGTTATTATCAGTGTAATGAAAAATTTAAATCATAATAACAAGGCCGCACGATCAATTTTGCACGGCCGGCAAATTTCTATGAGAAAGTATGAGATTTCTATGTGAAATGTATACGCTTCTCATCCTTACAAGAACACACCATTTATGTCTTACACATATACCTTAACACGAACTAACAATAGAAAAAATAATTTCTTAAATATTTGAAGAATTTGTCAGGTTATTATGCTATAATATGTTTTGTAAGATTTATTCTGCGAAGTCTTTTTTGCGTGTTTCACATAAACCCAATACAATTTTTATCAAACTGTGTCTATGTTACAACCAAAGCCTGCAATAGTCCACTTATCGAATTGGCGAAATTGGCCAATTCGATAACAATTCATTGATTTGCCAATTATTTTTAATGATTCGGGAAATTTAAGGGACATATATGAAAAGACTTAGAAGTTTTGTATATTTTTATGCATTATTTTATTATGTATATACAGTAAAACTTACATAACGGACGATACCGAATAGCGGAGATCACTATTTAGCGAACACTTTTTCAATCGCTAACAAAACTATTATTAGCATTCTTTTTACATTTGAATAGCGGACACCTCCGAATAACGATCTAATTTGACGCTCCCGTGTTATCCGTTCGGATGTTTTACTGCATTTAAAATACACATCGACTGTTCTCGTCATCTGTCCTGGGATTTCTACTACTCATTTTAACATTTCAAATAAATAAATAAGTGAATAACAAGTGAATGAGGTTCATTTGTAGATGAGCCAGCACTTTTTATGGCTTAAAAATATTTCCATTTTTATTTTATTTTTATCAAAAAATTTTTTTTAATGAAATTTCTTCAAAATGGCGGCAATTGCGTTACTCCTATTTTTCTAAAGTAAAGGAAATTATGGGGATTATTTTATATTTGTTGATAACATTTTCCTATTAAAATAAAAAAAGAAAAGAATTTTAAATTTGAAACATGCGTGTTTGAGATCATTATGGTATCAAGAGCATTAAAAGTGAAAAGGTATATTTTTGTCAAAGAAAACATCCATTTAATATCATGATTATATTTTACAGAAGTTTCAATAGAAGAAAGTAAAATCATGTCTTTTTTAAAAGAAAGTCGGCTGATAATGTGCATTTCCGTTCAGAAAACGGACACGTTATGGTAAGATTGTTTCCAAATAACGCAATATACATTGGCTTTTCACTCGCGCTATACGAGCATTAGACCCAAACGCCCCCCCCCCCCCCCTTCCTCACACTACAAAGGTTTCTAAGTGCTAAAAGAAGTATTTTTTTCTATCAGTAAAAATGACGTCATGTTAAAGGAAAAACACACATTTTATTTCTTGCTTTTTATTTACTTTAGCGAAGAAAAATCGCCGATTTATTAATTAATTTTCTTATCAGATGTCTTTGTTCAAATGTATACAAACAAAGGTTTTTGGAGTAAATGCTTATTTCTAGATAGACCGGGAGGCGGCAGCACAGACAATCACCTCATCGAGTTTACGGCTGAAATTCCAGAATTGGTTAAAACTTGATTCGTATATTAAAACGCAATCGGTCTGCCAAGTCATATCTTGGTGGAAAACACCTTAAAACCCGATTTTAGCGGTTGACCTCGTAGGTTTACCATTCTATTTTCCTGCACCCAAGGGTATGAAAACATGGAGGACTGGGAGCAGGAACACACAATGGTAAACCTACGAGCCAACCTCTAAAATCGGGTTTTCAGATGTTTTCCACCAAGATACGACTTGGCAGACCGATTGCGTTTTAATATGCGAATCAAGTTTTAACTAATTCTGGAATTTCAGCCGTGAACTTGATGAGGTGATTGTCTGTGCTGCCGCCTCCCGGTCTAAGAAAGAAGAAAAAATATAATGTGCATTTGTTTATCCCGCTTCAGAAACAAGAGGTAAATATAGCCTAACCGTATGAAATGCTTCATGTGAAATGCAATAGAAATACGAAGAATATGTGCATGGAACGTTGCTTTCTACCACGTGCACGCCATACATTGATCATTTTTGGATTAGCAGATAATTTGCCAGGAAATTCCAGCTACTTCGGAAACTGGCCAGCTAAAGTAGGAGATGCTCGTACACTGTTCATTTCATGTACATCGGACATTAGCGATGTATTTCGTTACTGGCCAAACTTTGAGCTTTAGCCGTAATATACATATATATATTTTTTACATTTGACATTTGAAGGAGTGATGCTTTGAGACCTATAGCTACAAAGGCTGTTGTCTCGAATGATCCATATATATTTTATTCACAGATACACATACATGACTTCGACAATAACATAAATATTCTTAGACGAGGTAGCCACAAGAAAATTTATAACACCAGAGAGTGTTAAACACGCGCGAGCTCCACATAGTGCGTGCATTGGAGCAGGCGTGAGTCGAACCCGCCGGCCTGATTCCTACGCTCTCAAGTGATTAGAGGAATGGTGTCAACCACTCGACCACGGAGGCCTCAATATATATATATAACTATATGAGAGAGTGGCAAATAAACAAAGCGTTTGAAAATACACGTAAAATTCAACCTTTACAAAAGAAAGAAAATATGTCTAAAATCACATTTTCTGGTATTTCTGATTATCAGGAAAATTTAGCACACGTAGAGATTTAAATTGTTTTTCTAGATGAACAGGTGTACGTACCGCTTGAATCGATTTTGAATTTTTTGAATATTCATTTTAAAAATGATTTATACGATTTTTACGCTTTCATGGTTTATATTAATAACTGTCAAAAAGGCGACCTGATTTCAATCTATATATCTGATATAGTATATTTTATACTGAATTCAATAAACCTTTTTTGGAAGTCATTGAACAATTTTTCATGATTCTTCTACTAATACCTCCTATGGTAAAACATAAAGCGATTCTCTTATATAAAAAAAAGACTATCTTAAATTAAAACTTTTAACAAAAATCTTAAATTTTTTCAAAAGTTTAAGAAAATTAAGATTTTTTGATAAAAGTCGGAAAATCTCTATCCATCTATAAATGACGTTTGAAACATCTATGTTTCCAGTTTGTACTGTTGTCTGATTATTTTAATATTATTACAACATGAGGAATTTAGCCTAATATAACTTATCATTTTCAATAAAATATGGTTTGATTGTTATTGAAAGAGACAGAAAATGGATATCCTATACAAGATATTACATGATGAATAAATTAATTAAAAGCCAAAAGAAAAGTACCCCGCGTACAAACTAAACTTCTATTTATTAATATTTAAAATTTGGTATTAAGACGTGACCCAGGTGATATTAAATCAGAAATTTTTAAAAGGAAACTTTAGTTTTTATAAATAAATTTTTCTTTTATAATTCTACTTTTAAAATGGTGTAAACATATTATCGGTATACAGAAATTCTCTTGTACACCATGAAGAATAATATCCTCACAAGAATTTGATTTTTGGTAAATTAGATTAAAATTTTCTCCATAGCTGCGCTCTTATATTGCGTTTTTAAGAATTCAGTGCTTTATGACTACATAAATACTTCTGTAAAACAGTAACGGCAGATGCTCAAGGCTGATGTTCGGATTCGTTTATGTTGTCTAGCCCATGGCAACAAAAGAGGGAAAGTCATTAAGTAAGTCACAAAACATAATTAAATAATAACTTACAATGATATTCACTTTAAAACTATTTCTATTTCTCAACATATTCTCCACCAATATTTATGGACTTATATCACCGTTTTATCAGTTCCCTAATACCAGCTGCATAACATTCTTTGGGTTGATGTATCAGCCACATTAGGACTTCAAGGTGGACATAGGAGACAATTCAAAAGTTTGGTTGGCAATTTCTTCAACATCCACCAAACAGCTTCGATTTAGCCACAGGCGATTTTCATCTGTTTAGGCCACTAAAAAACCCTCTTAGAAGCAAGATGATGAAAAGGTTTAACTTGAAGTCCAAATGTGGCTGAGACAGCAACCCAAAGAATGTTATGCAGCTGGTTTTGGGGCGCTGATAAAACGGTGATATAAGTGCATAAATATTGGTGGAGAATGTGTTGAGAAATAAAAATAGTTTTGAAGTGAATATCATTGTAAGTTATTATTTAATTATCTTTTGTGACTTACTTAATGACTTTCCCTCGTACATTACATAGCTTGGTGATACTCGATAAAATAAATTCACTTGTGGAAAATTATATATTTTTTACATTTAAAAACTTTCATATATTAGTTTGCCGAAAACGGTGGGCTTCATTTTCCTCGAAGCTCAGTCTATATGTAAAATGTGCTTTCGATCAACCACAATTTACTGGCAGTTATCGCTGATAAAAGCACGCTATAGACGACCTTTTTTGATACATATAACTAGATTATGGTAATAGTTGTTAAAACTGTACATACGAATAAAATAAAATAAATAAAGCTATTTCCATGTATGTAAAAGTTCTTGTACTATAAATATCGTATACAATATTATACTTCAATTATCAAATAAAAATGCATAAAACTTCATACAAAATTTAAAATTCCATTATACACTTACCAATTTCCATGGCACATTTTTCACCCGCGTCAAACTCTTGCTGATTGTAATTTAAAACATTATCCGACTTTTCAGGCGAAATATCAACTTCTTTAAGAACGAATCCTCTGTTATCAAAATAATGATGACGATGATCATTTAAGATAGCGGCTTTTTCATCCGTTTTTTTAATTTCTGGCAAAACGTCGTCACCTTTTTCATGCAAGGGATCTTTATATTCGAAATGCTGTTGATGATCATTATATAAAATAGTCAATTTCTCAATACTTTTCGTTTTTGGCACATTCATACTAGATGACTCATGCCTAGATTTTGTTTTAATCAATTCTTCTGTTAAAGGACTTGTCAAGACAGAGTTCACCTCGTCAGTCTTAGCATGAAATTCACATAAACTGTCGCCACTTTTCAAATCAGCCAGAAAAGGATGACTGAGAATTTGAGGAACAGATGGTCTTTTCCACTTGTCCCAGTGCATAATCGACGACACAAAACCATGAGCATGTAGTAATTCTTCATCAGGAATATCAACGGATGGGAATGATTTTCTCATAAGAGGGCAAAATTTACTAGCTTTAAGAGCTTCGATCAAAACTGGCTCTACACTGGTTTTCCAATCCATCGGCTTTATAACATGACCCATTGTTTTTGATGGCCAATTACTTGTCATAATATTAAGTGTCATTAAACCGAATAGCCATAGATCACACGTACAACCTTCGATGGTTTCGTATGTACACTCATTATACCATTCAGGTGGTCTGAACTTTTTGGGCGAACACAATCTTCTAATTGGGACGTTTACCACATTAAGCCCGGAAAAATCACAAATTACAGCTGTGTCATCAGCGCTAATCAACACATTGTCTTTTTTTAGATCCAAATGCGCATAGCCGCATGAATGTAAATAATTCAAACCATGCAAAATATCAACTAGCCAATGTTTTACTCGTAAGAGGCCATTTTCATCCAAGAGAAAACTATCACTTGAAAGTACTTTATGCAGCACATAAGGCTGCTTGGGCATCACAAATAACTTGAGGTTAAGATCTTCTACTTCAATCATTTCTAACAACGGAAGAATGTTCTTATGATGTAATCGGGGCCAAATGCGCTCTTCTAAATCCCAGCACATTTCTTTTTTTACGATCTTAATCGCAACAGCTTCTTCATGAAGCAATGTGGCTGACAAAACGCTACCAAATCCGCCTTTTCCAAGATATTCTATTTGGCGGTATCCGCTATTTTTGAGAAATCCCACGACATCACGAACGGATGTGTCCGTGGTATCCATCATGTACGAAAATAAGATTTTTAAATCAAAAATCAAAATCACTTTTATATAAATCGTTTAAATTATCAAATTAAATTCACTCACAAAATAGTAACACAAACACCATAAAGGACAAAATGTTAATTGCAACAAATATTTCATATTTTTGCCCGTCTTTGAGTTTACATTGTTCAAAATATCATTGTTGTTTCAATTATTGAATTACCTTTAGTATTGTTGAATGATAAAAAAAAAAAACATTCAGTGTTGAAAATGTATTGTTTGATTTCATTGTTTAATCTAATAGTAAACCTAACAATTGCGCATTATTCCTAAAATGCTGGATCAGTATTGGGGGATGAATGATATAGCTAACATGTTTATTGTTGCTAAGAATTTCCTAAACATATTTACGTATTATCTTAGTATTGAAAATATAGAAAAATGTGAGGAGACATTCCGTTTGAATACCTTTCTTTTTTTAATAAAATGTCCACATTAGGTAATATGACATTTATAACACGTATTAGAGAAAAAAAAAGGATTGAAAGAGAGAAAGTAGAACTCAATAAAGCGAACAATAATTTCCTCAAAGTGTCTAATATTGCTATCCAATGTATAGCGATAATAGCATATTCTTATTTCAAATAGACAAACATAATACGTCTGAGTCATAAATCAATAGAAAGACATTAAAATCGGACATTTAATAAAAGCACACAAAATTCAAGATAAAAGGACATAGTAAACGTTTTTTAAGCTTTACCAAAGCCCCTCATCAGTAAAAAAAAAAAATTATGATTCAGGATGTGGACGTTGGATGCGTGTTTCAATTGTAAGTTACTTGATGTTAGATATGGCAGTCGATCGTTTCTTGTACTGATGAGGATCTTTCTTAAAGCTCAAAACGTTAACAATATTACTTTATCTTGTATTCTGTGCGATTTTATTAAATATCTGATTTTAATGTCTTTTTAATAGCACTTCGATCAAAAATAAAGATCACTTCATTAAAAATTAAACTAGAATTTTGTTATGCTTTTAACAAAATAAAAAACATTGCAATAAGAATTTTAATAGACTTGTTGTGTTTGTTCTGAATCTGATATGGGATCATACCACCACAAGCGTTAAAAGTGAACAGTCATTCTGTGAGTGACATAATATATGCTATCTGCAATGCGGAACGTGTAACTTGATGTTTTTGTAAGCATATAGAGGCTACTTCCGTTAATAATCATGTCTAAACATTTTACATAATGTAAAGAAATATATTGAAAATTTCGTCACACTATCTTCATTACTGTTAAAACTTTCAATGAAAAACAGGATTGAGTTTACGGTGAAATACCTTGTATTTATCTCTGAATATGTGGAATTCGACATTACATTCTGATCTAGAATACATTAATACAGTATTCTAGATACCGTGGTACAGAGTATAAGCAAAATTGCATTTATCTAAAGTAGCAAACATTATATCTATTGTAATGTTAATTTTTCACACGTTTTGATGCTCATAAAAATATTGAAAACATATTTTGTATCACGGGAAATTTTTGATACAGAGTAGGTAAATAGAACGGTTTGGCGTTTAAAAAATGAAGATTTAAAGGGGGAGGAGATAGGAAAAATGCGTCTAAATATTTCTATAATTCTGTATTATTAGGTTTTGTTTAAGAACACAAAAATCCTTTAGCTTGGTCAATAGTAATAGGAAGAAATTTTTTAATCTGAGCATTTAATTTAGAAACACATTTATGAGGTATAATTGCTATTGTTGAGCCAGTATCAACGACACAAGGTAGTTTATAAATAATAGCATATACATACACTATTAATTGTCAGACATTATTGCTAGATTGAGAATTATTTGGAGGAGTATCAAATGGAAATGAATTAGTACAGAAAACACACTCTCTTTAACAGTGGAAAGCATTTGTTTTTCCTCTGTTTACAGAAATTCTGCATGGTTTAGATGGATACTGATTTTAAAAATAAATAATATCTTGCGTAATTATCAAAATATTAAAATTCTGAGTCTCAAGGGCATCAGATCAGGCTTTGGACTACCTAAATATAAATTTTCAGACTTCTAGGTGCACTATATTTCACTGGCCATCACAGACAAACAGAGAGACAGACAGACACACAGAGCGAAACTTTCTTTTATTAGTATAGATAACATAGTTATAAGGAAAAGAGATACAGATTCTGCATTCTATATTTAGTAAATCTGCAAACCAGTCACATTTTTATTTTGGTGTCACTTCGCATAACATGTGATATCCTGCAACATGAAATTTATGTGTTTTTAGTTACATATATTTATGGCATGTAAAATTTTAAGATTCGGATAATATAATTTTTAGAAACTGTTAATTTGTAATAAGCATTTGACATTTTTCTGGTTTTTTCTCTAATTTTATGTGCGCAATTTTCTTGAATTTTATCTATGTCTTGATTGTAGTATGTTGTGCGGATTGACGGGCACTGCTGCTTCAGGGGAAAGTTTAAACCCTAGTTGCCGAAACGTCAGTTGAGGCTTACTGTGTAGACCCGAAAAGTTTTTGGTTTCCGTCTGTTTGTTTGTTTGTCTGTTTGCCTGTCTGTCCGCGATAACTGCCGTAAAAAACGTCCGATTAGGTTGATTTTTGGTAGGTATGTTGGTGAGATACCCGTAATGAGCTGTATAGTTTTTGATTAAATTTGGTTCATTCGTTCAAAAAATATAGAACATTTCCTTTTAGGTCTTAATGTCTTCCTATGGGAATGCAGACGATTTTCAAATTTCATTTTTAACTGAGATGAAAATCGCATATTTGAATAATGGATTTAAACGTAAAATTACGGATACTAAATTTTCGACATAGAGGGCTTAAATATATGCAATAGCTTTGTGCCGATACATCTATTAGAATTTAGAAATTGTTTAAATTATTGGAAAATTTTTTGCAACTGTTCGGGAAATATAAAATATTTTATTTTCCTATATTTTACAAATTTTAAGACGCATTTCTTTTTCTTTCCTCTTTATTTTATTAGTTGTTTAGCAACCATATTTCAAAGACTATCACTGAAGAATATTAAAACAAGTGGGTAAGTGTGATCGAAGATCACTCAAAGGGTTTCGTTTAATATTCCTTTCAAAACACTTTATCCTTTCTTTAATAAATCCAAATCAATTTCATTTAGCAACAAAAAAAAAAAAAAAAAAAAAAAAAAAAAAAAAAAAAAAAACCTCATGTTTTTTGTTCTTTATAAAGTAAAAATTTACCGGTCTATTTTTTCGTTTTTTCGAGTATCCAAACCAGCCCGATAGCGGGCGAAGCCGGCTATTATATTCTGTCATAATAATATCTGTCACGCGGACTAAATGCGATATAAAAACAATAATTTCAAAATTAAACATGTTGTACACCTTCAAAATGTTAAAATATGCGAATATTTCCATAATCGGATTTTTATCATGATTCAATATGTTTCTCAAACTTATATATTTACTATTCTCTATTACTCATATATTACTCATATGGATACTCGCTTTGTATTATTCTCAAACATCTGAAAAATTCGTTAAACTTCCAATAGGACGTCAGATTTTCTTTTTAATTCTCTAATGACGTGCGATATTAATCTGCTTTGCGTACATACACATACTCATACTCCTTGTATTATTGAGAAATCTTTCCGTTTTATTACCACTATGACGTCAATCAATTTTATTTCATATTAATATTTTTTTCAATTGGTGAAACTTTTTATTTCATTTTTCACGTGGAAATCGTCTGATAGAAAATTAATTATTGTAGAAATAATTTCATCGTGGATTTTTAATTTTTGGCAACTGCTATAACGAAAAATGTTTAAATTGAGTAGGAAAAGGCTGTTAGAATTTTTGTTTTTTATCTCTATTTATTAAAATAATACGAATTTTTCAAATTTTAATATTTTGAGCTCTTTATAGCTGGTATTCAGCTATATACACAAAGTTTCAACTAAGTTACATAGTTTTTGAGAATGGCTCTGTGACAGACAGACAACGCAGCGGGAGTAATAGGGTTTCGTGAGATGAACGAAACCCTAATAAAAAATGCATGTTTTTAACTAAAAAATTACAAATACAAGAAGTTCATAAGAATTTCAGACTATCATTGCAGAAATCGTGTTCAATTTAACGCTTCTAATTTCTGAAACATCCGAAGTATTTTATATGCCTATAAATATGTATGCAATATAAAAAATAAAATAAAATTGCGGATTATAAGATGCTAAATAATATGAAAAATGAGATTAAAAAACAATAACTTTCAGAGCTGAGGTTGATGCTCCTAATCTGTAGCTTTACTAGTAATATTATCTTAATAATATTAATTGCCTAATGTAGTAATACTTACGTACTTGTCAACTTAAAATAAATTACATGAAATTGCAAGTCCCCGTTTTCTGGTTAATTTTTCATTCACAGTTTTCTATATTTGTTTTATTTCTTGTTAGCACCATGTCACATTATTTGACTTACTGCGGCTGTATTAGGATAGGCATTTTATCTTTATAACATAATTATTCTAAACGCAATATTTACTTACATGTCAACTAAAAGAAATCTGTTGAATAGTTATAATGGGGATATTGTGTAATTAATTCCCAATCTATTTTGATGTAACAAGCACACCTAAATACTCCAAATATTGGCTTTTTTGTAAATGTCTAATTTTTTGTAAATGTCTAATTTTTTTTTTTTTTTTTTGTTATCCACCTGCGAATACGTGTATGTATACTCTGCATCGCATCAGCCAAATCGGATGAAACCGATAGAGAGGGCGCAAACAATTCGTATATTCTTTTGTAGTTATGTATTTCAACTTCCCCTTATACAGCTTGACAAAACTTGCTATTTCAAACAATTCGGTAAATAAGCTCCAGAATATCCACTTGCATTTCAAACGCAACGCATTATTTTTTGTAGAGACGTTTAAACTAGTGCTCCTTATTAAACGTTTATACGAGTATACGTATAATACGTATTATACGGGGTGCAGATTTTGGATACGTATGATACGAGCAAGGCGGTTATACGTATTATACGAAACAGCATATACGGTACATCGTATATACGGATCTTAGACCAGCGGTTAAACGTATAAACGTTTAAATGGTTTTCGTTCATTGTTTAAAAAATTATGCCTTTCTCCTGCTGGTTTGCGGATCAGACACTTTGAGAAACAACCGCTGTGTCCTGTGCAGTCGGTACTTGAAAAAAAAAAAAAAAAAAAAATCGGAATATTTTTTCCTCAGTTTAGATTTTGTTTTTTTCCTTTAATCTAAACTATTAATTATGAAATGATTTACTGTGAAATGATTTACATTTCGCATATCTGTAACACATGCACATAGCTTATTTTGATTTATGGCGTGGGCATTTCGCCCGAAACATTAGTATTGCAGAACACAAACTTACATTGACTTCATATTTTACACTGAAATTGATCAATCCAACTCCTGGAAAGTTTCATAATCTGTTTTTTATTTTAGAGACCCCCGCCCCCGGAGGTCACTCCCTCGACCGGCCTATATCCCTATTGCTTATAATCGGCCCTAACAAATAAGTAACTACATTTTCTATATTAAAAATATTTTGAAAATGCGTTTTACAGCAAAAAAGAAAAGAGAAGGCAAGTCATTTTTAGCTTGTGTGATTGCGTTCTGAAGCCTGCAGTGACAATTATTTGTCAGGCTATAAGTAATCGAAATTTATAGGTACTAACACAAAAAATGAAATTTGTCAAGATTAACAGCAATTCTTAAAGCGTAATATCTTGTAATGCACATACACTTTGTATAAAAAATACCACGAGTGTCATGGTTAAAAAAATGAAATTGCGTTATACATTAACACAGAGTAGAAAACATTAGCACCGGTGGAAAGAACAACATTTGAACCCCCCCCCCCCTCCCGGGCGCAATTTGAGTATACGCAGGCAACAATATATATACTTTTTTTTTTTAAAGAAGGAATATGCTTAATAAGGATTAACAATGAATCTGAAACGTGTATATTCTCCTTATTTGCTCAAAAAGTCTTTTTACTTTCGCTATATATTTACAATAACAGTTTATAGGGAAAATAACAAGATTCTATGTATGAAACATATTATGCAAATTGCTAAAGTAACACCACCGATTTCCAACTTGTTCTCCGTTCAGTGACGTAACACTGATGAGAACTATTGGCATTAAAAGAAAAACGATACTTGAAATATACGTATACTTGAATTAAACGTATACTTGAAATATACGTTTAACCGATATACGCTTATACGTATCTGGATACGTTTAAACGTATAGTTTAAGGCATGCGTATTTCTTAAATACGTATTATACGTATATACGTACATCGGTTAAACGTATAACTGAAATACGTATCTCATCGGGAGCACTAGTTTAAACCTATTGTGTAATGATTCATAATCGAGTCACTGTCATTTTATCAATAGTGATTAGCCATATAAAGTGGTTTTCGAGACAACGTTTAATAATATCCACGTTCAATTCAAACTGTAATTTGTTCATAGTATAGATTATGCTGGCGTCAGGACCCGATTGAGGAAGATTAAGTAATTTGTTTCCTCTATTCATCTACATTTTATTTATTTTTTTAAATCAATTTTTTACTTCAGTATTTCTCAATGTTTTTTGAATAAATGACACACTTCTCTCACGTCGAGTATTCTCACGTCGTGACATACTACCATTTGACACACGAAATATTTTAATATGTTCCATTAATACATGGCATAAAATTTTCAGACGGTTCTTGAGGATGATATAATGTATTCAATTTTCTTTCAAGTAAAGCATGTTTCAGATTATGCCACCAACACTGATGTTTTAATCAAATGTTTGAGACATATGGCAGTTCTCAGATAAAAACTGGCTACTTTGACACATTTTTAACACTTCAACCTAGTTGAAAAGTGTTTATGGCTTCGGTTTGTCTGGCCGTATGACCGTCTGTCCGTGCTCTAACTCCAGTAAATATGCTCGGATTGCTCAGCAATTTTTATATGTTATTGTAGTTATCTATAACATGTTCCCTATTTAAACGGAAGTGTGTAGCACTTATAGTTTTTTTACAGGGACACTCAAAAGAATTCCGTTAGATTACGGTCTATTGGGAAAAAATCATTTGAGGTTTATTTAAATAACGTTTCACTAGTTTAAACGCATTGAAATTTATATATATATCACTAAGGTGCATTAGAAGAAGCTTAATATGGAATATTGTGTATATAGTAGTCATCGTTCATTTACAGGGTAATCCAACAAAAGAATTCTCTACTGTCTGTTAACAATTATTCCTGGAAGCGTTTTAAGTTACTGAACGCGATTTTAATTTTAACTCTCTTTTTGTCTATTACGTGGCGTGTAATAAATATTGTAGATCCTATACAGGGAAGCAAAAAGTTCGCGAACGCATTTCCGTTTATTGACAGAAACTCCAAACGGAGAATTTTAAACTGTGCTACGCGTTTCCTAACTGAATTAAAATTTAGCATCCTATGTAGTATAATATACAAATCTATAGATGCTATACAGGGCTGAATAAACGTATTCGGATATTTTTCCGATTATTGTATATGATGGAAATTCCTGAAATTATGTTTTTAAATAATGTTATGCGTTTTTCAAATTGTTTACTTAGATGTTATCTTTTAGCTTATTAAACGGTATGGTTTGTAAAATTATTTTGGAAGCGTTGGAAAGTGTTACATAATCTATGCTTGACGCATGATTTTTCGTTCTTGTTTTTAGTTCATTTTTGTTTTTAAACGAATGAATCGGGTAGGTGCTCTTATTCAAAAACTGAGCAATCGCTTTGAAACAATACGGTTGGTTGATTGATTTATGACGGCCAATTATCTACTCGAGGGATATAGGCCCTAGGGGGGAGTGTCCTCCGTGGTTGTCTTTCTAAGGGATCCTAACCCGTATTTACAGCAAGATTTGAAGAAAACCACAGAAAACCACAGCGCGACAGGCGTTTGAACCCAGCAGCTCCCGTCTACCAGTTTGAGAGCAGAAACTCTCAGCCACTGGTGGGGCTGAAACAATACGGAAAAAGAAAAAAAATCTGCCGTCATGAGAAAACAGTCGTTTATAAGTCAAGATGTAAGTCATTTATTGAAAAACGAAAACATCTTTGGATAACAAATCATTGAATAGTTATGCCTGCAAGTATCGTGTTTTTATGTCATGTGCCAGTAAATTTTGTGTTATAGAGCAAAGATTTTTTTAGGGGGGGGGGGGTGCGAAGGGGAAAGGATCACTTTAATAAGGGTCAGGAAAAGTTACATCAAAGTTGTAATCTGTTAATTGTAACTGAAAATCTTAGAGGAAAACTAAAATTTCTGATCAATTCTTTGAAAACTGATGGAGAATACTGAAAAAGCACACATGTAGTAATGAAAGATATTTCGTAACATTGTCAGAACGTTTCGCATATTTGAATTATGAAAAAGATGGAACTTGGCAATTATAAAATAAATTAATAAAATTTATCCCAATTGATTTATGATTTTAACACTTTCCAACATAACTGAAGTGAAATGTTAACTTTCAAGACACATGTTTGCACTTTTCCTCCAGGCTGACAGGGACGGCCGAATTACAAAAAAAATTATACTTATCTGAAGTAGTAGAAATTCTAATACTTTGCATCTAACAAAAATTCATCGCCGTGACAAATTTTGAGATTATCATCCCCCCCTCCCTCCGCACAGGAGCAAGAATGCGGAATATATAAGAAAAATTCCGTATCTGGTTATTTATTCAAAATCTTGCCGTGATAGAATGTATATTCCCTCTTTGGTGAATAAGGGGGAAATCGGCGAGCAAATAACAAAAATCCTCATTTTTTAAAAATAAATCCTGTACGATCTTATAAGTATTAATAGTTGTTAAAGAGAAATAGAAAATACTTATCACAGAGCTCAGAACTTATGATTTTCACAAGGGGAAGAAAAGGGGGGGGGACGGAAAAATTCCTTTTATGAAAATCATATTAGCGAAGCCGGAATTAAGTTATTTATTTATTTACTTTTTATGTTTGGACTTCCTTTCTGTAAAAGAAATTTGGTCAAAATGAAACAATTCTACAGCAGAGCGGTGGGATTTTGTCCATATACCAGTGGGAGTTAGTTGTTCTTAACTTTTTCAAAAAGTGTTATTAGAATACGTTTATAATTTTTTTTAAAGCTATTAAATTTTAAGGAGCTCAAATACTATTACGGACAGCATCTACGAATTTTATGCACATATAAATTAGTCGTTGGGGGCCACCGTCATACTTACCTATCATGGAAATGCATACTATAAAATATGAAAATAAAACATGTGTAAACTATTCATAAAATGCATCGCAATTCGAATAAAATCGTGGCTTGATGACGTGCTAAACTTTAAAGGTTCTATTGCTGAATTGCGTAAAAGAAACATCCTTATAACTCAAAAAGGACAATCCTATTAACTAACGGTTTACTGCGTCGGATTAAGTGTCTCATTTACAATTAAAATATATCTTTGAATTGAAATTTGAATGCGATACAGGGTCTGAAAAATCGAAGAGTGTGCAAAATAGGATTCCAAATATCTCGTCAACTCATTATCCGATCGCATTATCCTTTATGCAAAATTTATGTTTTTTTATTGTTTTTTATATTTACTTCTTAAAATAAACAATTTCAAAAATATTTATATACCTTTTATGAGGACGAATATTTCGAGAGTCCGAAAAAAATAGTTCCGGATTATCGAGGTTACTGAAATTCAATAAGCTTCTTCCCATTATTACATACTAAGTACATACCAAATTTCAAGTCTCTATCTCAATTTGTTCGGGAGATAGAGTGTTACAGACACACGGCAAAAGTTTTTTTTCTAGAAATATGGTTTTTTTTTTTCTTTTTAATCTCCAGTGTCTAAAACGTGTAAATCAATCAAAATTTATTTTTCGAATTTCAAAACGATTGCAAGACTTACCCTATACTACGTATGATGGGTAAGTAAAATGGCTTTGTTAATGTGAGTTTCACACTTCCAGTACACGAAATATTTTTTTAACACTGTTTCATTTTTAAATTCTATATAAAAATCATTGTTAGTTTAAGTTTGAAATAACTGCAAATAATGATGTTATATAATTAAAAGTATGTTTCTTTCTGTACTGTTGTATGGCGTATTTAAAGAAACATTGTAACGTTAATTGATAAAATGCACAATATATATACCGCTATTCATGTTTTCAACAGCGAGTGAAATTTTTACACACAAACTCTTTGGAAAAATGTGACTGGATAGTAAAAATAAAGAATGTTCTTTATGTTTTAATGGAAATAACATAACATCCTGAGTTACAGAAAGTCGATTTGGTCTATCTGAGTATTTAAAAGGTATGAAATGTAAATTCTTAAAATTTTCCATAAAAGGAAAAATTTTAAAATAAAAAACTGATTTATAAGGTATTTTAATGATACAGATTCATAAGGTATAATGATATTATATTACTATAATGAGTTCCTATTTTAGTTAAAATGTACGCCAATTATATGTATTTAAAGATAAAATTATGCTATTAGTAAAAGTCTTGAAATTACAAACAGCTGTTAAACTTAAAAAGCAGAAAGTTTCGCGTTATTGCGAGGTAAAACTATTTGTTTGAGAACCGCCTTAAATATATGCTTGTTTCTTCCTAAAACATTTCAGAAGCTATTAAGCATGTGGCAGCCACATGTTCGCAAAAGAGTCTTTCTTAAGGGACTGTCCATTTAATAAATAAAGTAAAAACCAAGGAGAAATTGCATGCTATTTGAAGAAGCAATCAATCACCCTGAAACGACCCATTTCCGCTGATAAAAGTGTAAATTGTTGAGAAAGAAATAACGCAACAAAATGGCGTTGATTTTGCTTTTATCAAAGTCTGAAGGAAGGCGTTTCCTATACTTGCCAACCTGTCAAAGGTGTCATTCTGTACTATTATAATTAACGACCTTTGGTTCTGCCGGGAATAGCCCAAAAATAACAGTAAAAAATAGTTGTTCGTTACTCCTAAGTCTAAAGCGCCCTCTATCGACATTTTTTTAGCTTTTTCTTTAGAAATATCCTTAAGAAAATACTGACATAAAGAATAGTTTTAGCGAAAACCGCAAACGAATCGACCATTTTTTCCTTTTTTTATGATTATTTGAAATTTTGGACCCTAAACTTTAATGGCGCCTATCTCCATCGGAATACGTTTGGGACCCTTAGTTTCCAATTTAATATTGTTTGTCTTGATGTGTACTATCACCCCTTAAAGTTTTGCCCAAGAGTTTAGATTCACCCTGTATATATAAAAAGAGGATGACTTTTTTTTCTGCTCCATGTTGTACATTTTCTTTCACGGTATCTCGAAAAATACATGTAAAGTTGAGTTATTTCCATACCTGCTTTAATGTTATAAGCTTGTGTTTCAATATTTACTTTACTTTACTTATATTCATGCTATTTCTTATGCTCTTTTACAGATATGTTAATTTTATTTATTTATTTCCTGTTTCAGGCTGCACTTTCATATGCTGAAGCTCAGAAACGAATAGAGAACACCAAAAACGAATTCAACGACGATATTTCCATTAGTTTGAGATTGCTTTACAAGCTTTCTAAAATACTAGAGAAAAAAAAGATTGATAATGGGTATTTTTATTATTATTATTATTATTGGTTCTAAAATTTATTATTAACATCTATTGTGTTACTTGAAAAAAGTTTCTATATTTTCTCAATTTTATTATATTTTTCCTTTTTCTCATACAGATCAATAACTCTATATAAATCAGAATTTAGATTTGTAAGGGATAGAAAAACTGGAGATCCTATTGATATAGTAAAAAAGGATTCATAGTAAGTTATTATTATATATATAGATATACATATATAAATGTTACCCCTCATTTCAATTCATTTTATAGCTGAAAAATGTATTTTGTTTTGATGTTACTTGTACCTAACTGTTGTTCCTAACTGGTATTGTTGCCTTTATTTTCTAGATATCTTTTGTTATGCAATATAATGTGTTTATGTAATACATTTCAAATGACATTGTATTATAATTAATATAATAAGTCAATAAACCAATACTGATTGTTAGTGTCTCATTTTTTGGTCTAGAACTTTCATATATAAAATTTTAGCTGTTCTAAAGAGAAAATGAATGATTTGAAAGTTAGGCAAATAGGAAAATATGATTTTTTTTGCATGAAATTCTAAATAAATGCAATTTCTGTTTTGAAATCATATAAACATTCTTAAACCTTTTATTTTAAGCTCACAAATGAGAAATATTAATATTATTTCAATCTAGTTCAAAAAATCTTTAAGCTAAGCCTACCAAAGTTTAATAGATTTTTCTTGGATTAAAACCTGAACTTGATACTTGAATTATAATGCTAAATCTGAATGGTAGATCATGTAATGAAAAATATTAATAAAATTAGAAAAATATCAAAACCAATCTCACTTATTACTTTTTATTTCAGAAGGAGCAATAATACAAATTTTTAATCAAGAAAAGATAAATTTACTGTTTATATACTTTTTTTTCTTAAAGTAAGGGTAGTGTTGATTAATGTAGACCATACAGTTAAAAGTTATTATTATACAGGTCTTAGAAAAAAAGAAAAGAAAAAGAATTCGTACTTAACCCATTAAACAGTAAAATAAGCAGTAATACTCTACCGCGCATGCGCTTTTGTCACAGGATATCAATATTTTTTCGCGAATTTTTCATTTTAAAATATAAATTCATACAAAATCGGGTTAAAGATATAAAATAATAATAACTTGATGTTTTAATTATTATTTATTATCACGAACCCGGGAAACGTCTGGCGGGGGTCAGCTAGTGCTTTTTGATAAGTTTTGTTATTGAAAATATAAAATTAATGAAAATAAATAAAACAGTAATTATAAGATGACTCGTTTCCTTGTTACCTGGCAGATACATGTTGTTTTATAGTCATGTATGATTTTTTATTATTATTATTAATGCATATAATTTATTAATTCATACATTTTCTTTCATTAAATTTATTAGTTTATATATATATATATATATATATATATATATATATATATATATATATATATATATATCTTTTTAGGGAAGGTTGAAGATGAAGTTCTATGGTTGAAGAATTCATGTTTTTAACCAACTGTTCTGTAGCACAGAAAATATTGGAAAAATTTCCTGACAGCGCCATTTTAAGACGAAATCCTGCTCCAATGTCATCTAATTTTGACTATCTTATTAAAGCGGGACTGTCAAAAGTATGTAACAATGTTTTTTTGGTTATTAACAATGCTTTTTGGTTATTGTTAGGCTTATTTATTTTTTCTTAAAGTGATGAATGTCATATCGCGAGTACACCATTTTTCAGCAAATACACACCTCTTATTTATGCATTTCCCAAAGTACAAAGGAAAAAGTAATAGAACTGAGCGAGTCATATAGCGATAACTTTATTATATCAATTTAAATTAAGATATGCAATATTACATATTGTATCTATTAAATGAATATTTCATAAGAAAATATTTTATATATTAAATGAAATTTATAAAAAAAATACAGTTATTAAGTAAAAATTGCTAAGAAATATTGCTCACTATATCTATTATTTATTTCCAAATTTTACATTTAATTAGAATATAGATATATATATATATATATATATATATATATATATATATATTAAATATGTTATAACACGAGTTTGATTTTGTTTGAGATGTAATGCATAAACATAACTTTCTAAGTGTAGTGGTGCTTTTAAACTTTTCATTAAAATTATACAGTGGAATTGCGATAGCTCACCATTTATTATTCACATGGTTGGTACAATGTCATACCTCCCAATATCGCACTAAACTTATGTACACTGTAGATTAATTTAACCGAGGTTAAATACATTTTAAATCAGAATTCTTTTAAAAGAAAATACAATCAAACAGGTTCCACACAAGAACATGAAACTAAATATATATTACTTTTTCAGATCTATTTTCTGGTTAAAAATGTCTTTAACTTGGATCAAATTAACTCGCATTGTACGGAAGTTTTGTTGAAAGTTTGCAGGTATGCAATGTTAACTTCAATTAGAAACTCTGTGCATTTTAGCAGAAACTCAGTTAAGTCCACCACAAGTTGAAATATTTTGGCATAACTAATTTTTAATAATTGCCCCCTCACTGAATGGCACTTTGCAATCTTTTGTTGACATTTACTGAAAATTCCACTGGTAAAATTAAGCCTTAGCTTTGAAAATTTCAGAACTTGAAATCCATGTCTAGACTCTTTTGCAATTTAATATATATTTCTCCGGAAACATCTATCCAAAAAACTATGTCCAGATTATAGGGTTGATATAATTAAAAAAAACTGGTATACAAATTCTGTTTTTAAATTCAGTAATACAGAAATAATAGGACTCCATCTTAAATTGGATGTAATCACTATGACAACCTAGAATCATTATCTATCATGGGATATCATTGAATTAATTACGTATGACAGGATTTAATAGAATGAAGAATGTGACTATATCTTGGTCATATACGTCATATATGAATATAACGTCATACATATGGCAGATAACTTGGTGATATATCTCGGTCGCTTGACGATTAATCCTTGGAAGCTGCTATAACAAAGAAATACGGATTTTTTTTTATAAAATTAAAATTATTTAATAAATATTTTAATCAATGTATTTTAAAGTTTCGATTCCATTTTCATAATATTTTAAATGACTTGACAAAATTCGACAACGATTATATATATTAAATTTCAAACTATTCGGTTGGGTTGTTTTTGCGCTGTTATATGCAGAAAGACGGACGGAGTAGACGACGACAATAGGTGCTACGTATTTATATAATTACGAACGCACCTAAAAATTTATGTAATATTTACATTTTTTAAAGTGGATAAAAAAAAAGTCCTATAAAACATAATTTTAGTTAAAAAGTTAAAAAAAAAAAAATCTTTTAATTTTATTCGTTATTTATTATATATATATTATTTTTCTCAGTGTGCAATTTTTAACTGGATGATCTGCCGGGCAATCATAATTTTCTGGCTACTGCCAATTTAATCGTTTGAAATGGCCGGATTCAATTTTTTCCCCCTCGAATATCAGTTGCATACCTAATTTTTAATCCTATATTTTATGATGTTTTATCGATTTTATTAATATTAATGTTATTCTTTTTAAATTTTTAGGGATTTAAGATAAGAGTTGAAAGCAACAAAGCATTGGCTGAATCTTTGGAAAAAGCTGTTCTCCCTGAAAATCCCTATTTCAACGTAATGCTTAGAAGGATTGCTGCACGAGCCATGGCTCCTTCATCATACTTCAGCAGCGGAGATTTCCCTCCGACAGATTATTACCATTATGGTTCAGCTGTGCCTTACTTTACACACTTCACATCTCCAATTAGAAGGTAAATTATTCTTTTATTTGCACAATCTTATATAATTAATTAATTTAAATGAATTATTCACTACTATTAAGAATGTTTATTGATTTATTGTATTTACTTTTATGCCCTTGGGGGACACTATCATATTCTAATATAATGTAATACTTTATTAAACACTAATATAATATATATTAATTCAAATTAATTTTATTCCCTAACAACTTATATCATGTGAATTTAAATTTTAACTTTGTATGCAAAACATAATTTGTTACTATTAATTTCAATATTTAATTAATATTATTTTTAAATCCATAGTATCTTAATTCACATAATTTAGTATTTTAATTTGCCCACGGTGGGCAATATCATATTCTAATATCATATTCTAATATAATGTAATACTTTATTAAATGCTAAAATTATATGTATTAATTTAAATTAATGTTATTCCCTATCCTATCCTAATAATATTATAAATCTGATTGTGTGCAAATGTTAGGCTGAAGCCAGCGTCAAAATGGATGATTTAATGATCCTGTATTTTTGCATATAGGATGATTATAACCCTCGAATGAACATAGGCTTGTTTTTGTTTTTTTTATTCAAATATTTTTCTTAATAATTCCAAATTTCGTTATTTTCATAGAGAATAAATGGACATTTTTCCATACAATTTAACCATTTTACTTTATCGTTGCTAGTGCTTTGATCGTTGCCAAAAAATAAAAACATGGAAAAATATTTTTTCCTCAACAATTAATTTTCAATTGAACGATTTTCATGTGAAAACTGAAAATTAAAAAGAATTCAAAAGAATATGAATTTCTGTGACATTTGAAAAAAAATAATAATATGGAGTATTTGTTATTATACATGAAGTATGGATATCGGTTACGGTAAAAAGATCTTTTTCTGTCAAAAACTGCGTTATAATTAGAAGGAAAAATGAACAATAATTATATTATTAAAAATAGATTTCGCTTGGACCATGGAACTATGAAAAGGATTCTCCTCGGCTTGGACAAATATGACGTCATAAATAAAACATTAAAACATGTATTTTTAAATATTCGTAATAATACAAGGAGCATGAAAATCAAGGTATAATGAAAGTAGATAGATAATGGACGTAATATTTAAGATAAAAAAATGAAATATTTTTTATCGATACTGATTAATAATTAGCTTGAATACCAGTTACATACAAATGTGAGTTTTCCGCTAAAATTTACGTCCTGATTGCCAGAAAAAGAAAATTAACAATAATTATGCCATTAAAAAGAGATTTCTCCGAGGAAAAAATGACGTCATACTTGAAATAAAACGGGAATTTTCAAATGTGTTTTACAAGGAGCGTGAATCAATTCCGTACATTAATAATACACGGATCGGTAAGTTTAGAAAGTAGATGAGTTTCACGCCATATTTAAAACGAAACATTTAAATATTTTTTTTAACGAAGTTCCTCTAAAAATGGCAACTAAATTATTCCAATTTTGTGGATAAAAAATAAGAAATAAAAAGGATTAATATATTTTTTCTCATTAAAACTGAAAAAAAGAATTTATTTTCAATTTGAATAGATGGTGAAAGAAAAAAAAATCTTGATTACAGTAAAATTTTTGAAAAATAAAAACGTATTTTCACATATTCAAACTTCATGAATCAATTTATTCTGGAGAACAAAAATCGTCTGTGACCATATTTTCATTTAGAAATAAAGATTTTTTTTTTCAGTTATAGATTAAATCAAAGAGGCAAATTTAAGCTCCTTGCATTTAGGTCTACAATTATTGCTCCCTATTCACAAGAATTGAATTTAATGAAAAAAATATATACTATTTCCATTATCTTTGAAGGATGGCTGTTAAAACGTTTCACAAAAGCGTTAAAAGTAAAATGGTTTACCAGGTAAACTTGACATATGTTTTTACACAATTGGTCGATTTCTACGATTTTATTCGGCCTGCCTTTTTTCATTGGTTGCAGTTTCCTTTTCGTGATTATTTGTCACAAAATTTCACTTTTTTAAAACTTAGTTATGTCAAGGCCTCTATAACATAGAAATACTGGTCTCCTATGGAATGTGATAAAGAGTTAATTAATTATTTACGTTTCTAATTATCGGGAATGAAATATCTTGCTTAATTAATGAATTTATTCTTCTTTTAATGATACGTGGATGAAGTCACGGGTAACAGCTATAATATTATAAATCCGATTGTGTGCAAATGTTAGGCTGAAGCCAGCGTCAAAATGGAGAATTTAATTACCCTGTATCTTTGCATGTAGGTTGATTATAATCCAGGAATGAACATAGGCTAGATTTGATTTATTTTATTCAAATATTTTCTTTAATAATTAAAAATTTTATTATTTTCATAGAGAATAAATGGACATTTTTCGATAAAATTTAACCATTTTACTTTAATGGGCTTTGATGGTTGCCAATAAATAAAAAAAAACGGAAAAATATTTTTTCATCAACAATTAATTTTCAATTGAACGATTTTCCCGTGAAAAATGAAAATTAAAAAGAATTCAAAAGAAGATGAATTTCCGTGATATTTGAAACAAAAATATGGAGTATTTGTTATTATACATGAAGTATGAATATCGGTTACATTAAAAAGATCTTTTTCTGTCAAACACTGCGTTATAATTAGAAGGAAAAATAAACAATAATTATATTATTAAAAATAGATTTCGCTTGAACCATGGAATTATGAAAAGGATACTCCTCGGCTTGGACACGAGGCTAGCAAAAAAGACTAGAGTGACGTGATGCTCTTTTCGTACACCTTCATTGGTGCATTCGAGCATCACGTGACTCCGGCGGTCTGTAAAAAAAGATACGCGTAAAGCACCGCGGTAGCCTTTCTTTTTCGTTAGCCTCGCTTGGACAAATATGACGTCATAAATAAGCATGTATTTTCAAATGTTCGTAATAATACAAGGAGCATGAAATCCATGTTTAATGAAAGTAGATAGATAACGGACGTAATATTTAACATGAAAAACTGAAATATTTTTTATCGATACTGATTAATAATCAGCTTGAATACCAGTTACATACAAATGTGAGTTTTCCGCTAAAATTTACGCCCTGATTGCCAGAAAAAGAAAATCAACAAGAATTATGCCATTAAAAAGAGATTTCTGTGAGGAAAAAGTGACGTCCTTTTTTAAATAAAACGGGAATTTTCAAATGTGTTTTACAAGGAGCGCCAACCAATTCCTTATATTAATAATACAAGGATCGGTAAGTTTAGAAAGTAGATGAGTTTCACGCCATATTTAAAACTAATTTTTTTTTTTTTTTTTTTTTTTTTTTTTATTTAATCTATACCGATTATTAAGCATGAATATCAGTTACATACAGATGGGAGTGTTTTGCCAAAAAACACACCATGATTATTAGGAAAATAAAAATAAATACGAATCTATTAAATTAAAATCTGACCGCCTGTTTGTATTTCGCAACTACTCCTTTCAGATTATCAAACGCAACGTGATTTACTTAACACCGGTATTGACACCGGTTATCATTGATCCGATGATGTCATAAACTCTCAGAATTTTAAAAATTGATTTAAATTTCGAGATATTATTATTATTATTATTATTATTATTATTATTATTATTATTGTAAATTTTAACGAAGTTTCTCTGAAAATGGCATCTAAATTATTCCATTTTTGTGGATAAAAAAGAAGAAATAAACGGATTAATATATTTTTTCTCATTAAAACTGAAAAAAATAATTTATTTTCAATTTGAATAGATGGTGAAAGAAAAAAAATCTTGATTACAGTAAAATTTTTGAAAAATAAAAACGTATTTTCACAAATTCAAACTTCATGAATCAATTTATTCTGGAGAACAAAAATCGTCTGTCAACATATATTTTCATTTAGAAATAAAGATTTTTTTCAGTTATAGATTAAATCAAGGAGGCAAATTTAAGCTCCTTGCGTTTAGGCCTATACTTATTGCTCCCTATTCACAAGAATTGAATTTAATGAAAAAGAATATACTATTTCCGTTATCTTTGATTTTGAAGCATGGCTATTAAAACATTTCACAAAGGCGTTAAAAGTAAAATTGCTTACCAGGTAAACTTGACATATGTTTTTACACAATTCGCTGATTTCCACAATTTTATTTGCCCCGCCTTTTTTCATTGGTTGCTGGTTGCAGTTTCCTTTTCGTAATTATTTCTCACAAAATTTCACTTTTTTAAGACTTAGTTATGTCAAGGCCTCTATAACATAGAAATACTGTATTGTCTCCTATGGAATGTGATAAAGAGTTAGTTAATTATTTACGTTTCTAATTATCAGGAATGAAATATTTTGCTTAATTAATGTATTTATGCTTCTTTGAATGATACGTGAACGAAGTCACGGGTAACAGCTAGTTGTATCATATGTTTAATATTAAATTTATCTCCATAGCATCTTTATTCACTTTTAGTATTTTAATTAATCATTACTACATCCAATTTTACTTTAATGTAATTGGATTTATTATTCATTTTATATTTAATTTCATATATATTTATTATTAAATATTATTTATTTTATTTTTATTTCATTTATATTTATTAACTAATTACGACCACTTAAGATAGAATGAATTCATTTTTAATATTGATTTTTCCATTGTATTTCACTACATATTCTTCTCATAGATGGCAGCACCATGGCTTGTTGCTTTAAAATATTCAATATTTCAATGTAGTTTATTTTCAAAATCATAGATGGCAGCACCATGGTTTGTGATGCTTTTAAAAAATTCCATATTTCCATGTAATTCATTTTCTAAATTGGCAACAGGGTTTGTAATCTTCTAAAACTGGTTTTGGCAACATTTAGTAAATTATTTTTTGCAATTCATTGCCTTTATTTATCTTCATGTATCTGGTAAGTGTTGGTAGTAGGAATCCATCTTCATCGTGTAGATTATGGCTTATGGCATTTGTCGATCTATTATCCAGTTCTTCTGTTATAATTCTGGGTAAGGTTTCCCTCTTTTTAAGTATTGTATTTGTTTTATGAATTTTCAGTCTTTTTTTAATTAGATGGTTATGGTCATAGAGTGGTCGTCCCAAATTCATATTCTTTAGCAATCTTAATGCTAATATGAAGATGAAACCACTCATTTTATTTGTGGAATGTATGCATTTGGGACTTGATAATTCTGTATAAATTCCACAAATTTCATTCATTCTATTTTATTCAATTTTTAATTTAATTTGTACTTCTTTTATATTAGTATCTAATATCTATATTCATTGTGCTGGCGTTACAATTTCGTTGTCAATAAATTATTACTTCCTAAATCATAATTTCAAGTTTCAGTTGGTGTTATCGTAATGTTTCATTAATGGTTATATATATATATATATATATATATATATATATATATATATATATATATATATATATATATATATATATATATATATACAGGAGATTTAAATTATTTTTCTGAGCCGAAATTTCATTCAAAAAACATCTAGGGGAAAGTCGGGTAGCCGCGTACAGCGGTTAACAGCGGACATTTCAATTTCTAAGAAATTCAAAGTGTTGCGTAAATAGAGTTATTGTAAATGAACGCCCTCTAGAGTCGAAACAAAAGAATCGAGACATATTTAAAGTAACCTCAGGAAACTGCACTGTTATTTTCGACAGTGTTGAGTTACAGGAAGGGAAAAGGGGAGGGGGATGACATCACACCGTAGAGCATTGAAATCTCCCCCACCCCACCACGGAAGATTTTATGCTTATATGATCTAGAGATGCAGTTATCCCAGAACTTTACAGTGTCTCTCATGTATAGTTTTTAGAAATCCCTCGCGGAGAAAAATGTCTGAATTCAACACTGATTTTTAAATCCCGGGCACGAGCAATGCTGGATGGGTGAGCTAGTAAATAATAAACCAATTAAAAAAAAAAAAAAAAAAAAAAAAAAAATAGGAATGAAACATTTAATATACAGTTTTAAGTATTAAAATAATTTGCTTATATCTAAAGTAGGATCTTTGCTTTTGGTTTTATTAACTTTGTGAATAATTAATGTAATGTCGCGTATTCTTTTTCGCAATTTTGCAGGGTTTTTTTTTCTTCTTTAATTATCATTACTAATAAATTGATATTTTTTTTCAGTTTAGCATTGAAACCATTTTTCTTTTGATAAAATAATCAAAATAGTTGATTTCATGGGAATGTTGGATAAATTTAATCTTTTCATTTGTTTTCTTTTATTTTGCGTGTGTGTATGCATGTATACACAAATGCATTTGTATGTTTTCATGTATGCATACACTATCTGTAAGATTGGGGATTATTTACCTTACCTTTGATTGCATATAGGAGAAAAAATTGATCATATGAGCATTTTTTTCCCCCCAGAGCTTAGGGAGAAAATTTGACATATTCTTGATTGCTTTCCCACATGATTTTGAAGCAGTTTCTTGCTTCCAATTAATGATGGACTAAAAAAAGACAGCACCCTTCTTGCGTTCAGTCAAAAATTGGCACACTTACTGCATTTTTCCCTTGAAAAATTGCTTGTATAGTAAAAATTGACTCATTGGCGTGTCTTGAAAAGAATACAGTACCTTTAAAATATTAAAAAAACCAATTCCCTTAAAATCTAAAAAGTACCCTTTTTTAAACCCCGGAGGAAAAAGCTGGTGATAGTGCTTTAAGATTGATTCTCTATAGTTTTTATTTAATCATGCTATTTTGCTGATTATGTGGCTATTTCAAAATATATATATTTTTTTTTAATCTTAAGGTATTCTGATATTCTTGTTCATCGGCAGCTTGAGGTTGCAATAGGAGCAGACGTTTCATATCCTGATCTTGCTGACAAGAAAAAAACACGAGTGAGTACCATAATTTTATTTTAATTTTTACTGCAACAATTACATTTTTAGTGAGATTTTAAAACATATAATACTTTTTATTGTAGGAACGATGCAATTACATAAATTATCGCAATAAACAAGTTGGGTACTGTAAACGTGCATTTGTGAATTTATACAACCATGGAAGTATATTAAAGATGAATTTATATTTGTTAATATTCTATTTTATTTATTATTAAATAAACTATACTATAAATAAATTTATTTTACAGCTATTATTTAAAGACAGAGTTGTTGAAGAAGACGGGCATATACTTTTTATAAGTGAACATGCCCTTGAAATGCAGTTACCACGCTATGGGCTTGAATGCAAGATAGACCTGACTTCAAAATATGAAGAAAACGATGCAGTGAGTTTTCAATACGATGAAAAGGTAAGTACATAAGTTAGACAATTTAATTATTATTTTAACTAAAAGTAGCATATAATTCATATTTTAACTACCACTTTAATGAACAAATATGACGCTAATTTTATTCAACATGTAAAGGAAAAGATAAAATATTACTTTAAACCAGGGATGGCTAAACTCTGGATGTGAAAAATTTTGGTCTTAACTAATATTGAATGTACTAACCATAACTATTGAAATTATTACACACTAACTTACAATACGTTTTTGCACAATATTTAATTCATATTTTATTTTAGAATTCTTAACATATATTGGGCTTGTCTAAATAATTAATCCATATTAGTATTTCTTATTGTTAATTAATATGCTAATTGTTTATTTGAAGAATATGGAGCAAAAAATATCCCAGGTGTTGAGGCAGCATTAAAGAATTACAGTTTAAGAACTTTGTATAAGAGCTCTTTAAAGATGAAAAGAGTAATTTAATATTAATGGTGCTTTTTTATCTAGACCAACATATGATACTAATATGATATATGATAGTATCATATGTTGGTCTAGTTTTTTATACATACTCCTTAAACTGTAATTATCAAATGTCAGTTTATAAGTGAATTTTTTTAATATTAAATATTATTTCAGGAACAATCCCAAACTTCTGAAGGTGTTACCCTGAGACTGGGGGATACAGTAACCGTGCAGCTCCATGCTGGAAGTGATATAACGCATCCGAAAATTGTGCTCCAACTTGTGAAACCTTATGTGAGTTCTTAGATTTTGTCTTTTTAGTGCATTAAATATGTTTAAAGGTTATTGTTACTATTTTAATTGCCGAGACGTCAGTGAAGTCTCACTGTGGAAACGCGAGAAGTTTTTGGTTTCTGTCTGTCGGTTTGTTTGTCGGTCTGTTCTGCGATAACTGCCGTAAAAATCGTCGTATTAAGTTGATTATTGGTGGGTATGTTGGCGAAGTACCCGGAATTAGCTGTATTTTTTTTTAGTTTACATTTGGTTCATTCGTTCGAAAAATATAGAACATTTCTTTTTAGGTCAAAATGCTTTCCTATGGCAATGCAGACGATTTTAAAATTTCATTTTTAACTGAAATGAAAATTGCATATTCGAATAATGGATTTAAATGTAAAATTACGGATACTAAATTTATGATTTGGATTTCTTAAATATATGGAATAGCTTTGAAAATTTGCCGATACATCTATTATAATTTAGAAGTTAATTGTTAAAATTATTGGAAAGTTCGGGATATATAAATATTTTATTTTCCTACTTTTTGCAAATTTTAAAATACATTTCTTTTTCTTTCCTCTTTATTTTACTAGTTGCTTGGCAAACATATTTCAAAGCATATCAAAATAAGAAATGCATTTTTTTATCTAAAAAATTACAAGAATAAGAAATTTATAAGAATTTCAGAATATAGTTGCATGAATCGTGTTTAATTGAACGCTTCTAATTTCTGAAACCTCCAAGTATTTTATATGCCTATAAATATGTATGTAACATTAAAAAAAAAAAAAAATTCGAATTGTAAGATGCTGAATAATATGACAAGTGAAATTAAAAAACAATGACTTTCAGAGCTGACGTTGAGGCTCCTGATCTGCAGATTTCCTAGTTCAGAAACTAATTTAAAGAAATTGATATTTTTCTTATGTGTGAAGATTAGCGGCTCGTCAGGAAGTGGTGCTGCATCAGATTACTACCAGTATTTTTGTGTACGAAAATTCGCCTTAATTAATCGCAGGACAATGTACGAGTAAATAAGGCGAATATTAGTACACGAAAATACTGATATTAAAGGGCTGCAGCACTACCTGACGAGCCACTACAGTGTGTGAATGATGTATATCTGTGTATGAGAAAAATGTTAGGAAGTTAAAATTAAGTACGTTTCCCTAGAAATATGATTATTTGTGTGCTGATAACCCTAACTGTAATCTAAATTAACTTAAAACTAAAATATTGAAATCTGAATTATCTGGAGTCTTTGTTTGAAAAATCTATAAAAAAAAAAATCTATATTTTTTAATTTTATATCTTAAAATAATAATAATAATAATAATAATAATAAAATGTAAATGCTTTAATAGAATATGCGCGTTTATGATATAGTTTCATAATTATGACGGTTTTCCTGTACCTATATACTTTAAGTGCTGGCTAGGGCTTTTATATTGTTAATGTGCATAATGATTGGATTTATTATTTTTATTTTTGAAGAAGACAAGTAATAGAAACTTTTTATTATTTCAATTTAGTTTTTTTTTCATTAATTTAATAGTTGCATGATGAATAAATAATGTTTGCATAGTTTAACTACCACAACAGGGATCTAGACCATATGTGGGTTGATTTATCAAGAAACAAATCACCATGTCTTCAAAATACAGGGTGGTTATAATATAAGCATCGCTTTTTGGAGCTGTCTGTAGCTCTAAGGAATAACCCGAATGAAACCAAAATCGGTGCACTTACTATTCGAATAGGGGGAAGAAGAATGGAACAATAAAAAAAATAATTGCAATAATCACCAGCAGATGGCGCTACTGAGTGTGAAATGTAATGTGTAATACAAGAACAAAGAACTAAGGCGTCAAACCGGATGGTACACATAATTTATTGGAAAATGTCACAGTGAATGTGGTTACGCTTTCGCATTTCGGTGCCTATCATGTTCAAGTTCCCCATGGCCATTTTGCTGGAGGACACAATTCAGGCGGCGCACGACGTGCTCGTTTTTTCGCACATGTTGTGATATGCAATAAAGTCATTGAGGTTTGCGACACTTCCACGGTACACAATATTACACATTACATTTCACACTCAAAAGCGCTATCTGTCGGCGATTATTGCAATTAATTTTGTTGTTGTTGTTCCATTCTTCTTCCCCCTTCTCGAATAGCAAGTGTACCGATTTCGGTTTCACTCCGGTTATTCCTTCAAGCTACAGACAGCTCCACATATATATACTTATATTATAACCACGCGGTATGTAAATTTCAATGGAAAAAGAATGAAAAAATAAAAGAAATCTTCAAACTTTCTTCCTGTAGTAACATTTTTATTTTTATTTTTTTTTTATTTTTTTTTTTAACAAAGCTGCTTAAAAATTCGGGTATTTATCAGAAATCAAACTTTGTGTAATTTAAAAGATGCTATTACTACAGACTAACTAATTATATGTTGTTTGCGATAGTCTCATATGACTGCATATCATGATGTAAACAATATCTCATCAAAAACGTCACCTGTAAAAAATGCAGCCAAGTCTCGTGACTCTTTTTCCGTAAAAAGTTCTGAGATCGTGTAAAGACAAGTTTAGCTATCTTATTAACTCTGAAATTTCCATTCACAAATCACTCCTAGTCTCTACATCTTTATTTAAATATTATTTTGTAACTTGGCAATTACGCAGCACAGGGAAGTTATTACACCTTACTATGTTATGTGGAAAGGGATGAGATAATATGATTAAGGCTAATTATATACGCACAGGGAACTTGTTACACCTTCATATGTTATGGGATGGCATGGTATTATTTGATTAAGACTAATTATATACATCCCATTCTCGTGCTACGTAATTGCCAAGTTACAAAATAATATTTAACTAAAGATGTAGAAACTAGGAGTGATTTGTGAATGAAAATTTCAGAGTTAATAAGATAGCTAAACTTGGCTTTATACACGATCTCAGAACTTTTTACGGAAAAAGAGTCACGAGACTTGGCTGCATTTTTTACAGGTGACGTTTTTGATGAGATTTCACTTCTTTTTGTAAGTAATCCTCCTTTTCTTGATTTTGGGTTCTTTTTGGAGATCATCCACTGATTTTCGCTAAGCCCACACTCTGTCCCTATTATTTACAGGTATAAAAAATTTGAAGCTTTAGTTTCGTTCGCAAAGTACTGTAGATAAAAAGAGATTTCAGGTTCCTAGGCCAGCACTAAGTTATGGGAGGGGGAGTGTCAAAAGTACTCTCAATTGCTTCCAGGATAGGTGCTATCCATCTGAGATATTACTCGCAGTCCTAGATACTTGATATTTAGCATAAAAGAACTTTTTAGTATAAAAAGAAAGCCAAAATTAAAATTTCCGGAAATTTTTAATAAATCAAACTATATTCATTTTTTAAATGTTTTTTTTTTTTTCGTTTTTTTTTTTTTTTTTTTTTTTTTTTGTTTTGTTTTTTTGGCTCTTTTTTTTTTTACATTTACGGATTTTTTAATTTTTTCTTACTTTGTATACTAAACCCTACCTTTCTGCCAAATGTCAAACTTCTAGGACTACAAAATCGGATTATTTTCAAATTTTTGACTTTTTATAAATTTATTGATTTTTCGATTTTACTTCTAAGTTACCTGATTGTCATGCCAATATAGTAATTCTTTTATCCGTCTTCTTAGGATCATTTAGGTTCAATTTAGAGGTAAATCAAGTGAATGTTAGAGTCACCATGATTTTATTTAGAAAGAACTATCAAACCATAACCAGCCAGTAATGTCGGGAGGGTAGGGGGAGCTGTGAAAATTTTTGTGGGGCTAACATCATTTAACAATCCATATTTCATATGCGAAGTAAATAGAGTATAACCGGTGAAAGAAAACAAACCTGTGTATAAAGAAATCGCCTATAACGTAGCCGGTCTATAGTGGAACTTTCCTATAACGAAATTCGTAAACGAAAGAAAAGGAAACCATAATCCGGGGGAAATGACATAAAACAATTAGGGGCGTTGTCAAGGCTACACTAGATACCGGGTTTGCTCATTCATTATCATGACGTCACAAAAGGTGGCTGGCCGCGACCAGCGATTGGTGCAAAGCGACGAGCCCGTCGTTTTGTGCAAATCGCTGTATGTCTTTCATTTTGTCGTTTCGCTTTGTACCAATCGCTGGTAGCGGCCAGCCAGTGAGCCACCATTTGTGACGTCATGATAATGAATGAGCAAGCCCGGTATCTAGTGTAGCCCTGGCGTTGTACTAGCTAATAGGACAATTATCTTAAAACTAATGTTTGTAGCAGTACAAAATGAAATTGTTTTCAATTTTCGATTTTTTAAAGATATTTCGATTTTATTTTCGAATTTAATGAATTTTTTAATTGTTCCTTTTATTGAATAGTAAATACCACCTTTACACCAAGTTTTAAGTTTCTAAGAATACAAGATAAAATTATTTTCAATTTTTGATTTTTTCGATTTTTTTTTATAATTTTCTGGATTTTTTAATTTTTTCTTATTTTGTATTCTTTATTACAAATTTCAAGTTCCTAGCGCTACAAAATCAAATTATTTTGAAATTTCCGATCTTTTCGAGTTTTTTTATTCTATTTTCGAATTTATTGTGTTTTAATTTTTCCTTTTTCTGTATCCTAAACAATAAGTTTTTTTGAATTTTACAGATTTTTTTCTTTTTTTTTTCTTTTTTTGTATCCTAAATACTGTCTTTATTCCAAATTTTAAGTTTCTAGCTCTACAAAATCGAATTATTTTCAAATTTTCGTTTTTTTTTTCGATTTTTTGATTTTATTTTCGATGTTTGTTGTGTTTTTATTTTTTTCTTTCTCTAAATCCTAAACACTACCTTTACACCAAATTTTCAGTTTCTAAGACTACGAGATCATATTATTTTCAATTTCCCACTTTTTTTCTTTCTTTTTCTTTTTTTCTTTTTCTTTTTTCTTTTTCTTTTTTTTTTCTCTTTTTTTTCTTTTAATTTTTGAAAATTTCGATTTTTTTTCGAATTATCCATATTTTTTAATGTTCCCTTATTTAGTATCTTAAATATTACCTTTATTCCAAATTACAAGTTTCTAGCGCTATGAAATCGAACTATTTTCAAATTTTCTTTATTTTTCGATTTTTTTTTTATTTTCTTTTCGAATTTTATTGCGTTTTTATTTTAACTTATTCTGAATCCTAAACACTATCTTTACCGCGAATTTTAGGTTTCTAAGGCTAAAAGATCAAATTATTTTAATTTTTTCATTTTTTTCGAATTTTTGAATTTTTTTTCGAATTTTCCGGATTTTTTAATTTTTCCTTATTTTGCATCCTAAATACTACCTTTATTCCTAATTACAAGTTTCTAGCGCAACAAAATCGGATTATTTGAAAATTTTCAGTTTTTTTCGATTTTTCCGATTTTTTGATTTTATTTTCGATTTTTTTTGTGCGTTTTTGATGTTTTCTTTTTCTGAATTCTAAACACTACCTTCACACCAAATTTTAAGTTTTTAAGACTACACATCGTGTTATTTTCAATTTTCAATTTTGTTCGAATTTGTTAAATTTTCGAATGTTTTTTTTTTTTTTTTTTTTTTTTTTTTTTTTTTTTTTTTTTTTCCGGATTTTATAATTTTTCCTTTCTTTGACTTCTTCTAAACACTACCTTCACACCAAATTTTAAGTTTTTAAGACTACAAGATCGTGTTATTTTCAATTTTCAATTTTGTTCGAATTTGTTAAATTTTCGAATGTTTTTTTTTTATTTTTTTTTCCCCGGATTTTATTTTTCCTTTCTTTGTATCCGAAACACTAGCTTTGTTCCAAATTTTAAGTTTCTATGGCTTCGGGATCTACCCAATCTTTTTGATGACGCGAGAGTGAGTGAGTGTGTGAGTGACAAAAAATCGAAACTTTGAGTTCATATACCGTCTGCACTAATTTATGGGTATTTTTTTAATTATCCATATTTTTTAATTTTTCCTTAATTAGTATCTTAAATATTACCTTTATTCCAAATTTCAAGTTTCTAGCGCTGTAAAATCGAACTAATTTAAAATTTTCCTTATTTTTCGATTTTTCTCGATTTTTCGATTTTATTTTCGAATTTTATTACGTGTTTTATTTTAACATTTTCTGAATCCTAAACACTATCTTTACCGCGAATTTTAAGTTTCTAAGGCTAAAAGATCAAATTATTTTAATTTTTTCAATTTCTTTCGAATTTTTCGAATTTTTGAATTTTTTTTTTCGAATTTTCCGGATTTTTTAATTTTTCCTTATTTTGCATCCTAAATGCTACCTTTATTCCGAATTCCAAGTTTCTAGCGCAACAAAATCGGATTACTTGACATTTTTCGATTTTTTTCGGTTTTTTCGATTTTTTCAATTTTGCTTTCGATTTTTTTGGTGTTTTTGATGTTTTCTTTTTCTGGATGCTAAACACTACCTTCACACCAAATCTTAAGTTTCTAAGACTACAAGATCGTCTTATTTTCAATTCTCAATTTTGATGGAATTTGTTGAATTTTCGAATGTTTTTTTTTTCGAATTTTCCGGATTTTATAATTTTTCCTCCCTTTGTATCCTAAACACTACCTTTTTTCCAAATGTCAAGTTTCTAGGGCTACGGGATCTACCTAATCTTTTTGATGACGCGGAACGAGTGAGTGAGGGACAAAAAATCGTATGTTTGAGTTCATATATCGTCTGAACTAGAAAAGACAGAAAGTTTTAAATTTTGGTCCTGTGTGCCAAATACTCTACAAAAACGAAGTTTTGAATTTTTGGGATACTCCAACGCGGAGATATGGGGGGGGGGGGGAGGGGAGTTGCTTCCAGAGTTGCTTCCAGAAAAGTATACTTACGGCCGTGCTTTCTCGACTTGGCGGAGGCACTGCCGTGCCTCCAGATAAAGAAAGAGGAGTAAATTAAATCCAGGATTTGGGATATGTATAAATTTTCTCATTGATCTTATCCAGAATTATTATTATTATTATTATTATTATTATTATTATTATTATTTTTTTTTTTTTTTTTTAACTAAGAATATGTGTACTCTCCATGAATTATTATTTATAATTTACTGTGTTTGTATATTTTCATTTCAAAAAATTAGTTGAAAAAAGTATTTAAAAAAAATGTGTATAGTTATATTTACCTGTTTTTACTTTACAGATTCGTAATTTCAGTGTATCACCACTCCTTTCCTTATGGGCTCCTGACGGCACCATTAAACCTTCTGTGGCGCCCTATTACTTGAGCTTATCCTCCCCTTCCTCCCTAAAGCTACGTCCCTGAATCAAAGGACAGAAAACTTACTTTTGATGAGTGACCTGCTCTTGGAGATAAACTTTTTCAATTTTCTAATGATAAGGAAAGGGCAGATGACGTTATTGTTAGAAGAATAACTATTGGATACCTGCCAGTCTTTATGACTCATATTGTATTCAAGAATTCAGGAGATATGATTGGTCTGTGATATAATTGGTTTAAGTTTTCATGACCATTCCTGCAGTGATCGCTAATGCAAAAATGTTGTGGGTAGATTGGTTGATCGACGTGTTGGTTTGTAAACATGTCATTTCCTTATACCATAGCTGTCAACCTTCATTTTCCAAAGTCAAACATATTTTGTACCAATTTTTTTTTAATAAATTATATGAAATAAGTAATCTTGTAGAAATAAGATACATTTTTTTAAATGAAATCTCTGGTTAAAACTATGTTTATTTGACTTGAAAACAATTGGAAAGATTATGCCGATAGATTTTTGTGACTGATCAAGATCTACTGACAATTTGCAGGTTACAAGAAAAGGTTTTAAAACATAAAATGATTGTTCTTAAACTACTATTAATCAAATATTTAACAAATTTTCATATAATTTATAATAGTGATTATAAATTATCAAAATTATTCATTGAATGGTTTTATAATGAATTATTTATTTTTTCATTAGTCATTATTATTTTTAATATATAGTTATTTCACAAAGCTATAACTATTTAAATAAAGTTTTAAAACGTCAAACAACTCAATGATCTAAAATCTGCAAAATCCTTTGTTCCAAGTTGTACAGATATTTTTGTGTGTATGTACTGTACTATTTAGTATTATAAAGTTATAAACAGATATGAGAACAACCAAACTGCAACAAAAGAGGAAACTATTGCTTCCCCTCATCGCATCTAGAAATTCCATTCTTTTCTAAAGGGAGAAAGGGGAGGTGTAGAAATTTGAGGTGAGGGAGAGGAATTTTGATGAATTTTATTTATTATTATTATAAAGTGGCAAATAGGGCATTTTTTTTATTTCTTACAATAAATTTTTAAAATTTGTAAATTCTGTGCTGGAAGCAGATGGTAATTAAGATAACTTAATAACAGGGTCTGGGGAGAGTAATTAAGATAATTGATTATTTATTTATTTTATTAAAAAAAAACAAATAGGGCAAACATTTTTTGTTTGAAAGATTTTAAACTTTGTATGCTGGAGGGAGAGACAAGTGGAAATTTCAGAGTTGGGGTAGGATAATTTAGGTGCAGGATTATTTATTTATTGTTAGCAGAAAGCATCAGAAGATTTTTTTTTAAGTTCTAAAGACTGAAATTTGAGTGAGTGGATAGGGGGGGGGGAATGCAAAAGAGGGGGAAAGATTCAATAAAATTATAAAAAAGCAAAATTCTACGAAAACCTAGAAGATTTTCTTCCCTGTATAAAAGAAGTATTTCTATTTGCCCAAACTTTTCATACATATTATCACCAAAGTAATTTATCTTTTTTTTTTTTTTTTTTTTTCTTTGTATATTAACAAATCAAATCTGTACAAATTATGTAGCAACAAATAGATCCACCTTTTCTATATTTGTATTAAAGAAGCCTAAATATATTAAATGTTTCCTTGCCGAGATCGACAATTCTAAGCAATCTTATCCCATCCTTGGCGCCACTAAAACAATTCTTTGCTAGTAGTTTGTAATTTATCAAAGAACTGAGCTGGATGCGATATCTGAACTTCGTACATCGCAGCTGGCATGAGACTGCCGGGAATTGCCAATCACAGCATGGAAACGTGTTACAGGCATAGATTGGCGCTATATTGTCAGATACAACAAACCAGATTACAACAACTGTACATTTTTTCTTTATTAAATCAGATAATATACAATACATATGCAAATCATAAGCAAATAACATTATACAAGATACATACAAACATGAATTTTCAAAATTGTTCTTAAGACAAACAATATGAATAATATGAAGGTTATAAGTAAAAGAATTTTTTAGCTTAATATACATTGCAATAAAAAGTAATAAGTTAGCAATATTTCAAAATTGTTCTTATGACAAACAATATGAATAATATGAAGGTTATAAGTAAAAGAATTTTTTAGCTTAATATACATTACAATAAAAAGTAATAAGTTACAGTATTTCAAAATTGTTCTTATGACAAACAATATGAATAATATGAAGGTTATAAGTAAAAGAATTTTTTAGCTTAATATACATTGCAATAAAAAGTAATAAGTTACAATATTTCAAAATTGTTCTTATGACAAACATCATGAATAATATGAAGGTTATAAGTAAAAGAATTTTTTAGCTTAATATACATTGCAATAAAAAGTAATAAGTTAGCAATATTTTTAACACACACAATATTTCAGAGGTACAAAAGAAATTTTCATTTAATATGCAGTTTTTTACATATTCATATCTTAAAGCCCAGATTAATGCGAATAAAACTAAAAACCATTAAACTTAAAGCCAAAACCATTAAAAAACCAAATTAATGCCAATACTGAAAACCAAACAGTTTTAACTGTCTGAATCAGAACAATGGATTTCATAATTTACAGTTATTCTATAACAGATAATTTAAAAGTATGACATGGATAGTTTTATCACATAAAGGTATCTGACAAAATTTGAGACTTATTTTTGAAAACAAGTAAATACCAATATAAAATTAATGATCCTTAGTTTGTTTGTATCAATGAAAATATACTTAAATGCAAATTCAATAGAATTTATATAAAGGTGTATTATATACAGTGTATTTTTATATGAAAATAAGCAATATAGTATAGAAGAGGGGGATACTGTACTTATTTAATGGTACAATGTATACTTAAAGATATTTCGTAATAATTTGAGACATATGAGACTTATAAATTTTGTTCAATTATAGTTCGCTACAATATTACAATTTATGCAAACAAAAATATAATATAAGAATTTATACCAATGTAATGCTTTGCAATAATTTCAGAACACAATCACTTAATCACTAAAATAAATTTTTGCTGATAACTTAAAGTAACAAAAGTGAAAGTATATTACATGTGGACATAATTTTACCAGGTCAGCCAGTTAAGAAGCAATTCACTGTATATTAAAGAACACCAAAAATGTATTGAATTACATAAATAGTTTAGGCATGAAAGATGGGTGAAAAGAGGGGTAAGAGTATACTTGAATTATTGATTCTTTTTAACAATAATGCAAGCAGAAGTGAGTTTGATCATATAAACATATTTTTCTATAGAGACCACAACTATTACTTTCATCTTTACTGTATTGGATTTATCAGGTAAGATACGATTTCATTATGTTAGCATGCAATTCTTAAAAAATCCTGTTATTTATTTATTTATTGTAAATAAAGAAGAACTAATGTTATCTCTCTAAAAAAAATGTCATGCTGATAATTCCCTTCCAAACAAACAACATGACCACATTAGAATTTAGCTGAACTGAATGGTGCACTTGATGAAACTCTTGAATGGTGCTGCTAAATTTTTAAGGTGCATACTTCTCATCCTGCATATTCTTATCTACCACCTCAACTGACAGCATACATTTATTTGTTACATTTTGTAATATATTTTCATATTTTAATTTTCTGTACTCTTCTTTTTAAATTAATAAACTATAATATAGCATATTTTTTAAGGCTCTGTTTTTTTATCTCTAATTTTTATAATGAAAAATAAACAAGGTGTGCACTCTTACCCTCTTTTTCATTACATAATAAAGTACTCACGAGATATGTTCATTTGAAGTAATATTTTAAGCATTTAAAAATATTTTCTTAATAGTTTATCAAAATAACTGCTATTTTTTAGAAAATTGCTTTTCTATCTAAATTTTTAATACATTCCAAATTCCATTAGCAGTACTAATAAATAAATTATGATGTTTTAAGAAGCAACATAAAAATTATCAGAGTTTTTCTGTTTTTACTAAGTAATAAGTCCTAAAAACATTATTTTTTAAAAAACACATTAAATATTTACATTAAAATTTGTTTACAGACAATTTTCAGTTAATCACTTTCTGTAAGTGAACTTTCAAGTAATTTAACTCTCGATTTGCTTTCTATTCCTGCCTGAGCACTGACACTTCATTTCTACTGTTCTATAGTTTAATCAGTTATAAAATGCTAACAATTCAGAATATACTGCCTTCAAATAAGAACAACATGCTTATTTGTGGTTTAATGGACAGATTTTACCAGTTGTTTATTTCATTACCACACTGACCCAACACCCATTTATACAATTTTTAAGTGATCATAAAAACTAATGCAAAAGAGAGTTAATATTTATTTACAGTTTGTCAGTTAAAGAATAATTTTCTTAGGGTGAAACCCCCAGTTATTGACACCTAACCAGTAACTAACACTTGAGCAAAAATCTAACTCAAATAAGCATTTTGTTATAAAATTCTGCAAATTAATGTTATCTATTCATAAATGAGACATTTATTTTTATTTTGTTGTCAATTTTTTCACCACCAGAGGAAATTGGATGAGAAAAAAACTTTTGAGAATACAAAAAGTGCCATTTTGCAGCAACCATCTTATTTCTAAATTTAAGAAAGTATTTTTCTAATCTATTGTAATGCTTTCTAATTGTAATGCAACCATCCTGAACTTTTTTCTTAAAGTTATACTAGTAGAAATTAATTTAAAGATGCATATGATATATTAGGGCCATGATTTAGGGTTTATAGTTATTTAATTTAGCTTAATGAGGGGGTGGCAGTTATTGGTTCCTAGAATTTCATTTCATCAGTCTTTTACAGAGGTATTAGTTTTTAGTTATATTAAAGAAGGTTGAAATCTATTATTTGAATTGTTTAAAAATACATAATTAATAAATTAAATTTATCTTGTAGTAAACACCATTAAAATTTAAGTTGTTTTACCAGTGTCTGACACCAGATGTCAGTAACTGGTTCATAAATGTGAGTTATTGGATATCATCATTACTAATATGCAATACTAAATATTACTGCTATATACTCTTTTTATAATAAATATTAATGTATTTTGTTTTTATATTAAAGAATAAAGTTTTTTTTTTTTTTTTTTTTTTTTTTTTTTTTTTTTTTTTTAGCATTTTAATCTTTTAAAATAAAGCGTCAGTCATTGGTTCACTTTGTGTCAGTTATTGGTGTTTAAAAATAGGAATAGTGTCAGTTACTGGAGTCTTTGACCATATTTATGTATAAAATTAATTTTTAGTAATAAAATGCATAATTTTTACAAAATTTTGCCAACAATAATTTTTTAATATATCTCTACTATCCTTTCAAAAGCAAAGGTAAGTTTAAAATACATTCAAATTTTTGTAATAGTGATTTGAACAAGAAAGAATCTCTAAACTGTCAGTTACTGGGAGTTTTACCCTATATTCCATTCTAATGATCATATAATCTTTTCAGCTTTCATGATCAAAACACTAGTTAAATCAACCAACCAATTTGGTTGCCTGATGTCGTGTTACATGTCTCAGTCACAGTCATAATGGATTAAAAAAAAAGAAGAAAAAAATTGAAACTTTTTTAAAAAATGTTAGTTCAATAAAATCTTCACAATATAAAGTATTTACTTTTAAAAAGACATATATTATACATATCTTATGTACCATTATTGGTGATTATTTAGAAAAATTATTACAAAATTAACGATGGCATAATTTTTGCTTTTTTCTGGGAGGTTCTTCTGTTGTAATGGATTGTAATTCCGTTGTAATAAGTGGTGATACACTGAAATTACGAATCTGTAAAGTAAAAACAGGTAAATATAACTATACACATTTTTTTTTAAATACTTTTTTCAACTAATTTTTTGAAATGAAAATATACAAACACGGTAAATTATAAATAATAATTCATGGAGAGTACACATATTCTTAGTTTAAAAAAAAAATAATAATAATAATAATAATTCTGGATAAGATCAATGAGAAAATTTATACATATCCCAAATCCTGGATTTAATTTACTCCTCTTTCTTTATCTGGAGGCACGGCAGTGCCTCCGCCAAGTCGAGAAAGCACGGCCGTAAGTATACTTTTCTGGAAGCAACTCAGGGCACTTTTGACCCCTTCCCCCCCCCCCCCCATATCTCCGCGTTGGAGTATCCCAAAAATTCAAAACTTCGTTTTTGTAGAGTATTTGGCACACAGGACCAAAATTTAAAACTTTCTGTCTTTTCTAGTTCAGACAATATATGAACTCAAACATACGATTTTTTGTCCCTCACTCACTCGTTCCGCGTCATCAAAAAGATTAGGTAGATCCCGTAGCCCTAGAAACTTGACATTTGGAAAAAAGGTAGTGTTTAGGATACAAAGGGAGGAAAAATTATAAAATCCGGAAAATTCGAAAAAAAAAACATTCGAAAATTCAACAAATTCCATCAAAATTGAGAATTGAAAATAAGACGATCTTGTAGTCTTAGAAACTTAAGATTTGGTGTGAAGGTAGTGTTTAGCATCCAGAAAAAGAAAACATCAAAAACACCAAAAAAATCGAAAGCAAAATTGAAAAAATCGAAAAAACCGAAAAAAATCGAAAAATGTCAAATAATCCGATTTTGTTGCGCTAGAAACTTGGAATTCGGAATAAAGGTAGCATTTAGGATGCAAAATAAGGAAAAATTAAAAAATCCGGAAAATTCGAAAAAAAAAATTCAAAAATTCGAAAAATTCGAAAGAAATTGAAAAAATTAAAATAATTTGATCTTTTAGCCTTAGAAACTTAAAATTCGCGGTAAAGATAGTGTTTAGGATTCAGAAAATGTTAAAATAAAACACGTAATAAAATTCGAAAATAAAATCGAAAAATCGAGAAAAATCGAAAAATAAGGAAAATTTTAAATTAGTTCGATTTTACAGCGCTAGAAACTTGAAATTTGGAATAAAGGTAATATTTAAGATACTAATTAAGGAAAAATTAAAAAATATGGATAATTAAAAAAATACCCATAAATTAGTGCAGACGGTATATGAACTCAAAGTTTCGATTTTTTGTCACTCACACACTCACTCACTCTCGCGTCATCAAAAAGATTGGGTAGATCCCGAAGCCATAGAAACTTAAAATTTGGAACAAAGCTAGTGTTTCGGATACAAAGAAAGGAAAAATTATAAAATCCGGGGAAAAAAAAATAAAATAAAAAAAAAAAAAAAACATTCGAAAATTTAACAAATTCGAACAAAATTGAAAATTGAAAATAACACGATCTTGTAGTCTTAAAAACTTAAAATTTGGTGTGAAGGTAGTGTTTAGAAGAAGTCAAAGAAAGGAAAAATTATAAAATCCGGAAAAAAAAAAAAAAAAAAAAAAAAAAACATTCGAAAATTTAACAAATTCGAACAAAATTGAAAATTGAAAATAACACGATGTGTAGTCTTAAAAACTTAAAATTTGGTGTGAAGGTAGTGTTTAGAATTCAGAAAAAGAAAACATCAAAAACGCACAAAAAAAATCGAAAATAAAATCAAAAAATCGGAAAAATCGAAAAAAACTGAAAATTTTCAAATAATCCGATTTTGTTGCGCTAGAAACTTGTAATTAGGAATAAAGGTAGTATTTAGGATGCAAAATAAGGAAAAATTAAAAAATCCGGAAAATTCGAAAAAAAATTCAAAAATTCGAAAAAAATGAAAAAATTAAAATAATTTGATCTTTTAGCCTTAGAAACCTAAAATTCGCGGTAAAGATAGTGTTTAGGATTCAGAATAAGTTAAAATAAAAACGCAATAAAATTCGAAAAAAAAATTAAAAAAAAATCGAAAAATAAAGAAAATTTGAAAATAGTTCGATTTCATAGCGCTAGAAACTTGTAATTTGGAATAAAGGTAATATTTAAGATACTAAATAAGGGAACATTAAAAAATATGGATAATTCGAAAAAAAATCGAAATTTTCAAAAATTAAAAGAAAAAAAAAAGAAAAAAAGAAAAAGAAAAAAGAAAAAGAAAAAAAGAAAAAGAAAGAAAAAAAGTGGGAAAGTGAAAATAATATGATCTCGTAGTCTTAGAAACTGAAAATTTGGTGTAAAGGTAGTGTTTAGGATTTAGAGAAAGAAAAAAATAAAAACACAACAAACATCGAAAATAAAATCAAAAAATCGAAAAAAAAAACGAAAATTTGAAAATAATTCGATTTTGTAGAGCTAGAAACTTAAAATTTGGAATAAAGACAGTATTTAGGATACAAAAAAAGAAAAAAAAAAGAAAAAAATCTGTAAAATTCGAAAAAACTTATTGTTTAGGATACAGAAAAAGGAAAAATTAAAACACAATAAATTCGAAAATAGAATAAAAAAACTCGAAAAGATCGGAAATTTCAAAATAATTTGATTTTGTAGCGCTAGGAACTTGAAATTTGTAATAAAGAATACAAAATAAGAAAAAATTAAAAAATCCAGAAAATTATAAAAAAAAAATCGAAAAAATCAAAAATTGAAAATAATTTTATCTTGTATTCTTAGAAACTTAAAACTTGGTGTAAAGGTGGTATTTACTATTCAATAAAAGGAACAATTAAAAAATTCATTAAATTCGAAAATAAAATCGAAATATCTTTAAAAAATCGAAAATTGAAAACAATTTCATTTTGTACTGCTACAAACATTAGTTTTAAGATAATTGTCCTATTAGCTAGTACAACGCCAGGGCTACACTAGATACCGGGCTTGCTCATTCATTATCATGACGTCACAAATGGTGGCTCACTGGCTGGCCGCTACCAGCGATTGGTACAAAGCGAAACGACAAAATGAAAGACATACAGCGATTTGCACAAAACGACGGGCTCGTCGCTTTGCACCAATCGCTGGTCGCGGCCAGCCACCTTTTGTGACGTCATGATAATGAATGAGCAAACCCGGTATCTAGTGTAGCCTTGACAACGCCCCTAATTGTTTTATGTCATTTCCCCCGGATTATGGTTTCCTTTTCTTTCGTTTACGAATTTCGTTATAGGAAAGTTCCACTATAGACCGGCTACGTTATAGGCGATTTCTTTATACACAGGTTTGTTTTCTTTCACCGGTTATACTCTATTTACTTCGCATATGAAATATGGATTGTTAAATGATGTTAGCCCCACAAAAATTTTCACAGCTCCCCCTACCCTCCCGACATTACTGGCTGGTTATGGTTTGATAGTTCTTTCTAAATAAAATCATGGTGACTCTAACATTCACTTGATTTACCTCTAAATTGAACCTAAATGATCCTAAGAAGACGGATAAAAGAATTACTATATTGGCATGACAATCAGGTAACTTAGAAGTAAAATCGAAAAATCAATAAATTTATAAAAAGTCAAAAATTTGAAAATAATCCGATTTTGTAGTCCTAGAAGTTTGACATTTGGCAGAAAGGTAGGGTTTAGTATACAAAGTAAGAAAAAATTAAAAAATCCGTAAATGTAAAAAAAAAAAGAGCCAAAAAAACAAAACAAAAAAAAAAAAAAAAAAAAAAAAAAAAAAACGAAAAAAAAAAAAACATTTAAAAAATGAATATAGTTTGATTTATTAAAAATTTCCGGAAATTTTAATTTTGGCTTTCTTTTTATACTAAAAAGTTCTTTTATGCTAAATATCAAGTATCTAGGACTGCGAGTAATATCTCAGATGGATAGCACCTATCCTGGAAGCAATTGAGAGTACTTTTGACACTCCCCCTCCCATAACTTAGTGCTGGCCTAGGAACCTGAAATCTCTTTTTATCTACAGTACTTTGCGAACGAAACTAAAGCTTCAAATTTTTTATACCTGTAAATAATAGGGACAGAGTGTGGGCTTAGCGAAAATCAGTGGATGATCTCCAAAAAGAACCCAAAATCAAGAAAAGGAGGATTACTTACAAAAAGAAGTGAAATCTCATCAAAAACGTCACCTGTAAAAAATGCAGCCAAGTCTCGTGACTCTTTTTCCGTAAAAAGTTCTGAGATCGTGTATAAAGCCAAGTTTAGCTATCTTATTAACTCTGAAATTTTCATTCACAAATCACTCCTAGTTTCTACATCTTTAGTTAAATATTATTTTGTAACTTGGCAATTACGTAGCACGAGAATGGGATGTATATAATTAGTCTTAATCAAATAATACCATGCCATCCCATAACATATGAAGGTGTAACAAGTTCCCTGTGCGTATATAATTAGCCTTAATCATATTATCTCATCCCTTTCCACATAACATAGTAAGGTGTAATAACTTCCCTGTGCTGCGTAATTGCCAAGTTACAAAATAATATTTAAATAAAGATGTAGAGACTAGGAGTGATTTGTGAATGAAAATTTCAGAGTTAATAAGATAGCTAAACTTGTCTTTACACGATCTCAGAACTTTTTACGGAAAAAGAGTCACGAGACTTGGCTGCATTTTTTACAGGTGACGTTTTTGATGAGATATTGTTTACATCATGATATGCAGTCATATGAGACTATCGCAAACAACATATAATTAGTTAGTCTGTAGTAATAGCATCTTTTAAATTACACAAAGTTTGATTTCTGATAAATACCCGAATTTTTAAGCAGCTTTGTTAAAAAAAAAAAAAAAAAAAAAAAAAAAAAAATGTTACTACAGGAAGAAAGTTTGAAGATTTCTTTTATTTTTTCATTCTTTTTCCATTGAAATTTACATACCGCGTGGTTATAATATAAGTATATATATGTGGAGCTGTCTGTAGCTTGAAGGAATAACCGGAGTGAAACCGAAATCGGTACACTTGCTATTCGAGAAGGGGGAAGAAGAATGGAACAACAACAACAAAATTAATTGCAATAATCGCCGACAGATAGCGCTTTTGAGTGTGAAATGTAATGTGTAATATTGTGTACCGTGGAAGTGTCGCAAACCTCAATGACTTTATTGCATATCACAACATGTGCGAAAAAACGAGCACGTCGTGCGCCGCCTGAATTGTGTCCTCCAGCAAAATGGCCATGGGGAACTTGAACATGATAGGCACCGAAATGCGAAAGCGTAACCACATTCACTGTGACATTTTCCAATAAATTATGTGTACCATCCGGTTTGACGCCTTAGTTCTTTGTTCTTGTATTACACATTACATTTCACACTCAGTAGCGCCATCTGCTGGTGATTATTGCAATTATTTTTTTTATTGTTCCATTCTTCTTCCCCCTATTCGAATAGTAAGTGCACCGATTTTGGTTTCATTCGGGTTATTCCTTAGAGCTACAGACAGCTCCAAAAAGCGATGCTTATATTATAACCACCCTGTATTTTGAAGACATGGTGATTTGTTTCTTGATAAATCAACCCACATATGGTCTAGATCCCTGTTGTGGTAGTTAAACTATGCAAACATTATTTATTCATCATGCAACTATTAAATTAATGAAAAAAAAACTAAATTGAAATAATAAAAAGTTTCTATTACTTGTCTTCTTCAAAAATAAAAATAATAAATCCAATCATTATGCACATTAACAATATAAAAGCCCTAGCCAGCACTTAAAGTATATAGGTACAGGAAAACCGTCATAATTATGAAACTATATCATAAACGCGCATATTCTATTAAAGCATTTACATTTTATTATTATTATTATTATTATTATTATTTTAAGATATAAAATTAAAAAATATAGATTTTTTTTTTTATAGATTTTTCAAACAAAGACTCCAGATAATTCAGATTTCAATATTTTAGTTTTAAGTTAATTTAGATTACAGTTAGGGTTATCAGCACACAAATAATCATATTTCTAGGGAAACGTACTTAATTTTAACTTCCTAACATTTTTCTCATACACAGATATACATCATTCACACACTGTAGTGGCTCGTCAGGTAGTGCTGCAGCCCTTTAATATCAGTATTTTCGTGTACTAATATTCGCCTTATTTACTCGTACATTGTCCTGCGATTAATTAAGGCGAATTTTCGTACACAAAAATACTGGTAGTAATCTGATGCAGCACCACTTCCTGACGAGCCGCTAATCTTCACACATAAGAAAAATATCAATTTCTTTAAATTAGTTTCTGAACTAGGAAATCTGCAGATCAGGAGCCTCAACGTCAGCTCTGAAAGTCATTGTTTTTTAATTTCACTTGTCATATTATTCAGCATCTTACAATTCGAATTTTTTTTTTTTTTTAATGTTACATACATATTTATAGGCATATAAAATACTTGGAGGTTTCAGAAATTAGAAGCGTTCAATTAAACACGATTCATGCAACTATATTCTGAAATTCTTATAAATTTCGTATCGCATTCAAATTTCAATTCAAAGATATATTTTAATTGTAAATGAGACACTTAATCCGACGCAGTAAACCGTTAGTTAATAGGATTGTCCTTTTTGAGTTATAAGGATGTTTCTTTTACGCAATTCAGCAATAGAACCTTTAAAGTTTAGCACGTCATCAAGCCACGATTTTATTCGAATTGCGATGCATTTTATGAATAGTTTACACATGTTTTATTTTCATATTTTATAGTATGCATTTCCATGATAGGTAAGTATGACGGTGGCCCCCAACGACTAATTTATATGTGCATAAAATTCGTAGATGCTGTCCGTAATAGTATTTGAGCTCCTTAAAATTTAATAGCTTTAAAAAAAATTATAAACGTATTCTAATAACACTTTTTGAAAAAGTTAAGAACAACTAACTCCCACTGGTATATGGACAAAATCCCACCGCTCTGCTGTAGAATTGTTTCATTTTGACCAAATTTCTTTTACAGAAAGGAAGTCCAAACATAAAAAGTAAATAAATAAATAACTTAATTCCGGCTTCGCTAATATGATTTTCATAAAAGGAATTTTTCCGTCCCCCCCCCTTTTCTTCCCCTTGTGAAAATCATAAGTTCTGAGCTCTGTGATAAGTATTTTCTATTTCTCTTTAACAACTATTAATACTTATAAGATCGTACAGGATTTATTTTTAAAAAATGAGGATTTTTGTTATTTGCTCGCCGATTTCCCCCTTATTCACCAAAGAGGGAATATACATTCTATCACGGCAAGATTTTGAATAAATAACCAGATACGGAATTTTTCTTATATATTCCGCATTCTTGCTCCTGTGCGGAGGGAGGGGGGGATGATAATCTCAAAATTTGTCACGGCGATGAATTTTTGTTAGATGCAAAGTATTAGAATTTCTACTACTTCAGATAAGTATAATTTTTTTTGTAATTCGGCCGTCCCTGTCAGCCTGGAGGAAAAGTGCAAACATGTGTCTTGAAAGTTAACATTTCACTTCAGTTATGTTGGAAAGTGTTAAAATCATAAATCAATTGGGATAAATTTTATTAATTTATTTTATAATTGCCAAGTTCCATCTTTTTCATAATTCAAATATGCGAAACGTTCTGACAATGTTACGAAATATCTTTCATTACTACATGTGTGCTTTTTCAGTATTCTCCATCAGTTTTCAAAGAATTGATCAGAAATTTTAGTTTTCCTCTAAGATTTTCAGTTACAATTAACAGATTACAACTTTGATGTAACTTTTCCTGACCCTTATTAAAGTGATCCTTTCCCCTTCGCACCCCCCCCCCCTAAAAAAATCTTTGCTCTATAACACAAAATTTACTGGCACATGACATAAAAACACGATACTTGCAGGCATAACTATTCAATGATTTGTTATCCAAAGATGTTTTCGTTTTTCAATAAATGACTTACATCTTGACTTATAAACGACTGTTTTCTCATGACGGCAGATTTTTTTTCTTTTTCCGTATTGTTTCAGCCCCACCAGTGGCTGAGAGTTTCTGCTCTCAAACTGGTAGACGGGAGCTGCTGGGTTCAAACGCCTGTCGCGCTGTGGTTTTCTGTGGTTTTCTTCAAATCTTGCTGTAAATACGGGTTAGGATCCCTTAGAAAGACAACCACGGAGGACACTCCCCCCTAGGGCCTATATCCCTCGAGTAGATAATTGACCGTCATAAATCAATCAACCAACCGTATTGTTTCAAAGCGATTGCTCAGTTTTTGAATAAGAGCACCTACCCGATTCATTCGTTTAAAAACAAAAATGAACTAAAAACAAGAACGAAAAATCATGCGTCAAGCATAGATTATGTAACACTTTCCAACGCTTCCAAAATAATTTTACAAACCATACCGTTTAATAAGCTAAAAGATAACATCTAAGTAAACAATTTGAAAAACGCATAACATTATTTAAAAACATAATTTCAGGAATTTCCATCATATACAATAATCGGAAAAATATCCGAATACGTTTATTCAGCCCTGTATAGCATCTATAGATTTGTATATTATACTACATAGGATGCTAAATTTTAATTCAGTTAGGAAACGCGTAGCACAGTTTAAAATTCTCCGTTTGGAGTTTCTGTCAATAAACGGAAATGCGTTCGCGAACTTTTTGCTTCCCTGTATAGGATCTACAATATTTATTACACGCCACGTAATAGACAAAAAGAGAGTTAAAATTAAAATCGCGTTCAGTAACTTAAAACGCTTCCAGGAATAATTGTTAACAGACAGTAGAGAATTCTTTTGTTGGATTACCCTGTAAATGAACGATGACTACTATATACACAATATTCCATATTAAGCTTCTTCTAATGCACCTTAGTGATATATATATAAATTTCAATGCGTTTAAACTAGTGAAACGTTATTTAAATAAACCTCAAATGATTTTTTCCCAATAGACCGTAATCTAACGGAATTCTTTTGAGTGTCCCTGTAAAAAAACTATAAGTGCTACACACTTCCGTTTAAATAGGGAACATGTTATAGATAACTACAATAACATATAAAAATTGCTGAGCAATCCGAGCATATTTACTGGAGTTAGAGCACGGACAGACGGTCATACGGCCAGACAAACCGAAGCCATAAACACTTTTCAACTAGGTTGAAGTGTTAAAAATGTGTCAAAGTAGCCAGTTTTTATCTGAGAACTGCCATATGTCTCAAACATTTGATTAAAACATCAGTGTTGGTGGCATAATCTGAAACATGCTTTACTTGAAAGAAAATTGAATACATTATATCATCCTCAAGAACCGTCTGAAAATTTTATGCCATGTATTAATGGAACATATTAAAATATTTCGTGTGTCAAATGGTAGTATGTCACGACGTGAGAATACTCGACGTGAGAGAAGTGTGTCATTTATTCAAAAAACATTGAGAAATACTGAAGTAAAAAATTGATTTAAAAAAATAAATAAAATGTAGATGAATAGAGGAAACAAATTACTTAATCTTCCTCAATCGGGTCCTGACGCCAGCATAATCTATACTATGAACAAATTACAGTTTGAATTGAACGTGGATATTATTAAACGTTGTCTCGAAAACCACTTTATATGGCTAATCACTATTGATAAAATGACAGTGACTCGATTATGAATCATTACACAATAGGTTTAAACTAGTGCTCCCGATGAGATACGTATTTCAGTTATACGTTTAACCGATGTACGTATATACGTATAATACGTATTTAAGAAATACGCATGCCTTAAACTATACGTTTAAACGTATCCAGATACGTATAAGCGTATATCGGTTAAACGTATATTTCAAGTATACGTTTAATTCAAGTATACGTATATTTCAAGTATCGTTTTTCTTTTAATGCCAATAGTTCTCATCAGTGTTACGTCACTGAACGGAGAACAAGTTGGAAATCGGTGGTGTTACTTTAGCAATTTGCATAATATGTTTCATACATAGAATCTTGTTATTTTCCCTATAAACTGTTATTGTAAATATATAGCGAAAGTAAAAAGACTTTTTGAGCAAATAAGGAGAATATACACGTTTCAGATTCATTGTTAATCCTTATTAAGCATATTCCTTCTTTAAAAAAAAAAAGTATATATATTGTTGCCTGCGTATACTCAAATTGCGCCCGGGAGGGGGGGGGGGGTTCAAATGTTGTTCTTTCCACGGTGCTAATGTTTTCTACTCTGTGTTAATGTATAACGCAATTTCATTTTTTTAACCATGACACTCGTGGTATTTTTTATACAAAGTGTATGTGCATTACAAGATATTACGCTTTAAGAATTGCTGTTAATCTTGACAAATTTCATTTTTTGTGTTAGTACCTATAAATTTCGATTACTTATAGCCTGACAAATAATTGTCACTGCAGGCTTCAGAACGCAATCACACAAGCTAAAAATGACTTGCCTTCTCTTTTCTTTTTTGCTGTAAAACGCATTTTCAAAATATTTTTAATATAGAAAATGTAGTTACTTATTTGTTAGGGCCGATTATAAGCAATAGGGATATAGGCCGGTCGAGGGAGTGACCTCCGGGGGCGGGGGTCTCTAAAATAAAAAACAGATTATGAAACTTTCCAGGAGTTGGATTGATCAATTTCAGTGTAAAATATGAAGTCAATGTAAGTTTGTGTTCTGCAATACTAATGTTTCGGGCGAAATGCCCACGCCATAAATCAAAATAAGCTATGTGCATGTGTTACAGATATGCGAAATGTAAATCATTTCACAGTAAATCATTTCATAATTAATAGTTTAGATTAAAGGAAAAAAACAAAATCTAAACTGAGGAAAAAATATTCCGATTTTTTTTTTTTTTTTTTTTTTCAAGTACCGACTGCACAGGACACAGCGGTTGTTTCTCAAAGTGTCTGATCCGCAAACCAGCAGGAGAAAGGCATAATTTTTTAAACAATGAACGAAAACCATTTAAACGTTTATACGTTTAACCGCTGGTCTAAGATCCGTATATACGATGTACCGTATATGCTGTTTCGTATAATACGTATAACCGCCTTGCTCGTATCATACGTATCCAAAATCTGCACCCCGTATAATACGTATTATACGTATACTCGTATAAACGTTTAATAAGGAGCACTAGTTTAAACGTCTCTACAAAAAATAATGCGTTGCGTTTGAAATGCAAGTGGATATTCTGGAGCTTATTTACCGAATTGTTTGAAATAGCAAGTTTTGTCAAGCTGTATAAGGGGAAGTTGAAATACATAACTACAAAAGAATATACGAATTGTTTGCGCCCTCTCTATCGGTTTCATCCGATTTGGCTGATGCGATGCAGAGTATACATACACGTATTCGCAGGTGGATAACAAAAAAAAAAAAAAAAAATTAGACATTTACAAAAAATTAGACATTTACAAAAAAGCCAATATTTGGAGTATTTAGGTGTGCTTGTTACATCAAAATAGATTGGGAATTAATTACACAATATCCCCATTATAACTATTCAACAGATTTCTTTTAGTTGACATGTAAGTAAATATTGCGTTTAGAATAATTATGTTATAAAGATAAAATGCCTATCCTAATACAGCCGCAGTAAGTCAAATAATGTGACATGGTGCTAACAAGAAATAAAACAAATATAGAAAACTGTGAATGAAAAATTAACCAGAAAACGGGGACTTGCAATTTCATGTAATTTATTTTAAGTTGACAAGTACGTAAGTATTACTACATTAGGCAATTAATATTATTAAGATAATATTACTAGTAAAGCTACAGATTAGGAGCATCAACCTCAGCTCTGAAAGTTATTGTTTTTTAATCTCATTTTTCATATTATTTAGCATCTTATAATCCGCAATTTTATTTTATTTTTTATATTGCATACATATTTATAGGCATATAAAATACTTCGGATGTTTCAGAAATTAGAAGCGTTAAATTGAACACGATTTCTGCAATGATAGTCTGAAATTCTTATGAACTTCTTGTATTTGTAATTTTTTAGTTAAAAACATGCATTTTTTATTAGGGTTTCGTTCATCTCACGAAACCCTATTACTCCCGCTGCGTTGTCTGTCTGTCACAGAGCCATTCTCAAAAACTATGTAACTTAGTTGAAACTTTGTGTATATAGCTGAATACCAGCTATAAAGAGCTCAAAATATTAAAATTTGAAAAATTCGTATTATTTTAATAAATAGAGATAAAAAACAAAAATTCTAACAGCCTTTTCCTACTCAATTTAAACATTTTTCGTTATAGCAGTTGCCAAAAATTAAAAATCCACGATGAAATTATTTCTACAATAATTAATTTTCTATCAGACGATTTCCACGTGAAAAATGAAATAAAAAGTTTCACCAATTGAAAAAAATATTAATATGAAATAAAATTGATTGACGTCATAGTGGTAATAAAACGGAAAGATTTCTCAATAATACAAGGAGTATGAGTATGTGTATGTACGCAAAGCAGATTAATATCGCACATCATTAGAGAATTAAAAAGAAAATCTGACGTCCTATTGGAAGTTTAACGAATTTTTCAGATGTTTGAGAATAATACAAAGCGAGTATCCATATGAGTAATATATGAGTAATAGAGAATAGTAAATATATAAGTTTGAGAAACATATTGAATCATGATAAAAATCCGATTATGGAAATATTCGCATATTTTAACATTTTGAAGGTGTACAACATGTTTAATTTTGAAATTATTGTTTTTATATCGCATTTAGTCCGCGTGACAGATATTATTATGACAGAATATAATAGCCGGCTTCGCCCGCTATCGGGCTGGTTTGGATACTCGAAAAAACGAAAAAATAGACCGGTAAATTTTTACTTTATAAAGAACAAAAAACATGAGGTTTTTTTTTTTTTTTTTTTTTTGTTGCTAAATGAAATTGATTTGGATTTATTAAAGAAAGGATAAAGTGTTTTGAAAGGAATATTAAACGAAACCCTTTGAGTGATCTTCGATCACACTTACCCACTTGTTTTAATATTCTTCAGTGATAGTCTTTGAAATATGGTTGCTAAACAACTAATAAAATAAAGAGGAAAGAAAAAGAAATGCGTCTTAAAATTTGTAAAATATAGGAAAATAAAATATTTTATATTTCCCGAACAGTTGCAAAAAATTTTCCAATAATTTAAACAATTTCTAAATTCTAATAGATGTATCGGCACAAAGCTATTGCATATATTTAAGCCCTCTATGTCGAAAATTTAGTATCCGTAATTTTACGTTTAAATCCATTATTCAAATATGCGATTTTCATCTCAGTTAAAAATGAAATTTGAAAATCGTCTGCATTCCCATAGGAAGACATTAAGACCTAAAAGGAAATGTTCTATATTTTTTGAACGAATGAACCAAATTTAATCAAAAACTATACAGCTCATTACGGGTATCTCACCAACATACCTACCAAAAATCAACCTAATCGGACGTTTTTTACGGCAGTTATCGCGGACAGACAGGCAAACAGACAAACAAACAAACAGACGGAAACCAAAAACTTTTCGGGTCTACACAGTAAGCCTCAACTGACGTTTCGGCAACTAGGGTTTAAACTTTCCCCTGAAGCAGCAGTGCCCGTCAATCCGCACAACATACTACAATCAAGACATAGATAAAATTCAAGAAAATTGCGCACATAAAATTAGAGAAAAAACCAGAAAAATGTCAAATGCTTATTACAAATTAACAGTTTCTAAAAATTATATTATCCGAATCTTAAAATTTTACATGCCATAAATATATGTAACTAAAAACACATAAATTTCATGTTGCAGGATATCACATGTTATGCGAAGTGACACCAAAATAAAAATGTGACTGGTTTGCAGATTTACTAAATATAGAATGCAGAATCTGTATCTCTTTTCCTTATAACTATGTTATCTATACTAATAAAAGAAAGTTTCGCTCTGTGTGTCTGTCTGTCTCTCTGTTTGTCTGTGATGGCCAGTGAAATATAGTGCACCTAGAAGTCTGAAAATTTATATTTAGGTAGTCCAAAGCCTGATCTGATGCCCTTGAGACTCAGAATTTTAATATTTTGATAATTACGCAAGATATTATTTATTTTTAAAATCAGTATCCATCTAAACCATGCAGAATTTCTGTAAACAGAGGAAAAACAAATGCTTTCCACTGTTAAAGAGAGTGTGTTTTCTGTACTAATTCATTTCCATTTGATACTCCTCCAAATAATTCTCAATCTAGCAATAATGTCTGACAATTAATAGTGTATGTATATGCTATTATTTATAAACTACCTTGTGTCGTTGATACTGGCTCAACAATAGCAATTATACCTCATAAATGTGTTTCTAAATTAAATGCTCAGATTAAAAAATTTCTTCCTATTACTATTGACCAAGCTAAAGGATTTTTGTGTTCTTAAACAAAACCTAATAATACAGAATTATAGAAATATTTAGACGCATTTTTCCTATCTCCTCCCCCTTTAAATCTTCATTTTTTAAACGCCAAACCGTTCTATTTACCTACTCTGTATCAAAAATTTCCCGTGATACAAAATATGTTTTCAATATTTTTATGAGCATCAAAACGTGTGAAAAATTAACATTACAATAGATATAATGTTTGCTACTTTAGATAAATGCAATTTTGCTTATACTCTGTACCACGGTATCTAGAATACTGTATTAATGTATTCTAGATCAGAATGTAATGTCGAATTCCACATATTCAGAGATAAATACAAGGTATTTCACCGTAAACTCAATCCTGTTTTTCATTGAAAGTTTTAACAGTAATGAAGATAGTGTGACGAAATTTTCAATATATTTCTTTACATTATGTAAAATGTTTAGACATGATTATTAACGGAAGTAGCCTCTATATGCTTACAAAAACATCAAGTTACACGTTCCGCATTGCAGATAGCATATATTATGTCACTCACAGAATGACTGTTCACTTTTAACGCTTGTGGTGGTATGATCCCATATCAGATTCAGAACAAACACAACAAGTCTATTAAAATTCTTATTGCAATGTTTTTTATTTTGTTAAAAGCATAACAAAATTCTAGTTTAATTTTTAATGAAGTGATCTTTATTTTTGATCGAAGTGCTATTAAAAAGACATTAAAATCAGATATTTAATAAAATCGCACAGAATACAAGATAAAGTAATATTGTTAACGTTTTGAGCTTTAAGAAAGATCCTCATCAGTACAAGAAACGATCGACTGCCATATCTAACATCAAGTAACTTACAATTGAAACACGCATCCAACGTCCACATCCTGAATCATAATTTTTTTTTTTTACTGATGAGGGGCTTTGGTAAAGCTTAAAAAACGTTTACTATGTCCTTTTATCTTGAATTTTGTGTGCTTTTATTAAATGTCCGATTTTAATGTCTTTCTATTGATTTATGACTCAGACGTATTATGTTTGTCTATTTGAAATAAGAATATGCTATTATCGCTATACATTGGATAGCAATATTAGACACTTTGAGGAAATTATTGTTCGCTTTATTGAGTTCTACTTTCTCTCTTTCAATCCTTTTTTTTTCTCTAATACGTGTTATAAATGTCATATTACCTAATGTGGACATTTTATTAAAAAAAGAAAGGTATTCAAACGGAATGTCTCCTCACATTTTTCTATATTTTCAATACTAAGATAATACGTAAATATGTTTAGGAAATTCTTAGCAACAATAAACATGTTAGCTATATCATTCATCCCCCAATACTGATCCAGCATTTTAGGAATAATGCGCAATTGTTAGGTTTACTATTAGATTAAACAATGAAATCAAACAATACATTTTCAACACTGAATGTTTTTTTTTTTTATCATTCAACAATACTAAAGGTAATTCAATAATTGAAACAACAATGATATTTTGAACAATGTAAACTCAAAGACGGGCAAAAATATGAAATATTTGTTGCAATTAACATTTTGTCCTTTATGGTGTTTGTGTTACTATTTTGTGAGTGAATTTAATTTGATAATTTAAACGATTTATATAAAAGTGATTTTGATTTTTGATTTAAAAATCTTATTTTCGTACATGATGGATACCACGGACACATCCGTTCGTGATGTCGTGGGATTTCTCAAAAATAGCGGATACCGCCAAATAGAATATCTTGGAAAAGGCGGATTTGGTAGCGTTTTGTCAGCCACATTGCTTCATGAAGAAGCTGTTGCGATTAAGATCGTAAAAAAAGAAATGTGCTGGGATTTAGAAGAGCGCATTTGGCCCCGATTACATCATAAGAACATTCTTCCGTTGTTAGAAATGATTGAAGTAGAAGATCTTAACCTCAAGTTATTTGTGATGCCCAAGCAGCCTTATGTGCTGCATAAAGTACTTTCAAGTGATAGTTTTCTCTTGGATGAAAATGGCCTCTTACGAGTAAAACATTGGCTAGTTGATATTTTGCATGGTTTGAATTATTTACATTCATGCGGCTATGCGCATTTGGATCTAAAAAAAGACAATGTGTTGATTAGCGCTGATGACACAGCTGTAATTTGTGATTTTTCCGGGCTTAATGTGGTAAACGTCCCAATTAGAAGATTGTGTTCGCCCAAAAAGTTCAGACCACCTGAATGGTATAATGAGTGTACATACGAAACCATCGAAGGTTGTACGTGTGATCTATGGCTATTCGGTTTAATGACACTTAATATTATGACAAGTAATTGGCCATCAAAAACAATGGGTCATGTTATAAAGCCGATGGATTGGAAAACCAGTGTAGAGCCAGTTTTGATCGAAGCTCTTAAAGCTAGTAAATTTTGCCCTCTTATGAGAAAATCATTCCCATCCGTTGATATTCCTGATGAAGAATTACTACATGCTCATGGTTTTGTGTCGTCGATTATGCACTGGGACAAGTGGAAAAGACCATCTGTTCCTCAAATTCTCAGTCATCCTTTTCTGGCTGATTTGAAAAGTGGCGACAGTTTATGTGAATTTCATGCTAAGACTGACGAGGTGAACTCTGTCTTGACAAGTCCTTTAACAGAAGAATTGATTAAAACAAAATCTAGGCATGAGTCATCTAGTATGAATGTGCCAAAAACGAAAAGTATTGAGAAATTGACTATTTTATATAATGATCATCAACAGCATTTCGAATATAAAGATCCCTTGCATGAAAAAGGTGACGACGTTTTGCCAGAAATTAAAAAAACGGATGAAAAAGCCGCTATCTTAAATGATCATCGTCATCATTATTTTGATAACAGAGGATTCGTTCTTAAAGAAGTTGATATTTCGCCTGAAAAGTCGGATAATGTTTTAAATTACAATCAGCAAGAGTTTGACGCGGGTGAAAAATGTGCCATGGAAATTGGTAAGTGTATAATGGAATTTTAAATTTTGTATGAAGTTTTATGCATTTTTATTTGATAATTGAAGTATAATATTGTATACGATATTTATAGTACAAGAACTTTTACATACATGGAAATAGCTTTATTTATTTTATTTTATTCGTATGTACAGTTTTAACAACTATTACCATAATCTAGTTATATGTATCAAAAAAGGTCGTCTATAGCGTGCTTTTATCAGCGATAACTGCCAGTAAATTGTGGTTGATCGAAAGCACATTTTACATATAGACTGAGCTTCGAGGAAAATGAAGCCCACCGTTTTCGGCAAACTAATATATGAAAGTTTTTAAATGTAAAAAATATATAATTTTCCACAAGTGAATTTATTTTATCGAGTATCACCAAGCTATGTAATGTACGAGGGAAAGTCATTAAGTAAGTCACAAAAGATAATTAAATAATAACTTACAATGATATTCACTTCAAAACTATTTTTATTTCTCAACACATTCTCCACCAATATTTATGCACTTATATCACCGTTTTATCAGCGCCCCAAAACCAGCTGCATAACATTCTTTGGGTTGCTGTCTCAGCCACATTTGGACTTCAAGTTAAACCTTTTCATCATCTTGCTTCTAAGAGGGTTTTTTAGTGGCCTAAACAGATGAAAATCGCCTGTGGCTAAATCGAAGCTGTTTGGTGGATGTTGAAGAAATTGCCAACCAAACTTTTGAATTGTCTCCTATGTCCACCTTGAAGTCCTAATGTGGCTGATACATCAACCCAAAGAATGTTATGCAGCTGGTATTAGGGAACTGATAAAACGGTGATATAAGTCCATAAATATTGGTGGAGAATATGTTGAGAAATAGAAATAGTTTTAAAGTGAATATCATTGTAAGTTATTATTTAATTATGTTTTGTGACTTACTTAATGACTTTCCCTCTTTTGTTGCCATGGGCTAGACAACATAAACGAATCCGAACATCAGCCTTGAGCATCTGCCGTTACTGTTTTACAGAAGTATTTATGTAGTCATAAAGCACTGAATTCTTAAAAACGCAATATAAGAGCGCAGCTATGGAGAAAATTTTAATCTAATTTACCAAAAATCAAATTCTTGTGAGGATATTATTCTTCATGGTGTACAAGAGAATTTCTGTATACCGATAATATGTTTACACCATTTTAAAAGTAGAATTATAAAAGAAAAATTTATTTATAAAAACTAAAGTTTCCTTTTAAAAATTTCTGATTTAATATCACCTGGGTCACGTCTTAATACCAAATTTTAAATATTAATAAATAGAAGTTTAGTTTGTACGCGGGGTACTTTTCTTTTGGCTTTTAATTAATTTATTCATCATGTAATATCTTGTATAGGATATCCATTTTCTGTCTCTTTCAATAACAATCAAACCATATTTTATTGAAAATGATAAGTTATATTAGGCTAAATTCCTCATGTTGTAATAATATTAAAATAATCAGACAACAGTACAAACTGGAAACATAGATGTTTCAAACGTCATTTATAGATGGATAGAGATTTTCCGACTTTTATCAAAAAATCTTAATTTTCTTAAACTTTTGAAAAAATTTAAGATTTTTGTTAAAAGTTTTAATTTAAGATAGTCTTTTTTTTATATAAGAGAATCGCTTTATGTTTTACCATAGGAGGTATTAGTAGAAGAATCATGAAAAATTGTTCAATGACTTCCAAAAAAGGTTTATTGAATTCAGTATAAAATATACTATATCAGATATATAGATTGAAATCAGGTCGCCTTTTTGACAGTTATTAATATAAACCATGAAAGCGTAAAAATCGTATAAATCATTTTTAAAATGAATATTCAAAAAATTCAAAATCGATTCAAGCGGTACGTACACCTGTTCATCTAGAAAAACAATTTAAATCTCTACGTGTGCTAAATTTTCCTGATAATCAGAAATACCAGAAAATGTGATTTTAGACATATTTTCTTTCTTTTGTAAAGGTTGAATTTTACGTGTATTTTCAAACGCTTTGTTTATTTGCCACTCTCTCATATAGTTATATATATATATTGAGGCCTCCGTGGTCGAGTGGTTGACACCATTCCTCTAATCACTTGAGAGCGTAGGAATCAGGCCGGCGGGTTCGACTCACGCCTGCTCCAATGCACGCACTATGTGGAGCTCGCGCGTGTTTAACACTCTCTGGTGTTATAAATTTTCTTGTGGCTACCTCGTCTAAGAATATTTATGTTATTGTCGAAGTCATGTATGTGTATCTGTGAATAAAATATATATGGATCATTCGAGACAACAGCCTTTGTAGCTATAGGTCTCAAAGCATCACTCCTTCAAATGTCAAATGTAAAAAATATATATATGTATATTACGGCTAAAGCTCAAAGTTTGGCCAGTAACGAAATACATCGCTAATGTCCGATGTACATGAAATGAACAGTGTACGAGCATCTCCTACTTTAGCTGGCCAGTTTCCGAAGTAGCTGGAATTTCCTGGCAAATTATCTGCTAATCCAAAAATGATCAATGGCGTGCACGTGGTAGAAAGCAACGTTCCATGCACATATTCTTCGTATTTCTATTGCATTTCACATGAAGCATTTCATACGGTTAGGCTATATTTACCTCTTGTTTCTGAAGCGGGATAAACAAATGCACATTATATTTTTTCTTCTTTCTTAGACCGGGAGGCGGCAGCACAGACAATCACCTCATCAAGTTCACGGCTGAAATTCCAGAATTAGTTAAAACTTGATTCGCATATTAAAACGCAATCGGTCTGCCAAGTCGTATCTTGGTGGAAAACATCTGAAAACCCGATTTTAGAGGTTGGCTCGTAGGTTTACCATTGTGTGTTCCTGCTCCCAGTCCTCCATGTTTTCATACCCTTGGGTACAGGAAAATAGAATGGTAAACCTACGAGGTCAACCGCTAAAATCGGGTTTTAAGGTGTTTTCCACCAAGATATGACTTGGCAGACCGATTGCGTTTTAATATACGAATCAAGTTTTAACCAATTCTGGAATTTCAGCCGTAAACTCGATGAGGTGATTGTCTGTGCTGCCGCCTCCCGGTCTATCTAGAAATAAGCATTTACTCCAAAAACCTTTGTTTGTATACATTTGAACAAAGACATCTGATAAGAAAATTAATTAATAAATCGGCGATTTTTCTTCGCTAAAGTAAATAAAAAGCAAGAAATAAAATGTGTGTTTTTCCTTTAACATGACGTCATTTTTACTGATAGAAAAAAATACTTCTTTTAGCACTTAGAAACCTTTGTAGTGTGAGGAAGGGGGGGGGGGGGCGTTTGGGTCTAATGCTCGTATAGCGCGAGTGAAAAGCCAATGTATATTGCGTTATTTGGAAACAATCTTACCATAACGTGTCCGTTTTCTGAACGGAAATGCACATTATCAGCCGACTTTCTTTTAAAAAAGACATGATTTTACTTTCTTCTATTGAAACTTCTGTAAAATATAATCATGATATTAAATGGATGTTTTCTTTGACAAAAATATACCTTTTCACTTTTAATGCTCTTGATACCATAATGATCTCAAACACGCATGTTTCAAATTTAAAATTCTTTTCTTTTTTTATTTTAATAGGAAAATGTTATCAACAAATATAAAATAATCCCCATAATTTCCTTTACTTTAGAAAAATAGGAGTAACGCAATTGCCGCCATTTTGAAGAAATTTCATTAAAAAAAATTTTTTGATAAAAATAAAATAAAAATGGAAATATTTTTAAGCCATAAAAAGTGCTGGCTCATCTACAAATGAACCTCATTCACTTGTTATTCACTTATTTATTTATTTGAAATGTTAAAATGAGTAGTAGAAATCCCAGGACAGATGACGAGAACAGTCGATGTGTATTTTAAATGCAGTAAAACATCCGAACGGATAACACGGGAGCGTCAAATTAGATCGTTATTCGGAGGTGTCCGCTATTCAAATGTAAAAAGAATGCTAATAATAGTTTTGTTAGCGATTGAAAAAGTGTTCGCTAAATAGTGATCTCCGCTATTCGGTATCGTCCGTTATGTAAGTTTTACTGTATATACATAATAAAATAATGCATAAAAATATACAAAACTTCTAAGTCTTTTCATATATGTCCCTTAAATTTCCCGAATCATTAAAAATAATTGGCAAATCAATGAATTGTTATCGAATTGGCCAATTTCGCCAATTCGATAAGTGGACTATTGCAGGCTTTGGTTGTAACATAGACACAGTTTGATAAAAATTGTATTGGGTTTATGTGAAACACGCAAAAAAGACTTCGCAGAATAAATCTTACAAAACATATTATAGCATAATAACCTGACAAATTCTTCAAATATTTAAGAAATTATTTTTTCTATTGTTAGTTCGTGTTAAGGTATATGTGTAAGACATAAATGGTGTGTTCTTGTAAGGATGAGAAGCGTATACATTTCACATAGAAATCTCATACTTTCTCATAGAAATTTGCCGGCCGTGCAAAATTGATCGTGCGGCCTTGTTATTATGATTTAAATTTTTCATTACACTGATAATAACTTAAGAAAGCTATAAAAATGATTTTTCTCCCTATTTTTACAGAAAAACCTAAAGATAAAAAGAAACGTGCAAAGAGAATGAAAGAATGGATTGTAAAGAAATTTAATCAAATTTTCAAGAAGAAAAAGAAACACGTGAGTATTTAAAGTTTTCTCTTTCAGTTAAATATTATTATTATCCAGTAATTTTTAGAAACATGAAAGTTAAGGAACGATTGAAAAAAAAAAATTGTATATGACCTATTTCACTTCCAATAATGAAAATAAAAATACATTTTTAGTTGGTAATAACGTTTATTTTTTTATGATTTGTTTCTCTGCGATGAAATCAAATGTTAAACATTCGATCTGTTGAGCAGTAACTATGTTTTCTGATCTTCCTTGTATTTCAGATCATATCCTAATGTGGGAAATCTGTGGCGGTTTTTACTTTCCCTTATTAGGTTCATGATTCTTTTTCAATTCCTACTATTAGCTCACACTCTCTATATATTTATATATCTTGTTCAAATTTTCAATTGTTAATAAAATACTTTTTATTCATCCACTCAAGTTCAAATACATTTTCTTAAGCTTGTAGTGAATGACACTGGATGTTAATACAGTTTTTTCAAATATTAATTCATTAATTAAATTAAATTAAATAATTTTAGTTTTATATTTATATAAAAATCGGTGCTTTCTTGTTATAGGAGCTTCCGAGGTTTAATCGTCAAGCGACCGAGATACTTATTTTATGACAGAAATTAATTTGCAAACGATATAATTCATTTTACGGAATTAAAAATCATCAAGATCTGAATATTTATAGAACTAACTATAGTACGAACGCACCTCATTTGTCAAGTTTGACGTACAATTTCCAACTTATGTTTTTAATTAAATTAAATTAATTAATTAAACTAAATTAATTAAACTAAATTAATTAATTTTAGTTTTATATTTTCAAATTTTCAATCGTTAATAAAATACTTTATTCACCCACTCAAGTTCAAATACATTTTTTTAACTTGTAGTGAATGACACTTAATGTTAATACAGTTTTTTAAAATATTAATTCATTAATTAAATTTAATTTCTATTTTGCCACTTAATATTGTGATTCTGTCATATGTACATACATATTTATATTAATATTAATTATTTAATAAAAAGTAACTAAAATAAATTTTTTATTTGTCGACCTGAGTATGAATTGAATTTATATTTATATTACTTGTTCTCAAATGCAACCGAACATTTAGAAAATATAAAGTTTATTGCATATTGCATACAAGTTATGTTTTCTCATTTTATTGCAATTTAAATTTATTTCCCCATTTTAAAAATCTACCGGATATTTTGAGTTTTTTCTTACTTTTTAATATTGGTGATTTGTTTTTCTGAGATGCAATGAAATGTTTAAAAAATATTTGTTTTTTTTTTAATACTAACTATATTTTGTTATATTTCTTGCATTTTAGATCATTCCCTAATGTATGAAATCTGTAGGGGGTGAGGGGGGGTTAGGGGGGGGTTGTTCCACTTGTTAGGTTCATGATTTTTTTAACACTTTCCAACAATGTTGAAAAGTGTTTATGAATTCGGTTTGTCTGTCTGTTCTGCCGCGTTTGTTCTACCCTCTGTATGTCTTCATGCTCTAACTCGCGTAAATATGTTCGTATTGCCGTGCAATTGATAAATGTTGTTGAGGTTTACTGTGTCATGTACGGTATAGGAAATGAAGTGTGTAGTACTTGTAATATTTTTACATGGACACTCAAAATATTCCGTCACATTACGGGCTATGGAAAAAATCATTTCGATTTATTTTAATGATGTTTCACAATTTCATATTTAAATTAATATATCTCAATGAGGTGCACTACAAGAGACTTACTATAGAATAGAATGTGCCTAGCACGTATCGTTCCTTTACAGGGACATTCAAAATAATTCTGTTACATTACGGGCTATGAAGAAAAAGCGTTTTTGGTTTATTATATTATAATTATTATTTATATTATTATTAATGTATTATTATTTTATTATATTTATAATATTATTGCAATGTAAATTTATTTCTCAGTTTTTTAACCCGCGAGAACTCGCTAGATCTCTTGTCATACCAGAACTCGCTAGTGAGAAGTTTTCTCATGGTACCTAATTGCCTTCCTTTTACCTTACACATTCGTTTAATATCAGCATTTTTTTGTTTGTCTTAATACTTTATTCACAAAAAAGATAAAAATGATAAAAAAAAAGTTTCTAAAATTTAATTTAAAATAAAAAAAGAGTGTACATAAGAGTCTTATTGAAACAGCTGTGACAAAAAAAGGTATGATGCGGAGAGAAAATCTTATGCAGCGAGTTCTCCCGGGTTAAATATATCCGTTTTGTGCTTTTCTTCATTTACAATATTTTTGTTTTATTCACTAAGATGTCTCACGGCTTTTGAAAATATTTTGTAGACTAGATTTTCTCATAATAATTATCTGTACTACCTATTACAACATAGATTAATGTATTTTAAAAACACATCAAAGAGCAGTGCACATGTCTAAAAGCTAAAATAAAAACACTTTGAAAATACACTAAATCTATTCAATATGTATAAAAGATTTTTAAAATGTTTTCACCTCTTGGTCCGAGGCATCTTCAGTTACTAATGTTCCGTACACAGACGAGATATAGACTTAAATATATCTGCCACTGCAATAGACAGACTAAATAATAAATCTCCAATTGCAATAGATTTCATTAATGTCGAAAAATTAGCAAGTTATATCAATTTAAACTACGCATTACAGATGGAAATCATAGAAATAGTTACATCCAAATCGGAAATATGCATTGATCACACTCTAAATTTGGGAGGAGTGAAAAGTTGGCTCTTTGAAAGCGTGAAAGGCATTTTCACTCTTTTTGGAAGGGATTTTATAAAAATATACTCCTTAAAGAGTGAAAATTTCCACTCCCTAGAAAGGAATGAAATATTTCACCCCGTCGTCGAGAATGAAATGTCTCACTCCGTTGACAAGAGTGAAATATTTCAGTCCGTTGACGAGAGTGAAAGCCTGGCATTATATAATTTTGTCCATATTCATTTATTGAGAGAAACGAAATTATCATTCTTTCTTAATGTTTTTTATTTCAATGTCAGTATGTTTAAGGGGGCACGGTACCTTTTACTTCCATAAAAATGGAAGTTTGGTGATCGCTGAAAATCTAAAATTTGTATCACATGGAACAAGGCATCTGGGACAAAAAAGATCAACGGATTTATCCGTTTCAGGTCGGTGTCTGTGTGTACGTACGTATGTAACGCTTTGCAACCCTTGTAGCTCCCAAATCAAGCGTCTGATCTGTTTCGGACTTTTTGGGTTTTGTTGGTCTTTGGGGTATTTATACAAAGTTAGATATATGGACTGTACTATACATCCAACTTTGATTTCTCTCAAAGGGGGTGGATGCAAACTACAAGTTTTTCTCAGCCGATAGGAATAAGTATTTAGAAATGTGTATGGAAAAGTTTAAAAATATTCCCACTCATGGTACGCATGCATTTGTTTAGTAGTAAGATTGAAAAAAACTAAAAAAGCCATTGGAATAATAAATGAATAGATATAATTAAGGAAACATTATTAGCAACAAAAAATTAATGAATAAATAAATAATTGCTTTATTGTAACGGAATTTTTGTCGTGGCAGATGCGCGGAAATGTATTATATGATACAGAAAAAAGTTGCAGTTTTCAAAATCACACAGTTGAGAATCACCACAGATATTTCTGATATCTGCACAATTCTTATTACTGCCAACGGCCATACCATACTGAAAATACTGGATCATATTCAAACAGTATTGAATGCGGTTAGTATTTGGGAGGATGATAACCTGGGGAACAATGCGTGTTTCGCACTCTTTTTGCAAGAGTTAATAGACAAGGGCGTAATAGACATAGGAGTCACTCCTATGAAAGAGTGACTCTGGTCCCTATTTTTCAGATGCATAAGTTATAAAGGATAAATCTTTTTTATGGGTGTTCTCCAATCTCATAGCAATATAATACAATTTCTTTCAGAAAAAGCTCAAAGCGCAGCGAATAAAATCTTTCGATCATTCACTGTTACGACACCATTTTAAATTTGAGATCACTGATGCACATGAACTGATTTTTCAAACAGATTTTTTAAAATCTTAAACTTTCTATTTGTTAGAATGTACTAAAAAAAATACGACTCCCCTGCAGGTTTTATTTGCGAACTAGAAAGTTAACTTGCATTTTATTTTAATGCAAAAGAAAAAGTATTTGTTAATAGTTATTTTTCTGATTCGTAAATAAAATCTGTTAAGAAGAATTTGTAGGGATTTTAACTATTTTTAAATTGATGTCAACTTTTTAGTTTTTGCGAATGGCTATCTTAACCTTTTTTTTATTTTCTTTTAGGTACACTTATTAGAAGAATCTGAATAGAAAACTGCTTTCACAGAAGATGATTTTTCCTGACTTCCCGAATTTGTCTATATGTGCCGAGGCATTCCTCAATGGATTTTTGTGATTTCGTTTACTATCTTGATGTCTGTCTACATCCGTGTGGTGCCCGGATCAGAATAGCGCCAATGTAAGCCCATGCATGTCGTAGGAGGCGACTAAAATCGGCAACCCCCTAATTCTAAGGTGTGTGGGACCGTGCCGAGAGATTTGAGGCACGTGGGGCAAACAGTGTCGCTAACGGTCCCCTTGTTTTACCCCCAACGACTCGTGTCGTCTTTTTGCGAATGAAGCCGTAGCCTTTGTTGCTGCGTGAGACATGAACCATCTAAGAGTAAAATAGTCATCATCTAAGGCGGGAGACTGAGGGCGGTGGGTAGGAGGGAACCCTCTAAAATCAGAAAAATTTAATAGATTAAGTCAGATTAAATGTAGTGTTATCAAACGTATTCTGACTTGTTGGCATAAGCAAATGTATATTGATGGAAAAATAGCAGGAACTTTATGATACCTTTTTTATTTTTTATATTTAGCACACATATGTTCCAGTTAATATTTACATATATGAAGCCTAACAGGAAGATCTAATACAAGGCTATTGGTATTGCGATATAATTCAAAAATTCACTAAAAATATCAGATGCTGCCACTTCTAGAAAGTTCATTATCCAGCAAAGTTTTAAAACAACGTAGATGTTGAAAAAAATATTTCAAAGAATATAATAAAACGCCAAATATAAAAGTTAATTCTAAATTGGATACGTTAAGTTATAGATTTTGTTCAGTGAAATAAATACATATTAAGAACCAAAAGTCTTCTATTTCGATTTAAAGGCAGATACCATTCATGAATACTCCACTACAAGTCATGCTAGGCGGAACGGAGGCCGCAACAACATTCCGGCCTCCAATTTATTCCAAGATCACTGTAAGAGTACACGTTTTACCGGAGACTTATATAATGGGCCCCTGTTATAATCTCCCTAATACTCGCATAGACCCTTACATGCCTGTAAATTTCATGCTACAAAAACAATGCTTATTAGCCTCGCCACCAGCAACATTCTTATATCTGCGATAAATTCCAGATTTTAAATTTTAAACATGTGGCGAATAAGCTAAATATGATTGAATGCAGTCAAAATTATATTTATAGTGTTTAATCTAGATTTATATTTATTTAAATATGTATGCAGTAATCTTTCAAGATATTGTGAATTGTTTTACCTGATACACAACTTAGAACAGATAAGCATATACCGTGTGCTAACATTTCTCTTTCAGGTTCTATTTTTCTTTCTTTTGGTTTGGCCTCCTCTTCATTCGGTGCACATTGGCTAAAGGCTGCAATTTTTTAACAGATCCAATGTATGCATGTAAGGATATCTATTTTAAAATATATAAATGTGTTAGAATTCAGTTTGAAGGTTCTATAAAATTCTGAACATTGCAAATGTTAATTAAGCACAATCTACAGTTTACGTTATAATATTTAAACCCAATATTAGTAACTCATGAAAGTGGTTTGAGACGCGAGACACAGAATATTGCTTGGGTTGAGCTTGTGCACCAAATATTTCTTTGGTGAAACTTGCACTGCAAGTCTTACTGCCATGGCATTTTCATCGGCAATGTGCACCAAATATTCCTTTGGTGACACTTGCGATACAAGAATTAAAGCTTGTCATTCTCATCGGCAATGCTCACCGAATATTCCTTCGGTAGAGCTTGCGCTACAAGAAAATATGCCATAGCTACAACATCGGCAATGCTCACCGAATATTCCTTCGGTAGAGCTTGCGCTACAAGAATATGTGACAGAGCTTCTACATTGCAATTCTCACCGAATATTCCTTCGGTAGAGCTTGCGCTACAAGAATATGTGACAGAGCTTCTACATTGCAATTCTCACCGAATATTCCTTCGGTAGAGCTTGCGTTCAATGACTAAATGACATGGATTTTTTTTTATCGGCAATGTGGACCAAACATTCCTTTGGAGACAATTATGCTACAAGCATAAAAGCATGGCATTCTCATCGGCAATGTGCACCAAATATTCCTTTGGTGACAAAGGAATATATAAAGTGCTAAGAAGGTGAATAAAGGCGCTAATAAAGAGGTGAATAAAGGCGCTACAAGGATTTATGACATAGCTTTCTCATCGGCAATGTGCACCGAATATTCCTTCGGTAGCACTTGCGCTTTTATGCCATGGGAGCATCGGCAATGCTCCCCGAAAAACTCACGTCTCGCATTACTTTCATGAATTTCTATGTATACTTAAAATATTACTACATAATCTGTAGATTGTGTTTAATTAACATTTGCAATCTTTACAGAGTTTTAGAGTACCATGATAGAGTATTCTAACACGTTCAATATTTTCCTTCGATAGAATACATGGATATTTTCGCAAAGAACCCTTTCACTGTTTATATTAGCAACGACTAATTCCGGCCAGGCAGTGTGGTTGGTAACGGAGGTGACCGCCACGATGAGGGCATGAGTTTGAATCCTGTTAAGGCATGGATGCCATTGTGTGGGTGTCTTCAGTGCTGTCTACTTCCTTGTGTTTATCCCGTCCTCGGGAAGAAGATTTATGTAATTAGTCAAAGTCCTGTATGTATATCTGTGAATAAAAAATATGGATCATTCGAGACAGCAACCTTGTAGCGTATAGGTGTCAAATGTCAAAAATGTCAAAAAACGGCTAATGATGATTTGTTTATATGTTATATGCCACTTCATTTTTCCAAAAGAACGCATGAGTTTAGCTAGATTACCCTAAATTACATATTCAAATGTGTACGAAATAGATATAAATTAAAAATAAAATCTATTATTGATTCCCATACATCTTAACTGTTAATTTCACTGTTTACATTTGGAACGATGTGTGGCTTTTAAGCTTTTTTTTATTTTAAAGTCACGAATATCTGAGAGTTTACTGTATACATATATTTATACATAGTGTTATTTTTTTTACGTATTTTTTTATATTATATATTTTTTTTATTTATGTATTTTGTATGTTTTTTTTTTAATTTTTAACTTTATTTTATTAATATAGATTACAAGTGACTGATAGCACAGTCATGCCTGTTGTCAGGCACCATTTTTTAACCCGCCTAAATCGAAGACGTTTGTTTTAGGGGTGCTTTATGCATAGTATTTTGCACACTAAAACACTTGCCATTGATTTAGTCCAGTCCCAAGTCTGGATGAAAGCGTGAGGGAAAAATGGTAAAAATATCCAGCTGTTGTGGGGTTTTGATGTTCTTTCAGAAATAACTTACTTAAATTAAAAATTTTAAAGAATCACTTACAACTCACTCCTCATTTGACAATTAAACAATCTAAAAATAAGTATACCCTGATTAACTCCACTGAAATCTGTTGCCATGGAAAAAGGAGCAAATTACATTAAACTCATCAAAATATTAAAACTTAAAAATCCGAATAAGTTAATACAACATGATATTTTTGAAATCACCATTTTAGAACAATACTAAATGTAGTAAGGGGCAACAGATTTCTAAATCAAGTAGTATACTGAAATGCATAAAGAACACCCAACTCCACTCCAACCCGATCAAGCTCAAATCTCCATACACAGTAAATTAACGAAATATAACCATCATTAAGTTTAGACAATTGAAGGAAACCTGAAATTCCTCTAATATGAGGACAAAAAGGGGAAAGAGAAAAATTAATAAAATAAGCATATGATGGAATACCAAAAAAATAGAATAATTATGGAGAATTTAAACAAGATCAGATCGGTTAAGGTATGATCGTATAGTGGCATAAGAAAAAGAAAACAATTATCTTTTTTTTTTTTTTTTTTTTTTTTTACCTTTTAAAAATAAACATTTTGATGCTTATTTTAGATAGCAATAATCCTCAGAGAGGAAAGTTAAGACTTAAGTTAATCCATTATAAAATTAAACTTAATTTTACTTTATCATCATTTATTAGTTTATCCAACACTGAAACAGGAACAATAATTACATCGAATAACCTTAAATAAACCTCAATTAATGTTCATTTAAACTATTGCTATGAATTTAAAAATTTTTTTTGAAATTTAAAAGTTTTAATTTAATAAAATTATAGTCTTTATGATTAAAGATATTAATTAAGAGGTAAAGCCTCTCCAATAGGTTTGCAGTAAATATAAAAATACTAATTATTAAAAGGACCATATAAAGAAAAACATACCAGATTTGAGAATAAACACACATTTTTTTTATTTTTTTATTTGAATGATTAAAATAATAAAAACATGGTAGTTCTCAAACAAAATATAATATTAACACAATATAACGGATAATCCATTAAATTGAAACTACTCATTGATTACTTTAAAATTAGACATCATATTTTAAAATCATCATCATATCACCATCTAATGATTATATAAATATAAAGACATTATATAGTAACCTACTTACTATTTTTACTTATAATATAAATCTTTATTGACATCATTTAAATATATTCTCTTTACGATATTAGCCATATTTTTGCATTAGGAAGATATGTGAATAAAAAAAATTATGTAAAAAAGTACTTACAACAGACGAAGAACTCTATCGATTAAATCAGTGGGTATTAAGGAACATTTTATCCTTTTCACAATTATCTGGACATTCAGCTTGAACATGGTATTTTTTTGCTGGGGAAACTTTCACTAATTGTTATATGAAATCACTATATCATTTATCACTGCACAAAGCGATAAGCTTCTTCGTTGATATAAATTAAGTCGTTGTTTCACCCATCGATTTGGGCTTTACTAATCATCATTAGTTACTAGGATTGTTCTTGTTAGGAGGTGGAGTTGTTCCACAACACAGAACTTGGCAACCGGAATTATAAATCGCACCTACAACATCAATCATTGAGTTACTGGGCTTTAATATTGGATTAAATACGATGTGTTTTACTTTCAAGATGACCATCAAGATAATACGGTGTAAAACATTGGCCTCCCAGCCAAGGATTCATACGATCAAACACAGAGTCACCGCACCCGAATTCTTCTCAGGACCTCTATTACTCCTTGCATATACCGCTACTAAGGCCATTTCCTTTCACGAACGCACCACCGGATCTACTTTCCAACTCAGGAATTTGTCCTTACCTCTTTTCTTTCGTCATTCACACTGGAGTCTATGAGGTACAAGTAGTGATTCGAGCTCGAGCAAGAGACACGTTTCTATTATAAGACGACGATCATTCCATTTAAGGCAAAATGCTGACCATAAACTCGAGTACTCATAACTCTAGACCTTTATCATGTCTCTGCTAATGTCACTTGAACTCAGTAACACAGAATACATCACTTCGAGCGCCGCCACGCAACACCCAGTAAGTTTACGAACCAAGCAACAAGTGTCTCAGCCAACCAAAGCAACAAGTGACCTAACATTCTCTCTCTCCTATCCCGCTTCAAAACTGGACGGAACCAAAAGCTAAGTCAAGGGGGTGTCGGAGGTGAAAACAATGACAAAATGGACCGAGCCTAGTACGCCAGTGACAGTCTGTCGCTTCTCCCCTAAGTCGCTTCATGATAAAAGCACCCGCTTCTCTTTTATTGCGGGCTGCAGAAAACAGTTCCCATGAATGTATGTTTACGTTCGCGCCACTCAGATTAAAGGAAAAAGAAAGGCTATTGTATCGGGTTGTAAAATACAATGCCAGAATACTTGGGTCGCCTTTACATAAGATAACGTAATTCTAATGGTGTGTCCTTGCTTTCTTTTAACAAAGACCAGACTCGGTGTCTCTAAACACATGACTCTAGGTTAAGGGAAAAAATACGTATACGACTGCCCAATACAATATGTGTGGTCTTTATCTGACAAACATCCCTCCTTGCTATCTATCTTTCGCATTTGAAAACAGGAAGCTAAGCTAGACTATAAAAGTTGCAATTGCTTAAAAGAAAGAGAAAGAAGAAAAATAAAAAACTGATTTTATTATTATTACAATTAGAATTTATTAGAAACAGAAAAAGAGTGTTTTTAAATAAATGTTAAAGTGAATGAAGGAATTTAATGTAGATAAAAAAAATGGTTAAAACCAACCGTAACACAGCGAAAAATATCCAACAAGACCAGATTTCTAATTAGAGGCATACACCACTCATGGATAATAGAAGTATTGGCTATGCGTCTGCCTGTGATTGGAGATGTGAATTTTCACAAAATGAAAACATCTATAAGTCTCCTGATTTTTCGTCAGTTTGAAATTTTTTTCATTAATATTTACTGCATAAGACATTTTTTAACTCACCGAAAGCAAATACATCTGTTTTAGGTGTACCACATTCATAAAATATTGCACCTGAAATACTTGCCTTTGATTTCGACCAGTTTCAAGCCTGGACAAAGTTGTGAAGGGGAAATGTCCGTTGCTCCTTTTTTTCAGATTTCAGTTTGAGTTCTTTGTAGGTTTGACACTGAAGGAACACACTAACGAAGACATGAAGGTAAATAAAAGAGGTAGTTTCTATGTATATAATTTTTTACACAAAATTTTTCGGATTTCTGCCGTTGGTTGGGTCAGAATATTAGCGTATGTTCAAATAGTACGTAAGATAGGGATTTGAAAATTGATACCGGTCCTTTTCGTATTGCGACATGCGAATGCAAATAATTAATAAAAGGGAAAGGAGGAGAGAAACAACTTTTTATTAAATATCGCATTTAGTCCACATGACAGCTGTTATTATGATAAAGCAGAAAAGCAGGCTTTGTCTGCTATCAGGCCCCTAATTAACATCAAGGTTTTCTTTAACAGATTATTCGTTATATTTGCGGGAATGAATAAATTCATTTTATAACATATCTCATTTATTGTACTTCACCGTGCGCCCCCTGGAGACGGTTTTTTCCTTATTTGACACCTTGTTCGACAAAAAGCAGTCTCGTGTCCCCTCCCTCCCCCGTTCAAGGTTTTTTCCCCTCTAACTATGCCTTATTTCCATAACTCAGCAACTAACTTTGCAATTTTAACGCAACTGATTCCAAACTTTAAAATTAACTTAATAATCACCCTCTATAACATTAAAGTGAACTTATGAATTGTATGTACTTTATGTATTGTATTGTGTACTTATGTATTGTATGTACTTATGAATTGTATGTACCCTTTCGAATAATAATTAAACTTTTTTTTCTCTATGTGAGGCTTATATCCATAACTCAGCTAATGATGTTCCGAGCTTCTCCAGACCAGTTCTATTTTGCTAAATTAGAATAACAAAGAGCATTTACAGCTTCAGAGTGTATTTCTAGAGAAATGGTACCGGAGTTTTCAATAATTATCTAACGAAAATTTGAAATTAAGATCCTAGCTTAACAAAATAAATCAATCTTTAAAGATGCATAGTGGTCCTCCTAATTACTCATTTAACGAAGGGCATTTGCACCCCCCCCCCTCCCCTTATGGTTTTTACTCAAACTGTGCGTTGTTTTTTATCTCAGCAACAAACTTTACAATTTCAACGCAACTGATTCCAAGCATTATAATTAACTTAAAAATCGCCCTCTATAACATTAAAGTAAACTTGTGAGTTGTATATACCACATCTCTCGAATAATAATTTCATATTTTTTTTATTAAATTTCAAAGTATCTCGGTTGATGATAACTTCTGTAGGGGTTCCTATGAATTTTCTATTATTATTCACCAAGTTTCGTGCATAGGGAGATAGCATTTGTTCCTCCACAGTTACTCTCTCAGGGGCGACAGGGTATTCATGTGCAAAGGATGTAATGTTTTGGATAATCGAGGTCCACCTCAAAGAGATACCCAATTTCAGAACTATCAGGTAGAGACAAAATCCAATCTTCTGTGATATGACTAGTTTCACACCATTCAAATCCGCCATAGGATAAAAATTGGTTCATAGCCCACCCATATAAGTTACTAGGACTTCCCTCAAACGGATTAGTCTGAGTGATATTGCTGAGAACATAGGGTTAACAATTACAATATAAAGAAAAAGAGCAAATTAAATGATAGAATTACAAAATATCATATATAAATTCATATACACTGTTAAAAAAAAATAGAAAAGAAGTACCGTTAATCAGATGTGTTGTCATAATTTTTTTTAACATGTGGCAAAGAATCTCATTTTCTTAAGCGCGTATTGCGCAAAACTTAAACAAAAAAAAAAAAAAAAAAAAAAAAAAAAAAAAAAAAAAACGCCGGATTTTTTAAAACGCCAAGCTTTTTAAAGTTACGTAATTGGATTAGCAGCCAATACATTATTCTATCAAGCGTGGCTTAACGCAAATTTAATTTCATTGTTGCACCTTTTTTGTGTGTGAATTAAAAAATTTTCTTCCTTGATTATGTATCTATTATTTGTATAACTGCTTATAGAAACTCTTACACTTCAAACTTCAAACCACATTGATAGCATGCTTTGCTACAAATCAGATTGCAAAACTATAGTCTAAATTACTATTAAAGTATACAAAAAATCTTTCGATGACTTCTGTAAAATAACTTTTACATTAAATCTCCATATCGGCAAAATTGAAAAATTATATATATTACAAATTTAAGCTTAACAGATACTTCTTGATTATTCTCTAGGAGGCTCTGCCCCCTGCGACTTTAATGCGCCTTTACTGCGCCAATCCGCAGACTTTTCTTTTGCCTGTCTGTCTGTCTTTCCACAATCTGTCTGTTTTCCTATCCGTTCTTCTGCCCGTCTCTCTAACCGATTGGCTATCTCTCTACACATCTCGCTACCTGTCTCTATATTTCTCTACCGGTCTCGCTACCCGCCAATCTAATTCTCTAATCGTCTGTCTATCCGTCTAACTACTTGTAAGTCTAGCCGTGTCTCTATCCACTTCGCTATCCATTTGTCTATCTGTCTCACAACTTGTCTATCTGTCTCTCTACCCGTCTGGCTATACGCCTCTCTACCCATCTTCTTACCCATCCCCGTACCCATCTACTCGTCTGTATACCCGTCTCACTATCCGTCTGTTTTTGTACCCGACTCTTTACCCGTCTCGCTATCAATCTCATTACCCGTCTCGCTATCAATCTCATTACCCGTCAGTCAACTCGTCTCTGTACTCATCTCTCTACTCGTCTCTTTATCTACCACGCTACGCGTCTCTCAACCTTTCTCGCTATATTCCTGTCTACCGGTGACGCTACCCGTCTCGTGACCCATCTCGCTACCCCTCTGTCAACCCTCTTTTTACCTTTCTCTCTAGCCGTCTGTCTATTCGTTTCGCTACCCGTCAGCCTAGCTATGTCGCTACTCGTCTCTCTACACATCTCACTACCCGTCTGTCTACCCGTTTGTTACTCGTCTTTCTACCTCTCGGCAACTCTTCCCAATATTTAAACAATTCATTTAATATACAGAAACCGTTTATCAGTTATTAAATGCAAACAGAAGTAATTTATCTAATAAGTGTAATCAGATGCAATTTTTTTTAAATACATACATAAACCTGAACAATAATTCATCAGTTTTGTGTTCATAGTTGTTTATATCATTTGACAGTAATTCTCAACTTCTTTAACCTGAATTGTCTCAAACTTTTTAAAAAAAACCACAAGGTCTGTATAACTGCAAAGTACCCGGAGGGCTATATTAGCTACATGTTATTAAGTTAAGTGAAAGTTTCGTTATCGCGTTTGCAGCCAATTGCTTATGTCAGAAAGCGTGGCTTAACACCATTTCAAATTCATTACTGTAACTTTCTTTTTTTTTTTTTTTTTTTCTTTTTTTTTTTTTTTTTTTTTTTTTGGGGGGGGGGGTAGGGGGTAGGGGGGTAGGGTTTCAAATATATACATTTAAATTAAAACTTTTGCCTCCATGCCATTAGTGTTGTTTGTATTATTAACTAATACCTTGTAGACCGAGCTTCATTTGAAACAAATGTAAAAGACTTCTTCTACAGTTTTTTTTAGGGGAAACTTTCGTAATTGGGCCCAAAGCCAATCGGAGTATTTAATATCATTATTGTAACTCTTATAGAGTTAAAACAATATTGTTGCTAGCTTTACTCTTGTTTGAGACCAGCCTTGCCTGTGTATCTGAATGGGGAAAAATTTCGTATCCTATGTCGGTTGGGGAAAAAAATTTTAAATGGTGCCTAAAGGTAGTTTTAGCATCTTACAAAATTTTTCAAGAGAGCGGTAAAACATGTTTTTCAAATATTTACAAACATACGTTTATTAAAGCATGTTTTTGAACCATTTTAAAAATTTAAGCACGATGCTAAAATAAAATTTTATTGCCATATTCGATATTTTAATAAGTAATGAAAATACATAAACAAACTTATTTAACAAACCTAAGAGGCATTTTTGTGATAAATAATTGTTATTGTCAGGGGGGTAAATTGTAAACAATAAACGGCTAGTAAATAATAAATAGCATTTAAAATCTAAAAATGGAGAAGTGGTCCTTAAACGCTTGATATATGTAAATTTTTTTATTTTATTTTTTAATATTTCCGAAGGCACAGATAAAAAGGTAAAAATCTCTTTTCCAAATGCCAAATAGAAAATATACAAAATAGAAAAATATCTGCAAAAAAATATATTTACATAATACTACATCTGCAAAAAAATAAGATTTAGAAAAAGTAAGCCAAATCCTGCAGATCCCAACAATCACATCGAAAAACTTATCACCAAAAAAGAACTCGCCAAATCTTACGGCACAGGAGATGGGTTTTTTTCCCTCTGAATGCAGAATATTAGTTTTTTTTTCTTGTACGATGGGTGATTATAATATAATTGTTTCATTTCACATACTACATACCGTTTGATATATTGGTACTTTTATGTTATCCTGTCGCAGTTGATAAATCGCCAAATATTGTTTCTATAACATTTTCATATTGAATTCATTTCATTTAAATATAAACCTTTCACTCATTTAATTTAAAATACATGCCTTTCATTAATCCCATTTAAAATTCTAAAAAGAGAAAAAAAAAAGAAATAATGCCATAAATCGAAACCTTTTATTTAAACACCAAAGAATTTTTTTTTTTATTTACACACGCGAAATAAAAAAAGCTGCTATTGCTGAGATTTTCGCCAAATCTCTAATACCAAGTCTACTAAGTTATTGCGGGGTTTTTCTTTCAAACAGAAAAAAAACCAGATTAATTTTCGATTTCTACTAAATTGAAATATATTTTATTGTGCTGAATATTAGTGCGTGCATATTTTTTTGCTCCCTGTACTCCGTGAACTTTTCAATTCCGATTGTCTACGAAAACCTCCCGCCGGTGAAAATGACGTACGCAAACAATTTTCGTGACGTATGTACTTTAATTGTGTTTTTTATCTATTTTTTTAATATAATTTCCAAACGGTTTGACATTTATTCTTGGTAATAAATAGACGTCGTTGTCACCTTTATAGGTACCTGCTGTAAAAATTTGAACGAAATCTGTTAAATATTTTTTGAGTTATGCTTGACGAAAGGTTTTAATATCCATCGTAGCTATATATGGAGCAAAGTAATACTGCGCTGTGTATGAGTCTTCGTTGCACTCAGACAATTAGCATCCCAGTACATGATGTAGCTGGGTGCCTCATTTTCTCTATAATCAGGCGTACCGGGTATGTTTGCCTTAGCATATATTCCGCTTATCATACTGACGCCTCTACGTATTCCATTTTCAACCATGAGCAACATGTTTATATCAGTAAGTAACTCTAAAGGTGTTTCAGACATCTTCAAACTCGCCTGCCATGCGAGCGAAGGTGCAGTGAACAGGTGAGAAGGATCAATTTCATAATACTGCTGACATAATTTCCTAAAGTTTTGAAACACGTCAGCAAGTAGTAAAACATCTGTCTTCACATACAGATTGTGATAATCCCCCAAAGTTTTAAGACTGAAGGAGTTCCACACATTATGGGCATGCTGATAATCCTCATCTTGAATATCTTCATTTGTCAGGCTATTAAAAAATGCTGAAGGTAGGGGGAGCTGCTTCTCTTCAAATTTTTCAAAAGACGTAAAATAATCATCATCACATTAACCCCTTTACGTGTCAGTAAAGGGGTTTTATTATTATTATTTTGTTATTTTGTGGGAAATTTTCTCTAAGTATGGTGAATTGATCATCTCGAAGATTTTTAACAAGTTTTTCCAATGACGTAGGCAAAAATTGGAAAGAATCTATAAACACCATCTGAATAGAAGATGTAGGCTTTTTGATTTTAAATGTGATATAGTTTTCCATAGAAGTAGCAATAACATCAATTTCAATATCTTTAAATTTTCCTAACTTCGTCATAAGGTGGTGTGCATCATAGTTTTTTAAATTATGGAAAATAACAGGAATTGTCTTTGATTGAAATTGAGGTTGCAATATGGGTGTGCAGCTCCGCTATACACACCTGACAGGTGATCATGGTCACGTGTACGTTTCTCATATAAAGCATTTTTACAAATATGACAAAACTCTGCTTCTCGAAATGCCTTTTCTTCCTGGGGAGAAAGCTTCATAGGTTTCACATCTAATATCTTTTGTCCCAATATTTCCTTCTCTTGCATCATTTGGTTTAAAAAATGCTCAACACAGTTTCTACCACGATATACATGTGCTTTCTTCACACATGTTCCATCGGATCCGACCACCACATAAGCGTACCCACACGGTAAGTGATAGGTTGTTTTCTCAGTATAGGATGTTTTAGAAGAGGGTGAGGCTAATGAAATGGGTATAAGTAGACTCTCGAAATCCGCATAAATCGTATAGGCCACAGGATGTTGTAGATGAATACCTGAAAACTTTAATATATTATCATTTTCACTAGAGTCCATTTTTTTAGAAAAGGCGGTTAACCTTGAGAACCACCTTGACCAGTTGACATGAAAATCGCATATGGAACTGTCTTTCTTCTTTATTTCCACTTCGTTTCGACCTTAGGGAGAAAGATTTCTGAGGGTGATGTTGATCTATACGAATTTTGTAAAATGGCTCGGTTTTCACCAGGATTATATATATATCAATGAATATATATCATGATATATATCCGATATTTAATTTCAAAATATCATTAGGTGTCATATTTTCAATATTTTCATATATTTGATATTTATTTTCAAAATATATCATTCTTTAAGATATCGTTTATATTTTCATTCAAAACATGTGTAAATGAATTTTTCAACATTTATTGACTAAGTATAGATAAAGAATTCCCCTGTCAGTATTACTCCCCCCCCCCCCCCCCCCCCCCCGAAAAAATATTTTCTAAGCTTTATGTTTAAAGATAAATCTTTAAATGTAGAACCAACAGCGGTGGTATATTTTATATACCACTTAATTTTAATCCTCAAATGCCACTACAGTTTTATAATGTACGCGAGGAAAAGTTTTTACTTATTTTCAAATTTGTCCGGAAATTCTCGTATCATTCAATCATTTCAACATTCTATCAACAGAAGTTCCTTATCCCCAGAAGTGTTAAGGCTCCTGTGGTAAGAAGTGAAAGGTCCTGTTTTAGGGAAAATAGTTTTGTGAAGGGTCCTTTAAAGGACCCAATTTTTTCCTAAACAAATCCCTGAGAACAATACATTTTTTAAAATATAAATATGTATTAAAGGTGTTTTCATTTTTTACTGCTTAAAAATTTTAATATTTGATACATTAATGGAGTTATTTTTAAATAGAAATGAATGAAAACTGCAGGCATTATTGTTTAAGCACTAAAGAATTAAAATAGTTTTTTTTTCTTAAAAATGTGATACATTTTGAATTGTATATGACTGCTTTATCAAGACAATATCTCCATGATTGTCGAGTCTCGAAAATCGGCTTAAAATGCGAACTTTGAGAAAAAATTCTGCAAGTTTCTTTGCATTTATAAAAAAAAAATGGGAAACTCTGATTTCTTGGTTTCCGGATAAAACTGGATATTTTGTATATTTACGAATATTTATGTTTTTATTATGTTTATTATATTATTTTTACGAAATTTCATGCACTTGTGAAATAAAATGAATTCGCGCATATATCAGAAAATAGTCAATTTTGATATGAGCTATAAAAACTGCTAATGAAGACATGTGATTCTCCCCCCCCCTCCCAAAAAAAGTACATAACCGAGATACATAACCAATAACCTCTATTTATTATGTTAGTTGAAATGTGTATGAAAGTTCTTATTTTCATGGGAAAACAAAACTGTCCTGTTATTTGAAATAACTAATTTTAAATTATCTTAAATACCGTTTCCTTAGTAAAAAGTTCTTTTTACATGTAGTTCTATTTGTGCTATAGTGGTGTATACATTTCTTAATCTTCAACACTACACCAATGTTATTCCAAATTTATTACATTTGCACTATACATTTCTACACTTAAAAAAAAGTTTTTGTATTGAGAAATCGATTAATTCACTAAAACAAATCACCTTATTTTTTTTCTTTAGAACATGGAAATGCTACATTGTTATATTATTACGTTTAACTAATAATGCTTATTAGGGTTAAACGTTTACCGTAGAAAAAATTGGCAGCAAAATATTTTATACCACTTTTTGTACATCATTTGCAATTGAAATTGACCACAAAGTTTATTGTTTGGAAATAGTGGTGTTAAAAGTTTTGGTAATATTTCTTTTTCGACAAAAGTTCAATCCTACTGATTATATTAACTTTATTATATAGGTTTGTTATATACTACTTTTCTTTTAATCTTACTATTTAAATTACTATAAATTTACTATAATTGTGTTGTGGCCCGCCGAACGTTTCAAATATATGTTTGCGTCCCACGAGAAGAAAAAGCTCAGTATGTCTGCTGTAAATGATGGGTAAGATCCGCCCCTGTCTCAAATACAGTGTGAAAAAAGATGACCAACTAGGAAATCTACACTCGATTACAATAGATACGGCCTAAGGGAACTAGAGGAGCATTAAAGGGAACGGGGAGAAACGAAGAGGTCAATGAAGGGTAACCGCCAGCCTTCGTGAAAACCACTATAGATGGAGCCAAAACCGTACTTCCGCGACGGAACATGCCGCCCGGGGATGAAATATGAAATATTTCAGCAATTAATTTAAACTTAGAATATAATTAATATACATTACAGATAATATTACAATACAAAATGAACCATATACAGTGAATTGGTTATATAATTGATTAAGAATAATATTCAAATACAACACTACATAAATGATATTTACATTAAATTTTCACCAATTGGCAATAGACAAATTTTTGAAATGCCCCGTAAAAATTCACTCGTAGCAGTTTTCACCTTAACTGCACGCACCTTATTGTCTTTGCCGGGGACTATTTCCGCAATCCGGGCAAGTGCCCATTTACATGGTGGCAGATTTTCTTCCTTTAATAACACTAGGGATCTTACTTTAACGTTATTTTTTGTGAACTGCCATTTACCGCGCTGCTGCAAATGATTTAGGTAATCAATAGACCAACGTTTCCAAATGCATTGAACATATTTAGTAATGCGTTGCCAATGGTTTAATCTATTATCGGAGATATTCATAACAGTAGGCTCGGGAATACTGGTGATGGGTCGGCCAATTAAAAAATGGCCTGGGGTAAGCACTTCAAACTCATTTACGTCATCTGAAAGTGGAAATAAAGGCCGGGAATTTAGAATTCCTTCGATTTGTATGATAAGAGTTTCGAAGTCCTCAAGAGTAATTTTATTATTACCTACGGCCCTGAGCAAGTGATGTTTGAAGGACTTAACGCCTGCTTCCCAGAGTCCGCCAAAGTTAGGGGAACGCGGGGGAATAAATTTCCATGTTATGAATTCCTGGGCTAAAAAATTAGATAATTCCTCGCTGGGAGTTTTCAGCGAATTCTTAATCTTATCTAATTCTGTTGACGCACCTTTAAAGTTAGTGGCATTATCTGAGGTTAGTGTACTTATCTTGCCTCTCCCAGCGCAGAATCTTTTAAGCGCCGCGATAAATGCAGCAGCAGATAAATCGCTTACTATTTCTAAGTGTATTGCCTTAGTAGACATGCATATAAATATGGCCACATAAATTTTTGAATAAACTCCTTTTCTTTGATTCTTATATTTGATGTGTAATGGACCACAAAAATCGACGCCTGAATTTAAAAAACTTGAATTTGGTGTTACACGTTGTTGTGGGAGATCTTCCATTAATTGATCTAGTGCCTTGGAATTGTGCTTGAAGCACGTGACACAGGAATGAACAATTTTTCTTGCTATGCTTTTAGCCTTTATGGGCCAATATTGCATGCGTACTTGATGGACTAATTGTTCCACCTATATGCAAGTACTTTTTATTGAAGAATTCAAAGATTAATTTAGTGAGTACGTGATCATTTGGTAAAATCAATTGATGTTTGGCTTCAAAGGGCAAATTGGAGTTGATTAATCTGCCACCTACACGAAGCAAGCCACTTTCGTCCAAAAAGGGATTTAATGATTTTAAGCTAATGGACGAAGGAACCGTGTGTCCTTTCCTCAACGCAGCTATTTCCGCTGCAAACTTACCCTCCTGGGCCTTTTTCACCAAAAAATAAGTACTTTTTTGAAGCTCGTTCGCCGTCAGGTGATTGCAATTCCTTTCTACTTTACGAGCATTGTCAAGAAACCTGAAAATGAAACTACATATTCTAATTAGTTTTAAAAAATCATTAGAGCATTTATACAGACGATCACAAAAAGTGTCATTTTCTTTAGAAATTGTGATCAAAGTGATATCTGGTTTCAGTTCTTTTACACAGTCAATGTCTGTGGGATTGGGACACTGTCTAGGAACTGTGATTTCTCTTTCAAGAAATTCTGGACCAAACCACTATAAGTCATTATTTATTAGATCTTTGGCATATGCACCTCTGGATATCACGTCAGCCGGATTAGACTTGGAGGATACGTGATTCCATAGATAATTTTCAGAAACAGTCTGAATCATAGTCACTCTGTTGGCTACGAAAGTTTTTAATTTGTGTGGTGGAGTATTGAGCCAAAAAAGTACAATGGAAGAATCAGTCCACAGCCACACCTTTTCAAAGAACAACTGTAAGGTCGGAACTAATTTTTTAACTAGTTTCGTCAATAGTAGAGCTGCTGAGAGCTCTAATCTTGGTATAGTCATTGGCTTTAGGGGAGCCACCCGAGACTTGCTGCATAGAAGATTCGAACTGAACTGTCCAGTCGTGGAGATGCATCGTAAATAAACAGCAGCTCCATAGGCTTTCCCTGATGCGTCACAGAAACCATGAAGTTCTAATTTTGCGATATTGTCCGACAGAACATATCGAGAAATGACAAGATTATTTATGTCTTGTAATTTAATCAAAAAATTGTTCCATTCTCGAAGAGAGATGGGAGGCAGATGTTGATTCCAATCAAGCTTTTGTTCCCATAGCTGTTGCATAAAAATTTTTGCTTTAGTGACAATCGGGCCAACCAGGCCTAGTGGATCATAAATTTTGGCGATTTCGGCCAATACTTCTCTCTTGGAGTAATTATCTTTAGGGATGACAGTAATTTTAACGGAAAAATGATCCGATTGGGGCTTCCATAACATTCCTAATGTTTTTACAGAAATCTGCTGCGAGGGATCTTCAAATGCGTATTCTGAAATAGCGGTGTCTTGTAACAACTCAGGGTGATTAGATACCCATTTGTGTAGTTCCATACCACCCTTTTCTAAAATCAGAATCAATTGAGATTGTAACTCTTGTGCATCTTGCAAGGAACCCGCACCTGACAAGCAATCGTCAACATACATATCATTATATATCACCTTTGCAGTTTTGGGAAAATACTTTCTTTCTTCGTCAGCAAGTGCTTTTAATGTACGCGTAGCTAAGAACGGGGCACTAACTGTGCCATATGTTACCGTATTTAATTGAAATATTTTAATTGGTGCATCCTTATTAGACTTCCAAACAATTTTTTGTAAATTTCTCTGCAATGGATCGATCAGTATTTGTCTGTACATTTTCTTAATGTCTGCACAAAATGCATATTTGTTTGTGCGGAATCTAGTTGTAATGGAAAACAAATCTTGCTGGACTGTTCCACCATTTAATAAAATAGAATTAAGTGAATAACCGCTAGATGTATTTGAGCTAGCATTAAAAACCACGCGTAAGGGAGTGGACGTTTTTTCTGGTTTATAGACAGCATGGTGTGGAATTAAGTACGATACCCGATTGGTGTTTTCACCTTTAATTTCAGTCATATGGCCCAAAAATTCATATTCTTCCATGAAATCTCTATATAAATTAGCCATTGTTTTATTTTTATCTAATTTAGCCCATAAATTATTTAATCTTCTAACTGCAATTTCTTTAGATGACCCTAAAACTGATTCAGCATTTTCTTTCATTGGTAGCTGCACTATGAATCTACCGGTATGATCGCGTTTATATGTGCTTCTAAAATGCTCCTCAGAAAATGTTTCTTCTTCACCCTTCACAAATTCGTCATTGTCTCCAGGTAAAGATTCGATTTCAAAGAATTTCTTAAGTGTATTGTCCAAACTATCTTCAGTTAAGAGACAACAAAAGGATTGATTACTAATGGGTGGACATAGGCGTAGCGTGATCGGAAATTTTGGGGGGGGGCACAAATGTTTATTAAACACTCACTCACGCACGCACACATATCCATATATATACAGTGGTATCTTAGTTAAAAACGGCAAATTTACCACATTGGGTAAAAAGAATTCCGATCTTCTAGCCCAATATAATAAATTTTGTCTTCGTGTCAAAAAAGTTTATTAAAAAGTTTCTCTTTCTTAAACATTCGGAAATTGTAGAGAATTTTTTGAAGTTTTTGCGAAATGTTTATCGGATTTTTAGAGTTTTTTCGCGTTTTGCAACATTTTCTTAACATTTGTGTTAGGAATTAAGTTTTGATATTATAACAATATATAGTAAATTTTGTTCTTTGCCTTTATTTAAATTTTCGCGAAATTTGTATGTGATTTTTAGCGTTTTTTAGCTTTCCGCGGCGATTTTTTAAACATTCGTACGAGAAATCTGGTTTCAATTTTTCAGCAGATGTAGTACATTTTCTATTCTGCTATTTTAAAATTTTTTGCAAATTTATTATGCGATATTTCGTGTTTCGTGGCGATTTTTTTTCACATTTGTAAACTGTATCCAACTTCAATCTTTTAGTCCAATATAGCAAATTTTGTGATCTGCGATTTTTAGATTTTTCACGAATTTTCTATGTGATTTTAAGCGTTCTTTAGCGTTCCACAACGATTTTCTTAAACATTCGTAAATAGATCTGGTTTCAATCCTACAGCCCGATATAGTAAATTTTGTCCTCAGCGATTTTGAAATTTTTCGCAGTATTTTTATGTGATTTTTAGTGTTTTTCTGCGTTTTGCGGCAATTTTTTAACATTTGTGATACGAATCTGGTTTTAACCTTTTAACCCATTATAGTAAAATTTGTCCTTTTAACCCATTATAGTAAAATTTGTCCTTTTAACACATTATAGTAAAATTTTGCCGTTTTTTCGCGTTCCGCTGCGTTTTTTAAACATTCGTAAAATAAATCCAGTTGTAATCTTTCAGTCCATTATACTAAATTTTGTACGATGCGATTTTTGAATTTTTCATGCAACTTTTGGCCTTTTTTTTTCCCCTTGCGCTTTGTTTCAGTTCTGAACATCTGTAACAGGAAGCCGGCTACAATCTTTTAGCCCAATATAGTAAATCTTGGCCTCTTTTCAATAACGTTTATTCGGAATTCGTATAGCGACTTTTGAAAATTTCTCGAATTTGTTATGCGGTTTTTAGCGTTTTTTCACGCTTCGAGGCAATTTTTTGACATTCGTAAAATGAATCCAGCTACAATCTTTTAACTCAGTGTAATAAATTTTGTTGTCTGCAATTTGTAATTTTTCGTGATTTTTTTTCCCCACTTTTTACGAGTTTAGCAGTGATTTTTTGACATTCGTAAAAAGTTTTTTAACCCAATAAAATAAATTTCGTTTCTTGCGATTTTTAAGTTGTTCACGATTATTTTTTTTAATTTTTACGTTTTTACAAATTTTGCGACGATTTTTCTAGCATTGGTAAAGTAAATCTGGTTTTAATCTTTGAACAAAATATAGTAAATTTTGTCTTCTGCGATTTTTTAATTTTTCGTGGATTTTTTTAGAGACATTTTTTTTCACGTTTTGTGGAGATATTTTCACATTCGTAAAAAAAAGTGGTTTCAATCTTTTATATGTTCTTTTATATTTCTTTAATCTGATATAGTAATTTTTTTTCTCTTTTCAATAAAGTTTATTCGGTATCCATACAATGATTTTAATTTTCCATGTGATTGTAACGTTTTTTTTGTTTTTTTTTTTCGAGTTTTGCAGCAATTTTTTAACATTTGTTACAGGAATCGAGTTTCAACCTTTTAGCCCAAAATAGTAAATTTTGTCCCCTGCGATATATATATTTAATAATAATAAAAAAAAAATGAGAGAGAGAGAGATAAATTTGTAGCGTTTTTTCACAAGGAATTCCGGTTTCAATATTTCAGCCCAAATACAGTGAATTTTGTCCTCTGAGATTTTTAAATTTCTCGCGATTTAAATTGCATAAAAAATTGTATGCGATTTTCTGCAGTTTTTCGCAGTTAGCGGCAATTTTTTAACACGTGTAAAATGAATTCGTTTACAATCTTTTTTTAGACCAATATAGTAAATTTTGTCCTCTGCGAGTTTTGAATTGTTCATGAATTTTTTAGTGTTTTTTTGCCTTTTGTGACAAATGTTTTACATTTTTTTCCGAAACGGAAAGAACCAACTCACTGTTAAATTTTGCTCTGCTGTGATTAAATTAAAGTTGGAAGCATACAAAATCGTCGTAACGTGAGAGAACTACGAGGCTCAAAATATTAAACTAATCTGGATCGAAATAAAAAAATCACAAAAATTCAAGGTTAGTTTTATTCAAGACCAGAGCAGACGTAGCCTGTACGGGTGTGCACTGTTGACGGCAGTTGAGCCTAGAGTCCTGCACGGGTCGGGTTGTACCCGACACGAACCCGCAAATTTCATTTGAAGACAACCCGCAACCTGACCCGAACCAGTCAAAAAAATTTCATTGACCCGCAACCCGACCCGAACCCGCAAAAATAATTTTTGGCGACCCGCAACCTTACCCGCAACCGACTTATTTAAATCCACACCCGACCCGAACCCGAAATACTTCAACCCGCAATGAAAGGACAATAAATCATATTTTAAAGCTTATTATGAAATGTAATGTACAATTATATCTCTAACACCAATTTTATATTTTATGTAGAAAAATGAACACTTCTATATTCTTTAATATTCAAATATAGTGAAACCTCTGAATAGCAGACACCTCGAGATCGTTGAATAGAATCCTGCATTGGGTCGGGTTGTTTTTATTTTATTTATTTATTTGTTTATTTTATTTATTTATTTATTTATTTATTTTTGTGGAGGGGGGGGGGGGGTGTCAGGATGATCCTAATTTTCTTTCTGCGTGTCCGGTTCACCCTAGAAAAAGTCCTCCGGGTCATATATAAATTTTTTGCAAGTCGGATTGTTGGGATTTTCACAAAAGATTTCAACATTTATGTTTCAGATGGAAAGAAATACGTATTTGAATATGAATGAGTACATACATATTCAATTTACTGCATGAGAAAAAAAATGTATATAAGAAATGTAATCATAGACTTTTCTTTCTTTACGGTGCAAGAACCATTTTTTTCTTTTCTCAGAATATGAACCACATTAAAAACATTTCATTTATGATACACACAAAAACACATGTATCGTATTTGTGATAGTTTATGCACACATACACCATACACCTGCTACATGTGCTTAGATTTAGAGATGCCCACTATTCCAAGGTATAAGCGTACAAATATATAAGTGTCAGGAATTGAAAAAGTGTTCGTCAAATAGAGGTTTCCGCTTTTCGGGAGTGTCCATTATGTAGGTCTTATTGTATATATGAAATAATAAAAAATAAACCTTTTTAAAATTCAAAATTAAAAGTAAAGGTTTAAAATTTAATGTGCCCAAAATTTATCTCTAATTTTTAAATACTGTACTTAAGTCTAAATAGCCCCTGTTATTGGTTTCCTTAGCTTCACATTTATCACTCTCGTCCTTCAAAAGCCTATGTTCTTTAAAAGTGAAACTGCTGATTTTGGGCTTCTTGCAGCCGTTTGTGGTTTTGATGCAAATAGGTTTGCAGAACTTGGTGTCCTCAAAGAACAAAGTCATCATGCTAAAGCTAAATAACCAATAAGATGGTTTTTACCCTCCCATGTCTCAGTGGCGCAATATATATTTAATCTAAATAAATATTGGATATTATTTTGAAAACGCGGGTCAACCCGAACCCGACCCGAGTCCGAAAAAATGAATGTCAACCCGACCCGAACCCAAACCGCAACGAAAAAATAGAGCGCCAACCCGACCCCGACCCGAACCGCGGGCCGGGTGCGGGTAAACCGACCCGATGCAGGACTCCAGTTGGGCCCCACTACCAGGTTCATTTAATTCGAGGTTCTCTTGGCAAAAAAAAAAAAAACGACAAAGGAAATGAAGAAAGCTCCGCTGGTTCATTTTATTGAAGTTAATATTTTTGTAACAAATATAATAAATAAAAGACATTTATCGAATTTTTAAGACATTTCAAATAAGTATTAATCATCAATTTTAAGAAGTACTAATCCTATAAGGTATGTGCGCCTGGAAAATTGCATGGAGGATTGCACCTTGGATAGTAACGGTATTTCTGGAACGAATTACCATCGTTTACCAAGGTACGGTTGTATATTAGCGTAAAACATCTCACATCTCATTCAAGAAGGTTCACACTTTGAAAAAAAAAAAAAAAAAATCATAATCACTGCATCTCAAAAATACGAAGGTATAGTAGAAGATTAAGTGCCGTCAATAAAATAAATAAGAAAGAGGAACGTATTGAATTATGCACAAGACATATTTTGGCTGTACTGCCAATTTTTGAAGGAAAATATCCTGACTTTCATTAACGTACAAGTCAATTCTGAAAAAAATTGTCATCCCATTTCCCCCAGCTTAGTTTTGAACCGGCAATTTTTGGTACCAAACTCATTACTTCAAAGAAAAAGAGCTGTGCTATCTACTGATCCGATATTTGAGTAAGTAAAAAAAAAAAAAGAAGAAGAAATATAAAATTTAAATAAAAGTAGTTTTTTCATTTCCATTTTTGGGCGAATACAAGACAAGTCTTAAATGACTGTATCATATTTTAGAAATTAATCTTCAGGAAATTGGGGGGGCACGTGCCCCCTCGTGCCCCCCCCCCCCCCCGAGGCTACGCCTATGTGGGTGGAAGTGTGCCTGTCACTAAATATCCGAATTCTGTATTTTGTAAAATACACTTTCCACCTGAGAGCCGAATTTTATCCCCCTTTAAAATATCAAAAAATAATTCGCTACCAATTAGAACATCAACTTGATCTGGAACATTAAAATTGCTGTCAGCTAATTCTATGTACTTAGGGATGCATAAATTTCAAATGTCTAATTCCGTGATCGGGATATGATTTGTTATTTTTTGCAACACAACCAGGTCTATATTTCTTGAAAATGTTTCATTTTGATTGAATATATCCGTATTTACGATTCGTTTCACTTGTTGATATGAACCGTTAATACCGGAAACACTACCTTTAAAAGGTTTTGGTTTTAAATTCAATTTCTTGCAAGCACTATCCGATAAGATATTTATCGTTGAACCGCTATCGAAGACACTTCGTAATTTAATTTTATTTCCACGCGAATCCTTTAGTAAAATAATTGCAGTGTTCAATAACGTACAATTCTTTGATTCATTAGTTAAAAGATTACTGCCTACTAAAGAAGAGACCTTATCCTTACTTTCGGAATCTGACATAATTAATTGTTTTTCTTTTATCGATTCTGAGGGTTTATTCATTTGAGCTTCTGAAAATTCATTCACATTTTCGCAAAGTAGGCTATTATGTCGAGAGGAACATTTTTTACATGAGAATTTAGAATTGCATTCGCTATTATGTAATCTCAAGCAGTTTATACATAATTTATTTTTGCTTACAAAGTTTTTTCTATTAGGAACACTCATATTTTGAAATGCGATGCATTTAAATAACAAATGGTTATTTTTACATAAAATGCAAGGCTTTACTTTATTTTTATTGTCACTGATAAAAAATGACCTTGATTTATTTACTGCGTAATTACTTTTCATCTGTTTCGAATTCACTTGGTTGGCGCCATGAGACCGAGAAACATTCTCTAACATAATACATCTTTTTTCCAGAAATGACATTAAATAATCGAAGTTTGGTACCTGTGTATTTTCGAGAGAAAGTTCAAATTGTTTTTGACTTTCTTTATCTATTTTTTGTAAAATTACATTCATGAATACACTTTCTGATAAGCTATTTTGCTCATATTCCATTACTTTCAAGGCTCTGATGTTTTTATTAATACAATCTAAGAAATTTCGTAATTCTTTGGGAGATTCATACTGGATTTTTTCATAATTTAAAATTGAATAAATATGAGAGTAAACTAAAAGTCGTTCATTTTCATATCTATGAATGAGGGCTTGAAATGAAGACTTCAAATCATCATCGGGAGATTATAATTGTTTAGCATCATTTTTTAAAGAGGCTTTTAAATGAAATAGCCTTTGATTATCATCTAATTGATCATTATTAATGATCAAATTCGTAAATTGATTTTTGAAATTTGCGAAATCACAGTATGCACCTCCGAATGAAGGCAATGGAATTTCTGGTAAGCGTACTTTTGTTTTGTTTTCATTAATATGAATATTATTAGATTTATCATCAAAGGAGGTTAATAAAAGTTTTACACTCACCTCCAAATGCTCTAATCGGTCACTTGCATCATCTAAATCCTGCTCAATTTCTTTTAATTGCGGTTGAGTTATTTCAGGTAACTCATAATATTGTTCTCTAATATCTTCTAATTTATTTTGCAGGTTTTCAATTTTTTTAAATTTTACTTGGAGTTGGCTCACATTAGTGGCCTTAGGATCTACATTATCTTGGATAAATTGTTCTAGTTTAGTTATTGCGGCCTTGACGGCGCCTTTCGAACGATTGAGTTTATCCATAGCAGCGCAGCGGCTCTGCGGACCACAAAATGGTCGTTCTGAAGTGGACTGTATTGAGTTGAGATTGTCTTTTTTATCTTTTTATTAACACGTATTTAACAGGACAGTAGACTTTCACACACACAAATTATTAAATTGAACTGCATTTTTACATTTAATATCGCCGCGTGAACTGGGCGATGTTTAGAGTAAGTGCGAGTGCTTCATTGACCCACAGCCATGAACCTAGAGACATTTAAAACTTACAAAACAGACTTCATGCTAAAAAGTTTGTGTTGAATATAACCTACTTTACTTTACTAATTTTAAATTATTTCGGTTTTTGTGTTTAAAATTCTTACATTTTTAATATAATTATTTAGTTGTTTACTCAATAAAAATGTTGAAGTAAACAATCTGACTTTATCTAAAAATTTTCTTGCAAAAAAATAAATAAATAAATAAATAAATAAATAATAATAATAATAATAATAATAATAATAATAATAATAATAAAAGTCATAATTCATTGTTCTGGAAGTAAAGGGAAGCATAAGCTAAATAGTTTCTTCGAATATAAATTTCACGAAAGTCTAAAATATGTTTTTCTTCTCAAATTCATGCATTTATTTTACCTTTAAAATGATTAATTTGATTATGTTAATTTTATGATAAAAAACTCAGTAGATGGCGCTGCGCCTCGCAGCGATAGTTTGGACGTTTGTCTATGTTGAAAGAGGACTATATCCAACGCCCCTATCTCTAGGGGGGCGTTGCTATATCTGTAACGTTGGAGTCCGGTCCATCTCTTCTAGGTTTATGCCCACAGCTAAACAAATTGTTTTTACAAAATGCTCCTAGGTGGAGCTGTGATACAACGCTCACTAGATGGAGCAAAAAACCTTACTTCCGCGACGGACTAAATGTAGTTTATAGAATAAAAGAAAAAAGATGGTTAAATTACGCAATTTCTCCTAAATTTACTTCAATTATTTATATGAGTGCAATCGTGCAACACTTTCTTCTTTAGATATATTATAAAATACATCAAAATGTACAATATATGTAAAAATAAAAGTGTTTTACAAGGCTGCGCTCATAGCAAAATATTAAATATAGAGAGTTAAGTAAATGCATTCCCTTACGTCAGTAAAGCCGCGTTTTCACTGGTCGACCCAAGGCCTAACTTACCCAACTTTCGACCTAAACCCAAGATTTTAGGCAGTTAGGTAGCGATTTTGAAGGTTTGATCAGTACTCAATCCTAAGCACATCTAACCCAAGCCCAGCCAATTAGAAAAGAGCTTTTTCATACATAATGGCGGCGTATAAATAATATTTATTTTGGAATTATTCAGCTTTTGCAAAAAGAAATTCAATTTTTTGTGATTGAAGCAAAATAGTGAGTTTTCTTAACAAGTTTATATCTTTTATTAATGTCTATCCGTTTAGTAAATAGCAATCCAGTATAGATTACTTATTGTTGCACTTTTTTTGTACGAAAAATATCTCTGTTTTTGGTAATGAATCAGATGCTTTTTATTAATATTAAAATACTAAATGTATAATTCGTTTAAGGATTTCGTTTCTGATGTAATAATGGATACATAAAGTGCAGTTCCCAAAATTATTTTATTATGATTGAATGTTAACAATACAAAAAAAAAAAAGTAAATAAAAATATTATATATTATGATTATGGATTTTTCTTTCTCATAATGAATTAAATATATACTTGCTTCATTGATTTTAATTTATTATATATCCTTATTTGATAATGTGTTTTTCGGCAATTTAGAATTAAATTTCTCTTTTCTCATTTAAAATAATTATAAGTATTAAGAAAGATTTGTTTACTGTAGCCCAGCCCCCAGCCCATTGATATTTAAATTGAAAATTAGTTAAAGACAAGCGTCAATCCAGTTTTGTTAGTACTTGAACATTGATGTTTATTCAAGCATGTAAACAAACTTTCTCTAAATTAAATAAGCCAGGGTATTTTGTATTATCATGTTCTCTTTTAAAGGTGAAATATGTAATGACTAATTTCAAAACAGTTTGACTTTTCAGAGATTTACTTGTTAACTTTGCTATACAAAGAAAACTCTGCTGTTCTGTTGTTTAATTTTTCATTTTTTATGCATTTCACCTGCAGATGTAGTATATTTGAGTTTAATCTTTTTTGTTATTCCATTCATGCTGAAACTTTTAGGAATATTTAAAACTTTGTATGAAATTTAAATCAATTGCAATCATATACAACTTTTTTAAATAGACATCTCTAAGAATTGGCTCACATTATCATGTATGATTTGTTATTAACTGAGCAATGTTTTCGTGTGATATTTCAATTCGAATGGCATTTAACTTTTACTTCACCATAGTTTAATTCACAAATCCTGTAACTTTGATCGGAATTAATGCTCTTTTTTGTGTAAAAAATATTCTGTATTCTCTAAGTGAGGAGTAATGAATCTGAGAGTTATCCCATTGAATTTGTTATATGTACTTTATTTGGTCAACAAGAAAGCAGCAGGTTTAATATTATAAACAAGTTATTAGATTTGGATTCTTTGATTGCTCTTCAGTCTTATTATTTTCTTAATTATGAATGTAGAAAAAAGGAGAAATTTAGTTCCAAGTCTGTGTTTATCTTTTTCTTTAGGAAAATTTTAAGAATTAGATTGGAAATAAACAAACATTTATAAGGCATGTAACTTAAAAAAATAATAATGTTTAATAGCAGCTTAAATAAACAAACTGACACATTGCAAATAATGTTTAAAATTTTTTTTAATGGTAAGGTATTCTTTCACAAATTAGCATTAGAATAACAGAAACCACTTTATGATTTAGGTTAGACCTTTTATGTGTACAATAGACTTTGTGTAATGCAAAAAGATTTTAAATAGAGTTATACACTGTCTAAGGTAGAATATTCTCTATGATGGAAAATTTTCTCGGTCCTGGTCGATTCTGTTTTAGACGTAGTTTGCTGTATTTCATTTAGTCTTATGTAACGCTTTCTACTGCATTTTACAAATAGTTATATTTATATTGTATCAGTTATAAGATGATCGTTATATCTTGATAAATGTTATTGAGTCAGTTTAGGTTTCTACTATATTTTAATAAGGAAAACAAAATTTAGTGAATATTCTAGTGATAATTTTTTTAAACTGATACAATGTTGCATTATGCAACTTCTGTTATTTGAAATTTTATGCTTGTGTAATGATGTCTGACAGATGGTAAAATTCATTATCTGCACGCAGATTGACAGTAGTGCTGTGAACTTACCAATGTGAAAAAACAAAACCATTAATTTTTAGATGTTTAAAGATATTTAAGTATTGTTTTAATAATAGATTAGGAAACCATTTTATGATTTATCATTAATATTTAAAAGTTAATTTTTTTTGAGTGAGTCAATTTTAAATAAAAAATCTGTAAAATATAAAGGCACAGATGTCATATATGCACCACATTGGCGCAATTTTTTTCCTCCGCCAATTTGGCAAAAACTTTGTTACAAATAGCATGCAGTAATAGCACGTGATTTTTTATTTCAATATAAAAATAAAAAAACGTTATAACATTAATATACATTATAACGTTAGTGTTATAAACGTTAACATACATTATAACGTTAATATTGAAAAACAAATTGCTGGGGGGGGAGGGGGAATTACGCTAATGTGGTGCGTATATGATGTCTGTGTCAATAAATATTGATATAATAAAAATAATTTATAGAATTGAAATAAAAAATAAAAGCAAATAAACAACAATTTATTTTGTTCGCAAAGTTGGCGGGAAAAAATTTGCGCCAGTGTGGTGCGCATATGACATCTGTACCAATATAAATATATATTTTATTTTAACTTAATGAACAATATTTTGGAAAAGCCCACAAATTATCATTATCTATACTTCATATTGTGTATATTATTAAACTGAAAATTTTATAAAATATTTCTAGCCTAAATTTTACTTCAACCAAACTTTTAAAATCTGAAATCTTCTCTCTTTTTAGACCCAATTTTGTTGCTGTATCCTGGACAACTGTAGATATCAATGTGTTATTAGGAACTGGGTTCACCCATATGTGAAACTTTTATTTAATGAGATACCACATGGCTTTAATTGCCATGAGATTGGCATTTCTATTTTATCTACTGACCTCCAACTGAGAGGACTCTCCACACCGCTACTTTTTTGTGCAAGTCTGTAGCACTGACATGGCATTCCCAAGAGCCATCCTCGGAAGAATTGACCACATCTGATGCTACGTAGCTGCCATTTTCTGGTGAAAACTACTGCTGCATGGTGGCATAGTTGAATAAATATTGCTTGGTGTATATTGATGCATAATTTGAACTGTATACACCAGCAATGCTTTTTCGACTGTAAAATGGGAAAAGCTGTGTTCACCAGCAACTGATCTAGCAGGGAGAAAGCTTTACCAAAAGTAAGCATTTATTGTTATTGTAATAATTTATTCCATTTTTATTAATATTGCGTAAGATGTTTATGATACTTAATAAAAAAGGTTGTATTAAAATTTGTGGCATAACTCATGGGGCTTCACCAATAAAGATTTCAAAGAGTTTGGACAAAAAGAACTTTTTATTTTAAAACTATGAAACGACCCTATGTAAACAAGAAAATGAGTGCATCACTAAATAAATATTAATATTTCTTCGCCAATTTTTTCATTTTAAAATATAATTTCGGACAAAATTTTAAAGAGAGCTTGGATACAGTTATATTTATAACCGATTGAAATGTCAGATAGTTTTGAAAATGAAAACTATTTTGTTATTGCTATGTTAAAGGAGCCAACATGAAAACAAACAAACAAACAAACAAAAAAATATATATATAAGAAAACATTTATTTTACAACTAGATAACAATATTTTTTCCCGAAATTTTCACACTGGTTGTAAAACCGTTTATTTATCCCAATAAAGATTACAAAGAGTTCGGACAAAAATAACTTTTTATTTTAAAACTATGAAACGACCCTACGTAAACAAGAAAATGAGCACTTTTATCACTAAATATCAATATTTTTCGTTTTAAAATATGTCATACAAAATCTGGTTAAAGATATAAAATAACAAAAACTTGATGTTTCTTTTTAAATTTATTATCATAGGCCCAGGCAACGCCAGCCGGGAGTCAACTAGTATTAATATTTAAAATATATATTGATATGACCCATTTAACACACAAATCTAAAAAAAAAATCAATTTAAGCTTGAAATTAATGCTTTTGTCTGAAAAAAAAAAAAAAAAGAGAAAATTTTCCTGCTAAGAAAAATTGAAAAGTCGTCAAATTTTGGCAATATGCATTTTCTGGTAAATTCTAGCAACCTTTTCCTTTTTGCTGGTGGTTCTGATGGAGAAGAGGCATTTTTCGTCGAACATGAATAAAACAAAAGTTGTACGGTGATGTCATCTCTCAAGTGACCTTAGGGGGTCGTTTAAGTAACCCGTAAGCATATTTTTAGTAATTTTATACATTTTATACCCCGTCCTTCCCTTATAAGAAATAATAAGCAAATAGTAACCCGTAAGCATATCTTTAGTAATTTTATACCCCGTCCTTCCCTTATAAGAAAAAATAAGCAAATAGTAACCCCAGCAGGCAACGCCAGCCAGGGGTCAACCAGTATTAATATTTAAAATATATATTGATATGGCCCATTTACCACACAAATCTAAAAAAATAATCAATTTAAGCTTGAAATTAATACTTTTGTCTGCAAAAAAAAAAAAGGAAAGTTTTTCTGCTAAGAAAAATTGAAAAGTCGTCAAATTTTGGCGATATGCATTTTCTGGTAAATTCTAGCAACCTTTTCCCTTTTGCTGGTGGTTCTGATGGAGAAGAGATATTTTTCGTCGAACATGAATAAAACAAAAGTTGTACGGTGATGTCATGTCTCAAGTGACCTTAGGGGGTCGTTCAAGTATACCCGTAAGCATATTTTTAGTAATTTTATACCCCGCCCTTCTCTTATAAGAAAAAATAAGCAAATAGTATATGTAATATCCCTAATTCTTGAAATTTTAATGTTTACGCTATAATTTGTTGTTGGTAGTAGAACGTTGGAATAGTTTCATGTAAATGAGTGATTTTTTTTTTCATTAGTCTAAATTATTTTTTATTGTGACAATATTGAAAATAAAATATTGATTCACAACCTCATATTATTTATAATTGAAATCTTCAACAGTTATTTTGATTATTAATTTAAAATTTCCAACTGTACTTTATTTTTAAATTTTACAATTAAACAGTTTAAGATATTTTGAACGATGAGGAGAAAAAGTTTAATGTAAATAGTTAAGCTTAATATAATATAAATGCAAGTTTAACAATTTAAGTTTATTAACATTGTTATTTTTATAACAATCTTTTTTTAAGCTTATTAAGTTTGGTAAAGATAATTAATTTAAAAAATCTGATTTAACTTTCAAGTGAAAAATCTAAACGAAAGAAATAATATGTTATAAATAAAACAATACAAATAAATGACATATTAAGTTTACATTTAGGAACAAATTAAATATTGTTTACTCTTCTGTATAACTTTTAGTATTGATTTTTAAACAATTTAGATTAATCAAATACTAAGAGAAGCCTTCGTTATTATTTTTTTTTATTGGGAACATACATCTGACTTGTGTGATTGATACAAATATCTGCCCCTTCATTATTAATCGTAATTACAAAATAAACAAAAACATATCGCCAATGTAGCTTTTTCACGATCGCTACAAAAGAGCGATAAACCACCATAAACATATCGCCAATGTAACACTTTCACAGTGAATTCACGATCGCTAGAAAAGAGCGATAAACCAGCATTTATGGCATCCATGCCACCGAAAATGACTAAATTATGCATTTATTTAAGCAATATTGCATAAAAATTCATATACCTGTCCTATTTTTTCACATTTTAAAGTATTTATGTATATACATTTAAAAAAACATTGATGTAAAACTATTTAAATTTAACGAACTATCACAACAAAAAATCGGAATCTTTGCCAAATGCAATGTTGGCTTTATGTCAGCCTAGCACATGAGATTAATCGTTAAATATTGTTGTTATTACCATTATTCGTATTCTATTAATTTCTTTTGAAATATAGACTTATCATTCATTTTATTTAAAATATGAATTTTTCATTTAAAATACACATATCACATATATTTAAAGTACATTTATTTAAAAGAAGAATAATAATAAATGAAATAATACAAAAAACCAAAATATTTTATTTCAACATCAAGCCATTGTTTCTAATCTAAGCAAGTGAAAAATAAACGGTGTTATAATTGGAGGGGAAAAAAAGATATTGGCAAGATAATATAATATTAGCCCAGCTAACATAAAAGTTTTTTGCGATCTATTTGAAAAATCAGTGATTGCTTCTGACAAAAATTGGGACTACTTCACAAAATTATTCTTAATAAAAGAAGCACCTTCACAAAATTATTTTTTTTATAAAAGTGAAAACTTTACATTAAAAAAAGAAAAAAAAATGTTGGGATTTAAAATGTGTAATTTGCAAACAAAATAAGCTCGCCAAAAAGGTAAACTTAACACACACACACATATATATATATATATATATATCAGTTTGAATTTAAGAGTAACTGGATTTGACTTTTTGTTACATCATTTTATTTTTCTCAAAACATAATTTAAAAAAAAATACCCATGAGAGAGATGGGGAAAAAAAATCTGCATCAATCTTTGATGTGAAATCAATCATACAGTAAAATTTACAATTTTAAATACATTTAATTTGCATTTTACTGTGAAGACTTTTTTTTTTTTTTTTTGTGGGGAGTGGTTGGGGGTGTCACAAAAAGTAGATGTAACTACATTTTATAATTCTACATTGTAGTGATTATATGATAAAACTAGCTGCCAGTGTGATCAACTGATACATGCTATTAGCATGTACCTTGGAGAAGCCTCATGTATAATGACAATCCTGAAAGGTGTTTTTAAATAAATGATAAATATTACTATTTGTTTCAAAAGTATAACTGCACTGGCACAAAAATGATATATGCATGTACAAATAAATTGTATATAGCACTGAAGTAAATATCAAAAACATATTTAGACTTTTAATTTAACTTGTGAAAAGCAGAAATATAATTTTAGATATACAAGTCATATGCAATAAAAATTATTCTCAAATAAAATGAGCTTTCACTGTATTCTGAGTGACTTCGAAATCTTATGATTTACGATCGTCATTATTAAAAAATATATAATGTTTTATTTTTTGAAAGCACAAAAAAATTAATAGTTATTGATTTATTAACGGAAGATTAATATTTTTGTGTGGCATTATTTAAGACCCTTTAATAGCGAAAACTTTGGATTATTTCCACGCAAAACATTTGTTATTAACAAGACAAGGACAACAAATAATTATTTGTTTATGTTTATAATCATTCACAGCTGATATCGATCCGTAAATATGACGCTTGCGCAGTAAAACCTTGTTCATGATTGGTTAGCGCTAGTGTTTCCCTGTAACCAGTGAAAACGCTTTAGGTTAAGGTCTTGGGTCGCTGGGTTTTTTAGGTAGTTGGGTCGACCAGTGAAAACGCAGCTTTCGAGACTTTAGGATGCAGCAACGTGTTTAAACGTGCTAAAATGAACATAACTATTGCTAATGTAATGGAATGCAGTTATTAGCAATAGTTACGTTCATTTTAGCAAGTTTAAACACGTTGCCAGGGGCGGACAAAGAGTGTCCTTTTGAGGGGGGGGGGGGATACATTGTTACATATAATAGACATAGTATAGTACAGAAAAACCTTTGAAAATGGAACCTGTCCGTAACGGAAAAATTCCATGTATCCAAAGGAAGAAACATCATACAAATATGCTAGTAAAACAAAAATCTGTTTAAAACGGAATTATAGTCTGATCCCTAGCGTTTTTGCAGAATTTGCTGTATGTAAAAGAATACAGTGATTTATCGTTTACAATTATTTATTAGTCATAATTGCTGTTGGTTAGTTCATACAGTAAAACCTCTAAGAACGGAACTTGCCTATACTGGAATTCTATCTGAAATGGAGAAACTTTATAGTCTTGGTGGAAGGAATACTATACAAATCTATCCTCTAAAACGAAAACCTGTATAAAATAACTTTTCCAGCTTATAGCTGAATCGTTTTCATGAATTTTTACTATAATTGTAATTTATTATTAACTAGGTCACCGCCCAACGTTGCTCGGGTCCGTGATAATAAATTAAAACAAACCTCAAGTTTGTATGATTTTTTACCGTTAACCCGATTTTGGGGTTTAAGGAAGTTTTTAGCTGTTTATAAAGTAGCAGGAGGACCCTACAGCTACGTTTTAGAAAATTGGAAGATAATCGGATCATCTTTAAATAACCTGCACTAAGGGCCCCAGGAAGAATATTAATATTCAAAATTGTTGGTAGCTGAGGTCCGGGAAATTTTTTTGTCGTTAATGCAGTAGCTGGAGGACCTAAGAAGTTGTTAGAAAAAAAAAGCTAGTCAATCGGACGATTTTTAAGGGAGCTGTAGTATAGGGCCTAAAAGAAGGTCAACTAATAGTTTTGAGCAGGGCCCTAAGATGAAAACATTTTAAGTGGTCCTAGCACTTAGCGCTTTAGATCTTGAATTAGTCGAAAATAAGTAATAGGGTAGGAATTAATCATTAGAATAATATTTTAAAGAAAGATATAAAAAGAGCTCTAGGGCCCCAATAAAAATATGAGGGTGGTGACACGAGGAGTGGAGTCAAAGACTCAAATTTAAAGTCATGCACTGGGAGGATGACGCAATTAGAAGGGTGAAAAATGCATGGCGCACAAAAAGTTCAAGGGGTTCCACAGGAGGGGTTTAAAAGGAGTGTAGAAACGGAGGAATAACTAAATGGAGAAAAGGCCTCAAAAACGAAGACGATCGGATTAAAAGGGGACAACTTATTGAGAATTTAGGAAACAAAAACTACAACGGGCCCGCACCAGGCCCCAGGGTCCAGGGTCTTAACTAGAACCTAGAAATGGGGGGGGGGGAGGAGCTAAATGGAGAAACGGCCCAAAAAACAAAGATGATCGGATAAAAATAGGTCCAGTTATTATCAATTTGACACAAAAACTTAAATGGGGCCCTAACCGGGCCCTGGGGATCCAGGGTCTTAACTGGAATGTAGAAATGGGAAATAACTAAATGGAGAAAAGGTCCCCAAAACAAAGAAGAAGGGATAAAAGGGGGGCAAGTTATTAACTATTTAAGGCACAAAAACTTAAATGGGCGCCAGCCTTAAGTGGATTGTAGAAATAGGGGAATAACTACATGGAGAAAAGGCTTCCAAAACGAATAAAATCGTATTAAAAGGGGGCAAATTATTGACAATTTAGTTCACAAAAACTTCAAGAGGCTCCGTACCGGGCCCCAGGGTCTTAACTGGAACGTAGAAATGGGGAGGAAAGCTAAATGGAGAATGGCCCCCAAAACGAAGAAGATCAGATAAAAATGGGGCAAGTTATTAACAATTTAGGAAAAAAAACTTAAAGGGGTCCCTAAAGACAAGCAAAACTTAAAGGGGTCTTAAAGACAAACAACTTTATGGCTTAGCTCTACAAGCTAAATGCAGAAAAGGCCCCAAAAACGATGACGATCGGATAAAAATGGGGCAAGTTATTAACAATTAGGGTAAGAAACTTAAAAGGGCCCCAGGGGGCCCGGGTCTTAAAAAATTTAAAATCTGAGCCGCAGGTGCGCCAGGACCTGCCTTGAACTATCCGCAATAAATTTTCAGACTTCTACGTGCGGCAGATTTCGCTAGCCATCGCACACACACACACACACGCATGCACACACACACACACACACACACAGACAAACACCTTTCTTTTATTAGTATAGATTGTTTAATTAATAGAAAAGTAATACTACTATCTGTATTTTTAATGATTTACAAATAGCAATACAGTAAATCAGTGAAAACAAAATCGCTGGAAACCGATAAAAAACCGTTTTGACAGGTTTTCGTCTTAACAAGTAGATTGTTATGGTATTCCTTCCGTCGCGCGTCGGGACAGTGAAATATTTCCATTTAAGAGTGGATTCGATAAAAGACAGGTTCAAATTCCACCTGTCGGAAGGAATATTAAACAATTATACGTATTAAGACAGAAACCTGGTTAAAACGGAACTTTTCTTTAGTTTCTAGCTATTCCGCCTTAGCAAGTTTTATGGTATTTTATTACCATTTGATAATGCTGCGAATGTTCGTATAGGTAATAGTTTTTTCCAAACATTTCAAAGCGAGCATTAAGATAACCTTAATTTTGAAAAAAAATTCAGTAATATTTATAGAGTAACTTGTGAAAGGAAACCTATCACTAACGAAATCCTGTCTTAAACAGAAAAATTTCATAATCCGGTCAAGAGGAATTGCATGCAATTCTACCTGCTAAGATAGAAACCTGTCAAAAATGGATTTTTTTTTTACTTCCTAGCAATCCTGTTTTCACATGTTTTACTGTATCATAACTATTTTATTACCATTAGAATTCTTTTTTATGAAATAATTTTAGTTCTTCAAAAGTAGAAAATGTATGCTGAAGCTATTTGCATTAACCTAATAGTATTTCTCGAAATACAATAAAATCTTCGAAAACGGTGTATAAGAGAATCCTGCCTTATCCGGAATTTTTCATGGTTTCAACAAAAGGAATAACATGTAACTATACCTGCTAAGACAAAAACCTGTTTACCATGGAAATTTTTATTATCCCTAGTGATTCCGTCTTAGTAGGTTTCACTGTAGTTACATTCGCACGCAAATAGAATTTTTAAGACCTAAATAACAATTAAAAATGTATAAGTACAAAAACTGTAGTGTTGTGAAGTGTAAAAAAAAATGAAAAATAACTAAAACGAAAATATCTAAAAAATTCAAGGCTTCCCTTTTCAGTGCAAAATAATACAATATAAAAGCTATTGAGAAACAGGAGCAGCGCCTTTGCTGCTGTGATTTTTCATAAAGAAGGAGAGCTCCATTTTAAAGCTGTGAAACAAGCTTTATACTCGTCATCTATATAGCTGCAAGCTTAATCTATGTAGTGGCGCAGCCAAGGGCCCCCCCCCCCCCCAGAGCTAAAAAAATTACTATAATTGCCGCTCATATGAATCAAAACTACTAAAGTTAAAATTAAGTTTTTTGGCCTTTCCGCCTTGGCAGAATCCACCGCTTTCTTAAATCAAATTCTATTCAACAATGTGATTCAATTAAACGGCGAAAATTCTACTTAAAACTGTGAAAGCGCATATTACACGCATAGGTTATGTCAAAACTTGATTTTTGGACTGTGTCACTTTGTCGAGACGTCTTATAGTAAAAGATGGGTCAGTCATATACTCTCACACAGACGCTTTGAGTTATATAGTATACAGTGGTCTGTTTCTTAATTGCATTTCTGTCTTTGTTCCACGTTTCAAACAATAACAGATCATCGAATTCCACAGAAAAAAAAAAAACATACACTTTGTAAGTCTCTCTCAGTTTCAAGCGGCTTTTTTTGCGTTTTTTGCTCTCAGTTATATCTAAGACCAAGCTATGTGCGTACCCAGGCAAAAATTTTTTGCAAAAATAAGAATTTGGAAAAAGTACTTAAAGTTATAAAAAGCTAATTTTCGATCATGAGCAGATTTTTGCAATCGGTGTTTCTTTCGAATCATTTGTTTCGTAGGGGGTCTGTACACAAATTTAAAGACTATATTTCATTTGTTGGTAATGTAGCAACTAATGTAGTAACACAATCTAATGTGTGTCTTGCTTATGATGGAGATTTATATATTTATCGTTAAAATTTTATAAATCAGTTGTGGTTCCTCTTTTAGTTTTTTTTAATTCTATCGCGCTTCTGTGAAAAGAAAATCTCTTTCCTTTCTATTTAAAATTCAATAATTCTTAAACTCTTTTATTACAGCTTGAAGTGACCCTTTGTTAATTGATGTACATGTTTTAAATTCTCTATTTCGTATGTGCTTGCGGTTTTCATATGAGAAATGAAATCATTTTCAGTTTGGCATCTGCTTGCCTTCCTAATGCATACATTTTGGATCACAGAATAAATAAAGAAAGATAAAACGCAAGGTCTATTTCTCGATACATCTGCATGCTAAAATTCCTGCAGATGTTAAGTTCGGACAGTTAGTTTTCTGTTGTTATAAAGATGATGATATGGTCACGGTAGCTAGAATAAAGAATTCTAGCTACCGTGGATATGGTAATCTTTCTTTTTAAAAGACACCTTCTTGTTTGGTTGTTTTTTTTTTTTTGTTGTTGTTTCTTTTCCTCGTAAGGGTCTCTCGTTCGCCACTGGCGACCTAGTTTTTCTATCTAGCCACCAAGTTATTTAACCCGATTTTTGTATTATTATTATAATTTTTTGTACAAAAATTGACCTAAGAAATGACCATAAATGGCATTTTTTCTCATTTTCGGCATTTTTAATTGAGTAAAAATAAGTTTAACAAATGCAAATTTTATATCCATCACAAATAATGCACTAAAATATTTCTTTGCTATTTCCTATTACCTTAAGATAAAATTGTAATTAGCAAAGATTTTATAAACAAAATGCATGGTTTCGTATTGAGTTTAAAACTTGTTAACTGGTTAAAGGATTACTTTTAATAAGTATTAGATCTATACAAAAAATTGAGGAGATTAACATTTTTGCTCCTCGTAATTATTTAGTTTTTACATTTTTTATCTGTTCAGATCAAGAGAGAGATTAAAAGTGAGTTTATTAGTCCTTTGGAGGAGAAAGTTCAGTTTTTGAATGATGCAATTGTCTCTGGTTATTACAGGGAGAGAAAAAACAGTCATGTCGTCATCCGTTGCGCTTTAGGATGATGCAAGACACACCTCCTATTACTATTCTCGGTTGAAGATCACTGATGTAACATATTTCTTTCTTAAATTGGGTGATTATTTATTAGGGTTTTCCAATAGATTTGATATAGTAACGTCTGCTAAGACGGAATCGCAAAGAACCAGAGAAAATTTTCTTTTTAAACAAGTTTCTGTCTTAGCAGGTATAATGGGTATTCCTACCGTACAGACAAGGAGATTTTCACGTTTAAGACAAGATTCCGTTATAGACAGATTCCATTTTATTAGGGTTTACTGCATTTTTATGTCCCGATTTAGAAGCTGTTGTTCCTTTTTTATGATACTGGACTTGGCAACACTAATCGTGACACCTGTTTAATTTTCACCATTCATTCTCTTCCTGCCTTTTTTTAGGATGAAAACTGTAAATGCATTGTAAAAAAATAAAAAATGAAATGAAAATCATTGCCAGTATTTAGCAAAATATTTCATTATAATATTTATTCTTCACATTACTAATTTTTACACTCAGACATTACTTAAAAACATGGTAAAAGTTCCATAAAAAACAGTCTTTCATCCCTAAAAATGTTTAAAAGTTTCACATAAAACTGTCACCATTACACAAAAACGTTTTCACTCCAGCCGGAGCATCATCAGTTGTAATTTTCAAACACCCATCTCTTCGCTATTTTTTTTGACTGGGATTGAAGAATTCCCTTTACTCTCACTCCTGTCTCTCTTTGTTAGAAGAAGAGGGAATAAAGAGAGAAAGGAGTGAGAGTAAAGGGAGTTCTTCAATCCCCAGTCAGATAGATAAATAGTGAAGAGATGGATGCTTGAAAATTACAACTGATGATGCTCCGGCTGGGGTGAAAAAGTTTTTGTGTAAAAGACTTTTGGGATAACGTTTTTAGGGATAAAAGACTGCTTTTTATGGAACTTTTACCATGTTTTTAAGTAATGTCTGAGTATAAAAATTGGTACGGTGAAGAATAAATAATAAATATACAGACATTAGTAATTGAATACCTTTTTAATGTATTTCATTATATTTTTATTTTACTCAGATGCCATGTGCCTGTCAAGAATTCAAGCTTATAATGACCAGTGTAAAGCAAAATTAGATGAAAAGCGACGAGACGTTTACATTACAAATGAATACAAGGCTCGACAAAGAATAAATTGCTGGTAAGTTAATGCTTGTCTATAATTAAATTTAAAAGCTCTATTATAAAAAATCATATATATACAGGGTGTCCCAAAATACTCCGTACAACTTCAAAAATTTATTACAAAAAAAAATAATAATAATAGGCCTATAGCAAAAATAATTACAACAGTGCATAGAGTAACTTAAAAAGTTTTTTTCTACTGCCTTAGTAAATTTCAACATGAGATCCTTTCGTAGCACGAAGAATATCAAGACGATATTCCAATTCAATCCACGAACGTTTTTCATGCTAACATCAACAGTAACTACTGCTGTTTAGATCTTTTGTTTCAATTCCATGAGACTATTAACTTTTATTCATATTTCATCAAACAGTTGTAACTACTGTTGATGTTAGCATGTAGTGGATGGAATTGGAATATCGACTTGATATTCTTCGTGCAACGAAAGGATCTCATGTACCAGTATACTAAGGTAGTAGAAAAAACTTTTTAAGTTACTCTATGTACTGTTGTAATTATTTTTGCTGTAGGTCTATTATTTTTCTTTTTGTAATAAATTTTTGAAGTTGTACGTTGTACGGAGACTTTTGGGACACCCTGTATTATTACTGGTGTCAAAAGGTTTTTCCTATGCACAAGCAAAACACACAACAATAAATGAGTTATCATATGAAAGGCTTGTGAACAGGCTTTTTACATAGTACAATCACATTTCGTTAAAACACGATTGAATAAAATTGCAGTTAATTAAAAATGAATGAAAAACATATCCCTAAATGATCTCAAAGATTGCAGTGCGAAAGTCTCGCATGGGTCTTCTGGTTTTAATTCATTTCCCAAACAATGCCCAAATTTATTATGGTTACGTATTTTCTTTTTACTTTACATTCTGAATATGTTATAAATCAAAATGATAATTTTGTGTGTGTGTGTGTGCAGGGCCTGATCACACAGGCCCCCTTTGTCAAGAAAATTGCCTTATAAACAGCTTTAAATGCAGTTTAAAACTTAAACCATATTTTCATTATAAAAGAATATATTAAAATACATTTTTAAAAAAACTATATGAAGGTTTTTTTTTTTTTTTTTGGTTCTATATGCTATTTAGACTAAGTAAAACTCAAAACCTAAGGGACTGAATGAAACATTCTAATATCGTTCTTCTCGTAATTTTGAAGTTTATATTACATGACCTATAATGAACTATAAATAGAAATGTACATTATTTTGTATTTTTAGGAAGTAGACAAAATGAATTTGGGGGCCCCCTGTGATAATTAGGCTTGCTCTGTGTGTGTGTTTAGTAAAATCCTTCATAGGCTTTGGACAAAAACATTCTTCTCATTTCAAAAAATAGAAACAGAATGTTAGTAATAATCTGCAAATCAGTGTCGCCAATATCAACTGCAAGAGTCACAACTTACTTTTTGCTCATTTTATTTCACAACGGTCTGCAATTAGAGTTAGAGTCCCGTATTGGTCGGGGTCGGGTAGCCGGAAATTCTATTTCAAGTCAACTCGAAATCCGACCTGAACTTGATAAAAGAATTTTTTTCGTTCACACGAAATCCAAAACTTTTCAACCTGAAATCTACGAAGGAATAAACAATCTATATTTCAATGCATTTACGGAAAAGTAGTCTGTAATTAATCAATTTTAACTTTTATGTAGAAAAAAATACATATACAGGGTGTGCCAAAAATTTAAACAATTGCAAAAGTCAATGATTGACCTGGACCGTTACACCTTCAAAACATTACTGTATAAAAATATTGTGTATAGTAAACTACACGATTTTACTGAATGGTGTATGAAAAATTTTATGTAAAATAATACTTAAAATTACACTAAATTGACGTTTCGGTCAACTTCTATGACCATCTTCAGAATAATTTCTGTAACAATTACACTTATAGACGAAATGCTTCCACCTTGAAATATTTACATAACTGACTCATGCAGTCATGCTTAACATGAGCAAGTTCAAATCACAGGCCATGAAGTGGCGCCACCTACTAGAAAAAATCCGAGTTACAGAACTATACAGAACCCAAAATAATAGTATGAAATTATAGGTCAAAAATAGATAATTGTACTTTCACAGAAGACATAAAAATATAAATTGTATAAAAATCCAGTGATGTGTGGTTATTTTAAAATGTTCAACCAAAGTTTTGGAATAAAAGAAGAAACATTGTCATTGCAAACCTCACATTCACGTACTAATATTAATATTTCGATCGCTTCTTTCAGAAAACCCTCCATGTTATGTTCACAAGGAATAATAATTCTTGCATTTCCAAAGTCTATAGAGCAGCCAGGATTATTGAAGTAAAACCTAGAAAGAGCTGTTGCCTGTCGGTAGTGTATGATGTCACTCTTATGCTCTTTTAAGCGCTCTATAAATTCCAAAACTTTGGTTGAACCATGAACCTAGATGGGTCCATGACATTTAGCCGAAAACCAAATAGCCGACAAGACATTTAGCAGACAGCAAATAGCCGACAGGACGTTTAGCAGACAAGTACATTTAGCCGACACGTATATTTAGCCGACAGAACAATTAGCCGACAGAGACAGTTAGACGACAGGACAGCTAGCCGACAGAGACAATTAGCCGACAGGACAATTAGCCGAACGGACAATTAGTCGACTGGGACAATTAGCCTATAGGACATTTAGCCGACAGGACAATTAGCCGACAGGACAATTAGCCGACAGGACAATTAGCAGACATGACATTTAGCCGACAGTACAATTAGCCGACAGGACATTTAGCAGACAAGACATTTAGATGACCGGACAATTAGCCGACATGACATTTAGCCGACAGACAATTAGACGACAGTCAATTAGCCGACAGGGACTATTAGCCGACAGGACAATTAGCCGACAAAACATTTAGCTGACCGGACATTTTGCCGACAGGACAATTAGCTGACAGTACATTTAGTAAACAGACAATTAGACGACAGACAATTAGCCGACAGGGACATTTAGCCGACAGGACAATTAGCCGACAGGACATTTAGCAGACAGGACCAAAACACCCGACATGACATAAGCTTACGGGACATTTAGTCGACATTAAGCATATGTCACGTGACTTTTTATACTCGCATTTTAAAAGGGCCACCCCCCATCTCGGAATGTAAGGGGCGTAAACATTCGACACTTGCACAGGGCGACGCAAAAAAAAAAAAGAAAAAAAAAGAAATCAGCTTTCAGAAATTCTAAAAATAAATTATAAAAAATAATGGCCCGTCACATTTCGGGGGGAAGGGAAGGGGCACGAAGAAAATTAAGAAATATAATAAGGCGATCTGTTTGAAACTTTACGATATTTTTATAACGCATAACATAAATTTTAAAAATGAGGCCGCATCAAAAATTATGGGGCTGGGGGGGCCGTTTTACCCACATGGGGGGTACTTTACAAAATTTTAACGATACCCGTCATGTCACATATCATTACAAAGGGCTGTGACCACTTATTCATGTTATGCACCACAGGTGTCACCCCCACCATTTTGGCCCCCAGAGGGGGAATTTTCTAAATTTTGCCGACACTACTCATGTGATATATCGTTCGAAAGGCCTGTGACCGCTTAATCATTTTATGCATCTCCGGGTTCCATTCCCCCACTTCCCCCCCAAGGGGGGGGGCGCTTTTCTAATTTTTACCGACACCTCTCATGTGATATATCGTTGGAAAGGTCTGTGACCGCTTAATCATATTACGAATCTGAGGTGTCAATCCCCCATTTACCCCTCCCAAGAGGGGTACTTTTCTAAATTTTGCCGACACTACTCATGTGATATATCGTTCGAAAGGCCTGTGACCGCATAATCATTTTATGCACCTGCGGGATCCATTCCCCCACTTCCCCCCCCCCCAAGGGGGGGCTCTTTTCTCATTTTTGCCGACACCTGCCATGTGATATATCGTCGGAAAGGTCTGTGACCGCTTAATCATATTATGCATCTGAGGTGTCTATCCCCCATTTACCCCTCCTAAGAGGGGTACTTTTATAAATTTTGCCGACACCCCTCATGTGATATATCGTTGGAAAGGTCTGTGACCGCTTAATCATATTATGTATCTGAGGTGTCTATCCCCCACTTTGCCCCCCAAGGGAGGCACTTTTCTAAATTTTGCCGATACCCCTCATGTGATATATCATTGGAAAGGCCTGTGACCGCTTAATCATATTATGCATGTCCGGTGTCCATCTCCCACTTTGCCCCCTCAAGGGGGGTACTTTCTAAATTTTGCACACACCCCTCATGTGATATATCTGTTCTCTTGTTTATCTTAAAAATGCCACATTTCCAAGAAAATAAGCAGCCAATTGGGACAGAAATGCATATATTTTAGAAGTTTAATGGTCTTTGATCATGCGGTAAATTGAATATAACCATTCATTGAAGAATTATTTTTATAAGAATTAAAATTCTTTGTTTACACTCATTTGGAAATCAAAAATTCAAATGTTGTTTCTTTTCTTTTCTTTTTAATTTTTGTATTTCTTTTCTTTTCTTTACTTTTCTTTTCCAGAACGTAAAATAGCGTTAAATGCTTCATTTAACCGATGAGTAAAATTTCAAAACAGAGCGTAAGAGACAATAAAAAATGAAATATGTTGTCTTAATTCAAAATAAATTTTTCAGATAAAGTAAGGAATATGTTTCAATGTTAACTGTTTTTTCAGTTAATTAAAAATATTTTACGTACAAATTAAATGTATATTTAGAATTTTCATTAATATGAATGTAATATATTTACATTTTAAAAAGCAACAAGTCTATACAATAACTTGATATCAATTTTAAATATGATTGGTTATTCTTCAAAGACATTAAAAATATCAAACAAATTTGAAGGAATGTAAACAGTTGAGTTTCGAATGGTCACTACCATGTTTAAGTCATTGTTCCATCAAAATATTGAATTACTTGCAATGATTCTCAATTTTCATGCAATTAAATATATATTGTATGCCACATCTATGCAATATATATTTTTTTTCCAACGTGAAAATAAACTTCTAATTGGTAACCGGAAAAAAGTAATCAGAAAAAAAGTAACCGGAAAAAAGTAACTGAGTAAACAAAAGCGGGAAAATGTAACCAGAATGATATGCAACATAATGGGTATTATATTAACAATGTTTTTTAAATTTCAAATTAAAATTTAAAAATAATTTTTAAATTGTTTTTTCAAAATAAAAAGCTGTTTTGATACATATAATTAAAAATGAAAACACATGCGAAAAATAAAGGATGAGATGTTATAAAAACCAACGGAAAGGATACAGCAGGAATTAAACTTAATAAAAGGAAAAATCAAAAATGGAAAACTATAGATATCTTAAGGAATCTTTAGAGGAACTTCATAAGAATATTCATAGTAAATATATGTTATTTCATCAAATATTGTGAGCGTTATGCCTAAAATCGACAATATAATATCCTAATAACATATATTAGAAACAAAATAAAAATAAAAGCGACTGGAGTTCAAATAAAAAAATAAATAAGTAAATAAATTATTATTCAACATAAATAGAAATTAGATCATAAAGCAATGTACAAAACTCACCAATTTATATTAAGATCTGCCTCATAATTTGTAATTATCAATAATTAAATGTTCATTTAATAATATTACAGTATAAAGAGACTTTATTAATTTTAAAAAAAAACTTAAATAAAATCCTTTTTTATAAATTTTACGGCAAATTTCCTTCTAGAAGCAGTAAAAGGTTCAGCCGAATTTCATTTAGCAGGATTTATGTACTACTACATAAACTATAAAATAAATAGCTTCTTTTAACATACAAGATTCTTGAGTCAAAATATGGTTGTGTCATGTATATACTCTAGTGAGTGCAAGCTGGACCTAGAATAAAACAGAACTCTCTTTCCGCTGATATTTGTGACTTAGTCTGTAACAGGAGTTTCTGATGACAACTTAATCAGTTGCTTTACAATGATAAATAATGAAATTTGATTTTTGTATATAAAACTATAAGAATATATGGTCGGAAACCGTAATGAAAATGTTAAAAAGAAACTGTTTATTTTTGTAATTATTTTAGAAATTCAATCTATAACATTGGCTGGCCTAACTAAAGAAACAAATATTATTTTAAACTAAAGCTACCAAACTGCTGTATTGAAAAATAAAAATTTATTCCTATAAGTAATCAGTAACATGTAATTAAGATAAATAATTAACAATTGGGGCTTTGATGTTTGGTGTTTCGTAATGAAAAATCAACAAAAATTGCACCACTTTGACACAAACAATTTTTTTTTAATGAAATCTAAACATAACATTCTTTTCACCGTCACAAAATTTATATGTGTACTTTTCATACTATTTTAAAAATATTTTAACGTACAATAGATCCTTAAAAAAATATATATATCCAAACTTGATGTCACATTTTCCAGCTACAACTTTGCATGTGAACATTCGCATTCTATATTTGAAGTTCTAATCTCAGTACTAATAAGATTTATTTTTTTAGAAGCATTTGTACTAATTATCAAAGGAAATATTAGTTTCATTTTTATCATGAAGTCAATTTAACTCAATATCAGTGGAATGAAATATTATTGAAATGTAACACCTGTATGAGGGAAAATGTGTTTTCTTTTTCTTAAATGTAACATCTTTTTCTGTTCACATTAAAACAAATTTATATAGTTTTAATTGTAGTCAGGAAATGTATCAGCAAAGATAATAGTAATTCCCATTACTTCCTTTTTCCCTGTAACTATGAAAGTAGCCCAATTGGCACCAATGTAAAGAAATTTCATAAAATCTTTTAAAATAAAAATATAAATATGGGAATATTTTTAAAGATAGCTATTGCAGACAGAGCTACTTCAATGCTACAATATATTTTTTAATTGTAGCACTAAAGCTACAAATGAATAGCTTTCATTTAAAAAGATAAGTATTAAAACTGGTTCACAAGGCAGATGAATAAAAAAGCAGCTTTATGTTTTAAGTATAATCATAGAATAGTTACACAAAATCATAGAAATGCTTTGACACATTGTGGAACTCCACAGCCTTTCTTCTTTAAGGGGTTTAAAAACTTCATTGCCTTGGGAGGAGGTGGGGATGTCTGAACTCAACAATGGGTACTAACATAAGAGGAAAATTGCATTAAGAAATAGTTAATACTGTCAGTACTGCTTTTTGCTTTGATTATGCATAAAATTATTTTTTCTACTTAAAATACAGCAAACATGACACCCCTAAGCCTCATCTCAATCCTCCCCCCTTCCCCAAGAAAAAAAAAATATGTTTGTGAACTTTACAATAAAAGAGATTGTCAGTAAAAAGTATATATAAAGTATATATAGAGTAAAGTATATATAGAGTAAAAAGTATATATATAGAGAGAGAAAGAGGGGGGGGGGGGTGTGTGAAAGATGTGGTACATAGATAAGTCACCTAAATAAGCGATTTTGGTGTTGAAATTAGGAAAAGCAGTTTGCAATTTAATTTATATCTCAGCATCCCATGATTGTCCCAAAATGATACTTTCAGATATTATATAAAATAAATATAATAGTAAAATATATTTAAAAAAAAAAAAACATTTTTTAAGATATGGAAGGTCAAAGGTAAAAATGTTTCACCTTGAATTTTAAAAAGTTTGAAATATGTGCATGTGATATATCCAAAATTTTGCAATTCTGTGCCCCGCAAGGCCCGAAAAACCCGTGGAAAAGAAAGAAAAGAAAACGAAAATTTGACTATTTCGACGCTATTTCAAGCCCCGTTGCCATGCGCACACACAAAGCAGAATTTTACAACCTTTGGCGTTTCTTTGGGTCCTGCTGATCCAAAATTATCCGGGAGGGAAAAAAAAAACGACAATTATTGGGACTTAAAACGGCCCATAGAGGCGCTGATCGCTGCCGTCGGTACAGGAAAATTGTCCCTTTAACTAATGCTAAACTGCCATTGAAACCATTATTTATTGTAAAGGTGTTTGAAAGTGTTTGTTTTCAAATTTGGATAATTTTTACTTTGCCATATAAACACAGAACACAAATATCACATGAAATCTGAAATTGTGCAAAAATATAATCATTATGAACAAAATAAAAATGCATGTAATGCAGTTGGCTTGGAAGGGATTTTCCTAAAGCGAGAAGTTATATCTTTTTTCCACCAGATAGCGTATTCAAGCGCTTCAATTCCCAATGTAATTTCTGCGTTATTTTGAATTCTGTGAACGTGAAAAAAAAATGCAAAATGTCTCCAGATATCTGTTTTCCAACATTCTGTAAAAGTTAATGATGAAAATGGTCGTTTTACAAAATGCTGTAAAAGTCCCTGATGCGAAACACGCGTATTATCTATGTGCAATTTGAAAAATAGGCTGCGCGTACAAACAAGCGACAGGTGGAAAAATTTACGTGTTTCGTTAAAATCATAAATTAGGTTAGATTTCCGTAGCACCATAGAAACTACGATTTTTTTTCTTTTTTTTTGTGGGGGTTTTCAGTTTTGACTTACACATTAAGGAAGAACGCACAGTTTGCATGCATCAAAATTTTGCCGTTTAAAAATTTTAATATTTTATTTTTAATATTATAATATTTTTTACCTTTATGTTCATTCTTTTAACAGTGGGGATCAAAAAACTGGTTGTACCCGCATAATATGAGCAAGCGGTCTCAGACCTTTCGAATGATATATCACATGTTGGGTATCGGTAAAATTTAGAAAAGTGCCCCCTTGGGGGGAAAAGAGGGGGATAGACACCTCAGATGCATAATATGATTAAGTGGTCACAGACCTTTCCAACGATATATCACATGAGGTGTGTCAGCAAAATTTGAAAAAAATGGCCTCTTGAGGGGGGAAGTGGGGGGAAGGACACCGGAGATGCATAATATGATTAAGCAGTCAGAGACCTTTCCTACGATATATCACATGAGGAGTATCGGCAAAATTTAGAAAAGTGCCCCCCTTAGAGGGCAAAGAGGGGGATAGACACCTCAGATACATAATATGATTAAGCGGTCACAGACCTTTCCAACGATATATCACATGAGGGGTGTCGACAAAATTTAGAAAAGTGGCCCTTTGGGGGGGAGTAGGGAATGGAACTCGGAGATGCATAAAATGATTAAGCGGTCCCAGACCTTTCGAACGATGTATCACATGAGTGGTATCGGCAAAATTTTGAAAATCCCCCTGGGGGGCAAAATGGGGGAGAGTGGCACCTGTGGTGCATTACATGAATAAGTGGTCACAGTCCTTTGTAACGATATGTGACATGACGGGTATGGTTAAAATTTAAGAAAGAGCCCCCCCCCCGTGTGGGAAAAACGTGCTCCCCCCTTCCCCATAATTTTTGACGCGGCATCATTTTTAAAATTTATGTTATGTGTTATAACATACCGTAATGTTTCAAACAGATCTCCTTAGTATATATCCTAATTTTGTTCGCGGCCCTTCCCCTCCCCCTCCCCCGAAATGTGACGCGCCATTCTGTTTTATAATTCTTTATCATGTGTTATAGACTATCTTAAAGATTTAAATAGATCTCATTGTTAGATTTCCCACTTTAAATGAAATCGCGATCGGTTAGTTCCACATTCCACAACAGCACATGACTGCCTTTTAAAATAAGCATATAATAGAAATAAACCATTTAGTGAAATAATAATTAATAATATCTGAGCTTGTAATTAAGATATACAAATAATTTTTAGAATTTCTCAAAGCTTATTTATTTATTTATTTATTTATTTATTTATTTTTTTTTTGCGATGCCCTGTGCATGTTTGGAATGTTTACGCCCCTTAGATTCTCAGATTCGCCCCTTTTAAAAATGCGAAAGTCACGTGACACATGCTTAATGTCGACTAAATGTCCCGTAAGCTTATGCCATGTCGGGTATATTGGTCCTGTAGTCTAAATGTCCTGTCGGCTAATTGTCCGGTCAGCTAAATGTCTTGTCGGTTAATTGTCCTGTCGGTTAATTGTCTGGTCAGCTAAATGTCTTCCGGCTAATTGTCCTGTCGGCTAATTGTCCCTGTCGGCTAATTGCCTGTCGTCTAATTGTCTGTCTGCTAAATGTACTGTCAGCTAATTGTCCTGTCGGCTAATTGTCCGGTCAGCTAAATGTTTTGTCGGCTAATTGTCCTGTCGGCTAATAGTCCCTGTCGTCTAATTGTCCTGTCGTCTAATTGTCCTGTCGGCTAACTGTCCTGTCGGCTAATTGTCCGGTCAGCTAAATGTCTTGTCGGCTAATTGTCCTGTCGGCTAATTGTCCTGTCGGCTAATTGTCGAATTGTCTGTCGGCTAAATGTCCTGTCGTCTAATTGTCCGGTCAGCTAAATGTCTTGTCGGCTAATTGTCCTGTCGGCTAATTGTCCCTGTCGGCTAATTGACTGTCGTCTAATTGTCTGTCGGCTAAATGTCCGTTTCGGTTAATTGTCCTGTCGGCTAATTGTCTCTGTCCGCTAATTGTCCTGTCGTCTAAATGTCGCTGTCGGCTAATTGTCTTGTCGGCTAAATGTACGTGTCTGCTAAATGTACTTGTCGGCTAAATGTCCTGTCGGCTAATTTCTGTCTGCTAAATGTCTTGTCGGCTATTTGGTTTTCGGCTAAATGTCTGCGACCGAACCTAGATACCTGGACCGGAATCCATAATGGGGATTTAGCTTGAAAAATAGTCCTTGAAATTTAGTTGATCTATAAGCCATCAGAGGGCGCAACGATTCGCAGCGATAGCAGATTTACATGCAAAGAATAGGAGAAGTTACAAATTTTTCTAATTTTAATTAATTTAAAGAGCTCTTAAACACATTATGGCCAGAAATTTGTTTTGCTCCGGGTTGTGATACTGGATATCCCAGCTCTTTAAAGAGAAATAAAGCCTTAGGAAAAAAGAATCAGAGTTTATTTTCTGCACCTAAGGAAGTTATGGCTATTTTATTTTGAGCTAAAATATCTGTTATCTAACAAAATAATTACTGTTTTAAGCTATATAAATGTTAATATGTGTGTTAATGAACACTCATCCATCTCTATTGTCAAATATGTTACTTAATTATTTGTTATAGTGCGATTAAAAATTAGGTCTATTGCTACAATTTTGACATGTTATCACTACTAAATATATTTGTATTAATATCGATCACATTTTTAATTCGTGAATATATAAACAACGATTTTTATTTTATTTTTAAAATAGAGCTAGTTGTAACTGTCTAAAAGTATATTGTTTTATCCATAAAAAAAATGCCGCCAATATTTGTTGAAAATATGTCAAAATCGAAAACAAAACTGTCGTGTGCATTCTATAACTACTTTCTTGATTGGTAGAATGTGATAAGGTAAATTTATTTTATGTTTTGGAGAGAAAATCTTAACTTAGTTTCCACCATTTTGAAAAAATATCATAAAAAACGTTTAAAATTAAAATATAAAAATGAGACTGTTAAAAAAAAAAAAGCTAGTTGTGGGCACATATACAAATGAACAGCTTTTATTTAAAAAAAAATTAAAATTGGTTCAGTAGAAAGTTCAAGGCAGATGACTAAAACAACAGCCCTGTGTTTTAAATATATACATATATATTAATCTTTTGTGTAGCAAAAGAGAGGCAGGGAAAATTTTCACTTCATAATGGTTATCTGTCAAGTGAACAAAAATTTTATGATTTACACTATAATGCAACAGTAACTCTTAATATTAGTTATAAAAAGCTGCAAGTTAATATTATGTATTTAAAATATTGGAATTATTATATCTATTTTTTAAGATTGGGAGGGGGAAAAAAACCCAGAAAAGTATGGAAATAATCCAAGTTTGTTTTATACAGGTATTTTAGGAAATATTTTGAGTAGAAAGTATAACTTTCATCATCTAAAAAAATCATTCAAATAAATCTTATGTTGCATGAGAAACTATAATTGATAAAGATAGTAAATATATTTTATATTATCTTTTAGAAAGAAATTAATGTTAGATGATAATTCACATTTAAAACTTACAAAACAGACTTCATGCTAAAAAGTTTGTGTTGAATGTAACCTACTTACTTTACTTATTTTAAATTATTTAGGTTTTTGTGTTTAAAATTCTTACATTTTTAATACAATTATTTAATTGTTTACTCAATAAAAATGTTGAAGTAAACAATCTGACTTTATCTAAAAATTTTCTTGCAAAAAATAAATAAATAAATAAATAAATAAATAAATAAAATAATAATAATAATAAAAGTCATAATTCATTCTTCTGGAAGTAAAGGGAAGCATAAGCTAAATAGTTTCTTCGAATATAAATTTCACGAAAGTCTAAAATATGTTTTTCTTCTCAAATTCATGCATTTATTTTACTTTTAACCCCTTGAGGGGCGGTGGTATATATTATATACCACTTAATTTTAATTCCCAAACGCCACACTGACACCGGAATTTTGGAATCAAATTTTGCTTTTATAGTAGACGTGAAGAAAAGCTTCTACTTATTTTGAAATAAATTTTGCTTTTAAATCCCGGTGTGATTCACTGATTTCGACATTTTAGAAACATAAGTACTTTGCCCCTTAAAGGGTTAAAATGATTAATTTGATAATGTTAATTTTATAAGAAAAAACTCAGTAGATGGCGCTGCGCCCCGCAGGGATAGTTTTCGACGTTTGTCGATGTTGAAAGAAGACCATATCTGTAACGTTGGAGTCCGGTCCATCTCTTCTAGGTTCATGGGTTGAACATTTTAAAATAACCACACATCACTGGATTTTTATATAATTTATATTTTTATGTCTTCTGTGAAAGTACAATTATCTATTTTTGAACTATAATTTCATACTATTATTTTGGGTCCTGTATAGTTCTGTAACTCGGATTTTTTCTAGTAGGTGGCGAGGTGGCGCTACTTCATGGCCTGTGATTTGAACTTGCTCATGTTAAGCATGAGTCAGTTATGTAAATATTTCAAGATGGAAGCATTTCGTCTTTACGTGTAATTGTTACAGAAATTATTCTGAAGATTTAGTTTATTCTGAAGATGGTCATAGAAGTTGACCGAAACGTCAATTTAATGTAATTTTAAGTATTATTTTAAATAAAATTTTTCATACACCATTCAGTAAAATCGTGTAGTTTACTATACACAATATTTTTATACAGTAATTGCAAAAGTGTTTACAGTAAGGTATAAAATAAGACTATGTTTCATTATTTTTCAAAAATTGACACTTTTTAAATTTTTATATGGTCCCTGAATCCTGTGAATTATATTTAGAAAAAAAAAATTCTCCATGCCTTGATAAGTACAATAGTAAAAATTCCATTCATCTACGATCAAAATTCACGGAGTTATAATACTTTGAATTTTCGGAAATTTTGTAGCTTTCTGACACTAAAAACAGACAGACTATTTTTTAGTGCCAAAATTCAAAGCATTATAACTAGGTGAATTTTGGTCGTAGAAGAATAGAATTTTTACTATTGTACTTGTACAACAGTACACGGTAAATTTTTCCTAAATATAACTTATAGCACTCAGGGGCCGTGTAAAAATTTAAAATATTTAACGATAGGACTATTTCATCGACACAATCTTATTTCCTATATTATTTAGAACAGTTTTTTAATTAATATCGCTTGCGTATCTCCAACAGGTAAAAAACTAAAGATCGATTCAAATTTTTTGGGACATCCTGGTATGCAGGGTATCTTTTCTTCATTGACCAATAGCTAATTTTTAATGCACAATCTTAGCAGCAGGGAACGCTTGGATCGTTTATTTCAGAAACTGCATAACTGAAATTCGAAAATGAGTTAACAGTGATTTTCTTAAGTGTATACATATAAAGATGCCTAGGTTAGAGTAAAAACCCACTAAAATAATGTTTTTTTTTTTATATCGCGTCCTTGAAATATTCGTTTCGAGCAGAAACCTTACAAACGACACTACTTATAATTTAGATGTTTAAATTTGTATTTTAGAAATTTTAAAATTTTGTATTTTACAGAATGTGTTATTGCACACAGAAAATTCTAGCGCATGCTTAGATTGCAAATGCAATTGTAACGCATTAACGTTTTGGAGATAAACATAACATTTACTTTCAGCTTATCATCCTTCGCAGTATTTTATGCTTCACTAATTCTCCCCAAACGCGAAATCCCATGTTAACATATGGGAAAACTTAATAATATGATTATTTGTTACCTAATATAATTATCAAAATTCGGTTTTTAACGCCAGAAAGTAGACATCATATGATGACATAGTGTATTTCCTTAAATTTTAAATATTTTGAAGAATATGATAAATTTTGAAAGTTTTCCTCAAGTGGAAATATTAAATATTAGAGTTTTAATTTAAGGAGACATTTTTCAAAACACACTACATCAGCATTGTATATCTACTTCTTTTTGAGGGTGAAAGGCATACTTTGATAATTATATTAGGTAATGAACAATCACTCAATTTAGTTTTTTCACATGTTAACATGGGATTTTGCGAACGTAGAGATAAAAACGTGTTTTGGTCGTAAGTTTAATAAAATTTATTTCACATAATATATTAAATGTCTTGGTACTTTTGGGTTACGGCAGCTCCCACAATTACGATTATGCCAAGATTGCAGTTATGGTTGCGCCAAGATCATCGCAAGCTTATAATGGATCCTATATACAGATATATACAGGGTGCATAGGAAAGTCTCTTTAACCTGAAAATACTTGCGAATGGTGAGAGCTACAGCTATGCAAGTGAGGTAACGGTGTAGTAAAGCGACTACGTCCGACCTAATGCAAGTGACAGAAACGCCCCCTAGTGGCGAAATTTGGAAGATAGCCATTGCAAATCGAAAGCGAAAAGAGATAGAGCAAAATTTCCAATTAGAAAGTTTTAGAGCATCCATTAATTAGTACGAAAAGATATTTGGTTCACACGGATAAGATAAATCGTTGCCTGTATACCCAAAAATGTCCGAAATCAATGCACTCCATTTTGTGTAAACGTTTGAAAGGAATAGCCAGAAGTGTGAAGAAATAGGCGCAATCTATTGCATAAATACGTATACTTACGTCAATACATTTGATAACATCACACAAAAAAGACAAACTGTCTCACAATGATAAAAAGTTAATGTTCAGTATATTCGAAAAGTTCGCCATTGCTCACGATACACGTTTGTATTCGTGAGAGTAATTCTGCATACACGTTTCTCAGCATGAAAGGTGTCACACTATTGCAAGCATCTTCAATACGACGACGTAGATCCAGCAGGCTTGTAGGTGGAGTTGCATAAACCTTATCTTTTATGTAGCCCCACCAGGAAGAAAGCCAACGGAGTGAGGTCCGGCGACCATTCAACACTACCACCATAACCCGAAAATAAAACCGTTCGCACATTCGGATTCAAATTATCGTCTGCCATAAGTTTATGCTATGAGATTATACTGTTTGTATCAAGCGAGCGCCAACACCTTTTAAATGCATTGGAAATGGAAGTTTTACAGACGTTACAGTACAGTACAACGTCACAATCTGCAGTTGCGCACTGCTACATTTCCAAAATGTGAATATGCAGAGTAGAATCGTTGCGCATCGATTTCGGACATTTTTGGGTATACAGGCGGCATTTTATCTTATCCGTGTGAACCAAATGTTGTTTCGTACTAATTAATGGATGCTCTAAAACTTTCTAATTGGAAATTTTGCTCTATCTCTTTTCGTTTTCGATTTGCAATGGCTATCTCCAAATTTCGCCACTAGGGGCGTTGCTGTAGTTTGCATTATGTCGGGTGTAGTCACTTTACTATATCATTACCTCACTTGCAAAGCTTTATCTCTCTCCGTTCGCAAGTATTTTCGGATTAAAGGGACTTTCCTATGCACCCTGTATACTCCAGACACTCACATATGTGTCATATAACGCCATTATATACACATTATTTAGGCCATATATACATCACATGCATCTTATACACAAGTCATATATGACTATAAGTAGGCCATATGCATCACTAATGTTATATACATCATATACAGGGTGCGTCAGAAAAATGTATACGCACTTTTAATGATTCCAGTTTTTATTCACATATAATTAATGTTTAAATTGTAAAAGAATCTACATAAATTGTATAACTTTTCCTTCTACCGCAGATGTTCAGAATTATTAATGTTCTGATCCATACACTGCTTATAACGGTGAGCTATTGATTCACAAACTTCAACAAACATTTCATTGGGTGTTGTGGCGCATTCCCGCGGTTCCGGAACATTGTCTATGAACACCCATTCGTTTTTTTCAAACTTATCTTTTATCCGACGAATTGTAAGTCGCATATAATAGGTGGATCTGTCTTTCGATATTATTTTTGCACTTTTGCTACATTTTCATACTTACAATAGTATTTTAAAATAAATTTTCTTTTCCCAAAAGTTAAATCTTGGTCCACTCATTATTTTCAATTAATTACACTTTGAAAAAAATGAAAAAATAGAAAGTTATGACCGTTAAACAGTGAACACTGAGAAAAATGATACTTTCAAGTCTGAGTAAATCGATGTTTTCATTTTGTTTCAAATAGGATGATCCAATGCTTTCAATTCTGAAATACCAGAATTACTCAGAATATTGACACATGGACATACTCAGAACTGAGCACATAGAGGTCAGTTCATACTCATTTTTGAAACATGGACACACTCAAAGGATTAGAATCAGTTCATACTCATTTTTGAAACATGCATATACTCAAATACGAGGGCATGATGTTTTATTCTTGAGTGTGTGAATGTTTTATTCTTGAGTGTGTGCATGTTTTCAGAAATTAGTCTGTACATGTTTCAAACTTGAGCCATTTTGAGGATGCGCCATACTCAGATTTCAGTATTTTTAGCTCAGTTTTGAAAATGTCGTTTTTAGAGTATGTGTATACATTTTTCTAATGCACCCCGTATTATTAAAATATCCCACATGCTTTATAATTTGGCTATAAATCTTGGCCGCTTGGTGATTCATCTTCGGGGGGCCGCTATAATACGAAAGTACCAATGTTTATAATATCAATCATTTTTATTTATTTATTTATTTATTTTTATTTTTCAGTTCCGCTCGAGAATATCGTTCTTGTCTGTTTGACGCAACACGCCGAGTCTGCCAGTCAGAACGTACCCGCGTGGTTGATTCTTTAATGGGACGTTACGCCTTTGAACTGAGTTCAGATAACTGTCGAAGAATCTACGACACTGACTGTAACAGTGGTACACACAATCAACTCTCCACCCTACTGTTACTTCTGTGTGCAGTTATTCTCCCAATATTTGTTCTCTCTCATCTAAAATGAAAAACTAAAGACTAATTGGAAGATTTTAGATTTTGTATAAAAGTTTTAAAGTGAAGGTTATATTATCAAGTCATTTCTGGTAATATACAAGCAGTTAAGCTGTGTTTAACATGCTTGCTAATCATTGAGTACATTTGAAAATATTGAGTACATTGAATACATTTGAAAGTATATGCTCAAAGTCATTTTGGTGTTGACGTGAAAATGAAATTCAGATTTTGAGAAAATCACGTACATCATATAAGATTATTTAATATTAATTTTAATAAAACTGTAGAAACTCTGTAAAATTATCTATCATATTTCAATGTTCATTTTAATCAACTTCAGATAAATTTTAATCGCTGAAAATGTTACTGTTAAATCATCACTAAATAAAATTCAGAAAATTTAAAATTGTATTCTAGAGCAGTGGTCGTCAATGTGCAGTAGTAAGACGTATGTGATGTAGTAAGACAAACAACAGTTTGCAGCAGTATCTGGCAGTTTTGTAGCAGCATTGAATCAAATCGTATTGAAATCAAATAGCGTTTTTTATTTTTCCATAAAAACAAAGGATATCTTATAAAATGTTATCAAAGTTGGCATTTTTAACTGTATTCGGGATGTTACCGTCTTGGAAAAGTCTTTATGACCTAAAAATCGCTTATAACTGAAGATGCGATACATTTATCGAAAAATTAAATATGTTATTTGATTCCAAATTACTTCAATAGTCATGCCTCACCAATATCATGTTTTGACGTCTAAAAAAAATTGTGACTGTGTGAGAATGTTCCACGTTGTTGAATTGGGTAAAAATACTTTCTTTGAGAACAGCCTTAATGCTGAAAATCTTTTGCAATAATGCTATTTTCCATAGATGTACAACAGCTGCATTGTAGAACAATCGTTCTCTTTGAATTAAGATATGTCATAAACATTTAAAAAAACTGAAATTTATGATAATGAACCTGCATCAGATTTCATTATTTAATTAGAGATAAATTTCATCGACTTTCATCATGCTGCCTACCTTAGCTGCCTAATCTGTTGTCAAGGCTGTACAAGGTTTTTTTAGATTACGAAATTTCAATTTTTGTAACAGATTGTAGCATAATTCAGTAATTTAACCATTTTTGTAGCAAAATGTAGCAGGAAATTAAAATTGTATCAGATTTTCCACCCCTGTATATATATATATATATATATATATATATATATATATATATATATATGTATGTAAAAATACTGCCACACGCTTAGAGGGTTAAAATAAGGTTTATAATGTAAATATTGCTGAATAAAGCTATCAGTTCATGTCATTATAGGTATCTTTGATAAATCTAATATACGAAAATATGATTACTTGAAAAATTCACTGAAGTTATATTACTCAAGGAATGTAACTTACAAAACGTCTTATGTATGACGAAGTTTAAAACTTCGTGTTAAACCATAAAAATTGCAAAATAATCATTTCATTTTATTTCTCTGAACTCATTATTGATTAATTAAAATTGATTGTCGGAACATTAATCAATCAATTTATAATATAGAATCATTAATACACCATTTTTATTATTTTTAAATATTGTTTGCCATTTATACAAAGCTTTATTCTCTCTAAAATGGTATTTTTATTTAATTTTTTATAAGTTAAGTGATATTGAAGAAAATTATTTCAGGTGACAACCATGATTTTATATTATTCACTTGACAGTCATTTTTAACTTTTAATTGGCTTTTATAATAATCAAACACAGCCTATTTATTCAAGACTTGAAAAAAACACAATTTACTATTATTAAAATATTTGATTCACTAAATTTACTAAATCTTAAAAAAAAAAGTATTTTTGTAAGTTATGGGAGGAAAAATGAAAATAGTTAAACGATTATATTTATATAGCTTCTTTCTCTCTTTTATTATTATTTTTTTAAAAAGCATATCAAAAGTGTTTACATAAGTGTTTTCTATATTTATTGCGAAGTTCTTTTATTTATTTATTTTTAGGGGGGGGGGGGTGAGGCAGTTGGTTTCACCCCCAAGCAAAAAGTTGCAAGCATTTTATAAAACTCTGACGTTATTAAAAATATACAAAAGGGAATATCGTTACTAAAAGAATCTATATTATAAAGCCAAAACATGCGTTATAAGTAATGCTAACCAATCTATTTTGAATTGATCATATTTTCATTAACTTCTGACAATTTAAATTTGTACACAGTCAATTTGTTTGAAACACATGCAATTTGTTTGAAAACCAAGCAGTGTGTTTTGTAACCTTGGATCCCTGGTCTCTGTAAAAATGGATTTGCTTTTTATCAAAAGTCAGGGTTTTTTTTTCCTTCCATTTCTGAAGACTTAAGATACTTTGATGGGCAAAAATTCAATTCCATAAAGTTACATAAAAAATCTTTTTTTCATTATAGTTTTGGTATTTCATTAATTCAAATCTAAAAATTTATTGATGGAGTTATGTATCTTAATTCAATAAGTGTGTTTGCTATGTAATGATTGTGTATCATTTTAGGTAGATTTCGTAAGAAATACTACCTATTACATTCTCACCTAAGTTGGAAATTTTGAAAAATTTTTGCAGATCTACGCCGATCATGACTCCCAGAACCCAAAACCACCCCCAGTTCAAAACTTTATATATATATATATATATATATATATATATATATATATATATATATATGTCACTTTTTTCTGACCACGATAACTGGAAAAATTCTGCGTTAATCTTTTACAAACTGATACATAAAATCAAGGGGCATAAAATCTCGGTCAAGTTCGTTAATGGGCAAAATCGAAGCAAGGGGGGGAGGGTGGGGGGGCTTTTGTGAAAACAGAAAAAACCCCATAATCTCTTAATTATTATACGTATCGAATCCATTTAAAGTTATTAATACTTCTAGGAGAAGGGCCGAAAATTTATGTATGACAGATTTTTGATATAATTAAAAATGGCTCCAAGGGGGGGAAAAAAGGGGGGTTTTAGAAGAAAAAAAATCATAGCTTCGTCAATTCACAAGATATCAAATCCGTGTAAATTTATTATTAATCCTCTTAATATTATGTAAAACTTTTATGTTGACAAGTTTTTTATAGGACCAACCGTTATAGCAAAAAAAAATTAAAAACAAAAAAAAATCCCTGCCGGCTCCGCCTGCAAACAAGTTATTTTTCGAAGTAGGCGGTTCCAACTCCCGCATCTTTTCGAAACTGATACATAAAATCAAGGGGCATAAAATCTCGGTCAAGTTCGTTAATGGGCAAAATCGAACCAGGGGGGGGGGGGGATGGGGGGAGCTTATTGTGAAAACAGAAAAAAACCATAATTTCTTAATTATGATACGTATCGAATCCGTTTAAAGTTATTATTACTTCTAGGAAAAGGGCCGAAAATTTATGTATGACAGATTTTTGATATGATTAAAAATGGCCCCAAGGGGGGGGGGAGAAAGGGGGGGGGGGGTTTAGAAGAAAAAAATCATAGCTTCGTCAATTCACAAGATATCAAATCCGCGTAAATTTATTATTAATCCTCTTAATATTATCTAAAACTTTTATGTTGACAAGTTTTTTATATGACCAACCGTTATAGCAAAAAAAATTAAAAACAAAAAAAAATCCCTGCCGGCTCCGCCTGCAAACAAGTTATTTTTCGAAGTAGGCGGTTCCAACTCCCGCATCTTTTCGAAACTGATACATAAAATCAAGGGGCATAAAATCTCGGTCAAGTTCGTTAATGGGCAAAATCGAACCAGTGGGGGGGGATGGGGGGGGGCTTTTTGTGAAAACAGAAAAAAAACATAATTTCTTAATTATGATACGTATCGAATCCGTTTGACGTTATTATTACTTCTAGGAGAAGGGCCGAAAATTTATGTATGACAGATTTTTGATATAATTAAAAATTGCCTTAAGCGGGGGAAGGGGGTGTTTAGAAGAAAAAAAATCATAACTTCATCAATTCCCAAGATTTCAAATCCGCTTAAATTTATTATAAATCCTCTTAATATTATCTAAATCTTTTATATTGACAAGTTTTTTATAGGACCAACCGTTATAGCAAAAAAAATTAAAAACAAAAAAACCCCTGCCGGCTCCGCCTGCAAACAAGTTATTTTTCGAAGTAAGCGGTTCCAACTCCCGCATCTGTTCGAAACTGATACATAAAATCAAGAGGCATAAAATCTCGGTCAAGTTCGTTAATGGGCAAAATCGGACCAGGGGGGGGGGATGGGGGGGGGGGGCTTTTTGTGAAAACAGAAAAAAAACCCATAATTTCTTAATTATGATACGTATCGAATCCGTTTGAAGTTATTATTACTTCTAGGAGAAGGGCCGAAAATTTATGTATGACAGATTTTTGATATAATTAAAAATTGCCTTAAGAGGGGGGGAGGGGGGGGGGTAGAAGAAAAAAATGCATAACTTCGTCAATTCCCAAGATTTCAAATCCGCTTAAATTTATTATAAATCCTCTTAATATTATCTAAAACTTTTATGTTGACAAGTTTTTTATAGGACCAACCGTTATACCAAAAAAAAAAATTAAAAACAAAAAAATCCCTGCCGAATCCGCCTGCAAACAAGTTAGGTTTCGAAATAGGCGAAGTAGTTATAGTCAAACTGCCGCATCATCGTAAAAAAAGGTCATTTCTTCCGCAATTCCCGACAAACAGGCGCCCCACGGTCTGCGTCTTCGAAATCTACCTGTGCCTGTAGGCCGAGCCGTCAGGGATTTTTTTATCAAAGCCTGTTTTCATGTCATTTATATATTTATGTACACTGTAAATAAACTGAGTGTTCAAGCTGAAATATTTACAATGAAATCTCATTATAATGGAAATGTGTTACATTTAAAATATTATTCTTGGAAATAGAATACATAAAACAATAATATCTTAACATTACTAATAATATTAAAATTATAAGGATACTTCATTGATATTTCTTACAGAATTTTACGTAAAGATTTTAAACAAGATGATTTATAGTTATATTTATATTGCTGTATGTATGTATTTCCATTTCCATTTTTTTATTTTTAAATATAGCTTTACACAGATTGATTTTTTTTCTTGTATTTCAATAAATGCAAAATATTTACAGAAAAATAAAAATTTGTTATATTGTCTTTTGTAAATGATTCTTCTTCCTTGTTTATCTTTTTTGTATGTGTGTATGTGTTTGCATGACTTAAAAAAATGAATAAAATGAAAAGAATAAATCACAGAGTTCATACTCCTTTCCCAAAAGTAAAATCAAGTTCGTTATCTAAATTTTAAGTGCCCTCCCAGAAATTTTGGAAATAATTTTAACTATTACGACATAATACGAGGGCTGTTTTTTTTTTCAACCTCCGATGTGCTGTAAAAAAAAGACAACTCTACATAACATAATAATTTTATTACCAAAAGTACAGCAGGGTCTTACTTATTTCTCTACATAAGTGCCAAAACAGTTGAGGCATTTGTCATATCATGACACAAGCTTCTCGATGCCTTCTTCAAAGAAGTCAGGCGCCAAAGAGGAGAGATACGTACATGTAGATGTGTACAAAGCAGACCTTGAAATTTCTGGAAATTTTTCAGAAACTTCACTGATTGTAAACCTTCGTTTGGCTTTGACTACCTGATCAACACACGCTGAGCGAGGTCTACAGGATCTACAGCTATAGTAGTGCATCTTGTAGTGCACCGCAAAAATATACAATATCAATTTCAAAATGTTTGAGAAAGTCTAACATCAATAAAATACACCGCAAACGATTTTTACCCATAGATCGTTATCTAACAGAATTCTTTTGAGCGTCCCTGTAAATGAACTATAAGTCTGCGTTTAAGCCTCGAACAGTGCGTAAACTTTGGTCGGTTTCTTTTCTTGTGGTTTTTCGGAATCTTTGATGTTTTATGAATTTCTCAGGATATCTAAAGTTCAGAGGTCAAAACGGGTGCTGTTGACACCATTCCTTTCTTTTGTACCTTACCACAAATTCATTCGAGAAGAATCGGAGGATTGATATTTCAGGCTGACTTGAGAGTTTACGCACTAAACGTACCCTTAAGATTCGAACAGTGTAGACTTACGTCGGTTTCTTTTTATTGTGGTATGTCGGAATCTTTGATCTTTTATGACTTTCTTAGCATATCTGAAGTTCAGAGATCAAAGCAAGAGCAGTTGACAGGGGGGGGGGGGGACAGCCGTTGACACCACCCCTTTCTTTTGTTGAATCACTCCTTTCTTTTATTACTGACCACAAAGTGATTCGAGAAGAATGAGAAGTTGCATGAGTTATTGGTAGCTTAGACTGACTTGTTCCAGAAAGCACTAAACTGGGTCTTCGTGCTATCTTAAGCAAGTCCGCCTGAGATATAAATCTTCCCATTCTTCTCGAATCAATTTGTGGTCAGGTACAAAAGAAATGGAAGATTCAGCAAAAGAAAGGGGTGGTGTCAACTGCTCCCGCTTTCACCTCTGAACTTTAGAAATCCTGAGAAAATCATAAAACATCAAAGATTCCGAAAAACCACAAGAAAAGAAACCGACCGAAGTCTACGCAATGTTCGAGCCTTAAATGCTACACACTTCATTTTTAATACTGAACAATCCATAGTAAACACCAATATCATATATCAATCCGAGTAATATATTTACGTGAGTTAGAGCACGGACAGACGGCAGACAGACAAAACCGAATTCATTAACACTTTTCAACAGTGTTGGAAAGCGTTAAAAAGAGAGGCTTTTCTGTCTGTTAACTATTGCTAACCAATACTCTTACAAATTTCTGACATTTTAATGCAGTTAGGAATATTTTTTTCTGTGAAAAGTTCTCAGCTGTTTAACCGTCAAGTTTTATGGGTCTAGTGTTGTGTATCTAGTGTTGTATTAATGCAATAGGCTTACGAAATACCAGAAAGTTCTATAATGGTGACGGTGGAATGTAACAAATGAATTTTTTTCACACATCAAAATCTTATGTGCACTAACATATTTTGGTACTTGCATACATTAGTCGGGGTAGGAAGATACATTATAGTGGCCTCGATAATATTAATTAATAGTAACCATTAAAAGCAACTGCTTGTTTATTGCAGGGTTGTATTGGAGGGTATATAATGTAATATGGGTACTTTCGTGTTATAAGCGGCAAACAAGGATGAATCGCCAAGAGACCAAGATTTATCGCCAAATTATAAAGCATATTTGACATAATAAAAATAACATTTCGTTACGTACAGGGTCAAGGTATAGTCATATATGGAGCATATATGATGATATACAGGGTATTTCATAAAAGATGGGCAAAACTTTAAGAGGTGATAGTTACACATCCAAACAAACAACTTTCATCAAAGAATGCATGTTCGGAAATAAAACGCAAAGGTGCCGGCGCATTTGAAAACTAGATCAATACAAATGTTAAAGCTCCATTCCAGTTGCGAGTTATCGGGATAAGAACGACACTAATAGCATGCAAATATGATATGGGAAAGAAGAAGAACGCGTATGCAAAATTTCGCCTCGATTAATACATAAAAGCCGCTGATCCGAGTGTGTAACTGTCAATCGCGATAGGAACGTATCGAAAGATGTTTCTATTCACTAATAGGGAAAAGGCTGATATGCATTTTATGCAAAATGCAAATGGAAATGGCTCAGAGGCTCGCCGATTGTACGGAGAACGGTTTCCCAACCATAAAACATTTGAGCGCTTGCACCGACACACAGTGTGGTATTTAGTCCCAAAACATGGCCAAAAGTGATTTTTTTAAAAATCAGTTTCCTACCCTGTATATTAATCCTCAAAAAGCTTAATAGTTACTGCATCCAAAGGCGAAACGGGCAATGCGCTAGCTTAACGCAGCGCGCCACGCGATCAGTCCGAAGTTGCCGTTCACTTCCAGTGGTCCTGTGATTTTAAGATGCGCTCAGATTTTAGTGTTTTAAAATCTCTTGTAGTTTATTGTCTAAACAATTTAGTGGTTGTTGTTGTGATGGATTATTTTGAACTGGGTATGTACTTTATACGCACTACATTTACCTAATGAATATCCTGCAGATTTTTTGTCTATGTGGTCGGCAACTTAGGTATAGTTATAGGTGGCATAAATAATTATTTATAATATTTAGAAAGGATTTTGTTATATCTTTAAACATATTTAAGCGATGAAAACTATTGTGTAATATGCAGTACTTAGTATACAAGGCAATTATAAAAAAATCAGCCGCCCGAAACCGCCCCCCTATTTTTAACAAATTTTTTTGTTGGTTCCTACAATTTTTTATATAAATTACTGCTATTTATTTATTTTTTATTTATTTTGGTAACAGGGCCTTCTGAATTGAGATTTATGACTTGAAATGAGTTGTATACCATCATGCAATGCTCAAATGAATCAACATTTGATAGAAATCATCAATTTATGCAGCAAGAATTATTGAGAGATTATTCTGAAGGTAATCCAAGGATAGCTGAGATGAAGCAAAATCTCCCCGTTATTAAAAGTCAGTTCAAACAAAAATGGGTAGCTCCTCATAAAAACAAGGAAAATATTTGGAGAAAACAATACTAATACAAAATTAATACAGAAGAATTTGAAAAATATTGCTAAGAGACGGCTGAACTGTATGTGTCGCTATATGGTTTTTATCCCATGTCCCCTACAATGCACAAGGTACTTCGTCATGGAGCAGACTTTATAAAAAATGCTATTCTGCCAATAGGCCAACTATCTGAAGAGGCTGCAGAAGCTCGCAATAAACATATTAGGTCATTTAAATTAAACTACAGAAGAAAGTTTTCGAGAGTGGCCTGTACATTGATGTCCTGAATAGGCTTCTTTTAACTGCTGACCCCCTAATAACTGGCATGAAATGCAACACACACTAGAATAGAAAGCCCTTATCTTCTGAAGTTTTACATCTGTTATCATAAAGTGATCTTACAAATGTTAATATTCTTAAAGACAGTAATAGTGATGAAACTGATGAATAAATGCTTTCATTTATAAATAGGACTTTATTTTACCATTTCCGCTCTACAATTCAAATAAAAAAGAAAACTGCTCAGTTAAACAGGACATTGAGATCACAGGCTTTTCACACTAATTGTATATCATACTCTTGACTCTCGAAAAATAAGGAAATCGACTATATATTAAGGGGGATCATCCCCCCATTCCCCCCCCTTTATATTTAACCAATGAACAGCCAAAACTAACCAGAGAAGTGCTTTATTGCAATGAATATATATACAAAATTGGAAGAAAATCGGATAATTCTGCATGAAAAACTCATTTATCTAAATTAAGGAAGAGTTAGCCCCCCGTTCCCCCCCTTCATACTTAACCAATGAGCCCCAAAAACTAATCAGATAAGCGCCTTATCATAATGAATTTATAAACAAAATTTGAAGCAAAACGTTTATTTCTATCAAGAGTTATCGCGTAACGTACATACATACGTACATATATACGTACGTACATTCATGCGTACGTACATACAGAACCGGCGGGAACATTAGCTCTCGGGCTTTAATAGCCTGTGAGCTAATAAAAACGTAGATGTGTAGATTTTAGAAGTATAAAATAATTTTGGCCAGGTTTTGGGACTAAATAGCACACTGTGCGACAGTTGTGTGAGACGGGATCCTTTCTCGCATCCCGGTCGAATGCAGGTCGTGCAAAGACGGACGGAACGTCAGATGTGGAAGAAGCCATTCTGAATAGGGTGGCTGATCAACAAAGTTCGAGTACACGATCAGTGGCTAGGCAATTGCATGTATCACACTCCACGATATAGCGAGTGCTTATTGATGAGCGTTTGCATCCTTATCATGTTTAACGAATCCAGGAGCTGACTCAAATGAATTATCCTGGTCGTGTGGAATTCGCCCGCTGGTTTCTCCAGCCGAACGCGGCAAATTCAGATTTTGGGACAACTGTGCTTTTCACGGATGAATGTACCTTCACACGTGAAGGTGCATTTAACACACGCATTCAACATGTATGGGCGGATGTAAAGCCACATGTCACTTATTCACATGCTCATCAGCGACGCTTTTCTATCAATGCTTGGGCAGGAATAATCGGAGACCACAACTACTCGGAACTTATCTTCTGCCAGAACGCAATAGAATGGGAAATAGAGGGTGGGAGGTGGGAGGACCGCACTCACTTCTTAAATCTTTCAAAATGATTTTGTCAAAAAGAACTTTGGTCACTTTTTGGAGAATTTTAACTATTTGACACCCTTTTAACGAAAATTCATATTACTCCCATGGAAGGGCCCCCTCAAATAGGGGGCCCGGGGTAGCTGTCCCGCATGTCCCTGCATTAGTCAGGCACTGAGTGTCCTGTACCAACCCTTAAAGTTTGTACCATGAATTCGGGATCACGAAATTTTCGAGACTTAAATAAGCTTTTATAAACACAAAGTTTCTTTTGCTGTCAGTGATTTTCAGAAACGCTTCCGAGTCGTTTTTATAGCATATTAATCAGTTTTTTTCTAACCATAATTTCCGTTTTTACGATGCTATCCATTCTCCATTAAACATTTTCAGCTTCGTAATTAAATTTATACATGCAAGAGTAACCAAACAATATTAATGTTATTGTTAACACTCTGTTAATTCATGTTTGTTGAACATAAAAATATTTACATGAGAAGGGATTAGCATCTGAAAAACCTGTATTCAGTGTTGAGAAATCTGATTAATGCACTGTGCGTGAATTGTACAGTGTAAACGTTAAAACTACTTGTAAACATTTCCGAAAATCAGTCGCAGCAAAATAAACTTTATTTTCATAAATGCTTCTTTAAATTTCGAAAATACATTGAGGTTTCTGATGATAAAGGACGTTTTTCGGAATCATGGAGAGGTTATTGTATATTTTTGCTCGTGATTTATATAAAGAGAGAACGCCTGACTAACTGACTGACTCATTAACGCCCAGCTGAAACGATTGAAGTCAGGATCACGAAATTTGGACAGTAGGTTGCTATTAGGACCTAGGCAAGGAATAACAAAGGATCTTTGAAAATTTCTACCCAAAGGGGGTTAAAAGGGGGAGGGGTGTTGTCCGTTTTAGGTGATTTCGCCATATCTCAGCAACAATTTTAGGTAGGAGCGCGAAATTCAGGAAAACAAATCTACTAAAAAAATGGTTAAACATATATTTCAGCGGTTTTAGAAATTCACCCTCTAAGAGGGATAAATAGGGGGGGGGGGTCGAACATTTTAGGTGATTTCGCCATACCTCAGCAGCAATTTTAAGTAGGAGCATGAAATTCAGGATAACAAATCTATTGAAAAAATGATTAAATACGTATTTCAGCAATTTGAGAAATTCACCCCCTAAGAGGATTAAATGGGGTGTCGAACGTTTTAGGTGATTTCGCCATATGTCAGTGGCGTTTTAAATAGGAACATGAAATTCAGGATAACAAATCTACTAAACAAATTGTTAAACACGCATTTCAGCGATTTTAGAAATTCACCAATCGGGTTAAACATCAAATATGAATTAAGAACATGATTATGGAAGATTAGACGAATAAGACAACTATTGCTGATTTTTGATTAGATATTTTACGTAAGACATTTTTAAAAGGAAATTTTTTTAAAAATCATTTATAAAGCTGAGGGATTTAGTATGATTGCATCAAAATAACATAAGTTTTTTCTTATTGTCATTTTGACGGTTTATGGACGCGAATGCATGATTGTAATTGGCGTATTTTTAGGATATTTCATTTTTACTTATGTTACACGGCAGACCAAGGTTAACTCGGGCAAAGCCGGGTGGTTCTGCTATACTAAAATAAATTTATCAGTTTCAATATGTACATAAACAGAAAAAAAAAATATTTAAGTTCAAAATTTGGATGTACTGCAATTTTGTCTCACTCCCGCTGTTTTATCTGATTTAGAATTTTTTTTTTTTTTTAAATTACCTACCCATCCCTACCCTACATTGCAGTCGACACATTGTCCACCCGCGCGAAGCCGGGACGGACCGCTAGTTACATAATAATTTGCCCAGATCAAGAAACATATGTCTTATTTCCCAGTGGCAGAACTATCTTCAAGTGTCTGCAACGCTAATAATGTTTTCAGAAATAGTCTGCAATACGCAATATATATGACATGAATCTATTCTTGCTGCTGTTGTAGTTGTACTGCTAATTAATTAAGGCATCAGCATTTATCTGCCTTTCTGAGTAAAAAAAAAATCTGAAATTAACAGCAATTATTCTGAAAGGTTACAGCAGAGGGGGGAGGGGAGAAAATCCCCTCTCGGCAATACTAATACTTTTTCATGTTGCAGGTCGGATTAACTCTGCTTTTGATTCGAGTCGATTTCAGGCTGAGTGTAGATTCTTACAAATCGGGTTCGGGTTAACCCGATTTTTCAAAAGTTAGTTCAGTATATTGTTTCAGATTAAAAACTATGCCTATATTAATAAGCATAGAACTTTGTGTGTGAGCTGTTTTCTAAAGGAATGCTGCATCTTTTCCGGGACTATTTCACAAAATTCACGTTTTTTTCGTGAACCTTTGACGAAATTAGCGTTTCTTTTTTCCCCCGCGATCTTTTGACGAAATTAGCATTTTTTCTGCGGCCATTTGACGAAATTCACGTTTTCTCTGTGGCCCTTTGATGAAATTCGCATTTTTTTTTTCACGATTCTTCAACGAAACACAGTCTTTTGACGAAAATCAAGTTTCTCCGCGGCCTTTTGACAAAATTTGCAATTTTATCGCAATCTGTCGACAAAATTAGCCATTTTCCCAGATCCTTTGATGAATTTCACGATTTTTCTTTGGCCTTTGGACAAAATTCGCGTTTTTTTTCGTGATCCTTCGACGAAACTTGCTGTTTTTTTGAGATACTTCGACGCAATTTTCCGTTTTTTTTAGATACTTCGACGAAATTTGCCGTTTTTTTCGAGATCCTTCGACGAAATTTGCCGTTTTTTTCGAGATCCTTCGACGAAATTTGCCGTTTTTTCCGACGAAATTTTCCGGTTTTTTTTTTAGATCTTTCGACGAAATTTACCGTTTTTGTGGCGATCCTCCGACGAAATATACCGTTTTTTCGCGATCCGACTACAAAATTTGACGTTTCTTCGACGAAATTGGCTGTTTTTTCGTGATCCTTCCACGAAATTAACAGTTTTTTCTACGATCTTTCAACGAAGTTGGTGTTTTCTCCGTAAACCCTTCGACAAAATTCGTATTTTTCCGCGATCCTTCAAAGAAACTCATGTTTTTTTGACGACCTTGTGACGAAATTCACGTTTTTTCACGGCCTTTTGACTAAATTTGCGTTTTTTTCGCGATCTGTCAACGAAATTAGCCATTTTTCGCGAACTTTAAATGAATTTCGCGTTTTTTTCCGCGATTTTTCGACGAAATTCACCGTTTTATTCGTGATTCTTCGACGAAGTTTGCCGTTTTTTCGCATAATCTATGCGCTATAGCGCGTCCGCGGCATCGCTGTATGTTTTTAGTCTGTAGGTGCCGTAAAAAGTCTGCGACGCCCGTCGCAGCGTCGCGCACATTCTGCCACGGGGCTTATTATTATTATTATTATTATTTTACCGTTTATATATGTACACTGAGTGTGCAAAAATGAATGTAGAAGTGTTAGGAATAAATTCTCAACAGTGGGAGGCCGTGAAAAATGGATTGAATTTAACTATTTTGTTTGAAGAATTTTTCGAAGTGAATGATTCCCTGGCAACGTGTGGAACCTTAACAGATGCGAAGATCGTAGAAAATGTGAGACGTGTTTCAGAAGACGAAAGGAAAGATGAAGTAGAGCAGCATATCGAACCACCAAAAGTAACAACGAAAGAAGCTCAGAAGGCTGTTGAACTATTTCGAAATTTCCTTGAATCCCCAGAAAAATGTTGATCAAGATGGATTCGTGGCTATACCTGACCTCAGAAAAATAATTGAGTCAGAAAAAGTTAAAGGCCAAAAATGCTTGAAAGACTTTTTTGTTGTTAAAGGTATAGTTTAAATAAATTTATTATTGGTGTGCTTTTTCTAAAATTAATAAAAAAACATTTAATACTATAAAGAAAATCTATGATCGTATCAGGAAAAGAATAGTTTCAAAATCTCCCTAATTATTTTTTAAATTAATCACTTTTAAACCTCTATATCTCAAAATCTTTGTATCTCAAATTTTTATTTTTGTTCCTGTGAGATTCAAGATAGGCATGTTTGACTGTAATCCGCATATAATGAATATTTTCATACATATATCAATAAGTCATTTCATGCACAGTTTTTATTTCTATATAATATTCTACGCACTAGTGTTCAAAACTTAAGCAACAAACACAAAATGCTAATTTCTGAACACGTGAGTATTCAAAAGAAAATTCTATAAACAGCAAGCGTAGAAAATAGGTACTACCCTAAACAGCACAGACAGTCGATGTGAAGTCTTCTTGACATCACAAATGGTCACAATTGTCACAGTCACTACAATAAACAGAAATGTGATATCTTTCATTCGTCTCATTTTTACTCTCATTTGGTCACTCCACTGAACAGTCATCATGACTGCTGCTTTTTGACGAGTCACTAGGTGACTTTACAATGAAGTAATCTTGTGACTCTCATGTGACTGTCATTTTGACACTCCATTGTAAAGTCATCATGATAGCTGTTCTGTTACGAGTTCCCAAGTGACAGAAAATGAAATCATCTGGTGACTTTTCACAAAGGAATGCAATGATGACTTCACAATAGAGTGTCGATCACCGGAAAGTCACCATGCGACTTCATTGTGACATTATTTGGCGACTCATCACAATACAATGCTCACAATGACTTCAAAGTTCAGTCTTCTACTGACCGTGACTTGAGAATCCCAGGGTGACTTCATTGTAATGTCACCTGGTGACCCATCACAAAACGACAGTCACAGTGACTTTTCAGTGTTAACAATCATTTGAGAGTAATAATGAGACAGTGAAATATCCCATATTTTGAATCACCGTAGCGATTGTGACACTTCTAACCATGTGTGACGTCAAGGGGACTTCATATCGACTGTCCGTGCTGTTAGAGTAGTACCTCTTTTCTACACTTGCTCTTTATAGAATTTCCTTTTGAGTACTCACGTGTTCAGAAATTAGCATTTTGTGTTTGTTGCTTAAGTTTTATACACCAGTGTATTACATTCTAAAGCATATTATAAGATATATGCGGCAAGATGCATATAAGATACATAAATATTTAAGTAAATATGATGCTACTGCATTAAGTTTTTAATGCCACAGAGTTTCAGTTTTTTAAGTTTCGTTGTTGGCATACCTGACCCGGATAATGCATAAGTACACCAATTTTCGACAGCATAGTATGAAACAGCTCTTTCGAATCCAGAAGCGAGATTCTTCTTCAGCGCGACAAAGATAAAAGCACAGCGCGCTAGAAAAAGCAAGACTAGCAAAACTACAGAGAGGCGGTGGCTTATATACCCGATGCGGGCAGATAACGCCAAAAAGCAACCAATGAGAAGAAAGCAGCATGAAACAACTGAGTAGACAAGTAGAGACCGGAGAACGAAAGAAAACCAAAAAAGGGAAATTAAATAAATGCTTTCCAAATACTGGGAAAGTCAGGAGTACTCGATAAGTCATTGACTAAGGAGTGATAATTTTTAATGATGTGGTAAGCTTCCAAAAATCAAGATCTAGATTAGAAGAACATTTTTGTATAATGGTGGCTGAAGAAAAGTTGAACCTATGTTGAAAAGACCAACAATGTTGAGCAATACAGAGGGTGTTCGCACTTTTTTTGGACGATTTCGGCGTTGTTTTTTTAACGTTTAAAATATGAATATTGCTTTCTGAAACAATTTATATGATAATCTTGTTTCTTGATTCTAATTCTGCGTAATGTTTTCGATGATAGAAGGTTTTTTTATAAAATTTACAGGGTTATTGCTTCCCATGCCTCTTTAAAAACTTTCAGATTCGATCAGTATCAATCGTGGTTGGTTTTGCGCTTTGAAAGAGCTCTTTTCAGCACAATAAACCATAAGAGAAACGTCAGGTGACTTCTTAGGAATATGTTGAAAGGTATAAATACAATACCTGTGTGAGTTTTTAATGTTTTCAACGAATACAGCGGTAGTTTTTGAAATATGAGCGGTAGCTTTGCTTTGATGCAGTTTCACCCTTTAAAAGTCGTTGAAATAAAGAAAATGACATTTTTTTCTGTAAATATCGGATGTAACACATTCTCTTAATAATATAATGAATTGATTGTAACATTTTTGTCCAATATTCTTATTTTTATTTTCCCATTGTAAGATAAATTTGCGACAGTCATAAATCCTTACCTGAAACTTTGTTCAGCCTTGAAATGGGCTCTTTTTTTCCCTGTTTTTTTCCATCTGGTATCTTTTTACTATGTATACGTACTGATTTTCGGGATAGCTCTTTCCAATTAATACTGATGTTTATTTTGCACTTAGAAATTTTTATACTATGCGCTTTACAATCATTGTAAACTTCCGAATAAGAATATTTCTTTTTGGGAAACAAAAAAAAAGAATATCCTCTGATTCACAGCTTGTTTGAATGCGCCATCTTGATAGAAGAATAAATTTGAAAGCATCAGACAATAATATGAATTACAAATAATAAGTTGTTAAAAGAAAGTTTTCCTCTAAAATAATTCCATTTTTTAAAATCATTTATCAAATTTGTCTAAAAAATGTGCGAACAGCCTCTGTAGAAGAACGTTTAAGCTCCTGATTTTGAACATAACTATTATTTGTGCATTTTTAACGTTGATTTCCTGTCTTTTAATAGTCTTGCACAAAGGTTTTATTTGCTATTTTTAAGCACAGTATCGCTTTATATGGGCTGTAAAAAGTGCCAGAAAATATAAAATTGAGGCTTTGAGATATCAGAGTTTCTCAATTGATTTTGAACTATGGAACTGATTTTCACCAACAAAGGTAATAGAGTTTCGCCATTTGTTTTTCACAACTCTATAAACCTTAAAGTTAATAGCGTCGTGGTCAGAGCCCGATTGACCTGTGAATCTAGGGGAAGCACGGTATTATTTTGGGGCCAGCCTTTCATTTGTCAAAAGTTTTCTTATTTCTTCATTCATGAAAACTCACCAATGATACTAATATTATTCCCGGGAGTAGCTTAGCCGAGGTCACACACATTTCATTAAACAGCTTTTTTTATGTTCCCTGTATATACTTCAGATATATTTAGTTACCTACAGCTGTATGCTCAATTTCCTGGATGGTTTCTAACAGGCACATCAGGATGCTTTGTGATTAATTAACATCCTATTGGTGACATTCCTATTTCCCTGTTAAATAAGTTTCGTAAAGTAGTGCGTGGATTTCCTCTTGCATTAAACAAACTTTCTTTTCACAACAACAACAACAAAAATTGCTAGATGTGCCAATCTCAAAACTTTCTTCTATCCCATACAGATTTCACATACACTAAAAACGAATCAGCACCGAATTATATCATAGTCTAACAAAATCTAAAATTTTATTAAATTCCGTGCATTAGTTCTTGAGATATGACTATCGCTAAAATCGTGTAAATCCTGAAAAATGCAGCCTAGCAGCACTACCTGTTTTGAGATTTACAGCAAAATCTAATCAACAACAACTTATGTCAACGTCCAACTGAATCTAAAGTTTGATGAAATTCTGTGCATGAGTTCTTGCGATATAGGTATCGTGGAAATCATTAAAAAGTAGCATCGAAGCGTCACCTGTTGACCTATTTACACCAAAACGTAATCAGCATCTATTTATGTCAAGGTCTAACAGAATCTGGAGTTTGATGAAAATCAGTGCATTAGTTCTTGAGATAGAGCTATTGCGGAAATCGTAAAAAATGCACCATAGCAGCGCCACCTGTAGGGAGATTTACACCAAAACCTAATCCGAAACAACTTATGTCAACGTCCAACTGAATCTAAAGTTTGATGAAATTCTGTGCATTAGTTCTTGAGATATAGTTATCGTGGAAATCATTAAAAAGTAGCATCGAAGCGTCACCTGTTGGGCTATTTACACCAAAACGTAACCAGCATCTATTTATGTCAAGGTCTAACAGAATCTGGAGTTTGGTGAAAATCAGTGCATTGGTTCTTGAGATAGAGCTATTGCGGAAATTGTAAAAAAGGCACCATAGCAGCGCCACCTGTAGGGAGATTTACACCAAAAACTAATCCGCAACAACTTATATCAGGGACTAACTGAATCTAAAGTTTTATTAAATTCCGTGTATTAGTTCTTGAGATAGAACGCCCACAATATTTTTGTGACATACAGACCGACTCACAGATCCACAGACAGACATTTTCTCAAAACAGTCAAATCGTGTTCAAGATCTTCTAAAACGTATAAATCCATCGGAAACTGGAAGTGGAAAATTTTCATGAATCCAATGCTTTCTCCTTGTAAAGATAGAAGAAAGTTAAAAAAAAAAAAAAAAAGAGACGTGAAAATAGGAATTAGAGGGCCTTTTCACTGTCATTTTGGGGGCCCTTTTAAATTTTAGAGAGGAAGCATGTGTTTCACGTGTCTTTTGGAGGCTCACGTGTCAGGCTCTGGTCAAAGTAGCTATTTCTGCAGTTTCATAACAGTAACAGCAGATTTACTGCTAACGTCTACAATTTAACCTTTTTCAATGCACCTTGTAGCTGATTAGCTACATACCTCTTTCTTCCGCATGTAGCATGTATCAAATGAAGCTTTTTTTTTTTTTCCAAAAATGCATTTTGTATCCCTCATATTTTCCCATCTAATAATAGATAGTGGTCACAGATTACAACATAAGACTACACTGTTAACCTTTTCAGGGGCAAAATACTTTATTTGTAAAATGCTCGAATGATAGAATGAATGAATGACACCAGAATTTACAAACAAATTTATTAGAAAAGAAAATTTTCATTCCAAAATTCTGGTGTCGATTTGGTATTTAGAGATTAAAATCAAGTGGTCCAAAAAAAAAAATAATAAACCGCCGCCCTTCAAGGGGTTAAAAATCGGCAGCAAATTGTCCAGTCATTCGACAGTTTTTAAAGATAACGGTTACTTGCTGAACTTATTATGAAGGGCATACCTGACCATCATATTATGATCAAACTAGAGATAAATCGTGGTTATATAACCGTTTTCTTGAAATTATTCTGATCCCGAATTCATGGTACAAACTTTAAGGGTTGTTACAAGACACTGTAACAGTCATTTATTGTATAGGAAACCAAGGTCAGAAATCTATTTATTTAGATAAAATTACAGGGCGTCTCAGTTCAATCCAAAGTCGCGAAGTCGTTCATAAGTTTAACAGTAGTGAAGATATTTTAACAAAACTCGCAACAAACTCATCTTTGTATGAATTATAAGGATAGTGTAAGGATTTCATTAAAGTATCTTCAATACTATTAAAGTTATGAACGGAAACGCGACTTCGGATTGGAGTGAGACGCCCTGTAATTTTGGCTAAATAAATGGATTTCTGATTCTGGTTTCCTATACAATAAATGATTGCTACAATGTCTTGTACCAACCCTTAAAGTTTGTACCATGGATTCGGGATCACCCTTTACAGTCGTCACTTTTACGAGAATATGACGGCTGTATATAATTAGCCTTAACCCCTTCGCGACGAGTGTCCTTTACAGAATTTTTAATCTTTTATCACCGGTTTCCAAAACAGAAAATTTCGCCTAGTTGAATCGCAGAAATGCTACGATTAAATAAAACAAAGCTTACAATAAAAAATAACTGGTGGGAATAATAGAGGATTCTAAGCATCTTATGTGACACGTATACGCTGTCGCTCGTCCCCAAGGGGTAAATCAAATAATTTCATTTCATAATATAGTAGGTGTAATAACTTCCCTGTGCTCCGCAATTGCCAAATCACAAGATAATCATTAACTAAAGATGTAGAGACTAGGAGTGATTTGTGAATGAAATGTCAGAGTTACTAAGATAGCTAAACTTGGCTCTACATGATCTCAGAACTTTTTACGGTAAAAGAGTGACGAGACTTGGCTACATTTTTTTACATTTGATGTTTTTGATGGGATTTCACTTCCACCCTCCTGTAATCCTCCTTTTCTTGACTTTGGGCTCTTTCTGGACATCATCATTTTCGCCAAGCCCTGTCCTTATTATTTGGAGGTACCAAAAATTGAGAAATAATAGAATGGGTGGACAGTTTCCTGCAAATTTTTAATAGTGTAATGCGATTGATTACATGTTATAACATAAACCATTATAAATATCAGAAAATTTTAAATTAAGGCGGTATTAAAAAAAAATATTTTTCCCCGCTCAACAACTCAAAATTTTGAGACTCATTTTTAAAATTAACAACAGTAAACTTGGCGGCGTGATTTATGAAGACATTTATAAGGGCCCCATGTTTTTATTTTTCGTTCAATTAATTAAAAATTGATTTACAGACAATTATTTTCACAGTTGGATCATTTTTTTTTGTTTCCAGCGCTATCGCTTTGGGAAATTCGGTTCAAAATGTCCACTTTGACAGCACTTTTTGAAATATATTCTGCCTTTATCAAAAAATCGAGACAATACGGACATTATAAAGTTTCTGAATAAGAGAACCTGCCAATTGGATGCATTTTAGGGCAAAAAAGAATTTACAAATGTGTCTCAAAATAAGCAGTTTGGATTTGAATACACCCTTAAGGATTTGGGACAATCAAATTCAATTTGTATCACAACAGATTATGAACTATCGAGTTCAAAATCACCAATGAACTATCATTTGATTTTTTTTTTTTTTTTTTACGGTAATAACATGTATCTATTAGCGTTAACATTTCTAAATTGATGATGTCATTTGAATATTACATAGATTATATACAAATTTTCCGAAAATCTAACATGGTGGTCGTGGTATGATCTATTGATATATTTTAAACCAGGTTTTGAACTGATTAATATACATTTTCGCCAATGAGATAGCGCATTGGTTTTTCTAAACAACACCGATAACATAGCTTGTAAACTTTGCGACAGAACATTGCTTTTATAGCTTTACGAAAGAAGTAGCACTTGACTTTTCTAAAAAAATGTGTTAAACCAGCACCACAATTTAATATTTTTTCCCATAATGTATTATGATTATTATGAACTATGAACTACCGAACTGATTTTCACCAAAGACATTTTTTTTGTAATAGGAACAACTTACTATGATAACAAATGTCATAAATGGTAACATATTCATTTTGTTGAAGTTATGTCAATATAAATGATTATACTAAAATAAAATATAGGAAACTGCAAAATTAAGGTTTCCGAACATCAATTAAGTAATAACTATGGAATTAACGTTCACCAAGGAAATGTTTGCTTCATACTATCAATATAAAAGCAGATTACATTGCCATTAAAATCCACGATTCGATTGTGTTATGTTAATATGACCATAGGCTATACATAATATTGTAAAATATTAAATGGCTTCGGGATGCTGAAATTGAATATATTCCATGATAGCTATTAAACGAGCTAAATTATTTTCAACAATGATGCATCATTTGTTTTTTTCTGATACTGCTATCAGATTCCATTACCGTTAAGATCTGTTAATTTCATGATATTACAATATAGTATAAGCTATACAAAATTTTGGTAAAAGGAAAAATAGCGATCATGGAATGAGGAAATTGAACTTCTTTCATGCTTAGTTTTTGAACTAGCTTACATATTTCCAGCAAGGAGATACCGTTAGATTCGCATAAATAACGTAGATAAACATACGACGTAAGGAAATTTGGAAAAATTCAAAATGGCGGCCACAGGAAATTTAAATTTCATACGCATTGAAATATGTCTCAACGTAATTAAACTGGATTTTACGAATGAGGATCTAATTTTTTTTGTTGCTTAAAACGTTTGACAGTTGTCGGAACATAGTTTTAATGTATTTTAACAGAAATACCAGCGCAAAATTAACTTAATAAGCAAGTTCTAGCTATACACAGCAATACAATGCGGAAACAAAACTATTTTTCAGCTTTTATATTGAAATTTAATACTAAAATCAATATGATTCATGAAAACATTTTAATATTTTATCGATTGCCATAATATTTTATGTAAATTTAGCTAAAAATTAAGTTATATTTTTCAATTTCGCATTTTAACGGAAATTCAAAGCTCGTGTAATATTAAAATGATTTTGAATATGGAAATGATTTAATGTTTATTTACAAATATCTACAGCATGATACTTCACTAAAACAGATACATGTTATATATTTTTACATTTTAGGCAGTAATTTATTAATATTTTGGGAATTTAAGCAGTTGAAATTTGACATTTGCTTTCATGATTTGCAACGGTAAATTAGGCCTAACAGGTACTTTTGAAAACGGGATTTTCGTATATGAAGTTTGATAAGGGGATCTTGATTTATAGCATAATACTTTATGAAAACAGATATCTTTTATCGATTTTAACATTTTAGATTGTAATTTATCAATATTTTGTGAATTATAAGTTATTTTACATTTGAAATTTCCTCGCAAACTTTGTAACGGTCAGTTATGAGTTATGAATGTGTATTAAGCAATTATTTCATTTTTTAAAGTTATAATAGTGCTTTAAAGATGAAAATTGCAAAAGTTAACCCTTTACAGTGTAAAATATCTTGAAGTTCCTCAACATTTGAAAGGTGCAAAGCAAAAAAATTAAACTTGCGTATTCACAATGTGAGTGCTAACGTACTCATATTGCCTATGCATGTACCATTTAAAAATGAACTTTAAAGAAACACCGAATGCGTTATTTGTTTGAATCTGCTTCTGTTTGGATAATTGAGTAAAAATTCTATATTTTTTGTCGAAATTTAATGTATAGCCAGTATTTTTACACCAAACTTATGTATGGATTAAACATTTTGAAATTTTTAATGAATTTCAGTGGAAAATTGCATAAAAATATTTTATTTAATTAAATTTTGTGGAATAAAACACAAATAAATCTTAATTCTTATTTAAACTACTATTTTAGATGCATTTTTGTGAACTGAGCTTAATTTGGCGCATTTTTTACGGGTATTTTCGATATATCTATCCTCTTGGCAACCATTAACTCGCCAAATTATCCAGCAACCAAAAATTATTACGTAACGATGACATAGTATGTGACGTCATAATTTGTGGCGTAACGGACTAATAACCAATTAGAACATAGGAATTTATTACGTCACATAGCGTGTCCATCACGCGACATATTTTAGCCAATCAGCGATGCTTATAGAGGGCTACGGCTATATAAGGAGGAAATTATCTGGTAAGGCATTCATTTCAAGCTAAACTGTCTTGTATGTTGCTTGGAGATTTTTAGCTCTGAACTATTAAAAAAATAGCTCAAATCGCTTTTGCCTTTATCGAACTTTTCTTGCTAAAGTCGCCAAGTGGTAAGAAATTGGCTTCTTTTTTAGTTGTTAATGTATTTCATGAATGTTTTATGTATTACGTTTGCTTAGTTTTGTTTCTATAGATATTTTAAAACATGATATATAAAAACTGGGAAATTCTTTTAATTTTTATTATTTTTTAGCAAAAGAAATAAATTTAGGATTGAAATTTAAATTGAAATTTCGTGCCGGTTTTATTTTTCTCAAATTTCAAATTTAATGCCGGTACTTTTTGGTTAGCCGGCGCCAGTGATATATATACACATATAGCTACACATATACATATAAATACATACATATAAATATACACTTATGTGTATGAATATATATATATATATATATATATATATATATATATATATATATATACATACATATATATATATATATATATATATATATATATATACATGTATATTTATATACTGGCGCCTGGCTAACCGAAAAGTACCTTAATGCGACCTTATTTATTATAGAATTATTATCTTACTGCTCTTCCGTAATCGGTTCGAATTTGAACTGGCGTATTTTAGTTGGTATAACTAGGCACATGAGGATGTTAAATGCCACAGTGGCATAGTTTTTCAGTTTAAAGTTAGAAAATTAATCTGTGATTTAATGTATTTTTTTGATTTAATCACATAATTTTACTTGATATTATAATGTGAATAATTTATAATTTTTTTATGATGTTATCACATATTTTTAGTCAAGTTTGGCTGTATAATTTCATGAAGTGTTTTATAATGTAAAAATAAATTGTAACATCACGTATTAATATTGTAAAATGTGCTGAATAATCATAACATTTTTATGAGTAATGACTTACATTTTAATAAAGCTTTCACACTTTAGTATTTTCTCATAACTTAAAATACATTCAACAACAGGGAAACAAGAGTGACGTGGTATTAAATTATTTTATTTATTGTGTTCTGGGTAAGTTTTTCATAATCAGGTTTTGGCTCAACTGTGATATTTTTGCGCTACATTATGGCAGATTTCTACCCATAGTGAGATTTTTGCGGCACAAATTGCGCAATAATTTATTAAACAATACGTTCATCAAAAGTTTTTGTTGCTTTTCTATACTTCTGCAATTTTCTTTAATTTAGGGGAGTGCTTGTATAATATGTTTTAAACTAGTTCGCAGGTTCTCTATGCAGTTTAGCGATTCACATATTTCGCACCGGTTTTAATTTATTTCAAATTTCAACTCAATGTTACCCTATTTATTTTAGTGACTATTATCTTTCTGATATTTCTCACGTTGTGGTTAATCTTCCGTAATCGGTTCGAATTTGAACTGGCGTATTTTAATTGGTATAAATTGGCGCATGAAGATGTTTTAACGTGTTTAACTTTAAATTGCTTTGACAGAAATTGTCGCATAGCTACTGTGAACGTTCTCTAAGACCGCTTGGTCGAAAGACGAATAAAAGCCTATATTAACGCATAGTATAATGTTTCTGTACTAAACTTTATGTACAAGAGGACAGGACTATTATAATAACAAAAAAAATCCCCTATTCAGAAGTTTCTAGTGATAGTACTAGAGGTCAAAACGAACCAAAATTTCACTAGTAGCTATAGTTAAACTGGAAATCTCCGGTTAAACTTTGAAAATTAGAAAAGTCAGCAATTTGTGAGACCGCTAACAGCACTTAAGAATTAATATTATGACAACCTTTACAGTATCTGCATTTATTTTCAATCGCATTATTTAGATGTTTGACACCAACTGTTCCCATGTGATCCGATTATGGAATATTAACCTCTTTGTCGCCAACCGTGGATATGGACCCCGGTTATACGGGAGAGATAGAAAAAATGGGTGCTTTCTTGTTATAGCGTCAACCGCAATTAGGATTACGCCAGAGTTATCGCCAAACTTTTATATGCGTCATATACGCCATATATTTACTCCAAATGCTCACTTTTACACAATATAAGTCATGTCATGTATAAATCATACACGTCTTATACACATGTTATAGCTATACATGATACATGGCTATAACTGCTGTATTCTCTCTATATGACTACAACGTCATATACTATGTCATATAATTTGGCAATTTAACAAGAAAGTACAAAAAAAAAAAAAAAGATAGCATTAATTTTAGTGTGTATTAACTACAAATACTTGAATACGAGATTAAATACAAATACACAAATACTTGAGAGTGAGGGACATATTAACTGCGCCTAAGGCTATGGTATCCGTATAGTCTGCATTCAAGGGTATAGCCAAATCACTCCTGGGGCTGTTACTTCGAGGAACTACTAAGTAAATGACATCAGCAATTTCGAAATTTATAGGAAAACAGACAGTTCTCGTCGGGAAACTACTAAAGCGATTTAAAAAAAAAATGTGCTTTATCTATTTCAGTTTTATTTTATTTATTGTATTATATTGAGATACAATTCGATCGTTTTTAGGTGCGTTCGTAATTATATAAATACGTAGCACCTATAGTCGTCGTTTGGTCCGTCCGTCTGTCCGTCCGTCTGTCTGTCTGTCCGTCCGTCTGTCTGTCCGTCCGCATATAACAACGCAAAAACTACCCAACCAAATGGTTTGCAATTTAAAATATATTATCTTTGCAGAATTTTGTCGAGACATTTCAAATTTTATTAAAATCGAATCAAAACTTTAGGAGATATTAATAAAAATATTTATTAAGAAATTTGATTTTTTTTTTTAAATCGGTGCTTTTTTGTTAGAGGAGCTTCCGATGGATGTTAAATCGTCAAGCGACCGAGATACTTATTTTATTACAGAAATTAATCTGCAGACGATATAATTCATTTCACAGAATTAAAAATCATCAAGATCTGAATATTTATATAACTAGCTGATACATATATATCTGAATATTTATATAACTAGTTAAGATATTTGTATGAACAGTGTCATAAAATATATACTTAACTAGCTGTTTAACCCGTTCTAGGCACGGGATATCATGAATTTAATTCTAAAACGTGCGTACGAACGCACCTCGTTTGTAACGTTTGACGTACAATTTCCAACTTGTTTTTTTTTCTGGAAATTCATTTGCGTTTTACTTTCTTTTTTATCTTTACAAGGAATTTAACAAAACTTTAGATTTAGTTAGACCTTGACGTAAATTGCTGCTTATTCGTTTTTGGTATACGTGAAAATTGTTTGAGATAGAAGAAAGTTTTGGGATTGGCACATCCGAGTAGTTCAGTTATGTTAATTAAAAAATAAGTAATTTTTTTTCGTTTGAAAGATTTCAAAACAAATGTATTTCTTATTTCTATTTCTTACCTCAATTTAATGTTTAGTTATAGCTAAAACTATTTTTACTTTCTTCTGTCTTTACAAGAAAAATGTATTGGATTCATGAAAATTTTCGACTTCCGGATTTCGACGAATTTATGCGTTTTAGAGGGTCCTGAACACTATTTGACTATTTTTAGAAAATGTTTGTCTGTCTGTATGTGACAACAATTTTGTGGGCGCTCTATCTCAAGAACTAATGCACGAAATTGAATGAAACTATATATTCAGTTAGTCCCTAATATAAATTGGTGCTGATTAGTTTTTGGTAAAAACCGCCCAACAGGTGGTGCTGCTAGGCTGCATTTTTAGCGATTTCCGCAATAGCTCTATCTCAAGAACGAATGCACTTATTTTCATCAAACTTCAGATTCAGTTAGACCTTCAGATTAATAGACGCTGATTACGTTTTGGTGTAGCTATCTCAACAGGTGGCGCTGCTCTACTACTTTTTCTATGACTTTAACGATAGCTAATATCTCAAGAACAGAATTTCACCAAACTTCAGATTCTGTTAGACCTTGACATAAATAGATGCTGATTACGTTTTGGTGTAAATAGCCCAGCAGGTGGCGCTGCTATGCTACTCTTTTCACTATTATCACGATAGCTTTATCTCAAGAACTAATGCACGGATTTTCATCAAACTTCAGACTCAGTTTCAGTTAGACGTTGACATAAGTTGTTGTTGATTAGGTTTTGATCTAAATTTCCGAACAGGTGGTGCTGCTATTCTGCATTTTACAGGATTTACACGATTTTAGCAACAGTCATATCTCAAGAACTAATGCACGGAATTTAATAAAACTTTAGATTCAGTTAGACCTTGATATAAATGGGTGCTGATTCTATTTAGTGTATGCAAAACCAGTGTGAGACAGAAGAGAGTTTTAGGATGGACACATACGACTAGTTTTTAATGTATTAATCGGTTCAGCAGTTCCCGATTAGAGGTACTTCGATATCAGCTGTTTCCAATAGGACTTCAACAGTGTTGTTTCAAACGTAACTGCTTTTTAACACTTTCCAAAATAGTTGAAAATTGTTTATGAATTCAGTCTGTCTGTCCGTGCTCTTACTCGCGTAAATATACTCTGATTGACACACAATTGATATATGTTATTGATGCTTACTATGTTATGTTCGGTATTGAAAATGAAATGCGTCGCGCTTATAGTTCACTTACAGGTACACTCAAAAGAATTCCATTCCATTACGGTCTGTGGGGAAAAATAATTTGCGGCTTATTTTAATGATCTTATACCATTTCAAACATATTGAAATTGATATATAGCACTGAGGCGCACTACAAGAGGTTTATAGAACATGGTGTGCGTAGCACTTATAGGTTCTTTACAGGGACACCAAATAAAAATTCCGTTACATTACGGTCAATGGGGAAAAATCTTTTGCGATTTATTTTAATAATGTTTCACTACTTCAAATATTTTGAAATTGATTTATATCACTGAGTTGCATTACCATATAATACTGTATGCATAACATTCATCGTTAATTTACAGGAACACACAAAAGAATTCGGTTAATCTGTTAACAATAATTGCTGGAAATACGTTTTCAGTTGCGGTATGCGTTTTTCAATTTAACAAATTTTTCGTCTATTACTTGGTGTTTTATAAATTCGGATCGAACGTTTTAGGTCATTTCGCCATATCTCAGCAGCAGTTTTAGGTTGGAGCCTGAAATTCAGGATAACAAATCTACTAAAAAAAAGTTAAACACGTATTTCAGAGATTTTAGAAATTCGCTCACTAAGGGGGTTAAACGTCGGATATGAACCCAATTATGGAAGATTAGACGGGTAAGACAACTGTTGATGATTTTTGATTAGATATTTTGCGTAAGACATTTTTAAAAGGATTTTTTTTTTTTAAATCATTTATAAAGCTTGCGTCAAAATAACATAAGTTTTTCTTATTGTCGTTTTGACGGTTTATGGACTCACTCCAGCTTTTATCCAATTTAGAACAATTGTTTTAAATTACCTACCCTACATAGTAGTCGACACATTGTCCACCCGCGCAAAGCCGGGGCGGGCCGCTAGCACATGTTAAATTAAAATTGGTTAACACTGTTATGTCTTACCGAAAATTGGCAAATAACTGTTTCGAAAATTACAAAGTCCATACAATGCGAAAGTATAAGTTTTCCACTTTTCAGTAGTTAGGAAAAGCTATTTTGAATCAGAAAATTATTTATTTTGAACATTCGATTAAATTTCCGTAACTGGGTCTTTTTCTATGCGTTGTTGCCACCATGGCTTACAACGTCTTTTAAAGTTAATGTGAATATCGATTAAAATATTTAAAAAACCCTCTTACTCTAAATCAGAATTGCCTTTGCATTTGGGTGCTACGGATCTGATTACGGAAGATACTTTAAGATGCCGCACTTTGGCGGTAAACTAAAATTTGCGAGCAAAAAAAAAAAAAAAAAAAAAAAAAAAATTTCATTTTGTGTACGTTGCATCAGAATAGACCCGAAAAGCACAGATGTCGCAAACGCACCGGTTCTTTTTCTTTCTTTCTTTCTTTTTTTTTTTAAGCCAAAATGGATGGGGTTTTTGCCTGGCTTGGTAATTTGGCAATTTTTACTTAGTGTGGCAACCTAGAGTTTTATAATAAAATATGTGTGTTTTATAATAAAATTAAATGTGTGTGTAAATAAATAAAATAAAATATAAAAGTAATTAGTAAATAAAACTAAATGTATGTGTGTTAACTATACAGTGTGAAAAAAAAAAATGGGTACATTAAATGAAAACCAGAGGGCCCGTGCGAAGATTTCGCACTGAAATCTAATATTTTTTAGGTACTTCTCTATTAACTCGTCGACCGCTTTTCATAATAAAAATCTACCGCTTGTATGCATAACATTCATCGTTCATTTACAGGGACACACAAAAGAATTCGGTTAATCTGTTAACAATAATTGCTGGAAATACGTTTTCAGTTGCGGTATGCGTTTTTCAATTTAACAAATTTTTCGTCTATTACTTGGTGTTTTATAAATTCGGATCGAACGTTTTAGGTCATTTACTGTAAGATTAAACGCCAAAAATGCAGTCCCATTTACTTGATGTCAGAATCATTATGCGTGTTTGTTACGTCATCTAATGGTATTACATTCGACATTTGCGTGTATTTTTCATTATGTTTTACTGATTTAGTAGTTATTTTATTCAGGGGTGCCCAGAGAGGGGTTTGGTGACGCAAAGTACGTCATACAATTTATTTTTGGGGGGAATTTAGAGAAAAAGTACATTTTGGGGAGGATTTTTAAAATCTTAATGTTTTCTTTTCTTTTTTTTCACTATTAAAAAAATACTTGTTTTTTTAATATCACTTTTAACTTTTTTTCAACATTCAATTTCCAGAAATGTTCCTGTTTTTATCGGTGTCGCGTCAATTCGTCGCATCGTCAATTCGTCGCAGCATCAATTCGTCGCGGCTTCAATTCGCCGTGGTGACAATTCGCCGCAACGAAAATGTTTTTAAAAGCTATGATGATAAAAGTAAAGATAATTTAGTAAAATTATTTAATAGTAATTTGGTTTTTTTTGATATAGAGAATTATAACTAATAATTTGCAGGCGATATTTAGAGGATTTTTTTATATGTGATTTTTGTGAATTTCCCTACTGAGAACATGAAAGTGTAATGAATTAGAGCAACTAATTTTTTATTTAAATTAGAGATAGAATAAATATGGCTTTAGTTTCACCAGAAAAATGGCGGAAGATTTAGGATGAAATCACCAACATCATGAAAAAATAACGACTAAAAATACTAGAAAAATTAGAATATATATACTATATATGCGTACACAGGGTACGACCCCCCCTCCTTATATTTGAAAAAATTAGGAAGTAAAAAAAAGTATTGAGAGATGCAAACATAAAAAACGTTTTGTGATTGTTGTGATTGAACTGATCATTCTATCAATGCAACCCTCCTCCTCTTTATATTAGAAAGAATTAGGAAGTAAAAAAAGAAAAAGTATTGAAAGATGTAAACATAAATAAAACTTTTTGTGATTTTGTATCATATTTTAGATTTGAAAGTTTTTTCATTTATTTCATCTATACTAATAAAAGAAAGTTGTTTGTCTGTCTGTGTTCTGTTGTGTGTGTGTGTGTGCGATGGCTAGCAAAATCTACTGCACGTAGAAGCCTGAAAATGTGGGTGCGGATAGTCCAAGGCAAGTCCTGATGCACCGAAGGCTCAGAATTTTCATATTTTAAGACCCAGGCCCCCTTTAAGATTTTTGCTATAAATTGTTACGAACTTGCTACATTTTTATCCGATTTGCTTTGTTTTTGGGGCCTTTTCTCCATTAAGCTTTTCCGTCATTTTTACGTTCCAGTTAAGACCCTGGATACCTGGGGCCCGGTATAGGGGACCATGTTGAAGTTTTTGTCCCCTAAGTTTTTAATAACTTGCTCTCTTTTAATCCGACCGTTTTCGTGTTTGGTGAATTTTCTTCATTTATTTATTCACTCATTTCTACATTGCAAAACTTAACTTTTTATGCGTCAGTTTGTCATATAAGTTATATTTAGTGAAACAGTCCTTATGCTCTGACATGCAGGGGAAAAATTCATTTTAGTACGACCAAAAGTTACCGAGTTTCAAATTTGGAAATATTTGGCACTGAAATAATGTACGATTTCGATCTAACCGCACATATCTTCGGTCACCATGTTAAAAGCAAAAAATTTCTGAATTTTAAACTCTTATAACACGGTGAGTTTTGATCGTACAAAAATGATTTTTTTTTCATTAATATATCAGAGCTTCAGGATTGTTTTACTAAATATAACTTATAGGACACGTAGGCTGTATAAATAGTTAATTTTTATAACTTATTCATCAGAATTGCATTTTTTAATCCAAATTTTGTCCAACATAATTATTTAGCTAATTTCAAATACTTTTGCAATTGGAACTATATGCCTAAGACTAACGATTAAAAAAATTATCCATTGGTCGACGTTTGGAAAAAACACACTGTATGTTAACAAATATAAAAAACATATTCTGGAAAAATGGAAAGGATGACAATTCTATAAAACAAATTTGATAAACGCCCGAAAACAAGTAGAAGTAAATTAAAATACGAGGGTCGATCCATAAATAAGGTTCCCAGAGAGCTCCAGCCTCACGGGAAGGTGCGAGGCGAAATACGGCAACAGCATTGTGCGCGGTTGTTCTCGTACTCGCTATTCCCCCGGCCACGCTTCGCTGAGCCGCTCATTCTTGGCTCAGCAGCCGTCCGAGATGGAGGTTCCCATTGTTGATCCCGCCAAGTGCGAGATTCGTCCAGTTATTGCGCAACACTAAGAAATCTCAGGCGAGCAATCCAGAACCGCCGGCGAGGACGACTGACAGCCAGTGTAACGTCGCTTCACGACAACGCCCGACATCACACCCAGTTAAACCCTGTCTCCTGTCAAACCCAGGAACTTTTGACACAATTTGGGTGGACTGTCATGCCCCACCCATCTTACAATCCGGACTTAGTGATTATCACTTGTTCACCAAATTAACCCTTTCAGGGGCAAGGTACTCTTGTAGCTAAAATATTGAAATGATTGATTGACACCAGGATTCACGAACGAAATTTATTTTAAAATAAGTAAAAGCTTTTTCTCATGTACCTTATAAATTCAAAATTTTATTATAAAATACTGGTGTCATTGTGGCATTTTGGAATTAAAATTAAGTGGTATATATAATATACCGGTGCCCTTCAAGGGGTTAAAGGAAAACTTCCAACGGTTTCGGAGCGACGATGACGTCAAAGAAGAGGTGAAATGCATCCTCAACGGGTTGGCGCCGGAGTTCTACGACATTGGGATGCAGAAATTGGAGCACCGTCTACAAAAATGCGTAGAAAAAGATGGCGATTATGTAGAGAAATAGAGCAAACTTTCTTCTTTCCAACGATGTAAATTTCTATGAGAATAAACAATGTAGTCTCTTTGTAAATTTGATGGGAATCTTATTTCTGGATCGACCCTCGTAATAATAAACTTCATTTTTTCTTTCCGCAGACTATGCTGTTTAACATATGAAAACTATATTTTTTCATTATTTTGCGTAAAAGATTACACCATTCTAAAAGAAATTATTATGTTGGAAAAAGTATTTTCAGAAATGTGAGCTACAAGTTTTAAAAATGCAATGATACGGCACTGAAGTTGTCATATATATTCAGAAAAAACGATATGCAACCTTTGTATTTAAGATTTATTTTGTAATAATTTATTCTAAGACTAGTCTTCTCTCTCAAAGAGAGGGAAAAAAAGTTTAATCAAGAGTTTAATAATTTTTCTGAATATATATGACAACTATACAAAACAATGACTTAAACATTGCATTTTTAAAACTTGACAAGTTTTTTATACAACCAATCCTTATAGCAAAAAAAAAAATAAATAAATAAAAAAAAATTTTTTCAAAACAAACAAAAATCCCTGCCGGCTCCTCCTGCAAACAAGTTAGATTTCGAAGTGGGCGGTTTCAACTGTCGCATCATGGCAAAAACGTCATTTCTTCCGCAATTCCCAACAAACAGGCGCCCCACGGTCTGCGTCTTCGAAATCTACCTGTGCCTGTAGGCCGAGCCATTAGGGATTTTTTTTTAATTTATACTTGTTTATTTACATATTATCCGCAGTTTGTGACACGAGTCGTGATCACTGTTGAATATTCGCCGAAAGGAGCATATAATACCAGGAGGAACAACTTTGTTTTTCCCAAGTGTGTCCCTTCTTATCGTTGACCAAAAGTTAATTCCTAAACTGGTTATTAGATTTAGAGATATACACTCTAAAAACAGAAAAAAATGTTTCTTAACTTACGAAACCAAATATAACAAAGGGCAAAAATATACAATACCCTCTTCCGAGTTGCCCACGATTCCGAAAAGCGTTCTGTTTCTTTAGAAACCTCAGAAACTAATATATTTTCGAGATTTAAAAAAACATTTATGAAATCAGTTTCTTTTGCTGCCACTGATTTTTGGAGACGTTTGCAGTTTTTATAGTCTATTATTATACCAGTTTTCTCAAACCGGAATACAGGTTTTTCGGATGTTATCCATTCTGGAGTAAACATTTCTATGTTCAACAAGCATGTTTTGTACAGACGAACATGATAAATTAACACCATTAATTATTATTATATTTTATCTAATATACAGGGTGTCTATAAAAGAACTCCGGAGTTTTGAAGCAAAAATTTTTAGTTAAATCATAAAATTAGGTTAATGTTATATATATGTACTTAAAGGTAAATTTATCAAGATTTTTACCATTTAGTAGATTTTAATGTGTTTGTGGCACGGCACACATCCAAATGGTATATTCAACCTCTTCGACTGCGTCGTCTCAGCGATATTTTCCAACTTCGTTCTCATGAAGTACGGATTCTATCGACGTTCTCTTCTGACACTCGTGGCGTACCAGGCGATCTTTGTTTTAACAACACACTTCCCGTTTCTTTAAACGCACGTAGCCATTGACGAATGGTTTTGTCCGTAGGCGCATTACCACCATATTTGCGCCGAAAGTACCGCTGTACAATGGTAACAGATCCAGTTTCTATAAGCCATATCACACACTGAGCCTTTTGTTGTGGCGTCGCTATCCCACTGCATTAACTGAATGGAATGGGCGTCTGCTACGTTACTTCAAGATCAATGACGCACAGCGCTACTAAAGTTTGAAAAAAAAAAAAGCTGGTGTGGATAAAATTTTATGAGCTACTGATTTCTTCTAAATTAATTGACCTGATCTAACTCATACCGTTAACTTGATATGATTTTTTAAACCCCCAGAGTTCTTTTATGAACACCCTGTATTAAAGCAAGAAGCAAAAGTCTTAATTTTTCAGTGCAAATCCGCCCTTACTGTGTTATGCATCAGCTTTTTTTGAAGGGTGAATAAAACAGGAAATAGAATTAAGAAGAATCAAGAACGCTGGGGAAAGAATACCTCGCCTACTGGCCTGTACTGCTCCCAACCCTACTGCTAGGAAATACTCCTTCTAAATTCTTCTTAATTCTATTCTTATTTCCCCTTCCTGGAGGGAGTATTCATTCTTCCACCTGCTTTGTTTGAGAGAGAGATGAACAAAAGGTATTGGTGATTGCAAGGGGAAGGGAGGGAGGCACTTTCACTTTTTCTTTTAAAGCAGAAATGGAAAGGGAAATGGGAGGGGGAGTTCCTCTTCTGTAGAATTTGAAAAAGGGTTCTTTTCCCCAGGAGGAAAACATTTAATTTACAACCAGATAACAACATTTTTGACATAATTTTTCACGGACTGTATATATTTAAAACAACCTTTATACCTTTATATTTTTAAAATTTTCAAAAGCTTTGGATAACAAAAGCTTTTTTATAATGTTTTCTTAAGATCACTTTCATCACTAATTATCAGTATTTTTTATTTGGGGTTCATTTAAGGTTTTATCACGGACCCGGGCAACGCCATGATGGTCAACTAATCTGTTTTCTTAACCTGGAATATAGGTTTTTACGATGCTATCCATGCTCAATTAACTATTTTCAGCTGCGTAACTAAATTTATACATGCAAGAAAAACATGATAATATTAATTTTAATGTAAATGCTGTTAATCTAACATGCTTCTTTGTGAAACATGTTTGCATGAACAGGAAAATTTTTACTTGAATTGACAGCATCCAAAAAACTTATATTCCGGGTTCAGAACGCAGATTAATACTCAATAAAAACTACTTGGAAAAAATCCGAAAATCAGTAACAGCAAAATTAACTTTGTTTTTATAAATGCTTTTTTAAATCTCTAAAATATATAGGTTTCTAAATATAGGGCTGTTGGCACGTCATGGTGCCTTGGAAAAACTTTCTGAAACAAATTGGCACGAGGATGTGAAAAGGTTCGCCGACCCTGGACTAGAACATGCTTTCTCAGGGGTATAGCATAAGTAGAATTTATACAAAGAGACACACAAAAGAATTCTGTTATATTATGATCTGTCTGTCATATATCATGATTTTTACTGAGTTGCATGTTTTACAAGTGATCATTCATCACATCATAATATACAACAATAATCAATCATTTGTATGCTTATTGTAAATAACAACAAATAAAATAAACAATAAACATTAAGTTTTGAATATCATTTTTATTATTCCTTTCCAGATAACCTGCTGAAATTCTTAACTTGCTGAAATAACTGAAGACATGGATTCATCTCGTTGCGTGTCACTTCCAGCACTCTTCTCCCGTTGGCACCAGGATCAGGTAAATATGGAGGGGAGTATTGATATATGGTGTCCTAATGATTCTTTCTATTTAGGTCGAGCAGCTTCCTGGAGTCAAGTGGAGAGCTGGGGCTGGGAGGAAGAAGCTGAAGAAGAGGAAGAAGCTGAAGAAGAACCAGAGGAGGAAGAAGCTGAAGAAGAGGAAGAAGCTGAAGAAGAACCAGAGGAGGAAGAGGTGGCACCCACGCCACCTAAAAAGGTAAAGTGGTGGCAGAGAGCTTTGGCTTTCTGCTGCTGCTGTTATGAAGCAGATTATTAAATGTGAAATTGAAATTATGCCACCCCCCCTTTTTTTTCCTTAAAATTTACCTAGCAATAGATTTTGATTAATTAATAGTATGACATTTTTTTTCAAGCTAAGTTTTTAAAATGTTTTAAAAATTCTGAAAATAATAGATACATGCATCAGTCCACATACAACTTTTATTTGTAAACTTCTAATTGAATTCTTAACGACTTTTAAACATCAGCGTTTTAGAGAATTCTTCCTTTAAATATCTTCATTTTTAAATGTTTTGCCATAGTTGGAAATATTAAAATACAGCTACATAAATCCAATAATTTAATTGAGTCCTTAGTTTGTAAAGGCAGTAAGATTGTGTTTTCGATAATCCATTAAGATATTCACTTAAAATATGTTTAATAGTAATGACTTTTCAGTAATATAATAATAATCTTCCTTTCAGACTCTAGAAAGATAATTTTGATTTACATGGTTTAACAACTTTTATATGTAATCAAGTTCTCGAGGTACTTTTCGGTTATAGAGATGCCAATTTTAGCCTTGCACCAAAGTTTTTAGCAAAATATATTTCACATTGTCAAGTGTGGCAATCTATTTATTTTTCGGTATTTTACTCGGTTGATTTTAAAACAGCATTGGCACAATTTGGGTTTAAGGAAGTGTGATATCTTACAGAATGTCTTAGAAAGATATGAAAATAAAACTGATCGAGAATTATGCTTGTTTATGCGTGAAATGAATAGTTTCTGATTTTATATATTAGATAAAATACTTATTTTTGTTCAGTTTAGTCTGTACATATTAAATAAAGTTTAAATATTGAACAAATTGCTTGTGTATAATGAAACAGTGAATAGGTTGCAAACTTTTTTTTTCGTATGCTCAGGCATTTCTTTATCTCACTAAGACTCCAATAAAACAAAAGTATTTGTAACAAGCTGCCATCTTATAACCTCATTTGTTATCTTTCAAGAATTTCACTTATTTTTATGATGAAGGCAATTTTTTTTTTTTTTTTAGGAAAACTCAAAAGCGTAAATATAGAATAAAGCAGTGTTATTCCAACTGTCCTAAAAGATATAAAACAAATTAATCAGCAATAAGCGTATGTGTGCACCTTCAAGTCAATATTTATTTTGTTGTTGCTGATACCTGGTGTCATAAGTGCTGATATTTTTGGCAATTTTAAACGAAATTACCAGTTTTAGATAAACCTAGTGAAATAAGAAGTTTCATATTTTTCTTATTTGGGATTTTTTTGTCAGATTTTGTGTCAAATAATACGGTAATTTTTTCTTTAAAAATTTTCCATCATTAGGTTTGATTCTGAATTAAAAAAAAAAATTATCTGGGGTGACACTCATGCCGCGATCTTTTGACGAAATTTGCCGTTTTACGCGATCTGTTGACGAAATTTTCCGTTTTACGCGATCTGTTGACAAAATTTGCCGTTTTTTTGCGATCTGTTGACAAAATTTGCCGTTTTTCGCGATATTTTGATAAAATTTGTGGTTTTGTCGCGATTTTTTGACGAAATTTGCCGTTTTTCGCGATTGTTTGACGAAATTTGCTGTTTTCGCGATATATTGAAAAATTTTGCCTTTTTTTGTCGCAATTTGTCGTTTTTCGCAATGTTTTTGATGAAATTTGCTGTTTTTCGCGATATATTGAAAAATTTTGCCCCTTTTTTTGTCGCAATTTGTCGTTTTTCGCAATGTTTTTGATGAAATTTGTCGTTTTTTCGCAATTTTCTGACGAAAGTTACGTTTTTCTCACGATCCTTTGACAAAATTGGCGACTTTTTTTTTAACGAATAATGAGATTTTTTTGGAGATCATTTGCCGTAATACCGATACATTTTACATCCGAATTTTCGCATTTATGACCGATATTTTTTTTAATTTTCAGAAATCATTGCCTTAATTTTCGGAAAATTCGGACCAGAATCACCCCTGGGTTTACATTTCTAATACATAATTAGTTTTTGTGCTGGTATTTGATTTGCCATCATATGGTGTCCTGGTTATCGAAATGTACAATTATGCAGCTTTGTTAGATCATTCGTGTAATCAAGGATAAGTTAATATATATATATATATATATATATATATATATATATATATATATATATAAATTAGTAATATACAGAATGTTTTAAATAAATACTGTAAGAAGACCTGCATGTATCTTTCTAAAAAATACCTTTCTCGCAGTTAAAAAGCATTTTTTACTCAGCTTCATAACACATATTTTGTTTTATATACAGATTGTTTCAAATAAATACTGTATGTGGACCTGCATGTATCTTTCTAAAAAATACCTTTCTCGCGGTTAAAAAGCATTTTTTACTCAGCTTCATAACACATATTTTCTTTTATGTAATTGTTGTAATCTTATATTGTGTTAAGGGCTGTCCATAAATGATGTCACACTTTTTTTCAATATTTTTTTACCCCCCTCCCCCCTTTGTCTCTCAAATTGTCACTCACCATACCCCCTCCCCCACCTTTTGTCATATGTCACACTATATTACATAAACATATACTTGCAGTTCAGAAACAAAGCACAACGTTATAGATCATATTTCAAATTTTATTTTTAAACTTTAACTATGTGTTTTAATGACATTTGTGAGCATAACAATAAAAATGATTCGTGCACTTATTTTGTATGAAGTAAGATTAAGGTTTACAACAAAAAATATAATTAATATACAATAGTAATAAAATATTAATCAGAAGGAGCAATGGATTTTTTTTTTAAAGAAAGGAATATAAGTAAAAACAAATCACATGAAAGTTGTTTTAGCCCTGATTAAAAAATACTCTCAAATTCTGTTAATTTCAAAATAACTTCAAAATTTAATCTGCTGATTTTAAATGATTTTATTTAAATCAAAATGTGTGATGGCACACTTCTTCTTAACCCCTTCCACCCCCTTGTCACAATTTCATGACCCCCCCCCTCCAAGCGTGACATTTATGGACGGCCCCTTATATTATATTTATCAGTATTTTCAGTGGCATTTCATTACACATATTAAAATTTTGCTGGCTCAGGCACCTTAGATACCCACATTTGAAGACAGGGGAACCTTAGATACCGAAATTTGAAGAATGTAACCTTAAATACCCAAATTTAGTCGGCTCGGGATCCTTAGATACCCAAATTTAGTTGGCTTGGGAACCTTAGATACCCAGATTTGAAGACAGGGGAAACTTAGATACCCAAATTTGAAGAATGTAACCTTAAATACCCCAATTTAGTCGGCTCAGGATCCTTAGATACCCAAATGTAGTTGGCTTGGGAACCTTAGATACCCAAATTTAGTTGGCTTGGGAACCTTAGATACCCAAATTTAGTTGGCTTGGGAACCTTAGATACCCAAATTTGAAGAAAATGTAACCTTAAATACCCAAATTTAGTCGGCTTGGGATCCTTAGATACCCAAATTTAGTTGGCTTGGGAACCTTAGATACCCAAATTTAGTTGGCTTGGGAACCTTAGATACCCAAATTTAGTTGGCTTGGGAAACTTAGATACCCAAATTTGAAGAATGTAACCTTAAATACCCAAATTTAGTCGGCTCGGGATCCTTAGATACCCAAATTTAGTTGGCTTGGGAACCTTAGATACCCAAATTTAGTTGGCTTGGGAACCTTAGATACCCAAATTTAGTTGGCTTGTGATCCTTAGATACCCAAATTTGAAGACTGATCCTTAAATACCTAAATTTTGTCGGCTCGGGATCCTTAGATACCCAAATTTAGTTGGCTTGGGAACCTTAGATACCCACATTTGAAGACAGGGGAACCTTAGATACCCAAATTTGAAGAATGTAACCTTAAATACCAAAATTTAGTCGGCTCGGGATCCTTAGATACCCAAATTTAGTTGGCTTGGGAACCTTAGATACCCAAATTTAGTTGGCTTGGGAACCTTAGATACCCAAATTTAGTTGGCTTGGGAACCTTAGATACCCAAATTTGAAGAATGTAACCTTAAATACCCAAATTTAGTCGGCTCGGGAACCTTAGATACCCAAATTTAGTTGGCTTGGGAACCTTAGATACCCAAATTTAGTTGGCTTGGGAACCTTAGATACCCAAATTTAGTTGGCTTGGGAACCTTAGATACCCAAATTTAGTTGGCTTGGGATCCTTAGATACCCAAATTTGAAGACTGATCCTTAAATACCTAAATTTTGTCGGCTCGGGATCCTTAGATACCCAAATTTAGTTGGCTTGGGAACCTTAGATACCCAAATTTGAAGAAAATGTAACCTTAAATACCCAAATTTAGTCGGCTTGGGATCCTTAGATACCCAAATTTAGTTGGCTTGGGAACCTTAGATACCCAAATTTAGTTGGCTTGGGATCCTTAGATACCCAAATTTGAAGACTGATCCTTAAATACCTAAATTTTGTCGGCTCGGGATCCTTAGATACCCAAATTTAGTTGGCTTGGGAACCTTAGATACCCACATTTGAAGACAGGGGAACCTTAGATACCCAAATTTGAAGAATGTAACCTTAAATACCCAAATTTAGTCGGCTCGGGATCCTTAGATACCCAAATTTAGTTGGCTTGGGAACCTTAGATACCCAAATTTAGTTGGTTTGGGAACCTTAGATACCCAAATTTGAAGAATGTAACCTTAAATACTCAAATTTAGTCGGCTCGGGAACCTTAGATACCCAAATTTAGTTGGCTTGGGAACCTTAGATACCCAAATTTAGTTGGCTTGGGAACCTTAGATACCCAAATTTGAAGAATGTAACCTTAAATACCCCAATTTAGTCGGCTCAGAATCCTTAGATACCCAAATTTAGTTGGCTTGGGAACCTTAGATACCCAAATTCAGTTGGCTTGGGAACCTCAGATACCCAAATTTGAAGAAAATGTAACCTTAAATACCCAAATTTTGTCGGCTCGGGATCCTTAGATACCCAAATTTAGTTGCCTTGGGAACCTTAGATACCCAAATTTAGTTGGCTTGGGAACCTTAGATACCCATATTTGAAGAATGTAACCTTAAATACCCAAATTTAGTCGGCTCGGGAACCTTAGATACCCAATTTAGTTGGCTTGGGAACCTTAGATACCCAAATTTAGTTGGCTTGGGAACCTTAGATACCCAAATTTAGTTGGCTTGGGATCCTTAGATACCCAAATTTGAAGACAGATCCTTAAATACCTAAATTTTGTCGGCTCGGGATCCTTAGATACCCAAATTTAGTTGGCTTGGGAACCTTAGATACCCACATTTGAAGACAGGGGAACCTTAGATACCCAAATTTGAAGAATGTAACCTTAAATACCCAAATTTAGTCGGCTCGGGATCCTTAGATACCCAAATTTAGTTGGCTTGGGAACCTTAGATACCCAAATTTAGTTGGCTTGGGAACCTTCGATACCGAAATTTGAAGAATGTAACCTTAAATACCCAAATTTAGTCGGCTCGGGAACCTTAGATACCCAAATTTAGTTGGCTTGGGATCCTTAGTTACCCAAATTTGAAGACTGATCCTTAAATACCTAAATTTTGTCGGCTCGGGATCCTTAGATACCCAAATTTAGTTGGCTTGGGAACCTTAGATACCCACATTTGAAGACAGGGGAACCTTAGATACCCAAATTTGAAGAAAATGTAACCTTAAATACCCAAATTTAGTCGGCTTGGGATCCTTAGATACCCAAATTTAGTTGACTTGGGAACCTTAGATACCCAAATTTAGTTGGCTTGGGAACCTTAGATACCCAAATTTGAAGAATGTAACCTTAAATACCCAAATTTTGTCGGCTCGGGATCCTTAGATACCCAAATTTAGTTGGCTTGGGAACCTTAGATACCCAAATTTAGTTGGCTTGGGAACCTTAGATACCCATATTTGAAGAATGTAACCTTAAATACCCAAATTTAGTCGGCTCGGGAACCTTAGATACCCAATTTAGTTGGCTTGGGAACCTTAGATACCCAAATTTAGTTGGCTTGGGAACCTTAGATACCCAAATTTAGTTGGCTTGGGAACCTTAGATACCCAAATTTGAAGAATGTAACCTTAAATACCCAAATTTAGTCGGCTCGGGAACCTTAGATACCCAAATTTAGTTGGCTTGGGAACCTTAGATACCCAAATTTAGTTGGCTTGGGAACCTTAGATACCCAAATTTGAAGAATGTAACCTTAAATACCCCAATTTAGTCGGCTCAGAATTCTTAGATACCCAAATTTAGTTGGCTTGGGAACCTTAGATACCCAAATTTAGTTGGCTTGGGAACCTCAGATACCCAAATTTGAAGAAAATGTAACCTTAAATACCCAAATTTAGTCGGCTTGGGATCCTTAGATACCCAAATTTAGTTGGCTTGGGAACCTTAGATACCCAAATTTAGTTGGCTTGGGAACCTTAGATACCCAAATTTGAAGAATGTAACCTTAAATACCCAAATTTTGTCGGCTCGGGATCCTTAGATACCCAAATTTAGTTGGCTTGAGATCCTTAGATACCCAAATTTAGTTGGCTTGGGAACCTTAGATACCCAAATTTGAAGAATGTAACCTTAAATACCCAAATTTAGTCGTCTCGGGATCCTTAGATACCCAAATTTGAAGACGGATCCTTAAATACCTAAATTTTGTCGGCTCGGGATCCTTAGATACCCAAATTTAGTTGGCTTGGGAACCTTAGATACCCAAATTTAGTTGGCTTGGGAACCTTAGATACACATATTTGAAGAATGTAACCTTAAATACCCAAATTTAGTCGGCTCGGGAACCTTAGATACCCAATTTAGTTGGCTTGGGAACCTTAGATACCCAAATTTAGTTGGCTTGGGAACCTTAGATACCCAAATTTAGTTGGCTTGGGATCCTTAGACACCCAAATTTGAAGACAGATCCTTAAATACCTAAATTTTGTCGGCTCGGGATCCTTAGATACCCAAATTTAGTTGGCTTGGGAACCTTAGATACCCAAATTTGAAGAAAATGTAACCTTAAATACCCAAATTCAGTCGGCTTGGGATCCTTAGATACCCAAATTTATTTGGCTTGGGAACCTTAGATACCCAAATTTGAAGAATGTAACCTTAAATACCCAAATTTAGTCGGCTCGGGATCCTTAGATACCCAAATTTAGTTGACTTGGGAACCTTAGATACCCAAATTTAGTTGGCTTGGGATCCTTAGATACCCAAATTTGAAGAATGTAACCTTAAATACCCAAATTTAGTCGGCTCGGGATCCTTAGATACCCAAATTTAGTTGGCTTGGGAACCTTAGATACCCAAATTTAGTTGGCTTGGGAACCTTAGATACCCAAATTTAGTTGGCTTGGGAACCTTAGATACCCAAATTTAGTTGGCTTGGGATCCTTAGATACCCAAATTTGAAGACTGATCCTTAAATACCTAAATTTTGACGGCTCGGGATCCTTAGATACCCAAATTTAGTTGGCTTGGGAACCTTAGATACCCACATTTGAAGACAGGGGAACCTTAGATACCCAAATTTGAAGAATGTAACCTTAAATACCCAAATTTAGTCGGCTCGGGATCCTTAGATACCCAAATTTAGTTGGCTTGGGAACCTTAGATACCCAAATTTAGTTGGCTTGGGAACCTTAGATACCCAAATTTAGTTGACTTGGGAACCTTAGATACCCAAATTTGAAGAATGTAACCTTAAATACCCAAATTTAGTCGGCTCGGGAACCTTAGATACCCAAATTTAGTTGGCTTGGGAACCTTAGATACCCAAATTTAGTTGGCTTGGGAACCTTAGATACCCAAATTTAGTTGGCTTGGGATCCTTAGATACCCAAATTTGAAGACTGATCCTTAAATACCTAAATTTTGTCGGCTCGGGATCCTTAGATACCCAAATTTAGTTGGCTTGGGAACCTTAGATACCCAAATTTAGTTGGCTTGGGAACCTTAGATACACATATTTGAAGAATGTAACCTTAAATACCCAAATTTAGTCGGCTCGGGAACCTTAGATACCCAATTTAGTTGGCTTGGGAACCTTAGATACCCAAATTTAGTTGGCTTGGGAACCTTAGATACCCAAATTTAGTTGGCTTGGGATCCTTAGACACCCAAATTTGAAGACAGATCCTTAAATACCTAAATTTTGTCGGCTCGGGATCCTTAGATACCCAAATTTAGTTGGCTTGGGAACCTTAGATACCCAAATTTGAAGAAAATGTAACCTTAAATACCCAAATTCAGTCGGCTTGGGATCCTTAGATACCCAAATTTATTTGGCTTGGGAACCTTAGATACCCAAATTTGAAGAATGTAACCTTAAATACCCAAATTTAGTCGGCTCGGGATCCTTAGATACCCAAATTTAGTTCACTTGGGAACCTTAGATACCCAAATTTAGTTGGCTTGGGATCCTTAGATACCCAAATTTGAAGAATGTAACCTTAAATACCCAAATTTAGTCGGCTCGGGATCCTTAGATACCCAAATTTAGTTGGCTTGGGAACCTTAGATACCCAAATTTAGTTGGCTTGGGAACCTTAGATACCCAAATTTAGTTGGCTTGGGAACCTTAGATACCCAAATTTAGTTGGCTTGGGAACCTTAGATACCCAAATTTAGTTGGCTTGGGATCCTTAGATACCCAAATTTGAAGACTGATCCTTAAATACCTAAATTTTGTCGGCTCGGGATCCTTAGATACCCAAATTTAGTTGGCTTGGGAACCTTAGATACCCAAATTTGAAGAAAATGTAACCTTAAATACCCAAATTTAGTCGGCTTGGGATCCTTAGATACCCAAATTTAGTTGGCTTGGGAACCTTAGATACCCAAATTTAGTTGGCTTGGGAACCTTAGATACCCAAATATGAAGAATGTAACCTTAAATTCCCAAATTTAGTCGGCTCGGGAACCTTAGATACCCAAATTTAGTTGGCTTGGGATCCTTAGATACCCAAATTTGAAGACTGATCCTTAAATACCTAAATTTTGTCGGCTCGGGATCCTTAGATACCCAAATTTAGTTGGCTTGGGAACCTTAGATACCCACATTTGAAGACAGGGGAACCTTAGATACCCAAATTTGAAGAATGTAACCTTAAATACCCAAATTTAGTCGGCTCGGGATCCTTAGATACCCAAATTTAGTTGGCTTGGGAACCTTAGATACCCAAATTTAGTTGGTTTGGGAACCTTAGATACCCAAATTTGAAGAATGTAACCTTAAATACTCAAATTTAGTCGGCTCGGGAACCTTAGATACCCAAATTTAGTTGGCTTGGGAACCTTAGATACCCAAATTTAGTTGGCTTGGGAACCTTAGATACCCAAATTTGAAGAATGTAACCTTAAATACCCCAATTTAGTCGGCTCAGAATCCTTAGATACCCAAATTTAGTTGGCTTGGGAACCTTAGATACCCAAATTCAGTTGGCTTGGGAACCTCAGATACCCAAATTTGAAGAAAATGTAACCTTAAATACCCAAATTTTGTCGGCTCGGGATCCTTAGATACCCAAATTTAGTTGCCTTGGGAACCTTAGATACCCAAATTTAGTTGGCTTGGGAACCTTAGATACCCATATTTGAAGAATGTAACCTTAAATACCCAAATTTAGTCGGCTCGGGAACCTTAGATACCCAATTTAGTTGGCTTGGGAACCTTAGATACCCAAATTTAGTTGGCTTGGGAACCTTAGATACCCAAATTTAGTTGGCTTGGGATCCTTAGATACCCAAATTTGAAGACAGATCCTTAAATACCTAAATTTTGTCGGCTCGGGATCCTTAGATACCCAAATTTAGTTGGCTTGGGAACCTTAGATACCCACATTTGAAGACAGGGGAACCTTAGATACCCAAATTTGAAGAATGTAACCTTAAATACCCAAATTTAGTCGGCTCGGGATCCTTAGATACCCAAATTTAGTTGGCTTGGGAACCTTAGATACCCAAATTTAGTTGGCTTGGGAACCTTCGATACCGAAATTTGAAGAATGTAACCTTAAATACCCAAATTTAGTCGGCTCGGGAACCTTAGATACCCAAATTTAGTTGGCTTGGGATCCTTAGTTACCCAAATTTGAAGACTGATCCTTAAATACCTAAATTTTGTCGGCTCGGGATCCTTAGATACCCAAATTTAGTTGGCTTGGGAACCTTAGATACCCACATTTGAAGACAGGGGAACCTTAGATACCCAAATTTGAAGAAAATGTAACCTTAAATACCCAAATTTAGTCGGCTTGGGATCCTTAGATACCCAAATTTAGTTGACTTGGGAACCTTAGATACCCAAATTTAGTTGGCTTGGGAACCTTAGATACCCAAATTTGAAGAATGTAACCTTAAATACCCAAATTTTGTCGGCTCGGGATCCTTAGATACCCAAATTTAGTTGGCTTGGGAACCTTAGATACCCAAATTTAGTTGGCTTGGGAACCTTAGATACCCATATTTGAAGAATGTAACCTTAAATACCCAA